>CM053766.1:102499521-102521491 GCA_028658305.1 Pachyuromys duprasi
TCCCCCACTATCACTCCCACCCCATACTCTGCCCCACACAGACTTCAGCTGAGTGCTAATGGCTCCAGCCATGCATGTCCCTTGACTCAGACAGCCTTGTTCCGCTGGTCCAGTCTCACTGACACCCCTCACGCAGCAGTCCTCTGCCTCCAGGTCTTCACATCACCAAGGACCTTCCTGACACATGTTCCGTGGAAGCCCAGCTCTGCCCAGCCCTAGCCTGTCCCTCCCCGGCTCCTGATGTTCCCAGACTTCCTGCACAGATGCTTCAAGCTTCTATACTGTTAAGCCCTTGGCCCCGGAAGCTCTTCTTTCAGCTTTCCTTTAGAGGGCACTGACAGGCTCTTGCAACCTTCAAGAAGCAGAAGAGAGCAGGTTCCTGGCATCTGCCTTTCCCCTCTGAGCTGTCTGTACTACCCAGAGCATTGTAACTGCATTTTTTTTATCTCCCTCACAACCCTACAGTGATCTCTCCTGCACTAGCTGCTCACACTCTGGATGAGGCACACAGTGGTCCCAGACATGAGAGCTACTGTGACCAACAGAAACAGTGAGGACCAGCCTAAAGAGCCATGCGATCCCCTGCGCCCACTAGAACCTGAGAGTCAGAAAAATTAGCCATGTGATGGTAGCTCAGTATCCAACTGGGTACCCTAGTAAGGGGAACAGGGACTATTTCTGTCATGAACTCAATGGCTGGCTCTTTGACCCTCCCCCCTCCCAGGGAGGAGCAGCCTTGCTAGACCCCAGAAGAGACATTGCAGCCAGCCCTGAAGAGACCTGATAAGCTAGGGTCAGATGGAAGGGGAGGAGGTCCTCCCCTATCAGTGGACTTGGAAAGGGACAGGGAGGAGATGAGGGAGGGATGGAGAGGGTGGGAGGGGATGAGGGAGGGGGCTATGGCTGGGATACAAAGTATATAACCTGTGATTAATATAAAAATAAATTAAAAATAAATAAATAAATAAAATAGCCATGTGAATTGGAAAGACAACCTGAGCCAGGTACAATGGGGAGGAGATTAATGCTGGGAAGCTAGAGTCCCTGCAAACAGGAGGGGAGAGATGAACAGACAAAAGACATTTCCTCAACCTCGTCCACCCATCAGTTCCTGCCACCCCTTGTCCACGCTTTGTTATCAGAAGAAATGGATTGCAAACTCCTGTGACCACAGAATGGCATGCTCCCAAGCTGCCCCAAGGCAGATCAGGCTTGGGGCCAACAACCAATTTCTGCTCCAGATGTGGGAGGTCTAGGTGTGTCCAGGAAGGGAGAAGGACAGGCACAAAAGGGTTGGAATAGTGGCTTCGACAGGAGCTGCCTTCTGGAAGAGATTGGAGATTGTAAAGAAAAGCCAGAAAATAGACAGCTACTACAGAAACGGGGAATGAAACCCACAAAATTCAAAGGTGAGGTTGAAGAGGTACACACTTTTCTTATTTAATTGTATGTATCTGAGGGTATGTGTGTTTGTGTGATGCATGTGTGCATGTGAGTACACTACCTGCAGAGGCCAGAAGAGGGTGTCAGACTCCCTGGAATGGGAGTTAAAGGTGATCGTAAGTTGGCATGTGTGCACTGGGAACTGAACCTAGGTCCTCAGCAAGAGCAGCTAGGGTACTCTCTAAAGTTTCCAGTATGTGTCAGCCCAGGGAATGGTGGGGAGGCTGACACAAAAGCAGATGTTCTACCCTCTGCCTTCAGGGAGCACAGAGTGAACACAGGGCAGACTGAGAATAGGGTACCCAGAACCCATGGCAAAGAACTTATGAGGCAAGATGCACGGAATCATGGGTAGAATGTGAATAAAGAGGTTCAACAGCAAAAGTCTTTACCTCTGTCTGCCCTGCAGGGCTGAAGGTTCTTCATACCATGGCAAAGCTCCATGTATGGAAGGGGGAGGGGAGACAGGGTAAGCCCTTTAGAGGCCAGCTCCAGGGATGAGGCCACCAACCCCAGCTTCCCTGCCATCCATGCCCCCAGCTTCCAGAGAGACATGTTTGCAATGATCCCTGGGATCAGTTCAAGGACTATCAGAAAAGTGCACAGTTGTGAGCCCACAGCTGGGGGTCAGTAAATAGAGGTTTAACTGAATGGGTCTCACCCAGGCCACCTTCCCTGGGGCAGAGGCTTCCTTTGAAACCCAGAAGCACATCTGGTTCCTTTCCACCTGGCACTGGAGCAGGTCTGCGGAGGTAAAGCTCAGAGCTGCTTTATTCATAAAAGTTAGCTCAACCAGATGGCTCAGAGGGCGCACACGTCTGCTGCCAAGATGAATGTCCTGAGTTCAGTCCCAGGCCCCATGCAGTGGAACAGGCCAACTGACTACCCCAGATTGTTCATGCACGTGTGTGTGTGCGCGCGCACACACACACACACACACACACACGCACGCACGCACGCACACGCGCCTTACACAAAGGAGAGTTTCAATTAAGTGGGAGGGGCATATGAGCTCCCATCCCTAGCTGAGGAGCTGTTGACAGTCAATGGCTGCTAGGGGAAGGAGAGTTGATGTTCTTCCGGGCTGTGGCCCCTGGGTGGTTGACCACACCAGGGTCAGCTTGACTAGATGGCCCCTGTTCATGCTTCTGTGGGCAGCACTAACTGGACTCCGTGGGTTAATTTTTAAAAGGAGAGAGAAGACATGAAGTTGGGGGAGAGATTCGGGATGTGTGAAGAGAGTCCTGGAGAAAATGAAGGGGAGAAGAGGTGGTGAATATGACTGAAATATATTATGTTCACAGAAGCAACTCTCAAAGGATAAATAAAATACTATAAAAAGGTAAAAATAAAGTAAAAGATGAACATGTATGTATTCCTTGTGTGTACATTACTGGTCCCAAAATGGCTCGTAGCTGCTCCAAGGAGCCCAAACTGGAGCCATGGGCTGAACATAGCCCACATTTTTGGGACTCAATTTCTCTCTCTTTCTCCCCATGCCCCCCAAACTCTCATGTAACCAGGTTGGCCTAGAACTCCATAACCTTGAACTCCAGACCCACCTCCCTCCCCCTCCTGATGCTGGGATTACAGGCATGTACCACCATGCCTGGTTTGTGTAGGGCTGGGGGAGGAACAAAGGGCTTCACACACGCTGGGCAAGCACTCTCCCAACTGAGTCACATCCCTGTTACTGAAGCCATACACAGCCAGGCTCATTCCCACATGCACTGCCACGAGGCTGAGGAGCTGTGTTTGCCGAGGGATGGCTGGATAGAGCGCTCGTCACCCAGCCTTCCCCAGAAAATCTTCTCTACTCAAGCCTCTCTGGTGCCACGTACCCGGGGAGGAGTTGTTGAATGCTCCAGAGCAGCTGATCAGTGCTCTGAGGAAGCAACACATGCAGCAGCCACATAAAACTAGCTCACTGCCAGAAACACGGGCTCTGGAGCTGGAGCGCCTCAGCAGTGAGCCAGAGCCATTGCACGCCCAGATCCCTCACACACCCTTGGTCTGTGTTTTCTTTTGTATGTTGAGCATGGGTGCATGTCTGCACACATTTGTGTGTGCATCTGTGTGTTGTATGTGTGATATGCATCCGGTGCGTATGTGGTAGTATGTGTGTGTGATATGTTTATGTGTGCATGCTGTGTATGGTGTACGTGGGTGTGTGGTAGGTATGTGATTGTGTGGTAAGTGTATGTGCTATGTATTTGGTATGTGTATGTATGGTATGCATGTTTGTGGGGTATTGTGTGTGTGGTGTATGTGGTATGTATAATTTGTATGTGTGTGGTGTGTACGGTATTGTGTGGTCTGTATGTGTGTATGGTATGTGCCTGGTGTGTATATGTGTTGTGTATATGTCTGTGTGGTGTGTGTGAATATGGTGTATATGTGTGCTGTGGGGGGTTGTGGGCTGTGTATGTATGTGTATATGTGGTGTGTGCACATGTGGTATGTTTGTATGTGTGGTGTGTGTATACGATGTACATGTGTTGTATGTGTGGTGTGTGCAGTGTACATCATGTGTGTGTGTGAATTGCATGTGTGTGTGGTATGGGTGTATGTGTGGTGTATGTGATATGTGCATGATGTGTGGTGTGTGTATAGTTTGGGTGTGGTGTATATGTGTGTGTGGTATGTGTGTGGTGTGTATGGTATATGGGGTGTGTATATGTGTAGTGTGTGATTTGAATGTGTGTGGTGTGTGTGGTATATATGTGCATGTGATATATATGTGTATGGTGTGTATGTATATGTGGCATGCATGTGTATGGTATGCATGTGTGTGTGGTGTGTATCATGTATATGTGCATGTGTCATACATGTGTGTGATGTGTGTGTGGTATGTGTATATATATGTGTGGCATGCATGTGTGTAGTGTGTGTGTGGTATGCACTGTGTTTGTACATGTGGAGTGTGTGATGTGTATAATATGCACATGTGTACATGCATGTGGACTGTGTGTATGTGTGTGTGTGTGTGTGTGCACATTTGTGTGGAAGCTACAAGTTACTGTCAGGAACTGCTCCTCAGATGCTGTCCACCTGTGTCACAGGACAGGGCCTCTCCCTTGCTGGTGTGGACTGACAGGCTCCGCCCATCTGTGTGAATCATCACCAGGGTTAGAAGCTTGCATCTTGGTCGGGGCTTTGCTGTCCTGTGGTTTCGTTTCTTAGGTCTGGGGCACTGAACTCAGGTGCCATCACGCCAGCACCACACTCTTCGCCTTGTAAAATCCCAGGACCCTTGAAAACCTCCCATCCCAGGAGACCTATATGTGAAAGGCATGATCTGGTCCAGGAAACTGGGAAAGTGAAGAAAAAAATGAGCATGCTTTTTATGTGCATGCAAACACACACAGACAGACACACACACACACAACACACACCAGAGGGGGTGCTGGGAACGATAAATCACTGTGCGCTTCCTTGCCTTGATGAAATTCTTCTTGCGCTGACCGCAGCCTTCAGCGGAGCCCCCACGTGCCCCACCCTCCATGCCTTCCTGGATGGCAGAACTGCAGACCCCATTTCCTTTAGTCCGGGCCAAGCTGTGATTCCCACAAACGTCCCCCAGGATCAGGCTCCCACACCCCCACACACCGGCAGGCTGCATTTCCCGAGGCGCTGGTTACTCCTGATTTCACTGTCTGGGCTCCCAGGCCCTCCCTTACATTCTCTCCCTCTGGGCTGCTTTCTCCTCCCTCCCTACCTCCGGGCCTGACACCCTCCTCCCCCATTGTCCTCCTCAATGCAGAGCCGCCCCGCTTGGACCCCCCACCTCCCAATTAGGAAGCACTCCAGAATCCCCGGAACCATCGATGGCTGGCTGCTGCCTTTCTATTAAACTCGGAGTGCGTACTTCTTTTCATAGTAAGGAGCCTTCTGTTCCGAAGGCTCGGGGCTTGGATGGCGGGGTGGAGTCTCCCTTTCTAATGAGTGCAGTTCAGCGTGGAAGCGCTTCAGCCTCGGCACTGAAAGGGCCCTTGTTAGCTCCACAGAGGGGAGAAAAGCATCGCACACTGGCGTGGAAGACCTCCCCTCTCAGCCCAGAGCTGTTCCACAGTTTCCATCCTGAGTAGCCTCAGGCACTAGTGAGATGGCCTGTGAGCTCAGGGAGCCAGGAACCAGATGCCCTCAGCTGCTTCCACACCAGGCAGGATGGTCCTCTTCTCCTCCTCTGTGACAGGAATGCTTTCTCTTTAAAAGATGTGTTATCATAAACACCCTGTAAGAAAGACCTTCAGATACCACCCAGGCCTCTGCTCCCTGACGGCAACTAGTTAACACCAGGGGACTGGTCACTCTTGGTACCGTGAGTGATAGGAATAATCAGCAATATCACACACGCACACATGCAAGCACACACATGTGCACACCCACATCTGGTTTAGGTGGGTACTCCCTCCATCGTCTTTCTGTGCAACTGCTGACACAGAGACTCACAGCGACAAACCCAGGCGACAAGAATTCAATGTCAGAGTTCACGTTTTACACTCGCCATTCTAGTTGAGATACAGCTTTTTCTTTTTTTTTTTTTTTTAAGACAGGCTGCCGTGGTTTTCAGTGGCAACTTTGCATTCATTACAGGGTGCCGGCTACATAGGTGGGTCTGAGCCAGGAGCCCCCATCTCAGTTTAAACAAGCCCTACTTGAAAGCTCCATTCAGTTCTCCGGGGCCATGTGCACGAGCTAAACAGTAACGCATTGAGCAAGGACAAGGGCTGTCTTCTGTCGGGGCTGGCCCTGGTCCTGGGGAAGAACATGAGGACAACCTGCCCAAACAGTGATTAACAAGGCAGGGACAACCAGAGGGCACTGTGACTGGCCGTGGCACAGTGACAGCAGGCTCCGCTCGCACCAGCCTAAGAATCTCTGCTGCCTCTGGGCCTGGGCGACAGTCGCCTGCCCCCACAAAGGGCATCGGTTCAATAACGTAATGCGCACTAGGAACATCCAAGAGTAGAGAGTGAATAAGAGTATAAAACTCGAGGCCTTGGGGTGGGAGGGGAGGGCTCGCTGGCTACGAGATCTGGCTCTCCAGGCGTGGATCTCTGGCACCTGTGAAAAGCCAGGCATGGTTACACACGCCTGTGACCCCAGCATTCAGGGGTAGAGACGGGTGGACCCCATGAGCTCACTGACCCTTAAGAGACCACTGAGCTTCTGGTGCAGTGAGAGATTCAAAATGAAAAGGCAGAGAGAGAGAGAGTGTGTGTGATGGAGGAAGACATTCCTGAAGTCCTTCTGCCATCCAAGGGCATGTGCATGAGCTCAGGAACCCACAGGCTCGTGTGCATGCAATACACACACACACACACGAATACAAAGTCCCCTTCAAACACACATGGTCACAGAGCCCTGTTGAGTCATGAAGCATCTCTGACTTGCTGACTGGGGAACGCCAGGAGGGACACTGTGCTCTGCTCTGTCCGGCTCGGCTCAGCTCAGCTCCGCTCCGCTCTGCTCTATGGTTTTCAGTATTTGATTTAATTTCGGATTGGGGGTCTTGAGCAACACTGGAAACAAACCTGAAGATAAGCCCTGTCAGGACAGTGTCAGGAGAGCATTCGTACTACAAGTGGCCTTCAAGACAGCAGAGGAATGCCCTCACAATGAGGATGAGGAAACAGAGGCTTAAAAAGATAGGCACGTGGCAGACTGCTGGCAGCCATGAGCCCAGGCTATCTCCCTAGAACAGTGCCCAAAACAATGCTGTCACTATCAGCATGGGGGGAGACAACGGAGCAGAAAACAGCATTCCCTCTCAGAAACCTACGAAACAATTCACCAAATGCTCTTCCTTAAAATCCACACCATGCTGGGCATCGGTAGCTCAAACCTTTAGTCCCAGCATTGGGAGGCAGAGGTAGGCAGATCTCTGTGAGTTCAAGGCCAGGCTGGTCTATAGAATGAGTTCCAGGACAAGCAGGGCTACACGGAAAAACCCTGTCTCAAACAAACAAACAAACAAATCCATGCCATCAGTGTTAATCCTTGAACACTTAATACACTACCGAAACCTCATTGGCTGCTCATATTCCTACCAAGCCAAATAACACCCTTCAAGCCAGGTACACGCCTGTAATCCCAGCACTCTGGGAGGCAGAGGTAGGTGGACCTCTGTGAGTTTGAGGCCAGCCTGGTTTACAAAGCAAGTCCAGGACAGCCAAGGCTACACAGAGAAACCCTGTCTCAAAAAAAAAAAAAACCCAAAACAATAAATAAGTAAATAAATAAATCCCTTCAAAGTATCAGCTGGCCTGATGCTTGTGTGCACCCTAAACTGTGAGCCAAAGTGAATCCTTCCTTTCTTGAGTCATTTCTGCCAGATATTCAGTAGAGTAAAAAAAAAATAGCTAGTCCACACATACACCAGACACGTGTGAAGACATGCACACTCACACCAAAATATGCATTCCTACATGCATGCACACCTACATACATGTGCAGATACACATATGCATTCACACATGTACATATGTACATCCACAGGCACAGGCATAGACATGAACACCCATGTATGTGTGCATCCACACACACACCCATACACTCATGTACCCTCATACAAATGTGCACACTTGTATACCTAGGTGATTCTGGGTTGTTCCAAGTTCACAGTTAAAACTAAGCCTCCTAATGCCAGACGTGTCCTTGCATCTCTGTTAAACTCCAGAAAAGGGGCTGAGGAAGAAGGCCTGGTCAGTAAAGTGCTACCACTCAACCATGAAGTTGCACAAAAATGCTGGGCACATCTGTAACCATGGGAGAGGAGGCAGGTAGAGCTCTGAGACTTGCTGGCCAGCCAGTCCTGTCTGACCAGTGAGGTCTAGCAAGAGACTCTGCCTCAAAAAATAAGTGGAGATGAACAGAGGAAGATACAGCCAACATTGACCTCAGCCTCCACAGGCACCCAAACATCACACATACACACACACATACACACACACACAAGAGACGAAGATTTGAGTCCCCAGGACGAAGGTGAGAAAGCCATCACGTGGTGTCACAGTATTCTTTCGCAGGCTAGTCAGGTGACTGAACCCATCAAAACTTGTCAACATGCAGTTCACAAAGGATGTGTCTTACTGTATCAAAATTATACCTCAAAATTTTTCATTTTCAAGAAAAGCAATCACAGAAGAAAAATTACCTCAAGAGAAAAAAAAAGTTGGATTGACAGTAACTCCTCGACAGAAACAGTATAAGCCAGAAGACAGCATAATGATATATTCAAAGTGCTGAGAGAAAATAACTGCCAGCTTAGATTTCTGTTAAGCAAGAGAGATACCCTTCCAGGACAAAAATGAAATGAACGCATCTCAGACAAACAAAAACTGATGCAATTCACCTGTGGCACACACTGGTTAAACAGAACGGGGGGCCCAGAAGAGTAAAGCCAGATGGAGGAGTGTGGAGGCAGAGAGAGAGTGCGGGAAATGACATAAAGCAGCATCTTGTAGCTTTATTTCACATCTGTTTTTCTTATGCGGATATGTGTGCCTATGTGTGTACACTTGAGTTTGGTGTCTACCGAGGCCAAGAAAGGGAGTCAGATGATCTCCTGGAACTAGAGTTAAGGGCAGTTGTGAGTCACCAAGCAGGTGCTGGGAATTGAACCCAGGTCCTTTGCAAGAGCAGCCACTGCTCTAACCACTAAGCCACCTCTTCAGCCCCAATGCTGCTGATTTCCACCAGTTTCTTTTTGGCTACTATTGACATGGAAGACATATTTTTTAAAAAACTATATGCACATATACATGTACAGGTACACACACTCACACTAACGTACCAGGAAAACAGCAGCAGCGAAGTGTTTCCCCATCTGTTCCATTCCCCAATGTCAACACGACCTTGCAAGGCTTTCAAGGTCATAGGGAGCAAAGTAAATAAAAATGCTTCCTGGATTTAAAAAGTACGCTGTCTTTGGTGATGTTGACACAAGCCTTTAATACCAGCACTCAGGAGGCAGAGGCAGTTTGATCTCTGAGTTCAAGGCCAGCCTGTTCTAGAGTAAGTCCCAGGACAGCCAAGGCTACACAGAGAAATCCTGTCTTGAAAACCAAAAAAGAAAAGTACAGTGTCTTTCGGATAAGGAGGTGGCTTTCCACATGAGGCCTAACTCCATCTTCCCATCTTCCACAGTAAGGAGAATTGGGAATTAATAAAGGACACCCCTTCTTTCATCCATGGATACCCCAAGTAAGCACAGCACTCCCCAGCCACAGTGAAGGCAAGCCGAACATATTACCTCAGAGGCTGGGAAGCCACCTTCCTTCTGCCTGCCCTTCCCAACCCCGCTCAGTTTCACGGTAAACATCCTAGTTTACTATCGCTAAGCCACCAAAGAAAACACAAAAAATAAAGTCTACCATTGTTAGCAATTTTTAAGAGGAAAATAAAACCATTTTTTTCTTGGGGTTTCAATGGGCTATTTAGCTCTGGTGGCAGCTGCTGACAATTTTTAATGTAAGCACTGCTAGCCAGAAGTCCTCTTTGGTTATTATTGTTTAATTACAATGCTTCCATGTGAGCTGAAGGTAAGCCCACTTTCTATCTGTAAACTCTTAGACAAGGGCACAGACCAAAAGCCAACCCTGTCTTGATGAACACCCCATGTTCCCTAATGTGCGTTGAAGTTGCTTCTCCCAAATCTAAGAGTCCTTGGGGGGATGGACAAGTGTGCTGGCCAGTTTTATATTGTTTTAGAGCATAAACTTGCTAGATTCATCTGAGAGGAAGGGAGCCCCAGTTGAGAAAATGCCCCCATAAAATCTGACTGCAGGCAAGCCTCAGGAGCATTTTCTTAACTAGTGGTCAATGGGGAAGGGCCCGGCCCGCTGGGGGGAGGCACTACTGGGCTGGTGGTCTCAGGTTCTATAAGAAAGCAGGCCGAGCAAGCCACAGGAGCAAGCCAGTGAGCAGCACTCCTCCATGGCTTCTGCATCAGCTCCTGCCTCCAGGCTCCCACCTGCCTTGGCTTCCTTCATGTAAGCCAAATGAACCTTTTCCCCTCCAAGGTGCTTTGGTGATGGTGTTTCATCACAGCTAAAGACATCATATAGTCCTGGAGTGAGCAGGTCAGAAGCAAGTGCCTAAGAGGATTATTGACCCAGTAGCAGCAACAGGAGACGGAGACGCCACCACCCCTGGACCTGTGATGTGCCCTAGACTCCCACCCAAGTTCTCATTCCCTTGTGGGAAAGAATCTCAGCACCAATCAGAAGAAAGAACTGGAATTTATGGAGATGAGATTTTGATGTAGAATTAAATATGAGGGAAGGAGGGGCACAGCAAAAGCACAGGGCACACCCAAGACACGGGAGCAGCATCCTCTACAGACAGTATGCTCAGTTTGGTTGTGTGTTTTGGGGGACAAGGCCTCAGCCCACTCAGGCTGGCCTCAAAGTCAGTATGTAGTCAAGGATGACCTTGAACTTCTGATCCTCCTGCCTGCAGCTCCTGAGTGCTGGGATCAGTGGTGTGCACTGCCTGGATGCTGGGGCTCAAAGTAGGTGCTAGGTACACATCGAGCAAGCGCTCTGCCAACTCATCCGCAGCCCGAGCCCCGTAACTGTCTTAATGTGTATCTGTTTGGTGGCTTCTAGAGTTGAAAGTTCAAAAAGTTCCTAAAGGACGCTTATTTTATTTGGTTTTATTTCCCTTCATTTTGGAAATGAGACCCTAGCCTGATGCCAGGGATGCCCCGGACGAGATCACAGGCTGCTGAGATGGCAAGGACTCCTGAGGGAGGAAACTGGGCCATACTGTTTGTGTCTAAGCAAAGTTACCCAAGCATTTGTGGGATTCTCGGAAAGTTGTGGGCTCACAGCCACGAAAGAAAGAGTGTTCCCTCACAGGTCCTATGCAGGTACTTTAAGCCTCAAGCTCCCTGCCACATTAACACTTCCATTTCAAATGACTCTGTGTAATAAGAACATTGTCCCCTCAGGGCAGATAGCATCCCCTCTCACAGCAAATTTTATTAGCTGACCTAAAATTTTCCAGCATCCACCAGAGTCCAGGGTGAGGGGCTCCCCTCTCTTTCTGTGTCTCCCTGATTCTTCATCTCTCTGGCCTGCCTCAGCCCCCACTGAGGTTCCTAGGAATGGATATCTCATAATCCTCTGTCCCCTTTGCCAACGAGCATCCACAATTGGAGGAAGCCTTAGAAATATTTCACTCCCAGACCTGGACATTGCTACTCCAGCCTACTCCCCAGGACTCAAACAATGGATGGCACCTCTTCATGAACCAGGTGTGTGGTGGAACTACTACTATATGAAATTAAAGGACCAGCTAGCCAAGCCCCAACACTGCCCCCTCAAGACAGGGAGAGCTGTGTTGCTCTCAGCATGTTTAAGAATGAAGGTCACCAGGCCTTGAGGTGCTGAACAGCAGGCAGGGGGATCATCATCCTGCACAGTGAGAACATAAAGACAGAAGGAGGATGAAGAAACCGGGAACCACGCCCACCACTTAACCAACTTTCACACAACCAAGAGTTGCTGCGTAAAGGCTAGGATCTACTCTGACACCAGATCTGCTTCATTTGGCCCACTCAGCATTCATCATGACTAACATTCAAGCTGAGGATATGGCTAAATTGATAAAGCGCTTGCCTGCCATACAGGTGGCCTTGGGTTCCTTCTCCAGCACCCTATAAACTGGGTGTGGTGGCACACACTTATAATCCCAGCACTTGGGAAATAAAGGTAGTAGGGTCAGAAGTTCAAAGTTATAGAGAGAGTTCAAGGCCAACCCAAGGCACACAGAACTCGATCTAAACTTTAAAAAAAAGTCTCTATTGAAAGGTAAGAGAGTAAAAAACAAAAACAAAAACAGGCATTTCTACATATAAAACACACCTCCAATCACCTCCATTCACAGGACAGATGATGGTTAAGATGTGGTTCAGAGAAACCACCTCCATGGGCTTAGCCTGAATTTTCTACCTCATTCTGCCCCCTTCCCTGTGACACAGATAAGAAACTGAGGCACAGAGGCCAAATCACAGGTTTAGGGTCACATGGTTAAATAAATGACAGGGGTTATAGTGAGCCCAGTTCAGACTACAAAGACCATAGTTTTAAATAATGGAAGTCTCTAGAAAATTCCAGAAAAGTCACAAAATTTCTCCAGTCCATGGGTAATGTTTAAATCCACAGTACTGTAGGCCCAGGATGGCTCAAAACCCAATCTCCCCCACTGGCTTCTAGTTTCCAAGGCCACCCTCCCAGCCCCCATTTCCCACCCTTATCTTCCAGACGCTAGAGATAGGGGGGAACAAGCATGTGGCAATTTCCTCTGAGCTTCTGTTTCCTCTTCAGTAAGTCCCAGCCTGGCTACCTCCATAAAGCATGTCTTTATTTACTGTCATGGAGAAACAGACTAGACCTGATATCCCACTGAAGGGTCCAATTCCATTTGCCTAATGGCATGGGTTAGTGTATATATATATATATATATATATATATATTCTATATGTATGTGTGTGCTTTGGGTGAAAAATGTCTTTTAAAACTCCTGCATTTTAGCAGCTTTATTCGTAATAACCAGAATATAGAAACAACCCAAATGTCCCTCAACCAAAGAACTGGATACCGAAATTGTGGCACGTTTACACAATGGAATACTACTAAGCTATTAAAAACAAAGAAATCATGAATTTGCAGGCAAATGGATAGAACTAGAAAAGATCATCTTGAGTGAGGTAACCCAGTACCAGAAAGACATGCATGGTACATACTCACTTGTAAGCAGATACTAGCCATATGACATAGGATAACCATACTACAATCTACAGACCTAAAGAAGTTAAACAACAAGGAGGACCCTAGGGAGGATGCTTAATTTCCATTCAGAATAGCAAACAATATAGACAGCAGAAGCGGCAGAAAAGAAAGAACAGAATGGGAGTCTACTATGGAGGGTCCTCTGAAAGGCTACACCTAACAGGGAATTGAAGCAGATGCAGAGGTGCAGAGACTCACAGCCAAACTATGAGCAGGGAGTCTTATGAAGGAGACAGAGGGGACAGGTGCTCCACAAGGAGACCAACAAAGCCAAAATATCTGGGCCCAGGGGTCCTGCAGAAACTGATGCACCAATGGAGGACCATGCATGGAGAGGACCTAGACAACCTGCTCAGATGTAGCCCATGGCAGCTCAGTCTCCATGTGGGTCTCCGAGTAAGGGGAGCAGGAGTTACCTCTGATCTTAACTGGTTGCCTGCTCTTTGATCACTTACCAGGCTACAGTGGAAGAGGATGCAGGCAGTCCTGAAGAGACTTGGTAAGCTAGGGTCAGATAGTAGGGGAGGAGGACTCACCATTTCAGTGGACTAGGAGAGAGGGATAGGGGGTTAAGAGAGAGGGAGGGTGGGACTGGGCGAAGATGAGGGAGGGGGCCATAAAAGGGATATAAAGTGAATAAACTTTAAATTTTTTAAATTAAAACATTTTTAATAAAAAAAAAAAGAAAACTGCATTTGGATTGAAGTCCTTGTGGGGTGGGGGTGGGGGGTAATGAATCTACCAAAAGATGAAATTCCTTGGAATTTGCTATATAGAACAGGCTGGCCTTGAACTCACAGAGATTCACTTTCCTCTGCCTCTGAAGTGCTGGAGTTAAAGATGTGGGCTACTATGCTCCCACCAGCCTCATTTGATTTCCACCATCAGGGGCAAGAGACAGAATTCCCACTTAAGGACCTATCAGAGCAGTTCCTTCCGTGTCACTCTGGAAGCTTTGATGGCCCCTGCCTAGTGCCCTGAGGTACCAGCCTTTCCCTTACCTCTCTCCAGTTGCTGACAAAGGGGCTGTGGTTAGCTTCTTCCATTGTTTCTTTCTAAATGGAAACCTCTTATTTGCTTATCAATCAAGGGGACAGGCTCCATTGTTGCAAAGAGAAGCACTTTCCCATCTCTCTGGAAACCGTCACTCTCCCTGCCCACCTTCCCGCCCCCTTTGGATACAGACGTGGATACTAATGATGTTAATTTCAGAGACATTCACAGGACATTCATTCTGTGCCAGACAATGTTGCAAATGCCTTTCATAGGGAAGAAAAAAGTCATTTATTGCATCTCACAAAATTTCCCCCTGCCTTGAAGTTGAAGAAACTGATAGAAAAAATAACCTGCGCTGAGTGAGGTAACTAGAAATACAGTGCTCCTATAAGAAAGGGGTAGCTAATGTCCGGCCCGGATTCCTTTGTTTGTTTGGGTTTGTTTGCTTGCTTGTTTGTTTTATTTTGGAAGGTGGGGACTGTAGGGAGCAGAGGGAACAATGACAAGCCAGAGCCTGGGCTTTAATCTGAATGGGACATCAGAGTCTGCTCCGGCAGTTAAATTCAAGCTTTGCCCGACCCAACCTTGCCAGTTTCAAGTTCTTCCAGAACTCCCTGAAATTATGCTTCCTGTCAAGTTTGTTTTCAAAACTTTGTGTGTGGGTTCAGGTGGGCATAGATGTGTCATGGCCCTGTGTGGACAGAGATCAAATAAAAAGCTGGAATGTTAGTCCTCACCTTGTTTGAGACACGGGGTCTCTCTAGTTGGCTGCTGTGAATGGCAGGGTAGCTATGAGCCAGTCTCCATAGAAGTGGTGAGTTGTGGACAGGGATTCTATATCCAAAGTTATGTGAGTTCTGGGAATCCAAATTCAGTTCCTCTGCTCCTGTGACAAGCACTTTACCCACTGAACCATCTCCCCAAACCAAGTCTGAACTCGAAGAAAAAAACTAAATTAAAATTAAAAAAAACAAACCTCAGGTGGTAGTCTCTGGACTGCTGAGTTGGACACAGGCATTGGCCACCATCCCCACCATCACCGTGGGGTGACGTCCCTTCAAACAGGACCAAGAGTGGGATGCACCTGACAACAAACTCTCCCGCAGCCATGGAAACTCACAGCTGTAATCCCAGCACTCAAGACGCTGAGGCTGGAGGGTCGCTGTAAATTCAAGGGCAGTCCGGGCTATAGGGGAGTCCTACGCCACCATGGATTTTTGCACAAAACCCTGTTTCAAACAAACAGGAAAAAAGGTAACAATTACGTCCTTTCTTTGCATGTCGTCAATCAAAAGTAAGACAAGGGGCCCTGGCTCCTTCATTAAGGGAAAACAACCATGGCCCTAATGAGTCACTCCACAGCAAACACTGTCAAATCCATCATCCCTGTTTTATTTTTTGAAAGTGATTAAACACCACTTTCTTCCCTTTGGTTGCAAGATGCAGGCGACAGCCAATCTATCACGACGTATGATCTATCTTGGCATCTGCTGATGTTTTAACTGCAGAGTCTCGCATCCATCATTTCCTTACCTGAATCGCTTTTCAAAGAAGAAGAGAGACTTTAATTCCGCCTCTCAACAGCAGAGGAATTAGATAGTGTGAGCTTGTTCTCCCACAAAACACCAGCAGCAGATCCATGAACTCACCCAGAAGAACGCACACCCAAACGGAGATGGGAAGCATGGTCTTCTGAAAAGGACAGTGCCCACGGATGCCGAGAGGACATTGGATCTCCCAGGTGTGGAGTTACGGAAGGATTTGTGCTGCTATGTGGGTGCTGGGGACAGCAAGAGGAGCCAGTGCTCTAACCACTGAGCCAACCCTGTTGTCGTTTTTTCATCTTGGTAATATGTTCCCCAGACTGCAATACATGTCTGTCACTGGCTTTAGTACCTTCAGGGAGGTGTAAATTCAGGGACGTGCTTCTGTCTGCTATTTGTAGAACTTTCTCGCCAAAAAGGAAAGTCTGCTATCGTTAGCAGTCACTTGGTGGCACGCCACTCCCCCATACCGGCCTGGGCAGGCACAACCATGGAGCTCCTTCCTGTCCCTGTGGATTTGTTTATTCTGGACATCTCCATGATCCCTTTAAAAGCAAGACTTGCCTCGTCTGGTCCCTCATTCTGTAACACCCCCATCGACCCCTCCCGTTCGCCCTGTGTGTGTGTCCCAGGGACAGGGACCTGGGCTAGGAAGGTGCTCTAACACTGAGCTACATCGCAGCCCCTCCCCCTGGGGGATTCTAGGCAGGGTCTCTCCCACTGAGCCACACCCCCAGCCCTCACTTGAGCATTATAGCAGGTGCTTTCCCACTGAGCCATGCCCTAGCTCTTTCTCCATCATTTTCCAGATACTTCCTTGGTCACCATACTGAAACCATTATTTGCCTATCCACCCAGAGATGAGGAGGATATAGACCCCTCTTTCACAGCTGACAGGAATGTAAAATGGGGCAGGTGCCATGAGGGACCTAATTCATGAAGCTGAACAGACAGCTCCAACTCTAGAGTGGAAAACAGGTGTTCAGACAGAACTGTACACGAGTTGTTTGCGACAACAGCACTCATAACAGCCACAGGCGAGGGGGAGCCAACGATGTCCACTCTTACATTTGAAGCCTCCTCCTGGTACCAAGGTCAGGTATGGCAGAACTTAACTGCCCACATGCACTGGGGCTACCTCCACCATGAGCGGCCCAAAGAACAAAGTCCAAACAAAGACGTGGGGTTGGGGCTGGAGAGACGGCGCAGTGGTTAGGAGCATGTACTGCCTGCTCTTGAGTTCGGCTCCCAACAGCAGTATCTTATGGATCAAACCCACTCACAACTCCAGTTCCAGGGGCATCTGATACTTCTGATCTCCTTGGACACCTGCACTCATGTGCACATACCCACACAGCAACATAAATAAAAGAAATCAGTTTAAGTTAACAGAGGAAGAAGTGGGGTCACACGCCCTCCCACCCCATGATCCCCAAGCAGCCACTCCCAAGTAAAGCGCAGATAAGACCCTGAGCAGTCCATTAACGTGTTCACCAAGTCCCTCTTCCTCGGGCGCTTTCAGTCCATCATGGTGGGAAGTCAAGTGCAGGACGGGGAGGCAGCTGCTCTGTGACATTCAGACTGAGCGTGTCCGTTTATATATTTGTGTGTGTATGTACATATATATGCAAAGTGGTTGCCCTATAGTGTTCTTTTATATGTCACCTCCACCATTCATTTAAGACAAGACAAAGTTTCTCCAACAGAGACCTCCCCCCTAGGTGCCTGGGAACAAATGGCTTTTCATGGGAAGCCTTTGCTCTTCTGTTTGTAGGTCAGAGGTACCAACTGTAAAAGCAGCACGTGGCCCCCAGAGCAGATGGAGACGATGGTTAATCTCGGCTGTCAACCTGGTAAGATACAGAATCACCTGGGAGACCGGCAGCTGAGCATGCCTATGGGGGATTAGCTTAACCGAGGTGAAAAGACCTGCCCACTGTAGGTGGCAACATTCCCCAGGCTTGGACCCTGGCCTGTATCAAAAGGAGCTGAGCACCAGCATCCCTCTCTCTCTTCTTCCCAACTGCAGATGCAACATAACCAGCTGCCTCATCTTCCTGCCCCCGAGTTCCCCACCATGGTGGGATCTGTACCCTTGAACTGTGAGCCAGAAACAAACCCTTTCTCCCTTAAGTTGCTTTTGCCAGGGTGTTTTTACCACTGTGACAGGAAAACAGAGACACGCAGGTCTCACGGATGTGAAGATGAATCTGCGCTAGGCTGGGCAGCAGTGTCGCCACCACATGCAATAGAATTCTGGCCGGCTGACTATACTCCAGAGTGCCCGTGGGGGGTGGGAGGGGAAGGGGTGACACTGTTGGTTTTAGGCCAGTGCACATCAGTCTGTGCACCTTTAAAATATGTTAGGAGCGGTCGCGAGGGCCCGCCTCTGTTCTTTACATGGTATAGGTGAGACTTTCGCCGTCCTATAGCTCCTCTTCTAGCAGGCAACAAGCTAAAGAATCACAGGCCACATTCTAACACTAGTCGTTTGGGGTTTTTTATTCCATTCATTTCCTTTGCTCTTCCACCCTTTGTTGCCCTCTTACAAAATGAAGCTTTCTCCTGGCTCTGCTCTCCCCAACCCAAGCGATTACAGTGGCTATCTTCCAATTAAAACATGGCCCACGCATGTGTCCCCATCACAAGCTGGGCCTGGAGCCAGCCTGGCTGAGCATGAAGATTGCACCTCGCTCTGGCTCACAGAATTAGCAAAAGCAATTCCACAAACAGCCTGTGCCCAGCCCACCCACACTCCAGGCCCTACTGATCAGAGCACCATGACCCCATGCCGCAGAGCCAGAGAGGTACCCCCACCCAAGGCTGAACCCCAGTTCTCCACACACAGCTGCCAGGCACCACAGCAAGCTCCTGGAGTTATCTGGAATGAGACCCAAGTCCTAAGAATCCCATGGTATTGGCTACCCATCCCCCAGCAAGCCCCTGGAGCACGGTGTGTGTCTTACGCGACTGTCCATACTGACCAGTTACTGCCTTCTCACTATGATCCCCTTTACTTAAGACGCCCTGCTGAAGCAGCCAGCCACTGGTGTCACTGGCACCCCAAAGCCACCATCCTGCAAGCTCAAGCCTGTGATAGAGTCAGATGGAAGAGGCTCGTGGACCCTGTGGCCACCAGGCTCATTACAGCGAGGACACTCCCACAGAACACTCAGGACAGTCCTTCCTCTCCATCCCAGACTCTCTCATCCTCAGTCTCCTCTATCCACGGCCACATTCTCTAGATTTCCTACCCAGAAAACTGATGCCTCTCCACCTCGGTGCCCAGAGGTAGCCCACAGGTCTCTCTTCATGTTGGCCATCTGTGGTGGTTTGAGAATGGCCCCCATCCCAGCATACGCTGCACCCCCATTTGCACAGATGCATATACCTGAGCAAACGAATGCTAAAGGATGCTCGGGTTAGGAGCTGGGGACCTCCATGGAGGCCCTTTCACCCTCTAGTGACTGGGCCAAGTTTCAGAGTCAGTGTTGAGCAAGCGTGCGGGAAGAGTCTGTTACAACAGGGACTCTGGTGTCATGCTTCTGATCAGGAATTCCTCCTGGCTCCTCTGGGTCCTGACGTGAGGCTGGCAGAGGTGGAGCAGGACTGTGTGCTGGGGAGATGGGGTACCTGGAGACACGCCGGGAGGGAAGGCCTGCCCGCTGCTGGTCTGAGATGGGAAAATGGGGCTAAGCCAGGCAGGGGTCTGAGGAAGAAATTTCCAAGCAGAGAAGAGCAGGTGTCTGGTAGTCTGCACAGCCCTGTGTTCAGGAGGTAGAGACGGGGAGTCCCCACGGCTTGCTGGCTGACTAGTCAAGTCTAGCCCACTCTGTGTACTCCAGCCAGTGAGAAGCACTGTCTTGAAAAAGCAGGTGGGAGCAGGTGGATCTCTGAATGCAAGGCTAGCCTTGTCTACAAAGCCAGGGCTGTTACAGAGACAAACCCTGACTTAAACCCACCCTCCAAAAAAGGCAAAGTGGGCCTTGCAGAGGTGGCTCAGTGGTTAAGGGCACTGGCTGCTTGATATAAGGGTGTGTGCCATGCTTGGTTGCTATTCCTGGGAGACCTGCTCTTTTCTGAAGGAAAGCAGAGGAAAAGTGGATCATGGGGGGGAGACGAGAGGTCAGGAGGGAGTACTGGGAAGAGAGGAGGGAAGGAAAATTGAGCTCAGGATGTACTATATGAGAGAAGAATGAATGGACAGACAGATGGATGGATGCATAGATAGATAGATAGATAGATAGATAGATAGATAGATAGATAGATAGATAGATAGATAGATAGATAGATAAACAAACAACCCTAGCTACTATTCCAAAGGAACCCAGGTTCAATCCCCAATACCCACATGATAGCTCACAATCATGTGTAACTCCAGCCCCCCAGGGGCTCTGAAACCTTCTTCTGGTCTCCAAAGGCACCAGGCATGACCACTGTGCACAGACATGCATGCAGAACACTCGTATACATAAAATAAAAATAATCAATCTAAAAATACATCCAAAGCAAGGTGAACATCAACTTAGAAAGATGCTTAACCATTGGCTCTGGCCTCTGCATAAGTGCACACATGTGCACATACACACACACACATGCACACCAACTGGCAGCTATTTCCTGAGGTTTCAGATCCAGCTGACCAGTGACCCAGGGAGCTCACTGGTTCCGAGCTCACTGTTTGCACGCTCACGGTTCTTCGTCTCACTTTCATTTCCTTGGGCTCCCTGTTATCTGTTCCAAACACTTCTGAATTGCTTACTCTCCTAACCTGTCCTCCGCTGGCAACTCTGGCATTTATCTCGTGGTCCGTGTCTCTGCAGCTCATGTCTCCTCCCCATGAGCCTTCATTAAAATATTTCAAATGAAGACTTTTACCACCCCCTCAGCGGAGCATGCTGGGCCTTTCCCACACAACACATTTTTAATTCTTATCACAGGACTTCAGGCAGTTTGTACATTATATCCTATTTAAAACCCTCAATTCCACTCAAGGTTGTCACAATTCGGAGATTACAGTGTTCTGCAGGGTGTTCTGCCGGGGATGTATTCATATATTCACTTTGTTTGCCAGCAGACTTGGTACGTGAGCCTGTATTTCACACCTCATTTGATACCACAGTGAGACCAACATATAAAAAGAAGCAATTATTTATTTAGATTATGGAATAGTTTCAGAGGGATATTCAATTATGTAATGGTTTTAGAAGGCTGTTCCTAGGTATAGACTCATGCTGGAGTAGGCCGGCCTGCTGGAAAGTGGGAGTGAACACTGAACATGAAGGAGGGGCCTGGAAAGAAGTCCCTGGGAGGGGAGCCCCTCTCATTTGCAAAACAGCCTCCTCTTTCCAATGTAGCATTTTTAAAATTTATTCTAGAGGGGGAAAAAAACCCACAAAACCAAAAGGTGACTACTTCTGAGAAACAGAATACTTTCCATGTGAAACATGGCCATGGACTGCAGCGATGGCTCTGCAGGCAAGAGGGCTTGGTGGAAAAGCAGAAAGACCTGACTTCCAAACCCCTGCCCCCATGTAAGAAGCATGTAACCCAGGCCCTGTGGGGATGTGGAGACAGGAGGATCATGGTGGCTTGCTGGCTGCTAGCCAGGTTCAGTGAGAGACCCTGTCTCAAGGGAATGAGGCTTTGACTGATAGAAACAGGATGCCTGTAATCCTCCCCGGGCTCCAAGTGTACACACGTGCGCATATACCACACACGTAAACAAAATGCTGTCACTCAGCCAATCGGGCATTTCAACAAATTGATTTCCTCTGTATATACCGTGGAGGCCATCTTTATGAGCCCAGTGCTCTTGGCCTCTTTCAGCCCAATGTCAGGTTTGGTGACACTGCACTTACTGGTAATGGTTTCCTCTAACTCATGTCACCATCAGTGTCCACAGCCTTGGAAGCCCCTTTTTCCACTCTGCCCAAGCCCTTGGGGAACACTGATCCTTCAAAGCCTGGCTCTGAGTTGGTCTGGATGGACACACAATCCAACTTGTTTCAGGAAGAGCCAGAAAGCCCTCCTGGAGCTCATGCTAGAATCCGAACCAGGAAAAACAACTTCTCCCTAAAGCAGCAGTTCTCAACCTATGGGTCGTGACCCCTTTGGGGATCAAACAACCCTTTCACAGGGGTCGCCTAAGACCATCCGAAAACACACAGACATTTACATTCTGAT
>CM053766.1:102521591-102552710 GCA_028658305.1 Pachyuromys duprasi
CCAACTGGCCGCATGGAGTGCTGCTTTGTAAACCCACTCGGAAGCATCCACCTCTGCCTTGGCCGTGTGCACCGGTGAATCCCTGTACAGCAACCACTTTTGGGAAACGACCTGTGACTTTGCAACTGGAAGCCCTGGAGCAAATATTGACAACTCAGGACACTCAGACATCCAGAGAAGCCCTGGTCATGTGAGGCCACAGCCCCCGCTCCATTTATGACTCGGTCTGCCTAGGGGAGTGGAAGGCATCGCAGCTGACATCAGGCCACTCAGTCTGAGTCATTCCTCTTCCTGGAAGATCTTCAACGGCAGCATAACACCCATAACACCGCTCTGGGGTTGGCTGAGGTCACATGAGAAGTGACAGCACACGCCATGCAAGTCAATTGAAAGAGCTCACCCCTGACTTGGCCTTCACCTCCCACATGACCCCACTCATGACCCACGCTGACTCATTCTCCTGGGCCTCAAAGGACCCAAAGCTAGAGAAGAAAGAAAAGAGACACGGACGTTTATAGGGATAAGTGACACAGTGGCCAAAGCCCTGGGCTTTGCCCCTGGGTGACATTTGGACTGATAGTGGGATTAGCAGCCACTCATCCAGCACTGCTCTCTGGCCCAAAGTGGGAGACAGACAGAATGACTGACTGACTGACCGAACCACAGTAGGAGAAGAGAGTGGGAAGGGATCTTTTCTCCCTCTGCTGCCCAGGTAGACAAGCACCCTCCCCCACTCATCTCCCCTCACCGCCCCCCACCTTACCACTCTAAGCCAGAGTCTGATCTGCAGAAGAGTGTGAGAAAACCAGACTTGAGATTCTGGAGCCAGGGGAGCCCCACCCCCACCCCCAGGAGTGGGCCCATTTAAGCAGCTCAGCTGTTAAAGGTGCTTGCCTCTTAAGGACTTGAGTTGAAAACCCCCTGCCCCCATAGCCCATAGGAGAAGGAATGACCAACCCCTAAAAGCTGTGCACTGACCTCTACATGCACCATGACACACAGACAGACTGACATACACACACAGACACACACAAATAATTACAATAACAATAATAATAAATTTTAATTTTAAAAAAGCAGTGAGAGTCCTTCTGGCTCTTTAAGTGATAGATCCCACCCCCCATTTCAGTCTTCACTTCTTCATGGAAACAGTGACAATAACAACAATGTGGTGGTAAGTGAAAGAGGGTCATTTTTGAGACAGGCAGCCTCACTGTGCATGGTGCGTGGGATCATCAGGGACAGATGCACCAGGCCACAGTGCATCCCTGCAGCAGCTGCACCAGGCCAGCCAGGCCACAGGAAGGTCCAACCAGCATCCTGAGCATGTTATGCTGTCACCTGCTCTAGTATACCATATGTCACAGTCCTCACCTGCTCTGTGTGTCCAGGCGGTGGCCCACGCAGGACAGGGCAGCCGTGGTCTGGGTACCATCCTGCTCAATTTCCTCCTGCACTGCCCACTGGTCATCGTGGCTCACCCGCACTGCCGTTATCTTCACGCCCAAGGCCGCCTTGATTCTATGACATAAGAAGAAAGCAGACGCATAAGAAAACGGGCTTCACCTGGGCCAGGTCCCTGGGAGATGGCATCATTATCACACAGAGAGTCCCTTCCCTAGATGCTAGCGGGAAGGGGGGCTATGAAATAGTTTTCCTCTAAGACTGATCTTAGGGACAGCAAAAGGGCTCAGTGGTTGAAGGCACTTTCTGCCACACCTGATGATCTGAGTTTAACATCCAGAACCCATATGGTGGAAGGAGAGAACCAGTTCGCTCAAGTTATCCTCTGATTTCTGCACGATGCCATGGCACAGACACCCACCTCTACACATACAAATGTAAGGAAAAAAATTCAACGCTGATGTGTGATGGCTTCCATGAGAAAACCCTGAACTTGGAAATCTGAGGCAGTAGAATTGCCACAAGTTCAAGGCCAACCTGGGCTCTATAGTGAGCCCCTGTCTCAAGAAGAAATAATTAAATAAATAAGTCCAGTCCTTTTTACAAGTGCCAGAGCATGTTGCTACATGCCCCATTTCTGTCACTGGCTTTGAGACTAATACTTCTGTGTCAATTTTATCTTAATATTAAAAGAAGAGGCAAGGGGCAGCCAGCAAGAGGGCTCAGTGGGCAAAGGTACTTACCACCAAGCCTGAAGACTGGAGTTCAACCCCTGGTGGAGGGGGAGAACAGACTCATGCAATGTGCCCTCTTGACCTCCACATGTACACCATGGTACACACATACCCAACGTAGCTACTAAATATATGAATAACCATAATTTAAAAATTATATGAGGAAGGAGGAGCTAGGTAAGTGACCCATCCCAGGAGTGACTGAAACATGAAAGGATGTGGTATCTGTGTTAAAACACCTGGGACCCCCAAGGAAGGAAGCCCTTCCTGGCAGGGTCTGAGGCACGATCCATGCCTGAGCCCGAGACCGGTTCTGAAACCTGTTTCAGTCACCTGCCTTAAGGAGTCTGGAGTGGGCTCAGGTATGACAACCCCTGAGTGTCCATCAGACACGAAGATGGACTCTGTCTCCCTCTCCCTTCCTGTGGCCCACCGCAGCTCCAGCCTGGACAGCACGATCCAGAGGTCCAATGTCACTTCTCTGTCACCCCCCTCTCCTTCTCAGGATCTAATCGTTCTTCCTGCTGGATTCTGGTCTTAATCTCCTCTTCCACAAAGCTCTCTTTCTTGACACCATGACATCCTAGGAGTTAATTTATGCATCCCACAAACAGAGACGTCCTGTTCTATCCCTGCCTCTAGCCAAAGGAGCAATGGAAGAGAACGTTCCAGAAACTATGTCTACAGTCAAAGTCCTTCTCACTGAAACTGCACCCTCTGCCTTGTGGGTCCTCACTATTCTAACAACTCACAGGGATTTTCCCCCACAAATACAACAGCTCAGAAGCCCTCCATCAAGCTGCTGGTGATCAGAGGGGGGAGTGGGAATCACTTGCAGGTTAGCCCGCAGAGACCCCTGTGAGACCTGAGCTACACCACTGAGCTTGTGAGACTCAGTTTCTCATGGATGAGAGTCCCTCATCCACAGTGGTCTCCTAGGCATTAAGGATGCTCATAGGACACTGGGATAAAGGATCATCACTGAGGCTTGAATTCAAACATGGAAGTACTAGCTACTGTCTGGAGACCTGGCTGGGCTTCTGGGTCCCTCCTGCCAGGCATCTTGAATGCAACTCTGAGTCTCTAGGCAGGATCTAGTCACTCCTTATTTCCTGATCCTAATTCTGGGCAGAAAATTCCTCCAAAATGCAAAGGCAAAGACCATGTCTGCCTTCACCACAGGGAAACTATTTGTCTCATGAGGCTACTCTATGAGACAGCAGACAACCAACCAATGCCCAAATTATGGTAGTCCAACAATTGTGTTCTCTGTCTCTCTGTCTCTGTCTCTGTCTCTCTCTCTCACTCACTCATGCTACCAGCTTTAAGGTATATCCCCTGCTCCTTCAGACACCTGCCCTTGTTCGGCTCTCATGCATCAAGCCCTGTCCCACAGTGCACTCTTCTCTCGTGGCCACAGTGTGTTTGAAACAGCTCTAGTTCACACATCCTTATCCTCAGTTTAAAAAAAAAATAAGATTCTCCTTCCAAGAACAAGAATCTTAAAGCCTGTTTTTACAGGCTGAATTTGATGGGTTCGTTCATAATGGGTGAGGTTAATCCCTTATCAGGAGGGCTTTAAAAGAAGGGGATACTGAAAAGAAATTCAAGTCATAGAGGAAGCAATGCATGCTGGGTATTAAAAACACTTGTAAAGCCAAATTGTTTATATGCCCCCTGTCTTTTAAGCACAAGTTATGAAAGTCTTCTTAAAACTCTCCCAACTAAATCCTCCTTAACTTTAGGCTATATTTGTTAAAGCGATTTAAGCTCAGAGAAATTCAGGTCTTAAATATTCACTAACCTTGTTTTAGAAAAAAATATCTTAAGACTTGGGGATATTCTTAGTGCTTGGTATTTTAAAACTATAATATCCAAAGCTACATGGAAGAGATTAGTGGCCCCGCTGCTGTGGTAAACTGGAGGTTTCCAAGGCTAATCAATAAAAGTTGCCAACACAGTGTCCATAACATGAAGGAAAGGTTAGCCAAGTGACTCAGTACAAGCTAACACATAAGGGAAGTCTTCCACAAAATGTAGCTATCTCAAAAGGTAATGTTTAAGGGCTGGAGAGGGCTGCTTGTAAAGTGCTTTGCTGCTCTTGCCACGGACCCCAGGTGTGTTCCTAGCACACAGGCCAGGAAGCTCACAACCACCCGTAACTCCAGCTCCAGAGGGATTTGACACTCTCTGCTGCAGTGTGATTTATTTTATGTGTCTTTCCTTTGAAATGACCCTCTGCCTTTTGCTATCAGTTACCTCTTGGACTTCTGGAAAGAAGAAAGGATATGAAAGCCAGCAGTGGCTGAGAGCAGGATGTAGGACTAGGAGGTAGGGAGGAGGAGTCCAGCTGAAAGAAGAGCAGTATCAGAGAAGACAGATGGGCGGGAAGAAAGAAGAGGGAGTAGAGTTAGAGAGAAGAGAAGAGATTGAGCAGAGTGGAAGTAAGAGACAGCTGAAAGTGAGTTGGGCTAGCAGAGTGAAAAAGAGAAGACAGTTAGTGGCAGTTGAGCTAGAAGAAGCTGAGTTGATGTATCTATCATTTCACAAAAATCTTGGAATTCAGAATGGCCACTTCAAAAGGTTTATAGCCAGTTTCTAGGAACTGGAAAGTTATCTCAGATAAAACAAAGCATGCGATAGTTTAAATGTGTGGGACCAGAAGGTCAAATAGGCAAATTAAGGCATTATGTGGTGACATAGCCATAAATTTATGGGGACAAGACTTATTACAACAGTGGGAAACTCAGATCAATATTCCCTCAATACCAGAGGGAATCCCTAAAATAAGAAGTGAAATGTTAAGATGCTTCTGGAAAATAGATTGAAAATGTTAAGCAGAACAACAACAGACTGTGCAGGCTGTCCAAATTTATAGAGGGGGCCACTGCTGAAATTATACCAATGGCCCTACCCTTAAAATGGTTAACTAACAGGTCTGTGTGAGTAGAGGAATGGCCCTTAACTAAAGAAAAATTACAGCTGGTACAAGAGAAGCTAGGGGCTCAAGGTATGGAAGAGTCTACCAGTGGAAAGAAGGAAGGGAAAGGAAGGAAGGAAGGAAGGAAGGAAGGAAGGAAGGAAGGAACAAAGGAAGGAAGGAAGAAAGAAGAAAAATAGAAAGAAAGAAAGAAAGAAAGAAAGAAAGAAAGAAAGAAAGAAAGAAAGAAAGAAAGAAAAGAAAAGAAAAGAAAAGAAAGGAAGGAAGGAAGAAAGGGAAAGGAAGGAAAGAAAGGAAGGAAGAAAGAAAAAGAAAGAAAGGGGAAGGAGGGAAAGAAAGAAAAAGAAAAGGAAGAAAAGAAAGGAAGGAAGGAAGGGAAGGAAGGAAGGGAACGGAAGGAAAGAAAGAAAGAAAGAAAGAAAGAAAGAAAGAAAGAAAGAAAGAAAGAAAGAAAGAAAGAAAGAAAGAAAGAAAGAAAGAAAGAAATTGGGAAGTGAAGAATGTTAACATCAGAATGGAATCAGAGAATGTTTTGAGTTGGGGACACAAAAGGCTGTGGATACCATCGAAACTAATAAAGCTCAGAGCTGAGCAGGAGAAGTCTTCTGAAAACCTTGGCCACTGATCTAAAATGAGCAAAGAAGAGACCCTGACCAGTCACTGTCTTCCCCTGCCAGCCAGAAGTGCCTGGACAAGAAGCATTCAGCACCTGACAAGCGAAAGGCCTATGAGTAGGACTTGGTTTCCCTGCAATACAGAGCCATCCATAATGCAAAACAATGACAGGCCTGTGAGCAGGAGTTTAAGACTATGCTAAACACCGTATCCTACACGCCAAGTCGGGGCTGCAAGCAAAAGGTCCACAGAGCTGGGAGTGGAAATAAAGAGACTCCAGTGAGGAACTCCTGAACACAAAATGCTAGAAGACAAGACAGTCCAGGAATATAAAAGATTCAAGAAGCAGTGCCCAAGTTACAGGAAAGAGAAGCATCATTGTTAGGGTCTTATTTCAGTTATGAATGTGCTCCTGACAGATCACCAGGAAGATCACTCAGACACCTGAGAATCCTGGAAGACATTGGAAAGAATTGAGAAGCAGCTTCAGAGCTGCATAATTAGTCACTAAAACAAATGGGGACGGGGCAGAAATGTGTGATTTATTTTATGTGTCTGGCCCTTGAAAGGAACCTATGCCCTTCAGTATCAGTTGCCCCTTGGACTTCTGGGAACAGGGGAGGATATAAAAAGCCAGCAGAGGCTGGGAGTGGGGAGGAGTAGAATTGGAGAGAAGGCAGGAGGAGGGTCCCGCTAGAAGAGCAGGGTCAGAAAAGATGGTTGGTGCCGGAAGAAAGGAGAGAAAGTGAGGCTAGAAGAAAAGAGATTGAGCAGAGTGAAAATAAGAGACAGTTGGAAGTGAATCGGGCTAACAGTGAGCTGACAGAGAGGAGAGGTTGGTGACAGTTGAGCCAAGAGAAGCTGAGCTGAGCCAGAGAAGATATTGTTATGAGACAGTTAGGGGGAGAAGCCCACAAAGCAGTGAAATAGTGAAGAAAAAAGAAAGGGAGCGAGATGCTGCGCTCTTCTGGCCTCTGCAAGCAACTCCATGGACATGCCTGAATTCCTCCATTGGGTAACTGAAGGCTAGCGGAGGCAGGCCACACTGACAGCCCATTTTTGAACGACTATTTAAACTTGAAAGATGGCAAAGAAAAGAATTCAGGTAAGAAGACTCCAAGTACCCACCGCATGGGACCTGCTGGGACACCCACAGAGCAGATAGGATCTCCCTCCTGCACTCTTCTGGGTAGGTGCTGAAAACACGTGTATTTTTGTCCTTTGAGTCAAGGGAGAATGGGGGAGGGGAGCTCTAAAGGAGCAAGCAGATCTCTGAGAAGCATGACACTCCACTCCAAGAACTGGGATGGGCGGAGTCTTCTGTGTGCCCCACCCAGCAGCTCAGTCCACTTCAGGGAGGCCAAGCAAGGCAGGTGCCAGGCAGGAAAGTATCAGTGTCTGATGTCTCAGCTAAAGCTTAGTTACTTCCTTTTGTTTATTTCTTTGATACATGGTCTCACTACATAGCAGCCCTGGCTGTCCTGGGGCTTACTGATGTCCCCCTGCCTGGGGTCACCACACCTGGGAATATACAGAAAATGGTAGAGCGGGTAACACTCCCATCTGCCTTCTTGGTGACACAAGCTGACTATGTATTGGTGATTTTTCCTCATTGCTTTCAAAATATCTCGTAAACTATTTACAGAAACTGGGGCTTATTCTGATTCACAGTTTAAGGGCACAGCCTGTCATGGTGGGGAAGGCATGCCAGCAGGAGCATGAGGCAGCTGGTCACATGACATCCACAGTCAGGAAGCAGAGAGAGAAATGAATGCTGGTGTTCAGCCCCCTTTTCCTTTTGTATTCAGTCCCGGCCCCAAGCCCATGGGATGGCACTGCCCATGTTCAGTGCAGGTTTTTCCCACCTCATTTAACCCAGTCTGAAAACTCCCTCATGCGTATGCCCAGAGCCTTATCTCCTAGGTGACAGTAAATGTCAAGTTGGCAATATTAACCACCACACTGAGCATGCCCCAAAAGTTGTTGCCTTCCCTCACCTTAACCTTCCTGAGCTAAGCATACTGGGAAGTGTTCCCATTCTCCTTCCTTGAGTTCTGACCTTTAAACTGAGTCCGCTTAGGAATATGCTCCCCACCACCATCCAGAGTGCTTCCCTACTGGAAAATATAAGGGACAAACTCCCCAATAAAATCTCCACATTTCCTTTGCTAGAGAGAGCATGACTCTAGAAATAGCACCCATATCTTATTTACCTAAAGTGGCATAATCTTTCCCCAGGCTTTTGCTTCTTGGCCATACTGTGGGCTCTGGGCTCAGATGGGTTCCCACTGCCTTGCTAGGGCAATCTCATTGATCACCCTAACCTTCCATGCTAGAGAATCAGCTAGGAATGTGCACATCTCTGGACAAATCAGAGACACCACATTTCCACAACTAAGATAATGTTTTTTTTTTTCTGAGTATTTCGGTGCCTCTCCCACACACAGATACCTGAATGTGGTCGGTTGCCTGGTGGATGCATATTCAACCCCCTAGAAGAGAGGTGGGCATTAGCTGCTGGGAAGGGCAGTTTACAGGGCACCACACCACTACAGCTGCATCCGCTGCAAGGGCAGACACTGCTCTGTTCCTCAGCAAGGACCAGCAGTGGACCTGCCCACCCTGGGCCTCACTGAGGACACTGTTCTGGTGTTTCCCTGAGCAAATGATAACCAGCACGGTGTCCAATGATCTTCCCAGGGTCACAACACTTTCCACATCCAGGCTGACAGGGACTCCCTTCAGCCATCCAAGCTATGTCAGCTTCCCAAGGCTACTGGAACCAGTGGCCTCGGTTCTCATAACCAGAAGCTAATGGCTCTCGGGGATGGAAACTTACTCTCATGTGCATCTGAGGGCCAGACCCTGGATTCATTCAGGTGTTAGCAAAGCTGATTTCTATGGAAGCCCTGAAAGAGAGCCCTTTAAATTTTAATTTTTAATGTTCGTGTGTGAGAGGGAGAGAGAGAGAAGTGCAAGTGCTCATCGTGGCCAGTAGAGGGCATCAGATCCCTTGACACCAGAGTTACAGGTGGTTGTGAGCTGCCCAAATTAGATGCTGGGAACTGGATTCATGACAAAAGCAGTACATGACTGCTGGGACATCTCTCCCGCCCCATGGAAGGGAATCTTTCCTCTGCCTCTCTTGGAGCCTGTGCCTTACACGTGTCCTTTCTTTTCTTCATGCTTCCCATAACACTAAGACAAGTTTGACTTGATTTCAGAGGCCTAAAAGTAGCAGCCAGTGAGGGAAGCAAGCCCAGAGTTTGTCTTGGGCTCTCTTTAGTCCTGTTCCACACTGTAGACGTATATATATGCTCCCGCTGGGAGCCTTTGCACTCATGCAAGCCAGGGAACAGCCAGGCTGACACTAAGTTCACAGCTTTATGACTCAGATCTCTGGGGCCAATCAAAGCACTGTGTCCTCCTAGACAGTGATTGGTCTAAAGAGGAAACATATGACTCAACCAGAATTTCCCATCAGTTGACTGACTCACAGACAGACATGAGCAGGAATTGTCAGGGATCTTTTACTGGCGTGTGTGTGTCTGCCTATCTGTCTGTCTGTCTCTCTGTTCACATACAAACCCACACAGAGACCAGATATCAAGTGTCTTCTATTCATCTCTACCTTATTTATTTGAGACAATCTCTCTCTATGGGCCTGAAGAGATGCTCAGTGGTTAGAGCACTGGCTGCTCTTTTGGGAGATCCAGATTTAGTTCTAGCACCCACACTGTGACTCATCATAACCTGTAACTTCCCTGGAAATCCAAAGCTGCCTTCTGCCTCCTCAGGCACCAGGCGTGCAAGTGGTGAACAAACATACATGCGGGCAAAACACTTATACACACAAAACAAACATGAAATTTAAAAAGGAAAGCAAGACAGGGTTTCTCACTGAACTTGAAGTGCATCTAAAGCTGCTAGACTGGCTGGCCAGAGTCTCCCAGCACCCACCTGTCTCCACCCACCACAGGCACAAACAGGCATGCTGGACTTTTTACATGGGTGCTGTGGGTTTGAAGTCGGGTCCTCATGCATGCACAGCAAGTGCTCTTAACCCACTCATCCATCTCCCTAGCCCCTTGTCAGGCAACTTGGAGCCTAGCTTTCTTTCTACAAAGCCATAAATATTCAATGTATCTACACTAGACAGTTGTATGTGAACTTGACACAAACTAAAGTCATTTGAGAGGAGGGAACCTTAAGAAAATACCTCTGTAAAATCCAGCTTTAGGGCATTTTCTTAATTAGTGATGAATGGGGGAGGGCCCAGTCCATTGTGGGTGGCGCTGTCCCTGGGCTGGTGGTCTTGGATTCTGTAAGAAAGTGGGCTAAACAAGCCATAGGGAGCAAGCCAGTAAACAGCACCCCTCCATGGCCTCTGCATCAGCTCCTGCCCCCAGGATCCTGCCCTGTTTGTTCCTGTCCTGACTTCCTTTGATGCTGAAGAGTGCTATGGAAGCATGAACTGAATAAACCCTTTCCTCCCCAAAGTCACCTTGGTCATGGTGTTTCATCAGAGCAACAGTAACCCTAAGGCAGTGTCTGAGATATTCCTGAGAGTGAAAACAGTAATAATGCAGACAGTAGGTGGGTAACGATTGTTTTCTAGGCACGTATTTGAGCACCTCTATCAACAAGAGCTAATGCTGTCCCTGGGTTGCCCATTTCCATGAACCAGTGGTTCCCCTTAGGCCACAGCAATTGAATATTAACTGTCAAAAGCGGTCCAGTCTCTGACATTTCTGCCACACAAAGGACCATACAAAATCCACCCCTGATTACACAAAAAGTTAGCCCTGCAATTCAAGGGCAAGAGAATGGCATGGAGAGGGGCTACTTAATATTCTCTCCATCCTTGTGAGAAAAGAAAGCAAATATTAAATCAAGGAAATCTCTGGAAACAGTCAGAGAGCTTGCCTTTGTCGCATCCATCATTTCGGTAATAAATATTAATAAACAAACCTAAGAAAGAAAAAAAAACGCAACTCATAACTCAAAAGTAGCCTGACCTTTTATGGAATTAAACCCGTTTTCTGTTGAGCCTGCTATTTGTAGAATGTTTCTGGTGACATATATTTTCATAGTTCTACAGGAGAATCTTCCACGGGGCTCTTTACGGACACTTGTGGGCCACAGTAAGATGTTTTCTTCTCTCTCTCACGGGGCTTCGTTCACTCTGATGTGTAGGATATGCCCTGTTTAAGTATATCTGTCTGCAACCTGAGTGCTCACAGCCACCGGGACACACAGCAGGTCCATTCTCAGAACCTTGCCTAGCCTCACACTAATTCTTTTACTATAGAACTTTCTCCCAAGTTCTAGACCCACAGATAAATGAATACTTTAAATCATCCCTTAAGGGTTCCGGGGATGGGGGCTGGATAGGTGGCTCAGTGGTTAAGAGCATTTGTTGCTCTTGCAGGGATGGGTGTCTGATTCCCAGAACCCACATGGGGGCTCACAACCATCTGTAACTCCAGTCCCAGGAAGATCCGATGCCCTCTTCTGACTTCTGCAGACGCTTCATACACATGGTATGTATACACACATGCGGCAAATCATATATAGATACATAGATATATACAAACACACATACATATACATGTACATACACACATATATATTAAACAAATGTAAAAGAAAGAAAAAAAGAATAATCATCCTTAAAATGTTCCTGGCTAAACTATGCCTCAACCTACCCAAAAATACAAACAAAAACCACCACAAGTCTCTTGACCCCTTTCAAAAAGGACCACCAGCCATGGAATGACCTAAGTCAGGAACTGGGCACGTGCACTTGGTGTTTACATAGAGTTCAGAGGTCAAGTCTCAGGAACCTCTTTTTCCATAGCAGCTTCTGGGGACGTCAGGTCATTGGGCCCGTGCAGCAAGCACTTTTACAAGCTGAGCCATCTTGCCACCCCCACTTCTTTACTTTCTAATATTCACATCTATTTCCATCCTCATATGGCCATTCTAACATTTTCAATAGTGATAAGCAATCCCTCGCAAGCCACCCACACACCCTGGTCTAAAGACAAGAGAGGTGGCTGTCATCCTGGGGTTCTCTGCCTGGACAGAGGAGCAAAGAGCAGAAAGCAAACAGAACTTTCATCATCCACCCACGTGGGTTGCTCCTGAGGCTCCCAGTGTCCCTTGGGGTCAGTAGTGGGATGAGGTAGAGTTCTGATGCTTCTCCCACCAAGCCTAAAGTCAAGGGAACTTTTAGAAGACCACCCTAATCCCATCTCCTGAGACCCAAGGCAGAGAATTCAAGAGCCTGCTAATAGCGGGCAGGAATACACAGGATCTTGGCTGGTGGATTCTCTGTGCAGCTGAACACAAGGACTGGGATTGAAGACGAGCATGCACCACCTTTAAATTTTCACTATTGAGAGTGAGTGTGGGTGTGATGCAACCAGCTGCTTCAAGTTCTTACCTTGAGCATCCCTGCCAGGATGGACTGTAGTATGGAATTATAAGCTCAAACAAACCCTTCTCCCCCAAGCTGCTTTTCCTCGGGGTGTTTTTCACAGCAACAGACATGAAACCAGGACACCCGGACCCCTCCTTCCCACCACTCCATGACCTTTTTTATGAAACCAGACTTCGCTTTGGAGATTCAAGTCAAAGGCGTCCAGAACCAAAACCATCTGACACTTCCTTCTGTGCTGGTGATGCTGCTGCGAGACGCTGTGGAATCTTTAGGACATGGGGCTTCATGGGAGGAAATGGGTCGCTGGAGGCATTACCTGAAAGCATGAGCCACATGGCTTCCAGCCCTAGCTCCCTCTGCTTCCTGGTAGGTAGACACCGTATAATGAATGGCTGCCTCTCGCTCCTGCTGCATTGGGTTAAGTGAGTCCTTCCACCATGCCTCCCACACTGGGATGCCTCAAGTGCATCCTCTCCCTTGCAAGGCCCTCCCATGGTCACTCTGGACCCACACGGACAGTCTAGTTGGATCACTGTTTATTCCTCTCAAGCTCCCTTCAGAGTAGATCCTTCATCGTTCTGTCTTATGTAAGGGGAAACTGAAGCACAGAGCCCAATGTGGGGACACAACTGAGCTACCTGACCTTGATCTTGGTTCTTGAGGCTGACTCACTCAGCCTCCACGATGCTTCTGCCTCTCTCCTCCAGTCTCTAGCCTCCCTGGAGTTCCCCCTGCCTCAGTTGCTCCTTGTCAGACTTCAAAGGTGACTGTCCTCTGGCCTCATCCCTGCCCTGAGAACCCACACACTCCTAGGGCAGGTCTCCTGATCAGAGTGAGACAGATCAACCCTTTAGGACAGTGGCTCTCTGAATGCCCACACTCACCCACGAGCAGATACTTGGAGCCCCGCAGGCACACAGAGTAGCTGTGCACCATAGCATTTAGAAAACTTGGGCCACCTGCCTGTCTCTGGGGGAGTCTTACACCATGGACATGGTGGGGAATACACATACCACTAAACCTGCCCATCCACAAGTGGGTTCTGCCACCATCATCTCCAGAGAAATAGGAGGGGTGGGTAACTGGGAAATCTGGGTGTAATGGCTGGTTTTGTCAAACCACCTGGAAAGGGAGTCTCAATGAGAGGTTGCCTAGATTAGACTAGCCTGTGGGCATTGTCTTGGTTAGTGAGCAGACCCATGCCACGGTGGGTGACACCATTCCCTAGTCGGGAGGCTTCTAACCTGTTTACAAGTAGAAAAATCAAGTTGAATACTACCCAATGTGAACCCAAGGCCCTCTGCTCTTGACTATTGATGTGATGTGAACAGCTGCTTCAAGTTCATGCTGTCTTGACTTCCCCTCAATGAGGAACTGTAACCTCAAACTGTGAGCCCAATAAATCAGGGATATTCTATCACAGTAACAGAAAACAATGCTAAGATACTGGGTAACTTGGATTCCTTTCCCACTGCCCACTATTTCCATGGATTTTGCTTCAGATCATCCTTTGTGTGAGAGACAAGGATTCCCTTATGCATCCCAGGCCAGCCTTGAACTCATGATGATCCTCCTGCCCCAACCTCCTAAATGCTGGTGCATAAGAATGTGCCATAAACGCACCTATTTCAGTTTCCCTAGATGCCCGTGTGTGGGTGTGCCTGCAGGTATGCTCACTCGCTGGAAACTGTGCCTGGGTACATCTGTGAAGGTGTACTAGCCTCATTGCAGATTTGTGCCAACAGGACTCTGTGAACTCCTCAGAGACTGTTCATAGCATGCCCATTTGATGGCAGACCTCCTTCAACCCTCCGAAGAGAAGAGGGCAGTGAACAGGGTTCGCCCTGTGAGTCCTCCCTCAACCTCAAACTTCATTCACCCCCTCGGGCCAGTCCCTCTGGACTCGTATCTTCATGGGGTGAGAGTAACCCCTCTTTTAAAGGGGAGAGAACTGCAACAGGGGAAGGTGAAACAGCCCTGTTCCCAACAGCTGGCTGCCAGGGAAGGTGGCTGACCGAGGGGGCACAGACGCATCTCAGACACAACCAGCCAGTGACCTCTGAAGAAACAAACCCAAATGCAGCTTCGCCTGAGACTGATCCCATTCATCACTTTAGGGTGGTGCTTCTCAACCTGCCTGATGCTGTGGTCCCTTAACACAGTCCCTCATGTTGTACTGACACCCAGCCATAAAATCATGCCATTGCTACTTCGTAACTATAACTTTGTTACTGTTATGAATTGTAGCATAAATATCTGTGTTTTCCAATGGTCTTGGGAGACCCCTGCTAAGGGGTCATTTGACAACCCCCAAATGGGTCACTGACCCACAGGTTGAGAACTGCTGAGTTGGAGGCCCGCACACAGTCACTCAGCCTTCCTGGTCCTGGAAATCCCTGGACCATGCTGTACCATCTTGCTTTGTCCCAAATACCATCTGCATGAGTACTTTTTTATTTTTCTTTAAAATTGGCTGGCTTTACATTACCTTCTCTAGAGAGAGAGACACACACATCCGCTCTTGCCATGAAAACCAAAGCAATCTCACATTCCGTAAAGAGAAGAAAACCCTAAAATAAGTACAATGAAAACAGAACAATGTTACTGAATTCCAGCCAGACGCTGCAGCCTGCCAAGGGCTTGCAGCCTGGGCCGTGGGTTCTTGCTGTTCCCAACACAATCAAGCAACAGATGAGACCCACAGGTGGCTGTGGGGCACCACAGACCATCTCCCAGAAGCACCTGGGACAGAAAGCAGACAAGCACCAGTGACCAAAGACAGGCACCTGTCCTCAGTACTCTCCCCCAGCCCCCCCCCCAACACACCATGTGCTCCCTGGGTATCATCTTAATTCCGCTTCTCCCTGCCTGGTGCTTCCCCGGGTGTGGGGACGCGCCAGTGCCCAGATGGTGCATAGCCAACTGCAGATCCCGGTAACTTTTGGAAGGAGGTCGAACTAACAAAACATAGCCCTTGCTGGACTGCAGAGGTGAGCACGTGTTTGTGCTGGGTCTCACCCAGCCAGGCTGTGGCTTCCCCTGAAAGCCTGCCTCGTCACCATGGTAACACGAAGCTACTTGAGCACAGTCAGCCAAACTTTCTACCCAGGGTTCCAGAGTGCTGTGGGCTCCCTCAAGACCACAGCAGCCACCAGTGCCAGAACAAGTCGCCCTGGCTGGGCTGACCGTTATGTAACCCAGCGGGTGCCGGGTGCCGCAAGCACCTGCGTCCAGCTCGCTTTTCTCCTCTGTCAATGCAGTTTTTCAGCTCAGAAGCCCAGGAGGGCGATGCTCTGTTCCTGGCTGTAATTAACTCCAAAAAGATGTGTCCTTTCACAGTGAAATGAACCTCTGTGCAGAGACCTGGGGAGGCTCAGAGATTTGACACGGTGGGGGGGGGGGACTGATAATAAGGTAGCCTACGGGCACTTCTGATCCCTGGAAAGCTCAGCCCTGCATGTGTGTGTGCATATACATCTGTGCACATGCATGTGGAAGCCAGACTCACTCTTGACTGTCACTCAAGTGCCAACCACCTTATTTTGTGAGGCAGGTCTATATGTGTTTGTATTTTTCTCTTTCTCTTCCTCTGTCTCTCTGTGTATCTGTGTCTGTCTCTGTTAGTCTCTCTGTCTCTGTGTCTCTGTCTCTCTGTGTATCTGTGTCTGTCTCTGTATCTCTGTCTCTGTATGTCTGTCTCTCTGTTCGTCTCTCAGTCTCTGTCAGTTTCTCTGCCTCTCTGTATCTCTCTGTCTCTGTCTCTGTGTCTGTGTCTGTCTCTCTCACTGGCCTGGAACTTGAAAAATAAGCAATGATGGCTAATCCTGGTTGTTAATTTAACTGCATCTGGAATCAACTCAAACCCAAACTGCTGCACATTCCTGGGATGGATATTCTAGATTGGATTTCCTGAAATAGGAAGACCCACTCTAAACCTGGCCCACACCTTCTGGTGGCAGCTCAGATGAAAGGACCTAAAGGAAGGAGCCTTGCTTTCCTGCTCACCCCCACTCTCACAGGCAGGTTCATCTGTCCTGTTGCTGTAGCTGGTACTAAATCCAACTTCTAGATTTCAACACAGACTGAAGACCAGCAACCCTCCAGGAGTCCTCCAGGACTCCAGCACCAAACTAGGACTGCAGAGACATCCGGTTCTAAAAGACTACCAGACTATTCACCTTCAGTCAGGAGACAGCTGTTGCTGGACTACCCAGACTGCATCTTGTGAGTCACTCTAATAAGTCCCCTCTAATACACGTGTTCATCCTATCTTTTCTGTCCCTTCAGAGACCCTGGCTAATCCAGAGTCCCCTCTAATACACATGTTCATCCTATCTTCTCTGTCCCTTCAGAGACCCTGGCTAATCCAGAGTCCCCTCTGGTTGACCAGTGCTTCCCACAGAGCCACCCAGCTCCACCTCCCCAGTACTGGGATTGCACGCCACGCGCCTGGCTTTTTGCATGGGTTTTGGGGATGGAACTCAGGTCCCCCTGCTTGCAAAGCAAGAAATTTACTTACTAAACCTTCTTCCAGGCCCATTGAGCATCTTAAATGAGTCCTGTGTGTTCAAATGAGTCATCCAAGGACTGGATATTCAACTGAGCCACCCAGGCCTGCATATTCAAAGGAGCCATCCAGGATGGTGCATTCAAAATCCTCTTGACCACAGGTTGGCCCTGGGTGTGAGGCTGATTCTCACACTAATTTCTTGCCCACATTTATACACAGACACGGCTTTTTTTTTTTAATCTCAGCCCAACTGTATTCCAGCACATTGTGTCTTATCTAGATGCTACAAAATTTACATAACAGCAGAATTTACATACAGATGGCAAATAAATAAAGCTTGCCTGTGGCTTGGTCTGCGGTTCTTATGGTCAGAGGGTCCTATTAGAGCTTTATGAACTCACTGGGTGATAGAATGTTCTATTTGATCTTACAGATTGCTGCCGTGCAATCCAGCCCTGCTCCAAAAAATGAAATTAATTCTCAGCAGTTCTTCTGCAATGTGAAGGCACCAAAATTGAGTTTCTTCTGTAGGCAATGCTAGAAATATTTCTCATTTCTCATTCAAGCCACAAATGGGTCTCCTCCCTCCCCCTTCTCTCTTTTTCTCTCTCCCTATCCATTTTTCCTTAATACCATGGAATTGCAATTAGCCTATGGGGCACAGACTAATCAGAACAGAGATTGCCACTTGGAAGTCAGTCTAGGCAAGAAAAAAAGAGAGGGGCCAGTTTCTACGATGCCAGATGAACCCGGAAAGCCAAATGCACCCTGTAGCAGGCCCCAGCACTCTCATATTACCCACTAACAAGCTCTGAGGACCCAAGGAACCACACTGTTACAGTCTGAACCAGATGCCCTCTGTGCCTACACAGGGAGGGAGTGTTTGTGAGCAAGCTGGGTTCAAGCCTGCCCTGCAATGCTCATGAGAATCTAGATGGGCCATTGGACTGCCTCCACCCAGGAGAATTTTAATGGAAAGTAACAGGTCCAAGAGGAATGAGCCCCCAGTGAGAGTTACTAGGGGGCTAGGGAAGGTCTGGGCTCACCTTTCTTTAATCTCAATGTCCAAAGGGACTCCCTAAACAGAGAGCCCAGAGCACCCACATGCTGTTCATGTGCTGAGAATGGCCGCAACACATCCGGCCACAAACAGAGTTGCAAATGTCCACTCTTGCTGTTTTCTGCTGCTGCTGTTATTGTTTTGGTGTTTTGAGGTGATGGGGGACAAAATTTCTTAGCTATCCTGAAACTCTGTAGACCAAGCTGGCCTCAAACTCAGACTGGCCTGCCTCTGCCTCCCGAGTGCTAGGATTAAAGCTGTGTGCTACCACCACCCTAGCAAGGTCTGCTCTTGAAAGCTCAGTGTAATGAAGGAGAAAACAAGGGTGTCCTAGGGTTTCTATCCTTAGAAGAAAACACCCTGACCAAAAAGCAAGTTGGAGAGGAAAGGGTTTATTCGACTTACACTTCCACATCACTATTCATCAGCAAGGATTCAGGACAGGAACTCAAACAGGGCAGGATCCTGGAGGCAGGAGCTGATGCAGAAGCCATGGGAAGACGGTGCTTACTGGCTTGCTTCCCACAGCTTTCTCAGCCTGCTCTTTTATAGAACTCAGGACACCAGTCCAGGAATGGAACCACCTACCATGAGCTGGGCCCTTCCCACTGATCACTAATTGAGAAGTTGCCTTACAGCTGGATCTTATAGAGGCATTTTTCTCAACTGAGGCTCCCTCCTCTCTGATGACTAACTTGTGTCAAGTTGGCACACAAAACTAACCAGCCAGTACAACTGATCCCTTCTCATCTTGGCACACAAACACAATTAAACCATAACCCTTCCCTTCTTATTCATCCCCAATAACCCATATTAAAAACATAAATACTTTTAAAGTCCCACAGTCTTTTTTGGTTTATTTTTTAATTTTATTTTTTATTAATTACACTTTATTCACTTTGCATGTACCCATTAACCCCTCCCTCCTCCCCTCCCAATCTCACCTTCCTTCCCAATTCTCCACACATGCCCCTCCCCAAGTCCACTGAAGGGGAGGGCTTCCTCGCCTTCCTTCTGATCCTAGTCTATCAAGTCACAACAGGAGTGGCTGCATTGTCTTCCTCTGTGGCCTGGTAAGGCTGCTCCCCCCTCAGGGGGAGGTGATCAAAGAGCAGGCCAATCAGTTCATGTCAGAGACAGTCCCTGTTCCCATTACTAGAACCCACTTGGATGCTGAACTGTCATGGGCTATGTCTGTGCAGGGGTTCTAGGTTATCTCCATCAACGGTCCTTGGTTGGAATATCAGTCTCAGAAAAGACCCCTGGGCCCAGATTTTTTGGTTTTGTTGCTCTCTTTGTGGAGTTCTGTCCTCTCCAGGTCTTACTATTTCCCACTTCTTTCATAAGATTACTTGCACTCTGCCCAAAGGTTGGTCATAAGTCTCAGCATCTGCTTTGATACCCTGAAGGGTAGAGCCTTTCAGAGGCCCTCTGTGGCAGGCTCTTGTCCTGTTCCCTGTTTTCTCCTTCTTCTGATGTCCATCCTATTTGTCTTTCTGAATGGGGATTGAGCATTTTAGCCGGCGTCCTCCTTCCTGATTAGCTTCCTTAGGTGTACAGATTTTAGTAGGTTTATCCTATATTATATGTCTAATACCCACTTATGAGTGAGTATATACGCTGTGTGCCTTTCTGCTTCTGGGATCACTCAGGATGATCTTTTCCAATTCCCACCACTTACCCACAAATTTCATGATTTCCTTTTTTTTTTATTGCTGAGTAATATTCCATTGTGTAAATGCACCACAATTTTTGTATCCATTCCTCAGTTGAGAGGCATCTGGGTTGTTTCAAGGTTCTGGCTATTACAAATAAAGCTACTATAATTATGGTTGAGCAAATGTCCTTACTGTGTACTTGAGCGTCTTTTGGATATATGCCTAGGAATGGCATAGCTGGATCTTGAGGAAACGCTATTCCAAATTATCTGAGAAAGTGCCAAATTGATTTCCAGAGTGGTTGTACAAGATTACATTCCCACAAGCAGTGGAGGAGAGTTTCCCTTTCTCCACAACCTCTCCAGCATGCATTGTCACTTGAGCTTTTGATCTTAGCCATTCTGATGAGTCCCACAGTCTTTACAAATTAAAACACATTAAAATGTCTCTTTCTCTTTAAAATTCTGCAATCTCTTTTAAAAGTTCAAGGTCTTTTTGAAGACCTGTAAAAATCAAAATTAAATTAAATACCTTCATCAAGAAGGAAGAACAAGGGATCAGTCACAATATGAACCAGGCAAAACTAAACTCCAATGGCATAAATATTCAATGTCCAGTGTCTGGGATCCATGTATGCTATTCTGGGCTTCTCCAAAGGGCTTGGGTCACTTCTGCAGCTCTGCACTCTGCAGCATACACAGCTGTCTTCCATGCTCCGGCTGGCTCCACACCACTGCTGCTGTTCTCAATGGTCATCCATCATACTGGCATTTCCAAAACTGCTGGGGCCCCTTGCCAGAGCTGGGCTGCACTCTCACCTGGCATAGGATCTCTTCATGGTGCCAAGCCTCAATTTCTCTGCCTGGACCCCTTCAGTCCTGGGTCTTCAACTGCTACTGAGGCTGCACCTCCACCAACGGCTTCTTCTGTGCTCTCACAGTGCCAACTGTCAGCTCCTCTCCATGACTCCTCTGTGCTTTCAAACCCAGAAGCACCTGGGTGACTCTTACCTGTTACCAGCTCCAGCTGCCAGCAGGACCGTGGCTGCCTCTGGAACACAGCTTCTCTGTGCTCTCAGGAAACACTTCCCCGACGATTGCACCTCAGTGATGCTGCTCTCTTCTTAATCGCTGCTAATGTCTTAGCTCCAGCTAACCAGCATCAATTATCCCAGTAATGAAAAAGTTTGGCTTTTGTAGTTCTGGTATCTTGTTAATCACAGCTGATTCTTCAACCCCAGCTGACCAAAACCGAAGAATCTCAAATTGGAATAGAAAACGGCCCTGAAAAGAGTCTTCAATCTTACCTCCGAAATGTCCCAAGTCAGGCCTCCATCTTCTGCACTGATCTCAATATTCCTACCTCCCAAGATCCTATAGAAAATTCCGCTGAAGCATCAACTCTCAATAGTTCTTCTAAGACCAAAGTTCCAAAGCCCTCCCACAATCCTCCCCAAAACATGGTCAGGTCTGTCACAGCAACACCCCACTCCTGGTACCAACTTGTCTTAGTCTGTGTTTCTATTGCTGTGATGATATCACCATGAAAATGGGGAGGAAAGGGTTTATTCAGCTCACACTTCCACATCACTGGTCATCATCTAAGGAAGTCAGGACAGGAACTCAAGCAGGGCAGGAGCCTGGAGGCAGGAGCTGGTGCAGAGGCCATGGAGGGGTGCTGCTTGCTGGCTTGCTCCTCACGGTTTGCTCAGCCTGCTCTCTTATAGAACCCACGACACTAAACCAGGAATGGCCCCACCCCCAATGGGCTGGCCCTCCTCCATCTATCACTAATGAAGAAAATGCCTAACAGCTGGATCTCAGGGAGGCATTTTCTCAACTGAGGCTCCTTCCTCTCTGATGATGCTAGCTTGTGTCAAGCTGACACACAAAACCAGCTGGTACAAGGGTTTATAGAGGTTGGTTTAAAACAAAACAAAGCACTAGAAAAGATGGGAACAGAAATGCTTTACTGAGGGAGTCATCTCCCCAGCCTCAGATTCTTGCCTGTATTATGCCTGTGTGATCTTTGTCTCTTGCTTAAGCTCTTTCTTCCATTTGGACTCATCTCTCTTACCCACCCTCAAATTCTGCTCACCCTTCAGGGCTCTACATGAGACCTGTTGGCCTGTGGTGCATGCATACACACAGAGAGAGAAAGAGACTTTTGCAACTCTGGCTTCAATCTGATCATTCAGTAGAGAGGTCGAAAAATGCCTCCTTTTGTAAATATGTTTTATTGCACACCACCCCCTCATCCTGGATGTTTTCAGGCCACAACAACAAAGCTGAGAGTGTCATCAGAGAAACAAAACATGGCACAAAGAACCAAGTCATCTCTGAGCGCATTTCAGAATGTCCCTACCCCCCAGCTGTCACCTCACTTGGGTGAGGTTCTCAATGTGCTGGGCAACCCCGCCATCCTTGCACTGAGAAATGACAGAACTCCAGAGTGACCCACAGCAACAGAACACTGCCTCCTCCCCTAACCCCCCCCCCCCCGAGGGCCCCAGGTGCCTGAGAGTATGTCTGGGAAGGTCTGACGCTGCCAGCCCAGCCTATGGTCCCCTGACTCCGTTTTCTAGAGCACTCACTGAGCCATAAACACGTATCTCTTACCGCCCACAAGTGTTCTTCTCAAGGACCTAAGAGCTATTTCTTTGAAATAGAGTCTTCTGGAAAGACAAGGCTGTCTCCCAGGCTCTAGGGAGAGCAGCCTAACTAATGCAGTCACAGCCAGACAGCAGACGAAGCTGCTATCACATCCACACTGCCAACCACAGCACGCTGTCACTCTTTCAGTCGCCTTCTCTACCCTCACTACCTCTATAACTGCCCCCCAGCCCGCTCCCATGAGAATAGAGGTCAGCTCTCGGCTGTTGGTAATTACTGGATAAAACATAAAACCCAGCCTCGCCACCTTAACACTCAACAGCGATCACGTGACCCGCCCCATTCCACTCAGGGTTCACCAAGAGCCAATTCTCTTCCCAGCTGAGGCCACAAAACCACTTACCGAAGAGTGAACTGGTCTGCCACAGAGCCACTGGTCAGAGAAACCAAAAAGGTGGCGGTGTCTCCTTCTCGGATGAGGTTCAGGGGGATCGAAAGAGCGACATTGTCGTCCAGGTTCACCAGGGACCACCTCAGGTCGTCCTGGGTCGGGTAGACCACCACGCTGCCGATCCTCTCCCGGGCGGGGAGCACTGGCTGAAGCTCCTCCTGCTCTGAGTGGATGTTATTTTCCCATTTGCCCTCCTCCTCCAGCGGGCACTGACCGGCCTCGTTGGCTGGATAAAGGGCAAAGAAGAGCTCCATGGCTGTGCCACCCAGCAATGCCGGGATCTCCTCCTCGGGCTCCAGGTCCAGACCGGAGCTGAACCACTCAGGCAGCAACTCCAGCTCCGCCACACACAGCCCGGGGGCCCCCTGCAGCCGGCAGCTGGCTGCCACCTCCCTAGCCTCCGGGAAGGCAAACATCTTGACACAGGGGAGATCGTCGCCTGGGTCACTGTGGTCCCAGCCCATGCCGGTGACATAGAACAGCGTCTGCACTTTGGGTCTGTTGGAGAAGATGGAGCTGTCGAGGATGTGGGATTTGAGCCTCCAGTTGAAAGGGAACCTTTCCATATTTCCAAAGGGGGTGGGCGAGAGCAGGAAGTCCCAGGGCACCGACTTCTCCACAGAGAAGGGGCCGTAGCTGGCGTTGATGGAGGGAGGGCTCTGGGCTCGGTGGATGAAGAGTGTGGCAGATCGGGCCTGCAGGCTGGCGTTGCGCATGAGGTCCTGGTTGGCCTCTTTGAGGGAGAACGCCTCTTCTGCGTCAGAGACGTGGAAGCTGGCTGGGAGATAGGCGGGCAGGGAAGAAAACCTCTGCAGGTTGTCGGCAACGCCTCGACCCGTGCTCTCTGCGCAAGAAAGGAGAGCAGAGTCAGGGTCAAAGTCTGTTCTGGAAAGTGAGGAAACGAACAGAATGCCATCTCCACCCACCATCCTAGCAAGGGGCACCATCGCCATGCAGCCCTTACCCCCTCATATTATTAAAAAAAAATAAATGAGTCTTCCAGGAAAGCCCAGTATAAAATGCAAAGGAGCCACACTGGCCAGAAATCCAACAGTCCTGGAGTTGCCTCTCCAGAAGGGAAATGTTAACACTTCCCATACGTGCGCCCAACAACCTTAGGCCCCGACCTACTCAGACTACCCTAACACACCTCTCTGAATAATGAAATAGATTTCTCCTCCCATAACAACGACCAAACTTAGACAGTTCCCATTCAAATATCTTCCCAAGCTATGAAGTATGGAAAGGCCAGTCTGGTCTGAACTGGTTTGAAGTACACACACAGGAAAACAAAATTGTGTCTTCAAGTGGGTGTGTAGGGAGACTTCCCAAGTTACCATCTTATGCCTGTGTCCAACTAGGAATGCATAAGACTAAAACCAGATGCATCATGGGAAGGAAAATGCACACACAACTAAACCTCTTTTTCTTTTTTCAAGGCAAGGTTTCTCTGTATAGCCTTAGCTGTCCTGGAGCTCACTCTATGGAGCTTGACCTCAAACTCAGAGATATCCGCTTGCTTCTGCCTCCCAAGTGCTGGGACTAAAGGCACGTGCCACCATCACCTGGCTTCTTTTTTTAATATAGTATGTGTATTGTGATCCTATGTGCCATGACACACTCATGTGGAGGTCATAGTACGACCTTCGAAAGTTGGTTCTCTCATCATATGTGTCCAGGGATTGAACCCACACACACAATCAAACAAGCAGAACACCAATGTACATAAATGATCTTTTTAAAAAATATATGTGTAACACACATGCATTAACAGGCTGTGTGTGTACTACATGTTGTATGTGTATGTGCACAGATGTGTGTGGCATGTGTACATACATGTGTGTGTTTATAGTACAGGTGTTTGTGTACCTGTATGTAGTTATGCATGTGCATACCTAAGTATGTACATATGTGTTGTGGTATGTAGGTATGTGTGCTATCTAGGCTCCATGCACAAGTGAAAACCTGACATTTTTCTTTCCAAGTCTGGATTACTTCACCAGATGAAATTTAAATTAGAATTTGTTTGAGTGTGCTGATTTTTTTTCTTTTGCTTTTCCTTTTCTGCCTCTCCAAACCAGAAAATTAAATTCCAGGTGAAGTGGAGTAACTGACCACTGGACCCCAGCGAACAGGAAAAGACGGCCCCCTCTGGAGGGGCTCTGAGGACACTCAGCATTCCTGTGGTCCCAGCCATGCCTTTTCCTAAAACAGAGGCGAAGTCCAGGGCAGAGTGTAAATTCTGATTTATTTAGAAATGCAGAAAACAAAACCAGAATAAACACACACTTTCATGTGCTCCGGGGGTCTTTGTGGATTGGTTCATCCTATCTTTCATGTGGCTATGCTACATCACTCAAAAAATGGTTCATGGGAACTGAGGGCCAGGCCTCCTCTCTTTGTTGGAGGCAGAGCCTCTGTTTTATCTGCTACATCCCCACGAGGCCTCACTCCTGTCCCACAATCAAGCCAAATGTGATGTAACTTTTGTCTCACAGTTTCTATGGACAGACATCCAGGGCTGGGACCACAACCTCCCCTCCAGCCGACAGTAAGCAAGCATGCAGCCTTGGTTTAGGAGCATTTCTGAAGCCCCAAAAGACTGTCCTGGGAAGCTCTCCAGCCCTGGCCTGAGAGGCCAACACTCCTCGCTCCGATTCCAAATACCGTAGAGAAGTGCCATTCTTTTTCCTATCCACAAGCAGACCTGAGCCCATGTGTGAACTAAGACATGAAGACCTGTTTGGTCTGCTATTTTCTTAGAGAGCTTGTCACCAATAGAAGGCAGGAGGCAGATACCCAGAACAGGAAATGAGAAAGGAAAGGCTTCAGGGAGCCAGCAGTAAGAACTGCTCATCCTGGCCTCCATGTGAGCCAAAAAGGTAAGCCCTGGTTCAGAGACAGCATAGGGTGTACCAGGAAGATGTGGTATCCCCAATGCTCTGATACAAAAAAGCAATTTCAGGTGGAAGACTGAGGAAGTCTCAAAGAGAGCTTGGAGAGAGGAGGGGATGAAGGAGCCACAGTCATTGTAAAAGTAACTAAGACAACCACAGACTGCAAATCCCAAACCCAAAGGCCCCACAATGTGGCTGTTATTTGGAGAAAGTGTCTTTGATGAGGCAATTCGGTTTAAACAAGATCACCTGAATTAATCCTAACTCAGCATGACTGCTGTCCTCATGAAAAGGAAGAGAAGGAATCGGGGTACATACAAACACAGACAGAGGATCCTGGAGACACTGCTGCCATCAGTAAGCCAGAGATGGATGCCTCAGAGGCCAGACCTGCTGACACTGTGACGTGAAACTTCTGGTCCAGGCCGTGAGAAGACAAAACTGTTGTCAGAGTTGCCTGCTCTGTGGCACTTTGTTCTGGCTACCACTGCAAAGCGTAGTTAGCTCACCTGGCTACCTTCGGCATCATCTAACCTGACAACACAGGTATTCACCCAACTTTACCATCCCAAAGCCCAAAAAGACTCTGGTTAGCAGGGGTGAGGCTCTGCATATGCGCCCCAAGATGCCTCTCAACTTCCTTCTATATTCTTCCATGTAGATAATTTTCAAGTTCTCCAGAACGAACATGTGCTGCTTATCCAATCTAAGAGAAATATTGACACTTAAAAAAAAAAGATATGGAATGCGATTTTAAGTGGCAGACTGATCACACACAGTCCCTGACATCTCTGTGAATCCCAGGCAGAAACAAGAGCATTGAAGTAGCAGAAGGAACACACCTGTCAACAAGAGAGATGGAAGGGGCAAGTTTGTGGGTAAGATGAGGCGGGATGCCTGCAGAGTGTAAATGAGGAGTCATCTCTAACAGAGGCTACCCACTACCAGGGGGTTTTACAGCAGCCTGGGATGAGCCCTTGTGGTGGCTAACCCTTTCACTGTCAAGCTGACAGGATTTGGAATTACCTAGAAAACATACTTCTGGGTGTGCAGTGGGGGTGTTTCCACAGAGGCTTATCCAAGGAGGAAAGAGCCACACTGAATGTGGGTGGTGCCTTTGCATTCACTGGAGTCCTGGACAGAATGAAAGAGGAAGCCCGGAAGATGTCTCCACAGGTAAAGGTACTAGCCTCCCAACCCTGAAAACCCAAGATTGAGCTCTAGAACCCACACTCTAAAGGGGGGGGGGGAGAGTCTGGAGAAATGGTTGTGAACACTGACTGCTCTTCCAGAGGACCTGGGTTCAGTTCCCAGCACCTTTATGGCACCTCACAATTTCTGTAACTCCTGTTCCAGGGAATCTGATGCCCTCAGACATGCATGCAGGTAGAACACCAATCACATAAAATAAGAATAAATAAATCATTTTTTAGAGATAGAAAGATAAAAAGCCAGATGTGGTAGCACATATCTTTAATCCTAACACTCTCATGGAGAGATGAGTGGCAGAGACAGAGTCATTCAAGGGACACCTGGCCTGGAATACACACTCCCGTGGAAAAAAAAAATACAGCCAGAGAGACCCTGACTTAACAAGGTGAACGTCAGCCGGGTGTGGTGGCACACGCCTGTAACCCCAGCACTCAGGGAGGCAGAGGCAGGTGTATTTCTGTGAGTTCTACAAAGCAAGTCCAGGACAGCCAAGGCTACACAGAGAAACCCTGTCTCGAAAATAAAAAATAAATAAAAACAAGGTGGACAGTGAGAACCAACTCCTGAAAGTTCTCCTCTGACCCCCACAGGTGGGCTGTGGCATGTACGCATCACCCCCTCCATGCAGAGTTAATTAATTAAAGAAGATAGGGAGATGACCATGGACACACTGGAACCAGCTGACGAAAGCTCCTGCCACCACGCCTTCCCCTTCTTGATGGACTGTGCCCCCCTCAAACTGTGAGCCAAAATAAACCTTTTCTGCCTTACATTGCTCTTGTCATCTGTTTTGCCACATCAATTAGTAAATAACACACCGGCTAACGCACCATCAGTGGCTCATTGGAGTCTGAGCAGCTGTGTCCCCACTCCTAGTAAAAACTCAAATTACAGGACTCACACTTAATGTAAACAGCTGCCTTCAGCCAGGAGGAAATCAAGACAGGATGACAAAAGCAGGGGCGCTGTTAGGCCCATGTGAAAGACTTCCATGGGGTAGCAGATGTAGAAAGAGCCTCATTAAGTGGATTCTACAGCTCTCTCCATGACAATAATTTTGACCTCCTATAGACACCGTCAGCTGCTAAACAGTAGGATGTTCCCAGGATCTTCTCCTAATTTCCATTTATATTTATCCTAAATTGGGCACCTTGGAGATACTTAAGGAAGAGAGACACATTGTCTAAGTGATCCTGGCAGCCCTGCTGCCATCTGATTAGGAAGCAGATGAGGCCCACAGGGGGCGGAGAAGGTCCTAGGCAAGGAGGTCCCACGCTTCCATCACCTCCACTTAATACACCAAGACAGTCTCCCTCTGTGTCCAATTCTGTGTCATTTCCTCCCATCCACCAGCCATGAGGCGACCACGTAAAGCCTCTTGCCACCATGCATATCTGTTCGTGGGAGTGTCACAGGGAATCACTTACTTTGGACTTCTCACTAACTGAAACAAGGCTTCCCCTTCATTTGGTCATTACTGAAATAAGAACTGATCATTTGGTGGTGCTGGAGAGATGGCTCAGTGGTTAAGAGCACTGGCTGCTCTTGCAGAGGACCCAGGTTCAGTTCCTAGCTCCCATGTGGTCACAACTCTAACTCCAGTTCCAAGGGATCCAGTGCCCTCTTCTGACCTCCATTATCTGCATGCACATAGTGCAGGTAAACTCACACAGGCACATACATATATACACAAACAATAATAAGTAAATTAGTAAATTTTTAAATGATTTTAAGGCTATGTATTATTCTTTCAAAGTGCTTGTCACACAAGCATGAGGACCCAAGTTTGAGTCCCCAGTACCTGTATAAAAAGCCAGGTGTGGTGGCTCATTCCTATAATCCTAGCAACCAGGAGGCAGAAGTAGGAGGATCTCTGGAGCTCATCCACAATCTCCAAGTTGAGTGAGAGACTCTGTCTCAAAAAGAAAGAAAGAAAGAAAGAAAGAAAGAAAGAAAGAAAGAAAGAAAGAAAGAAAGAAAGAAAGAAAGAAAGAAAGAAAGAGACAGAGAGAGAGAGAAAGAGAGAGAGAGGAAGGAAGGAAGGAAGGAAGGATAGAAAATGAATGAGCTAGAGAGTGAGTGAGCAAGAGGCCTGAAGTTGACCTCTGACCTCCACATGCATGTACACACATCACACACAAAATGATTCTTCTGCATTTACTTATTTTGTGAGTGCACATAGTTATGTACGCTGACACGCCACAGCATGTGAGTAGCAGGGAGAGGACAGTTCCTTCTACCATGTGTGCTCTGAAATAGTCCTTTTGAGATGCATAGGTCTTCATATAGTTAGAGCTAAGATCCATTAAGCTGGCTCCAGGCTTCAGGTTCACACCATTCCCTCCCAACATGTTCACAAACTTCCTCAAACGGACACGTGAGTAGACAGACTGTGGTGGGTATGCTGAAGGGTAATAAGTCAGCAGATCAAATGACAGACGCACACAGACCAAGGTTTCGTCTGAATCCTGCTGAGGAAAGAAGCAACCTCAGATAATAACCAACCACTTCATTTGGCAGACACCCAAGAGCCCCCTCCTTCCAGCCCTTCTGGACTGGGCAGGAAGTGGAAAGAGATGCTATGAGTAGGATGCGGGCTTCTGGCTTCTGGCTTCAGAGTATCAGTTCCCTGTGCCTGACGCCACCTACTCTGTGGTCATTTGGCACAAGCAGCTCAAAAAAAAAAAAAAAAGACAGAAAGAAAAAAGAGAGAAAGAAAGAAAAATGGACACACAAGTAAACAAGAACTCGCACTTGGCAGCTGTTTCGGGGAACCAGCCATTCACAGGACTGCTTTCAAAGGAACTCCACTGTTTTCCAAAATAGGAAGCAAGCAGGGGAAGGAGCCAACGTGAAGCCACAGTGAGTCCTGCAGATTTCAGCTGTGTGACCTTGGGATCCTCGACACCTTGACCGTGAACTAACCGTTCTAACTGCTCAGAGACCCTCCTCACAGGGTCTCACCTATGTCTCCCTGGCTGTCCTGGAACTCGCTATGTAGACCATGATGGCTTCAAACTGGCAGAGACCCTCCTGCCTCTGCCTCCTGAATGCTGGGATAAAAGGCATTTGCCGCCGCCACCACACTTAGCTCCAGCCTGCCACTGGGGACTTCTAGTTGGAAAGACAAATGGACATTTAAAAAATATTGTTGAGTATGATGAAAGAACATACAATGTGGGTCATTAAGGGGCTGGTATCGTTCTGAATCATGTGGCCAGGTCTCCAAAATTGGGAGTGCAATGCTGGCTAGGATTGTTGCAACTTGGCCATTAGTAACCCCCGAATGAGATTTGGTGCTGAGATGGCTCAGCAGGTAAAGGGGTTTTCAAGCCTGGCAGCCTGAGTCTGATCCTTGGAGCCTACATGGTAGGAGAGAACCAACTCCCGCAAGTTGTCCTCTGACCTCCACTTATTCATTGTGACATATCTCCCCTGATATACACAGGGAATAAACAAATAAATGAGTGCAGAATACAGAAGTCATAGTAACAGTATAGCAATAATAACTAAGGATTGTTGCAGACCTACTGTGCACCGGTGGCTGTTCCAACTGCATTAACATTGTTCATATGTGTTCTAAATGTTTATAGGCACTGGGTTTCACATATTTATTCTCTGCACAACGCAGATTACTAATACTGATATATGATCATCACGTGAATTTGTAGTGTAATTCTAGCTGTGCATAGATGTCAAAGTGGAAACACGGGGTCAAGAAACTAGTCTCGGGTCATACAGCAGGGAAGGGAAGGGGCCATCCCCTACAGCTGGCTCCAGATCCCACCACGGCAAAAAGAGGCTTGACAAATGCCTTTAACTAGTCCTGTGACCTCAGCATCGGCGGGGAAAGAGCACATGCGGAAGGCAAGGAATGGACACAGGGGCTCAGAGACTCTAGCAGGAGCTGCCATGGTAAGAAAAACTACCCACCGTGAAGAATCCTAGTGGCAGGAAAAAATATCCCCCAAAGCCCTCGGTCCCCTTTCCTGAATTGTCACGTAGACTGGGTTGTGTGTGCAGCCATGAGCTGGGAAGGAAGCGGTGACCCACAGCTCCAAGCAGGTGCAGGCCACAGGGGTCAGACCTGGCTGCCTGAACTTGGCTGCCCCACCAGGCTCGCAGGACAATACCGCCACCTGCTGGCCTCAACTGTCAGCACTGGTTATTCTCCCCGAAGCCAGGACTTTGGCGTTGTGGGATTCTCACCACAGAACCCTCCCACAGAAAGCCTTTGGGCACGACACAGACTTAGAAGTCCAGACTCTTCAAGCCCCCGAAATCACAACTTGGTGAGCTTCAAGCAAAAAGCGGGTCACCACTCCCAGACTAGGAGGAAGGGGCAGTAGCACAGCTTTGAAGACAAGCTCCTCGCCCAAAAAGGAAAACACCCATGCCCCATGTCCCTGACCTGTAGAGACAACTGCATTTGCCACCGGACTCAGGGTCCTGTGGTGTACTGAAGCCACGGGCTTTGGGGTACCAGGCAGAGACAGAAGCAGTACAGGGGTGGCGGCCTTAAAGGCCACGGTACCTCCTTCCCTCTGTCCGTGCGCTCACTGCAGAAGTCACAGAACAGA
>CM053766.1:102553210-102600725 GCA_028658305.1 Pachyuromys duprasi
AGCCACAGCTTTTGGGGAACCCACTCTGGGAACCACACTGAGCAGCTACAGGGGCAATGAGGTGGCCAACATCCACCAAAGCCCCTGTCCAGGCTGCCACGGGACAGCAGCATCTCAGCCTCACAGGCAGCGATGCCAGCCAGAGCCATAGGGCACAAAGGAGACATTTCACAGCTAATTTTGATTCTGATCTCTGAACAAAGTGAGCCACAACCTGGGCAGTCATTAGCAGAGAAGAAAGCGCCTCCCGTCCGGGCTCCTGACCCCTGGTACCCACTGGAAAATGGCAGCTTCTCTAATTTGGGTTGGAAGAAAAGGTCTTTGTGCCTCCTGCATAAGGTTCACAACCTCGCTTCCCGTTCCCAGCTTCCCCGTGTGAGCCCGTCTGTCTCTGGCTCTGGGAAGAAATGGGGACTGAGCTGCTCAGGAGCCTCTGTGTGTGCAGAAGGCGCCCACTCAGTGCAGAGCAAGATGCCCTCGGGGGAAACCCTGTGCCACCTCTGGGGCCTGAGGTGTCACTTGTCCCTGCGCTGAGCAGAAGGTATTTTCTGCTTGCAAATGAGGCTCTGAGCAGGAAAGAGAGAAGGGCCTTCCGGATGCCCTGGACTGGCACCAAGCTCAGCAGAGTCCCCATTTACAGTGTGCAGACTTCATTGATGATTTTTGTCAAAATACCCGTACCCCAGCAGGTAAGACCTCATGCACAGTTTCAGACCATCACCTGGGAAGGTGGGGGTGGGGGGGACACAGGCTGGTGAACTGGCTCTGCTGTTAAGGGTGCTTCCCAACCACCTGACTGATGACCTAAACTCAACCCCCGGAACCTAGGAGGAGAACTGACACCCCAAAAGTTGTCCTCTGCCCTTCCCACGCAAGCCCCTTCCTTCTTTGAGTGCAGGGGTGGCCACTGACTTCAGATACCAGCTTCTTCCACCTTTCTACCCATCTCCAAACCAGTGGCTGTGCAGGCATCCAGCGTCCAGAATTCAGAACCTGGGTCTCTGCCTCTCTAGTGCGCAAGATGGCCCTTGCTGGACTGCCCAGCTCCCATCTGTAGGCCAGTCCACTCACTCCCTTTTGAGGCTTATGTGGAAATGTAGGTTCTGATGTTTCGGAGAACAACAGGAGGGAGGAGGAATTTGTGCCTGGAGCTATTCACACCTGAGTCCTGACAGACCTCCAGGAGGCAAGGGCTACAACAGCTTGGAGACAGAATGTTCTGGTGTGTGTGTGTGTGTGTGGTGCACATGCAGGTGGAGGCTGAAAGTTGAAGGCAAGAATCATCCTCCATCATTCTTCAACCTCAGTCATGGAGGCAGGGTCTCTCCATCAAACTTAGAGCCAGCCAATATGGCTAGTCTGGCTAGCCAGCTTGCTCTGGGGATCCCCTGTCTCTGCCTTCTGAGGCTAGAATTCCAGCCGCCACACCCACCCACCTGGCATTTATGTGTGTTCTCAAGATTCAAACTCTGGTCCTCGGTCTTGCATGGGAAGCACTTTAGCCACTCAGCCATCTCCCCAGCCCCTGTCCTGTCACTTCTTACACAGCTGCCCCAAAGTGCAACTCAACCCTCTCTGAAGCTTCATCCACATCCGCTCCTGGCATCCATCAACCCAGTGTGCAGGGAAGAGGCCAGCTTCTCCAAGATGTGATTCATCCTGGGCTCTGCACCTGGTACCCACCCCAGCCCACTAGCCTGGAGTGCCTTCCCCAGCCCAATGCAGCCCAGCCCTCCAGTCTCCAGGGAGGACCTTGCCAACCTGTATGCCCAAGGACCTCAAGCCATGCATCTTGAATGAATGGCTATGTCCAGGGCTGGAACAAGAAAGTTACCAGATGATCCCAGAACAACTCCTGAAAAGCAGCAGACACGTGTTCCAGGACAGATGGAGGCACAGCCATGGCTCAGAGGCTGCTGGAAGGAGCTGTTCCCGCCCAAGGATGGGATGACTTTGAGAACCTGACATCTAAAGACAAGTGACTCACGTCAAATCCTCGGGGAGGGAGGTCACAGAGCTGGCTAGACAGCACAGGAGAGCTGTAGGCATTGCCCAGCAAATGGAGAAAGCGCCTGGATGTGGGGGCAGCTGTGTTATGGAGGCGGGCTACCGGGTTTCCTCTCTGTGACACTCCTCGCAGCTCCCTAGTGCCTGTCCTGGCTTCTCAGACTCTGCTCCCCTCCTAGCAGCCTAGCACACCCATCCAAAGCACCCTCTCCTCTCACATCGTCACCCACAGCCAGTGGAAGCACAGGAGTGCTAGGCTGACCACCATGTGTGCTTTCTTAGGTATTTAAAATGATTCAAATTCCAAGTAAGGCCTGGGGAGAAGCTCAGTCAGGAACGTGTTTGCCTTTCAAGAAAGAGGAACTGCATTCCAAGCCCAGAGCCCATGTCAAAGGAGCCAGACATAAACTGGACACAGTGGCGCACGCCTTCAGTCGCAGCACTAGGGAGGCAGAGGCGGGCGGATCTCTGTGAGCTCCAGACCAGCCTGATCCACAAAGAGTTAGCTCCAGGGTAACCAGGGCTACATAGTAAGACTGCCTCAAATGAACAACAACAAAAAGCCCAGCATGGCGGCACAAGCTTGTAGTCTCAGGCCAATGAGAGACTCTGTCTCAGGAGACGGTGGCACCTGAGGAATGACACCTAAGAATGCTTTCTGGGATTCTACAAACACACACACCACACAGCACACACCACACACACAAACACATACACACCACACACCACACAGCACACACATACACCACACCATATACACGCATACACACAAACACACACACCACACACACAAACACACATACACACCACACACACACAAACATACATACACACCATATACACAAACACACACACACCACACATACACAAACACACAGCACGCCATACACATGCATACACACATACAGCATACACTAATACACAATCCCAGTTAGCTTAGGTTTTTGTTTTTTGTTGTTGTTGTTTTGGGGTTTTTTGTTGTTTTTTTGTTTTGTTTTTTCGAGAAAGAGTTTCTTTGTGTTGCCCTGGTTATCCTCGAACTCACAAGAGATCCTCCTGCCTCTGCCTCCCAAGGGCTGGGTTTAAAGGTGTGCACCACCAATTCGAGGCTAGCTTAGTTGTTGTTTTTTGTTTGCTTGTTTTAAGCCCCCATGTTTTAGCCACGGATGCCTTCTCTTCTAAGCAGAAAGTCAAGGTGGTCATTTTTGTCAGGCTGGCTTCCCTGAGTATCAAGAAAAGGGAAATCAAGATGAGGTGAACTGAAGTGCTGGAGCAACCTGGGTAAGAATTCCCCTTTTAAGTACAACCCAGGGCAGAATTCTGCCAACGGCCATGCACACCTGACTTTATCACACTCAGCCTGCCTTCCTAAAACAGGCCAGCAGACTGTGTGTGTATGTGTGTGTGTGTGCGTGTGTATTCATCCCTGTATACCCAGGTGTGAACAGGTACATAACCAGGAGACAGAGGCTGATATCCCATGTCTTCTTTGATCACTCTCGACATTATTTGTTGAGATAGGTTCTCTCACCAAACCTGAGGTCTGCTAACTCAGCTGGTGTGGCTGGCCAGCAAGCACCGAGAAGCTCTAACCTGAGGTCTGCTAACTCAGCTAGTGTGGCTGGCTGGCAAGCAACAAGAAGCCCTACCCCTGGGGTAGCGCTGTGGTTACAGGCATGCACAGCCATGCCCTGCTCTTAGATGGGTTCTGGGAATCCAGGACCCAGTTCCTCACACTTATGTGGTAAGCACATCGCCCCAACCCCAGAGGGTCTAGAAGCTATAATTGGAGCTTCTAGAAGCCCTGAAGACAGGTATACAGTGCTGAACAACCCCAGACTCTGGGACACAGCGGCATCCGGCTGCAGCCGTGACATCATCTTTCATTTTTAAAAGTGTTCCCCTTACACCTGACACACAGACCATTTTTCAAATCAACAAGCCCATTAGCAGACGGACAGAAGGTGCCCTCAGAAGCCTCTGCCATTAGATAAGACCCACGGAGGATGCCAAGGGAAGGGGAGAAGAACAAGGTGCTTCTCTGTGTGCTGACTGCTGTTGCCGTGGCAACAAGGGGCCACTGAGAGACAAGTTCCATGGGCCCCTTGGCCAGAGCATCCAGGACAGAAGGACTTGGCTTCCCCTTGGGGCAGGGACTTGGTGGATCTAAGGAGAGGAATTACAGGTACCTGGGAACAAACCCATGCCTCTTCAGAGCTTCCTCAAAGGCTCTGTGCCTCAGTTTTGACATCTGTAACATGTAAGGCAAGACATGTGTGGGAAATGATTAAGAAAATAATAAGGTGATACAACACCAGGGAACTCCCAACCACTCTCCTGCAGCAGAGACACAGTAGCCATCTCCGTCCAGGCTTCTCATCATGACATCATGCTGAACATGTGTATGAGACCAAAGACATTCGACACGACTTCAGGTGTATGGCATTTTCCACACAAAGATGCCCAGCAAGCTAGCCCCACGCTGTGGACCCTCTTCTGTTGGACTTTATACTCTCCCATGGAAGGTGGCCAATATCCTCTACCCTGGACCCTGGATGGCCACAGGACTACCATGGACTCCTGGTGATGTGTGGCTAAGTCCTCAAAAACAGCATGGCCCTGACTGATCTCTCAGGATGCTCTCCTTTGCTTGCTATGGGCCACCATATTGTGAGAAAGCCAGAAACCCAGAAGAAACACCAGGGGAACCCAGCCCAGCCAAGGACCCACCAGACACTCAAGTGTACATGAGGATGATTCCCTTGAGCTATTTCAGGGGACAGGGAAGGGGGCAGGGACACTGTCCATGCCACACTCTGCCCTGGAGCAAGACTGTAATGTAGCTCTGAATTAGGAAGTCAAGGAACCAATCTGTAGGGCTGGAGAGATGGCTCAGCGGTTAGGAGGAACACCGGCTGCTCTTGCAAAGGACTGGAGTTTGAGTCCCAGCACCTACACAACAGATTACAACCGCCTTTAATTCCAGTTCCAGGGGATCTGATATGCTCTTCTTGTCTCTAAGGAGACTGCACACACATAGTACACAGGTGCACATGCAAGCATAATCCTCATATACATAAAATAACTGTTTAAAAGAGATCATCTGTGCCTATCATAACATACAACACCTCTTACCCCAGAATGGAGATTTCAAGACATCAGGCTATGTCTGAACTTCCCTACATGGAACAGAACACAAAGCAGGTGCTCAGTAAACAATGGTAGTGCAAATGACACATGACACAAAGGAGTCACATGACTGGGGACGGCAGAGCACGGGGCATCCCATCCTGACAGGCCTTAACAACAGCAAGAGTCAAACCCTCACAGAAGCAGGCTGCCAGCAGCCAGTCCTCCTGCCCTGGAAGGAACAAGCACCTGACAGGTAGAGGAGGGAAGATTGGATGGTGTTTTCCCCCTTAAGGCGGTTTCTATATCTGAGGAAAGAGAGAGGGGCTCTGATGCCATAGAGCACATACCTATCACCCAAGCACTCAGTGTTTGAGGCATGAGAATCATCAAGTTCAAAGACAGCCTAGGCTACTTGGCAAGACCTTCTCTCAAACAAATGGGGGTCGGGGAGGCGATGGGGCTGAGGCTGGGAGGTGGCTCCCTGTGGCTCCCTGTGAAATCACCTCCCAGATGCATTGTCCAGGGAACAAAAACTCTGCAACTTATGGAAAACCTCTGTGTTGTTTTTTTTTTTATTACAATTTATTCACTTTGTATCCCAGCTTTAGCCCATGGCAGCTCAGTCTCCAAATGGGAAGCGTGTTTTTAAGGACCGAATTCTGCAGTCACACATGCTAATACCTGAATGCCGAGAGAGGGTCTGCTCCAAAGGCACACACGTGATAACTGTGATTCCTCCAGGGAAAAGCGGCAGGTAGGAGGTGCTCAGGCTGCTGAGCTGTGGTGTGATTTTACATAATGAGAAACTATTTGTGTTCTTTTACATAAATAATAATACTGGTGGCTGCAGCCCTTCCCATCACTGTCCTGTCCCAGCTGCCATCTCAGGGTTCCCACACGGCAGCCCGTTAACCCCAGCAACGTGAAGCCAGAAACACCATTAGTCTCACTTTATAAGAACAGTCTCGAGGCACCAAAAGATTGAGATGTCCAGGCCCGGCACCCCAGCTACTTGGGAGGCTAAGGCAAGAGGATTTCAAGTTCTAGGATAGCCTGGGCAACTAAATGAGACTGTCTCAAAATGAAATGACATGTTCTAAAAGGCTGTGGGTGTAGTTCGGTGGTAGAGTACTTGCCTGGCAAGCATATGGTCCTGGGTTCAAGCCTTAGACTGGAAATATATATATATATGATAACTACAATCAACTCAGTCCATAAGTGTGGATGACACTTCATGAGGCCTTCCCATTTGCTTAACACTGACCCCTCTCCATGTGCCAGGGAGATATTTCTGGCCTCCTGGAGCCATGCTTCAAGGGGGGAAAAAAAACCACCAGTTGAGAGCCAGTGAAATGGTTCACCGGGTAAAGGTGCTTGCTGCCAAGCCTAAAGACCTCAGTTCAAGCCCCAAGACCAGCACAGTGGAAGGAGAAACTCAGAAAATCAACTCCCTCAAGTTAGTCTGTCCTCCACATTTGAACCATGGTGTGTGTGTGTCGCCCCATCTCAGTCACTCACACACAAAAATAAATTGTGTAACTTTGAAAAGGTACCAGGGCTGGAGAGATGGCTCAGAGGTTAAGAGCACTGGCTGCTCTTCCGGAGGTCCTGAGTTCAATTCCCAGCACCCACGTGGCAGCTGACAACCATCTATACTGGGATCCAATGTCCTCTTCTAGCATGCAGGCGCACATGCAGATAGAGCACTTATACCCAAAATAAATAAATAAATAAATCTTGAGGAGGTGCCACGGGATGCTGGACAGTCTCTAGAGCCCTGAGGGGAAACAGAGAAAGAGAGACAGACTGCCAAGTGTGGCGGGAGTGGGGTGTGATTCCCCATGGACAGACAGGATGGTCGGGGACCTGCTCTGACCGACCTCGTGTGATATCATGACATGATGAGGCACCGCGGGCTCAAACAGGAAGTTTCCAGCAGAGGGACTGCTGTGGCCCTGTGACCAGACCAATCTGGGGTTGTTCCAGGGACAAGAGGCCAGGGGTGAGTCATCAGACCTCAGACACTATGGGGATGCCACTTACTCAAGGCATGTGGCTTTTACACGGAAGGAGATAGAGCTGGTGGAGCATTCTGAGCATGCGTGGTGCCTGCTGCAGCCTGCGCTGAGCAAAGGTATGCTCGCTGTTGTCACAAGGGTTGGGGTGAGGCTAGGGGTATGGCGGGGCAACCAGTAAGGAGGCCGCCCCAGCCTTCTGGGCAAGCGATAGGGTTGACTGGAAGCAGGGTGGAAGTGAGAAGGGGTGTGACTCAGCACGCATTGTGAAGAGTAAAGGATGGTGCCGGGTCTTTACAGCTGGGTCCTGAGAAGACATTACCATCAACGGATATCCCCACTAGGTGTCCCAGATTGCCCTGATGAACATGAACGTATCTAAGAGACGGAACTGCATTCAGCGTGCTGGCGAAAGCCTTTAAGAAGATAAAAGGCCTCCCACCTCAGTCTTAGGAAAACGTAATAAAGAATTAATGGCCTGAGGCCTGTGGCGTCCCACTCAAGGTTTTCCTGTATGTCAAGGCTTCTCACATCATTAACTTTCGACACCCACACCCCAGCTCTGCCGGGGACATGTGAGGGCCGATACACACTGACATGGGTAAGAGCTCCAGTTTGGGACTTCTGGGACCAGTCCCACCTAGTGTCTTTTCCTGTCTCTGTGATACGGTACTCTGACTACAGTGACTTAACGGAGAGAGGATATGTTTTAGCTCACAGTTCAAGTCCATCACGGAGGAAAGTCAAGGTGGTGGGTGGTTGAAGCAGCTCACAATGGGAAACAGACATGAATGCAAGCTGGCGCTCAGCTCACTCTCCTGACTTTTACACAAAGCCCTGCTAAGGAACAATCAGCTCACAGTGAAGGTGGGTCTTCCCCCCAGCAACTAGTATCATCAATATAGTCCTCCCAGGCAAAGCCAGAGGCCCACCTTCCGGATGATCCTAGATTCAAAATGCTACCTTCTGTCACGTTCACAATCAACATTAGCCATCACAGACCCCAAGTGACCCATGTCTTCACGGGCAAATCCAGACACACAGAAGACCCATTTCTCAGTCCTACACACTCTAAAACCCCCCACCAAATGTTACCATTACTCTCATCCTCCCCCCCCCCACCCCATTTTAAAATGCGGAATCGGAAGGAGGCACAGCTAAAATTTGAACCTTCGCCAGATGCTTTGGACATCCAATATGGTCACTTAGAACAGGTGGTTACTGACATCAGATGCCAGGACCAAAGAGCTAAATGCTTAATGTTATTTCATTTAGTTAACATAATTTTTTGTTTGTTTTTTGAGACCAGGTTGGCTTCAAACTCACAGAGATCAGTGAGCAGTGTTGATATCATCAGATCTACTTTTTTGTTTTGGTTTGGTTTGCTTTACACTTTTATTTGTTTAGTGGAGGGGACATGTTTAGTGCCATGACATGTGTATGGAGGTCAGAGTTGGTTCTCTCCTTCCACCATGTGGGGGCCAGGGATCCAACCCAGGTCATCAGGCTTGGTAGAAACACCTTTTCCTGCTGAGGCACCCTGGCAGTGCTGATTTCCCATTCCCTTATTCTTTATGTATTATAGTTATTGTGTGTGTGATGTGAGAGGGTTGGGTTGCTATGGCACACATATGGGTGCCAGAGAACAACTTTAATAGAGTTTGTCTTCTCTGTCTCTTTTTACACGGGCTCTGGAAATACAGCTCAGATCATCATGTGTACATGGCAGGCCCCTTTACCCTCTGGGCTTTCTTACCAGCCTTGCTCTGCTCTTGTCTAGACAGAGAACAGGCCTCTGACAAGCTGATGCCAGCACTCTGAGCTCAGACAGGGTGTAAAGTTCTCAGGATGTGTCAAACCTTGAAACAGAGCAAGAAAGCAGGGACCTAGAGAGAGAACTCAGGGATTAAGAGCATTTATGGCTCTTGCAGAGGCCCAGAGTCTAGTTCCCAGCACCCACGTGGTGGCTCACAACCAACTGTAACTCTAGCTCCAGGGGATCCAATGTCCTCTTCTGGCCTCTGAGGGCACCTGCACACACATGTACATGCCACACAGACACACACACACACAAATGAAATATTTAGCCAGGTGGGGGTGCTGCACACCTGTAATCCCAGCGCTCAGGAGACAGAGGCAGAGGCAGGTGGATCTCTATGAGTTTGAGGCCAGCCTGGTCCTCAAAGCGAGTCCAGAACAGCCAAGGCTACATAGAGAAACCCTGTCTCAGAAAACAAAAAACTGAAAAGAAAAAAATAAAAAATAAATTTCTAAATAAGAAAGCCTTATGCATATGCTGATCTCAGGGGAAAATAATATATTGAATATATGTGTTTAACTAAAATACTTTTTTTAGATTTGTAAAGATTTATTTATTGTTTTTTATTACAATTTATTCACTTTGTATCCCAGCTGTAGCCCCTCCCTCATCCCCTCCCAATCCTACTCCCTCCCTCTTCTCTTCCCATGCCCCTCCCCGAGTCCACTGATAGGGGGGTCTTCCTCCCCTTCCATCTGACCCTAACCTATCAGGTCCCATCAAGACTGTCTCCATTGTCTTCCTCTGTGATCTGGTAAGGCTGCTCCCACCTCAGGGGGAGGTGGCCAAAGAGCCAGCCACTGAGTTCATGTCAGAGACAGCCCCTGTTCCCCTTACTAGGGAACACACTTGGACACTGAGATGCCATAGGCTACATCTGTACAGGGGTTCTAGGTTATCTCCATGCATGGTCCTTGGTTGAAGTATCAATCTCAGAAAAGACTCCTGGTCCTTACTGTTTTTGTTTTACATGTTTGAGCATTTGCTGGCATGTACATCTGTGCACTATGTGTGTATAGTGGTGGTAGAGGCCAGAAGAGGGTGACAAATCCCCTGGAACTAGAGTTACAAGTGGTTGTGGGCTACCTTGTGAGTGCTGGGAATTTGAACCCAGATCCCCTACAAGAGCAGCCAGCGCTCTTAACCACTGAGCCATCTCTCCAGCCCCAATAAAGTACATTATTCAAGTTCGCTTCACCTGCTTGCTTTGCTCTGCTTCCTTTCATTTTGAGATAGTCTCAAACTGTAGCCCAAGGTACTCTGAAATTCACAATCTGCCTGCCTCGGCTTCCAGGTACTGGGATAGTAGTATGACTGGCACCTGGGAAAGCTTATGCACGAGGATCACGTGACACCTATGATCACACAGCTCTGATTCTGCCCCCAGCAAGATGCATCTTCCTCACTCCCATTTCACAGAAAGTAAAACCAAGTTCTCCTTGCACAAGCCTCAGGTGGAGTATCCTAGTGAGGTCAGACTCAGGCTTTTCCATTGGAGATTACCTCCCTGAAGCAGGACCCCAACAGTGAAGTAACTAGATACAAAGCTATTATTCAATCCCACTCACCCCTGGCCTGCTCCAGAACGCCTGCTCTTGGCATTGGCCATCAACGTCAGGTTTACAGAGAAAGAACCGCAGGCCCCAGCACCATGGCCACTGTACCAGGGCTACCAACACCACAGCTACTGAACCACGGCCCACAGTACCACAGCCACTATACCACAGCTCATAGTCTCCCCTCGGTATCATGGCTCACAAAACCACAACCATTATATAAAAATAAATAAACAACAGAAGAACATTTGACCCACCAAGCACAAGTCTTTGATACCCAGCAGTCTTACCCTGTTACCCACACTCAGCTTTCCTCTGAGATGCCAGAGTTTGGCTGGTCACGTGACCATGCTTCAACACACAGGAGTGAGTTCTGAGACAGATGGAGGACACAAATAAACCCAAAGAGACTTTGTGCAGCCTGCTTAAAGGAAGAGGAAGAGAGAGCCTCATTTCTTCCACAAGCTACAAGGAAACCACCAGCGTGGACCGACACAGGCCACTCCATTAAGGCCTCTTCAGTAAGGGGCCAACCACAAGACAAGGACTGGAAGTAACTGAGCCCAGCTCTGTCCTTTGAGAACCTGGACCCAGCTGTGTTTAAAGTAAGCTCACCCCAAATTTTCAGTCTGTGAGCTCTTCTCTTCCTCTAGAGCTGGTATTGAGTTTCGTGTTGGGCTTCTGTGTTTGGGGGATTTTTTTCATTTGGGCTTTTTTTTTTTTGAGATTTATTTATTTTTATTTTACGTATGTGGGTGTTTTGCCTGTATGTATGCATACCACACATACTTAAGGAGGGTGTTAGATCCCCTGAAACTGGAGTTATGAGAAACCACGTGGGTGCTGGGAACCGAACCCTGGGTCCTCTGCAAGAGTAGCCAGTGTTCTTAACCACTGAGCCATCTCTCAGGGTCCTACTCTTGAATTTCTGTCACATGCAATAAAAAAAAAAAAAATCTGTGCAACAGCTTGCCTGTTAAACATCGCTACTGTAGAGGCCCAACAATCTAAGTTATACCCACAGCTGCCCTCTGACCTCCACGCACACTTCAGGGCACAGTGCACAAGCACATGCGCACAAGAGCACACATAAATACACTAATAATAAATAAATATATATACATATATATATATAAACGAAACACTTTAAAAAGAGTCGAGAGCATTGGTCCCTCCTAAACATTGCTTTCTTCCCTAGTGCCAACCCCTAATAAAACAATATTAACCTAATCTTCTCTTGCAGGAGGCCAGAGCTATGACATCACTTGTCACAGAGAGAATGGTCAGGCAAGCGGCTGGCTACATGGGGGTGAAGTGGGAGGAGGTGTGTCGTACACACAGACTATTACACAACAGAAAATCAGACAGCCACATGTGCCCAGCATGGGGCATCCTTGGGGACGCTGCAGAGAAGCAGGCTGCAGAAGCTGCCCCCTTTACAGAAAGTCTTTAGACATTCATGAAGCTTAACAGTAAGTTAGGGTAATATGTGAAAACAAACTCAAGAACATAGGTTGCAGGGCTGGAGAGATGGCTCAGTGATTAAGAACACTGGCTGTTCTTGCAGAGAACCTGGGTTCAATTCCTGGCATGCACATAGCAGCTCCCAACTGTTTGTGACTCCTGATCCGGGGGATCCGATGCCCTCTTCTGGCCTCTGTGAGCACTGCACATGTGAGGTACATATACATACATGCAGGTAAAATACCCATATACATAAAATAAAATAAATATTTTAAAAATACAGGCTGAATGGAAGCAATGATGAACCCCTAGGGAAGAGGGGGAGCATGAGGACAGGGGCAAAAAACATATGTGACCATCCATTGGAACTGGCGTGTTTTATGTCTTTAATTGGGAAGTGGATGCTCAGTTTTCCTCAAAATGCCCTCTGCTCCCCTTTGCATGCTGGGAATGTTACATAATATTCAAGGCAGGCGCCATCAATCAACAATGACCAAATGTTAAAGCTGGACCTCCCGATTGCCCGCCTTTAAGAAGCATAAAGTGCTACTTGGATGAGTTATAGCCCCAACACCAGCTGAGACGTGCTGAACACTGGTTTACATTTCATGCCAATTTGGGTTCCAAAACATACCGACCCCACAAACTCTAATGAAGAAACCGTCACTGTCACACACCCAGGCGCCTCTGCTGCTTGCAGAGCTGTGATTTAGGGATGACAAAAAACATGATGGATTATAATTGAAAACTGGAACATCGTGGCCAGGGGATTATCTATCCAGAGCCTCAAGGAGGGGCCAAAGGTAGCCTCTGCTATAGAGGCTATGGTATCAGAAAGTCTGCCTTCATCTGTCCACATCCTGGTGGCTGGAGCCTGGGAGCTTCCTGGAGCCATAAGGACTTGGGAGAAGCTGGGTGACCCTGATCAAGTTACTTGACCTCTCTGTGCTTCAGACTCTATAAATTAAGATGACAAAAACTAGCCAGTACACAGGAACAAGATGGCTAGGGAGACTCGCTGTATCAGGAGCCCTGGGTTTGACTGAGAGACCCTGCCCCAACAGATAAGATAGAAAAGCAATGGAGGATGATTCCTGGCATAAATTCCAGGCCTCCATGCACACACACACACGAAAAAAAACGGAGGCAGGAGAAGGCCTGTAATCACCACTTTTGAGTAGTGATTACACACCCTCCTGAGTTCCAGTTGACATCCATTGTAAAATGGAGGTAGCAGTCACAGCAAGCAGGCCATATGAGGGCACTGCACACATGTGCCACACAGACATACGTGCATGCATGTAAAACACTCATGTGTATAAACTTAATAAACCCTTTTAACTATAAAAAAATCATACAAGGCCATGAACATAACGTGCGAAGGGTCGCAGAGGGTTCCCTCACAGCATGGCTACAGCAGTCTGGCAAGCAACACCAACCACATGGTGAGGCGCCATCCGGGCCAGAATGGCTGGGGCTCTTTAAAAAGGAAAGAGAGCTCTATGCCATAAGTCTATGTAAAAAGTTCTGAAAGGCACGGATCATGGAATGAAATGAACTGTGAAATGCATGCACTATACAGTCCCTAGGGTCACCTAGAAAAGAAGGCTTTGGCCCGGGGTTTGTGTCAGCTTCTGTATCATCTTTCTAAAGAGGTCTAAGGCCATATGGCTCTTAACTTTGAACAGAGGTGAGGAGGGAGTTTTTGGTTTCCACAGGATCTTCCTGAGCGTCATCCTTCTACCAACACTGCCTGAATTTTCTGTTTAAATGTCAAAGAACGGAAGAAGCAGGATGAGCTAGAAAGCAGATTACAGGCCCTTTCTGATTTCTTAAGTATATTGATCTACACGTATTTTAAAAGCTTGGAAAATGGTACTTTATTGCACAGGTGCTAGATATTGAAATAATTTAAATTACCTTATGAAGACTAAACAGAGTCAAATTATGCACCCCAAAGATATCCACATGTTCATCCCCAATCCTGTGGGCCTGTTGTCTCAGGTGGTTGAATGACTTTCAAAGCTGGGAGTGGTAGTGTGAGCCTTGGGAAACAGAGGCAGGAGGATGGCAAGTTCAAGGCCAGCCTGGGTTACAGAACTAGATTCTGTCCCTAACCAAGGAGAGGGGTATTTTGTCGATGTCACTAGGATATTAAAGGTCTCAAGATGAGTGGGAGATTATCTAGCAAAACTCCTGAAGAGAATGTGTTCAAGGGCCTGCAGCATCCTTCGTCAGCAAAGGAAGGAAAAGACCAGTCTACAAAGCAGGCTGGGGAGATGGTTTCATCAGCCAAGCATCTGTTTTGCAAGAGGACTTGTTTCTGTTTCCCAAAGCCCATTCAAAAAGCTGCCAGTGTTGTTGTACTGGCTTGTAATCTCAGAATGGAGGGAGGTGGAGACTCAGGGATCCCTAGAGCTCAAAGGCCAGGCAGCCAATCCTACTGAAGGGCCCTAAGAAATCCCATCTTGAAACCAAGGTAGATTGTGGGCTGGAGAGATGGCTCAGTGGCTAAGAGCACTGGTTGTGTTTTCACAGGACTGGCATTCATGCCCAGTACCTACATGGAGGCTCACAACCATCTGTAACTCCAGCTCCAGGGGATCCAATGCCGTCTTCCGACCTCCATGGGTGCTGTAGAGACAGACAGACAGACAGACAGACACACACACACACACACACACTCTAGCTAACAAGTGAGGCTTAGTCCACACAGTAGAAGGCAGCATGGGCATTAGGAGGGAAGAACTGAGGATCTGCCTCTCGGGGCTCCAGAGAGGTTCACTCAGCATGGCGCAGCGTGCACACAGCTGTGCTGGGCAGGCACCTCAGGGCCAGGCCCACAGAAGGCACTAAAAACACCTCGGATGAGCAACTGAATCAGCAGACAGGAGTTCACACCTGCAAGCAGAGACAACTTCCAGGGAGAAAAGCTACAGGCTGCCTCTGGGGAGAGGCCAGGAGGATGGGGGATGGGAGGACCCTTGTCTTTTCATTGTTTGTTTGTTTGTTTTTCATAGTAATTGTGCAGAGTAAGGATTCCACCATAGCATTTCAACACACGAACATAATGAGTAGGTTATTATTAAATTCTGTCGTAGAACCCCAGAACCTTCCATCAGAGGGTTTAGACGCAAATCATCTCCCCCAGGCGGTACCACCCAGGTCCCATGTCTCCCCAGACCACACTGCCTATGTCCCCGCCTCTCTGAGGTGAGGAACAGATGCCCCTGATTTCTGCACAGACCAAGATGCACACCAAACAGCCTCTGGCACAGCAGCCCGCATCCATCCCTGGTAATTTATGGCCTGGACGTGGCCCTGTCGACGCTTCATTACAGAGACTGACAGGCACGGTAATTACGCCTTTCCATGGCCAACAGCTATTCATCCTCTGTATCTTCTGGGTTCCTATCATGTCTGGTCTTTTGTCAAGGACAGCTGGGCATCTGTGGGTCACGCCCCAGCTAGCAGGCACGGAGCAGGAACCCGCGTCTAAGAGAGGTGACCCCGGGTTTCTCGTTCAACTTCCATTCGGTGAGACAGTATAATTTACTACATAGCCAACGGATGGACAGAGATCCCAGACTTGACTCCTGAAGCTATAAAGCTTCGCTGCACTGTAACCTGGAAAAGGTGTCCCTGAGGAACCTACTTTCATAAAAGAGTGACCATGCCTGCATGCGACAGAAGTCTGTGTCACTCGGGTCTTTAAGGAACGTCTAAAAGGGGGGGCTCGTGGAAAAGACCACCAAACAGGAACTGCACCCAGATGTTAAAGAACGCTGCTGCCGCCCAGGGTGGGGGACGCTAGTGTTGGGGCTTGGACTCTGGGGGCTCTCCGGGGTGGGTGAAATGTATTCACTCTCAGCAAAGAAGGAAGAGGAGACAGAGAGATGGCCACGCCGACGGCTTCCTGCTTGGAAAGCCAGCACTTGCCACCAGTGTGGTCTCACAGGGTCTGCTCTGGAGCTACAAAAGGCGTGAGACTCAGCGTGGTCAAGGGACTTAGCTGAAGCCACACAGCCCTTCCGCGGCAGTGCTGGGGTTCTGCTCACCATCTCTGACGGAGCTCAAGACCTGGTTTCCCTACCGCCAGCCCCGCCACCCCACTCCCACCAGGGGCTCCTTCCAGCAGGGGTTAATTTCCTCCTTGTACTGTTGTTTCGTTTTGTCTGAGACGGGGGTCTCTTTGCAGCCGACGCTAGCCTCAAAACCGCTGAGGGTGACCTTGAACTTCTAATCCTCCTGCCTCCACCTCCCAAGCGCTGCATTTCAGTTGCCCCGGAATTTTAATTGTACGGGGCAAGATTTCAAAACTCCCTCCTTGCACCCTCATGTAGCCAATGGCGCCTGAGCCAGCGACAGCAGGGATGAACAGGTGTGGCCTCCACCTACTCTCCTGCCTCTGCGCCCTCCTCCCACTCGGACCTCTCACTTCTCCTGGGGCTGGACGGCAGGAGCTTTCCCTTCACGGGGCTGGGCCCTGTGGAGACACTTTCTTTCCCCTCTCCACCCCCAAGGCCAAACGCCCGGGTTCCCGGCGCCAAGGCCCCCGCGGTGCTCCATCCTTCTCACAGGAGAATTGCCTTACTCTCCAGTTGCACCGCTGTCAGGGAAATCACTGCTTTTGCTCGGAAATGATTTGAGGGTCCAGGACGAGTTCTGGTTTTGTTTTGTTTTGTTTTTCTTGCTCTGCCTTACTCAGTCACCGGGCTTCTCTCCGGGGGGCTCTCCCCTCTCCTCTCCTCCCCGGAACTGTTAGCCCAGTCCTCCCTGAGGCACCCCCGCCCCAGCCTCAGCCTCTGCTGGCTCTCAGGCAAAAGCCACTCCCTAGCTTCCTGGTGTACGCTGGGGTCATGTGACTTTTCAGGCCAATGACGTGGCAGCTGTCTGCTCAGGCACGTCAGCAGGCAAATAGAGCCCTGCGGCTGATCAGCGCTGGACAGCAGAAGAGTGTGGGGGCGCATCGCGGCCCGTGTGTATTGGAGCAAGGAGCGCTCAGGCAGCCTGGGATGGCCCGACTGTGGAAACTCAATTCATTAGTGGTCACCACAGACCAAGCTGGATAGATGGCTCAGTGGTTAAGAGCACCAGCTGCGCTTGCAGAGGACCTGGGTTCAATTCTTCAGCGCCCACATGGTGGCTCACAACTATCCGTAATTCCAAGTCCAGGGAATACAATGCCTTCCTCTGGCCTCCACAGGCTCTAGGCTCCTGCGTGGTGACGAATATTCAAGTTGCCAAAACACTCATACACATAAAAGTAAAAATAAAATAAAATATTTTTTTAATTAAGTGAATCTAGCGGCCACACTTCGGTTACTATGGTTTCAAAGAAGGCTCCAGGCCCCACTCTGATGAGAGCCCTGATTTCAAGCGGCCCAGGCCCTCTCAGACCTGCACTATCACTGTCTTTGTGCAATAGTTTTTTCTCGTCTGTCAGGTGGGGGCAGAAGTGACCTGTATGGGTGACTGAGGGGTGGACCTGGATTATATAGACCGTACATGGAGGTGCAGATAACCCAGCTACTCTGAAAGCAGAGGCAGGGGAATGGCAAGTTCAAGGGCTGCCTGCACTACAGAGTGAGTTCGAATCTAGCCTGAGTAATATCTCCAAATAAGAAGTAAAAAGAGGTCCGGAGTTTGCCTAGCATGTGTGAAGGCCTGATTTCCATCCTAAGCACGATGAAAAAGAAGGAGGATGAGGTGAAAGGGGAGGAGGAGGGGGAGAGCTGTGAGAGTGAGGGCATTTGGCAAGACTGACATAGGACAAGACTAACTTAGGACAGTCTTTCCACTATTACTCAGTTCTGGGGCCTTAAAGTTGAAAACAGCTGTGTCCATGCTAAAGTGCCAGAGATGGTCGCCCATCCCACACCTCTGGCCTTCCTTCTAACCGCCCTGAGTGTCCTTTGGCTGACAGCTACAATGCTTCAGGCTGTCTTCATCTTCACATAAAGACACCATCACACTGGCTTACTGCAACTGCAGTGCAGAGGCCTGGGGATGGAGAGAGGGCCCTGGGCATGCAGATCCTGAGGAAAATTCAGTGCGGCCTGGGCCACCTTCAGCATGACTCCCAGCCCAGACCTTTCCGAGTGAGCCTCTGCCTCAAAATCTACCTCACCAAGCTGGTGTCATATGCCGCTTTGATGGAATGGGGACAGCTGTACCCCTGCCTGACTCCACAGCCCCGCCCCTCTCACAGACAGAAGCCTCAAGCACATCTGTGGAAGGCCAATGACCTCCCAGCTCTGAAACTACCCCTATTGTGCCAGCTGTCAGAACAGACACCACGGCCTCTGCCAGTTTGACAGACAGTGGCACCAACAAGGGTTGGGTCAAAGCCAAAGGCTTGCTTAACTGACAGGCCCCAAGCATCCATTCAAACCTCTCTCACTTCTACCCACAGAGAAGCAGCATCCTCCCCAGAGCCCCTGCCATTCACCATCCATGAGGGGAAAACAGCACAGCCCTGGGTCATCACCACCATCCCTCCTCAGGCCATCAGGATGGAGCCGGATAGACAGTGGTGCCTGGCTTGAATCAGCCAGTGCCCACAACCGTCAGAACCACGGTCTGAAGATAAGCGTGGAAAACAGTCCTAAGTGACAGCTGTTCTTACTTGCTAGAGTCTTGGAACCCTGTGGAGGTTAGAGCAGCCGTGGTCCAAAGGGTAAGGTCTGTGTTGCCTCTCTTTATATTTTATTCAAACATCTAGGCAACACAGATATGTGCTGAAATATGAGAGCACGTGCCTAATGGTCCCCACCAGCACCTAGTTCTCATTTGCCAATTTCATTGATATTTGCCTTAATTGTTTTTTTTTTTTATCCAAAGGTTTCAAAATAACAAGCAAGCCCTAAAGCTAGGAAGCTAGGGTTAACATCTGCTCAACTCCTATTCACTCTTCAGAACCCAACACAGGAAGTTTCCTGTTCATCTAGGAAACCTTCCACACCGTCCGCAGGCAAAAAGCATCTCCTTAGTAACCTGGGATTCTATCCCATTGTGGCCCCTTCGTCACTCAGGTTTGCTCTGTTCATTTCTCTTCAACAGCATATTTCAGGTGTGGCACTGAAGGGCCTCGAAGAAAGTGCCAAGGGGGGAATCTATAAGCAGAGGTCAGGTGAAGCAAGATTTCAACCCCAACAGAGAGCTAAAAGAGGATGAAATTTAAGAAGCTCTGACTGGGGAGATGGACCAGTCGGTAGGGTGCTGCCTGTGCAAGCATGAGGACCTGTGTTTGAGCCACTGAACACAGATGGGAATGACGGTGCACATCGGTAACCTCGGCGTTGAGATAGAAACAGGAGGATCCCTGGGGCTTGGTGGTCAGCTAGCCAAAATCATGAGCTCAGGGATCAGGGAGAAAGAGAGACCCTGCCTGGAAGAACAAGGTGGAGGGCGATAGAGGAAAACACTTGTCAATGACCTCTAGAAGCCACACACAAACAGGTATGCACATACAAACAAGTAAGTTCACTGATGTACACGCAAATAAATATAAGCAGAGAGAGAGAGAGAGAGAGAGAAGCTAGACTCACAAATAAACCCTACGAGTCAGCTGTGGGCTGGGAAAGAGAGGGCATCCAATGAAGCCCCAGGCTGATGGGTATGGCTTGGAGGAAGGCATGTAGCCCTGTGTCCTCCAAGCCCCTTAAAAGGCTCACTTCTTTTCTACCAGGACCTCAGCCAGTTCCCACAGACGAAGACAGGCAGATGAGGGCAACAATGTCAGCTGGCATCAGCTGTATGCCTGCAAAATGGATCCTGGACATTGGCACCAACTCTACACCCACAAAGTGAATACTGGAGAAGGTTGGCGCCAGCGGTGTGCTTGTGCCCTGTCGCCTTTCCCGGTGTGAAATAGAATGAGAACAGAATGTTACCAATACGCATAAGAACAGAAAAGTCCTCCAGGCCACACTAAGGATGAGATGAACCACATAAAGGACATGGAGGTCACAGCCACATACCCACAGTTCACAAAGAGATGAGAACCAGCAGAGGAATAAGCACCACCAGACTTAGCAGGGCTTTTTCTAAGAGCAGGATTGAGGCTGGGAAAGGGCACAGAGAGGGCTTAAAACAGGAGAAGACACACAGCAATCATCCAAATGGGAACCAGCTTTGGAGGACGGGACATTATTAGGGGTTATGTTAAGGGAAAGGGAACATGGAGTGGTCGCCAGACACATGCCACCCTTTTATCATCCTCAGTACCGGAGCCACACTCTGCAGTCCACACTCTGCAGTCCAGGCCGGCCTTGCACACACAGAGGTCTGCCTGCTTCTGCCTCCTGAGCTCTGAGATTAAAGGTGTGTGTCATTACAGCTGGTTTCTTTCTTTCTTTCTTTCTTTCTTTCTTTCTTTCTTTCTTTCTTTCTTTCTTTCTTTTAACTAAGGAGACACCTGGCCTACTAGTACAGTTGTATTCCTGACATAGATCGTTTTGTATCTATTCAAGCAATGAAAATAAACTATACATTTACATGGGCATCCATGCACAAATCAGCATCATGAAGAACTTCTGGAAAGTTCTCTGGTGGAGAGCATCTCCCAGCTGTCCAGGAGGCCTTCCCTGACCCTCTGCATCTGGCTGCATTTGAGACAAGAAGGACATTCAAATGCAAACAGATGAGCCTAGGTCTGTTTAGAACAGTCTAGAAATGGAAGCACCATCTCAGCAGTAGCAAGGAGAGTGACAAACGCACCCTCCCCACCCGGCCCCCACCCCTGGCAGGGCTGTGAGGCTCAATTAATCCTTAATGTGTCTGGGGGGCTTTCTCCCTGTCATCGGGTCATTTACTAATGCAGGGACTCGCTCCTTCCCTCTGCCTTCAATGCACCCATCACCATGGAGACGGGAGTGACTCAGAGATCATAAATAAAAATAATCCAACTGCATACGCCACCACATGCCACCTGGGTGTGGTGCCAACCTTTTTTTTTTTATTCTGGGAGCTTGAATGACGGACACCTCCCCAGAAACAGAAGCTACTGGGCAACAGAGCCAGGGTGACGCTCCAAGGATGTACGTACTTCCCACCAACTCTGACCAGTTGTGGGGGCTCAGGGCTGCCTGTTCATGTGTACGAGTGATGGTGGGTTGAACCCAGGGACTCATACTCACTAGGCAAGTGCTCTACCACTGAACCACATGCTCCTCAGCCTTGTTTTTACTTTTTCTTTCCAGAAGGGTCTCCCTAAGTTGCCTGGACCTGCCTCAGACTCTCTCTATAACTCACACAAGCCTCAAACTTGCGGTTCCCAGACACATACCTCTGCCTCCCATACAGCTAGGATGACAGGCCTGTGTCACCAGGCTCAGTTTACCAATATTCTCTGCCCCAGGAACTGTTAAGGGCCTACACACATGCCACATGAGCGTATCCAAGTGGGTCCCTCACCAACACAGGAGCCTCTTGATTTGGCACTCAAGACCTCCCCATATCTGCCCTTGCCAGATGTATCCAGGTCCCAGTCAGGGTGGGCACAGAGTATCCAAAAACACAGGAGGTCCCATGGTCAGAAAGTCCCTTCCTTCTTTCCGCTCTCCCATCCTGGACCTGCAGAGCAGAGGCTGAGTGCAATCCAGCGAGCAAGCCAGAACTGAGCTAGGGCTGAGGGCTGTGGGCTTGCTGGAACTGGCTTTCTCCTAAAGGTGTCTGACTGGTTCTGTGTGGCACTGGTGTCTATTTGTGGCATCAATCTGTTTTTAAAATAAATGTATTTCAGTAGAAGCTGGTGGGGAATGCTGGAGATGGAACCAGGGATTGGCACATGGTAGACACTCACTATACCCCAGGCCACTTTTCACTCTTTCATTGTGAGGTCTCCCTAAGTTGCCCATGCTTGGTCTCCTGAGTAGAGGGGATGACATCAAGGCTCCATTTTTAAATACAGTTTTTAATCAGACCTCCCTGGAGCTGGAGTTACAGGCAGTTGTGAGCTATCTAACAAAGAAATGAAAATCAGGTCCTCTGCAAAAGCAGCAAGCACTTTTAACCACTGAACCATCTCTCCAGACCCTAAATAGGCAAATTTCATAGCAGGGGAATACTTCAAATGAGGCAAAATAATCTAATAATAATTATAATAATAAAGCATAAAATCAACCCAGCGAAAGCCAAAGGTGGAAAATGTAGCTGATGGCTTCTGAGAACTGAGTGATAGCCTCAGGCATCTCTCAGTCTCAGGTGAGCCACCAGCAGCTGCCACCTGTTGAATCTAAAGTCTCACTCCGCTGTAATCACAAAGGCTGAAGACCCTCAAGCCCTCCACAAGTCCTGGGATCCTCCTACATCCATCCCCTCGTTGATGTAACCAATACTCAAGGAAACTGGCTCACAGTTTGAGAGGATACAGTCTTGGGAAAGGTATGGTGGCAGAAACTGAGACGGATGGTGACATTGGACTTGCAACCAGGAAGTAGCATGCACCCAATGACCCCCTTCCTCCAGCATGGCTCCACCTTATAGAGCTTCGATAAACCCCATGCCACCTAGTAGGAACCAAGTATTCAAAACACCCAAGCCTCTTGGGGACACTTCACATCCAAACACAATAGATCACTAAAGGATCTGGGGCTGGGATTTAAAATTACTGCAAACTCAGTTGTTGGGTATTCTGTCTGTGATGGTTAGCCTTGACTGCCGACCTGACCCAACTAGAATCACCTGGGAAGGAAGTTGCAATGAGGGGTGTCTAGATAAGGGTAGTATGCAGACATGTCTGTGGGGGACTGTCTTAAGTTGATGTAGGAAGTTAGTGTTTGGGTCCCCAACTATATAAAAGGGCACAAAGTGAGCTGACTGTAAGCATTCATTCATTCTCAGCTCTGGAGTGCAGATGTTATGTGACTAGCCACTTCAAGTCCTGCCTTGATATCCCCACAGTGATAGACTGTATATGGGAACTGTAAGCTCAAACCAGCAGTGTCTCCTCTATGTCACTTTTTTTTCCCTCCTCCTCCTCCTCCTCCTCCTCCTCTTCTTCTCCTCCTCTTCTTGTTCTGAGACAGTTTCTCTGTGTGGCCTTGGCTGTCCTGGACTCACTTTGTAGATTAGGCCGACCTCAAACTCACAGAGATCCACCTGCCTCTCCCTCCCAGAGAACTGGGATTACAGGCGAGCACCCCCATGCCTGACTCTTGATGTCACTCCTGTTTTGTAACAGCAACAGAAAGAGAACTAGGACACTGTTTTCATTCCACTCTGTAGCAATGATAAAAAAACACTCTTGATAAAAGGCCACTTAAGAAGGTAACAGGTTTAACAGATTTATTTGCACTCACAGTTGTAAGTTGCAGTCCACCACTGAGGGAAGCCAGGGCAGGAACTCAAGCAAAAACATGAAGCAGAAACCATGGAGGACACTGCTTACTGGCTAGTTCATAGGCGTATGCTCAGCTAGCTTACTTATACATCCCAAGGCCACCTGCCTAGGGATGGTGCTGCCCACAGTGGGCAAGGCTCTTCTGCATCCGATAGCATCCAAGACAATCCCCCACAGACATGCCCAAAGCCAATCCCTCCCTTCCCAGGGGACTGAAGGTTGTGTCCAGTTGACATTGAAAGCTAATAGGACAGCCATTATTTGAGCACAACAAAATACAGAGAAAGATGTAGTTTTTACAGGGATCTCTCAGCAGAGGCATATAACAGCAAACGTCTATAAAGATTTCAGGAACCTGGTGACGGCATAGGTTTGCAAAGGGGGGGGGTCTTAGTGCTGTGTGGAAGTGCTCAGATGAAATGTCAAGTGCAAACAGCTGCCGTAGCCATGGCACCCAAGACTTTCTTTTCACTGGGGTGTGGTGCATCCTTTCTGGGCATGAGTGGCAGATAAGCACTTGAGTGAGGAGGAGTATGCCTTCCTCAGGAACCAGTCAGAGCTTCATCAACAGTCATGCAGCCCCAGAAGTCAAGGATAATTGGGAACTATCAACTTGACTTTTTGAAATTATAATAATTACTACTACTAAAAGTGCAAAGAAAAAAAACACGTGCATATTGTTGGAGGGGGTGTCAACAGATAATCTTTCTGAAAGTTAATTTGGCAACAGGGATCAAAACATTGAAAAATATTCATATCCTTAGCCCAAGAATTACACTCCTAACCTAAGAATTTGTAAGAAATAATGAGAAAGTTTGCTGCAACACACCTGAAGCACTGAAACCCAGATATGACATAGATACTCAAAAATAGAGGACCAGACAAAGTGTGCCCTTGAAATGAGGCACTGCATGCCTTCAAAACTCATACTTGACGAACACTTAAAAGCAGGAAGATGATCAAACATCGTGTGGAGTAAGAAAACAGACCCTTGAACCTTCAGAAAAATCACTGCAGGAGTATGTTTGTGTGTGTGTGTGTGTGTGTGTGTGTGTGTGTGTGTGTGTGTGTACATGTGCACATGCCTTCAGAGACCAGAAGAGGGTGTCAGATTCCCTGGAGCTGGAGTTACAGATGGTGGTGAGCAGCCATGTGGATGATGGGAACCAAACTTTCATCCTCTGCAAGAGCAGCCAGTGCTCTTAATCACTGAGCTCTCTCCCCAGCCCCTATTTTTAGACTTTGCATGTTTCTGTATTCTCCCAACTTTCAACAGTTCACTTAAAATCAGAGTAAGGAGGTCCCAAGTGTGAAGTTTATAAAAGGGCAATAGTTTGGCTTTTAACATTCTCTGGGTTTGTTTTGCGTACCAGAGAACAGCTTTTGCTTGTGGCTGAGTTGAAGCAGAGTCGGCAGGAAAGATTGGATCCAAAGCCTGTAAGAAGAACGCCACTGTGGGTTTGTAATACCAGCGATGCCCACCAGGAGGCAGTGTCCAACCAAACTTGGTGCTCACTTGCAGGGTGCTGGATTTCCTCCCCCTCTCTGGAGACCCTTGTCTCCAGACTAAAGACAAGGTATTTTCAGGTCCCTATTGGGTACTTCCAAAGAGACGCAAAGAAACAACTATTTGCCCCACACCGAGAGGGCACCAAAAGACCAAGGAGAGATTCTGTTTATTAGATGAGTTTATTAGCATTCTTTACAGAATCATGGGGGATGCCAAGGCAGCTAGACCACCGGAAATCCCAATTCATCTGTTGTTCACCTCATTTGCAAGCTCTGAAGTACAGAGGCCTGGTGAAGAGCCTTCAGCGTGTCCCAGGAGCCTGGGCACTTCCTCCTTCCTCCACGTGAGAACGTAATCATGACAGTTCTGATTTGAGACGAGGGTGTTTAGGTCCAAGCTAGAGGAAACAGCAACAAAGCGTGAGCTCTGAGCTGCCCCGGCAACAGAAGAGGCTTGGCACTGCCTGTGCACTCTTACCCAGGAACCGACAGCACGCACTGGCAAGGGGCCACCTGGGATGAAGCAGCGTGCTTCCATCCATCAGTCCTCAGAGCCGTGTTGGCATCACCCATGTGCCAGGCCCCAGAAATACATGTAGAACCGGACAGAGGGCGCAGGCCGAGCATTGAGCAAGGATACAATGTGCCCATCAGAGCCCAATCACACAGCCCTAAGCTGGTTGCTTTACCTCCTTTGCAAATGTCCTGCTGTTAGTTCCCTTCCGTTCCAAAACAAATCACCAGCACGTAATCGGACTCCACTTGGGCAAGTTACCATAGCAAGCTCCAGAAGAAGGACCCCAGGATAGGGAGACAGCTTAGTGAGTAAAATGTTTGCCCAAAAGCATGAAGACAGGAACTGAGTGTAAAAGCCAGTGACGGCAATGGAGTCTGTAGCCCCATCTTGAACAAGAGGCTGACCCTGGGACAGGAGGATCTGTGGAGTTTGCTGCTGGCCAGGCTAGCAAATCAACAAGCTTCGGGTTCAGTGACAAACCCTGTCTTAAAGAGAAAGCCAGATGGCTGAAACTCACCCCTGCCATCTCTTCCTCTTCTTGCTACATAAAACGGTGAAATAGCTCAGGACCCCTGGGACCCTGAAGAGACCATGTCTGTTTAAGAAGGAACTTGAAGCCAGAAGGAACTTGAAACTTGAGCGGCCACTGCCAAGGTTCCATGTTTCTACCCCTTTCTACAAGTTTACCATCCCTCGCTCAGTTCCTGCAGCGCCCACCCCCGCCCTCTTTCAGGCCTCACACTTTGCTTACTGCCAGCAGTGAGGCCATCAGCTACTCCATGCTGGTCTGCAAATTCTAAGGAATCTAAAGTGACTGGCTGCTTCCCAGATGCCCACATCTTTCCTTTTGTCTAAGGAAGGTGACAGTTTTAATTCATCTTGGTTTAGGTAGCAGTGCATCCTCCCCCAGCTGTCTTGATGAACCACTGTGCAGAGGATCCAGAGACTCGGGTAAAGGACTAATTACCAGGCCCCAGGCCCCACACAGGATCCAGCTCTCTCCCTCTCTAATCTTCAAGGGGGAAAAAAAAATGTCATTTAAATGCATCCGCGCCAGGGAACTAGCAAGGCCGCCTGCCTGGCTCCACAAAGGGCCGGAGTCTGTCACCCTGCTTTCTGTAGCCAAAAAATCATTATTTTTCCCCGGCGCCGGTGAAGGAAGGTGAAGCCATGAAGAGACCGGAAGTTACTGGAATTCTGTCCCACAGCGCTGGGTAACTGCACCTGGCCCAAGGCTGCTGCCAACCTTATAAACACTGAGTGGTGAAGCCAACTTGAGGGACCCGCCAAGGAGCGGTAAATAGGCTCAGAAGTGGAGCTTGAAGCCTGGGGTCCTGCAGAAGGCAGGTCTGGCTTCCAGGCTGCAGCCGCTGAAGCAGGGGAAAAACTGCAGGAGCCACAGAGAACCCAATTAATTCCATCAGCTGGTAAAACATTCCAGCTCACTAGTTAAAAAGGTAGGGAGAGTTCAGAACAGCCTCTTCTAAGCAAACCCCCGGCAGTGTAGGAAGGTTGCCAAGGTGACAAAATAAACACAGCTCTGCGAGATGCAGGAGAAGCTCTCCTCACGGCTCCCCGCTGCTGAGCCATGCTCAGGAAACACTGGCCCTCTCGGAGCCTCCTTCACGTCTCTTTTCAACCTAATTTTAAAGTGTTGATTTTAAAGTTTTAAGTGTGTCGAATAAATGAAATGTTTACACGTATCAAATTTCAAAAGATAGAAGGGTCTAGGATGATCTTTCCTCTCCTCGCTTGTTCCCACCAAACTCCCAAAAAACAACCTGTGATATTGGATTGTTGCTTATTTTGCTTTCAAGGCAGGTAGCCCAGGCTAGCCTCCAAGTTGCTACATAGCTGAGGATGACCTTGAACTCCTGATCCTTCAGCTGCATAGCTGGTTTATGCCGTGCTGGTGATGGAACACAGGGTTATATGCATGCCAGGAAAGTGCTTTCCCAATAAGCCTTATCCCCATGCCGATGTCTGGCTTCTCTTGAAAACTTAAAATCTGTTAGCCCTTTCAATAACCTGTCCCCAATAACCTGATTTCCTCCCATTATGACCCAACACCAATGACCTGACTTCCTGTCCCCAGTGACCTGACTTCCTCCCACTAGACCTCCCCCACCCCAGACACTTCCAATGATCTAACTTCCCGTAGGCTCTGCATTCAATGGTCTCACTTCCTCTCACTAGGCCCCACCTGCTGAAGGTTCCATGCCTAATACTAACCACAGGCTGAGGACCAAATCTTTCTCCACACAGGGGCCCTTGTGGGACACTCAAAAGATCCAACTATAGCACTAATGTACGATGCCACTGACATTCATTTTCAAACCAATGATTGTGACGGTCAGAAATGACTGTGTAAACCTGACACCTTACCTTGCCATGGACAAGGAAATGTTGGGGTTCAGATAGGGGGCCCTGGGTCACTCTGATGCTAAGAAAAATGCCAAATGCCCAACACACTAAAAAAACAAAAAACAAAAAAACATAAAGCCAGGCTTGGTGACACACACCTTTAATCCCAGCAATCGGGGAGGTAGAGGCAGGCGGATCACTATGAGGCCAGCCTAGTTTAAAAGTTAAGTCCAGGACAGCCGAGGCTACACAGAGAAAGCCTGTCTCAAAACAAAAAACAAGACAAAGCACAAAAAGAAAGAAAGAAAGAAATCATAGATGTTGTTAGCGTGCAGCTGATTCAGCTGGCCCTGCCTTGAGGGTCCCTGTGATTGCTTATGTGGCAACCGCAGGGGACATAAGGACTGCCCTCCACCCACCCACCCACCAACCCCTGCTCTCTCTCTCCCCCCCTCTCTCTGTTCCAGCTTCTCTCTCTTCCTGCTGTTTCTCCCTCCCTTTCTCTCCCTCTTTTCATCTCCCCCATCTCTCAGCCCTCGTGGCTCACTCATTGTCCCTACCCCTTCCCAAGGCCCTCACTGCTCCCTTACCACAATAAACCTCTTTTACACCAGATCTTTTGCATGGTGTGGTGTTGTACCGTGGCAGCCGCCTCATTATACAACAGATGTGCCACAAACACACACACATACTGTCAGCTGGGTTTTCTTTTCACTATGTGGAGTAGGAAGGCCTTACCCAACCCAGGCTGATATTCAACCCCAATCAGGACAAATGAGGAAATTTTTCAAAAAAAAAAAAAAAGATGAAGGAGGCTAGCCAGGCATCTCATCTCCTATGTGGCTCTTGTTTTTACCAAGTGCATCATTATGCTCAGGGGAGGCAGAAGGTGCCCACATTATGTAAGGAAGAACAGAGGTCAAGGTGGGGAGATCACTGTGCCTCCAACATAAGACCTGTGACTCTGTCTCCCCCAAAGCCACAGGCTAATTCCTGAAAGCAAAGGGGTTGTTTGGAAGAGAGGAGGAGAGAGCGATTTGAAGTGGAAAACTGCTGGGAGAAAGCCTCTCCTGCCAGGAGCCGTTCAATTCATTCATTAAGGATGAAACAGACTCCAGTCTAGAGCATCCCACAGGGGCAGGAGGCTGGCTGCCTGTGTCTGGGAGAGCGGACTGTGGAAGGTGCTGCAGACTGGTTCCTTCAGAAGCCCTGCCTTGAATCTTAGCAGGATCCCGAGTCAAGAAGACAAACGCCTGCAGGGACCAGACAGCAACAGCCAGTGAAGTCAGGGGACCAACACACAATGTTTGAGTATTAAATTCATAGGGCTATGCTTCCCATCCGCAAAGGTGTCCCCTCTTTACTGGGGACACTGTCCTGTGGGAAAATCTCCAGTCTCGGACAGAGAACGGCTTGTAGAGCCTGAGGGAAGCTACAGGAGAGATATATTATGAGTGGTAACTTGGGGGAGCAGCTTTGGCAAATCGGGTTCCCACGCTTTGCATAAAGGGGTGTGTGCCAGCCCACTGTGCCCCATATCTGTTGGAATGTGAGGTTGCACTCCATAGCTTTCCCTGCTTCCACACACACCCAAATTGAACTACTCAGAAGCAAACTGTCTAGTGTTTTCATGTTGTCCCAATTTACATATACCCAGACAATCCTTGAGCAATACAAAATGTATCGCTGGTCCAGTCTGAGACATGCCATTCTGTGTCTGAAGCTGTAAAGGGGGAGAGATGAGGATGACAGATTACCAGAAAAAAAAATGCTAGGGACATATCAACCCCTGGACCTTCCTCTGGTTTGAGGGACTCCACAGCTTCGTATGGTGTTAAAGATCAAGCGTTTGTCACACAGGCATAAGGACCAGAGTTTGATCCCCAGAACCCATGTAAAAAGCTAGGCATGGTGCTGCATGCTTTTCATCTCAGAACTGGGAGAGGCAGAGACAGGCAAAGTGTCAGGGCTCACTGACCAGCCTGCTTCACCTCATCAGCAAGTCCCCACCCAGACTAATACTGTCTCAAAAAGCAAGGTGGGGGCTGGAAGGATGGCTCAGCAGTTAAGAGCAAAGGACCCAGGTTCAGTATTTCGCACTGTCGTGGTTAGAATAAAAATGGCCCCCATAGACTCATGTATTTGATTGCTTGGCCACGGGGAATCACTAATAGGAGGTGTGGCCTTGTTGGAGGAAGTGTGTCACTGTGGAAGCAGGGCTTTGAGGTCTCCTATGCTCAAGCTATGCCCAGTGTAGAACATGGTCTCCTAACGCCACCTGCAAATCAAGATGTAGAACTCTCAGCTCCTCCAACACCACGTCTGCCTTCATGTAGCCATGTTTCCCACCATGATGACAATGGACTAAACCTCTGAAAATGTAAGCTAGCCCCAATTAAATGTTTTCCTTTAAAAGAGTTGCCATGGTCACGGTGTCTGTTCACAGCAATAGATACCCTAAGACAAGCACCCACATGATGACTTACAACCATCTGTGACTTCAGTTCCAAGAGATCTAACGCCCTCACCTGGCCTCCATGGCTTCCTGCACAGATGCAATGCCCAGACAAAAATGAAGGCAAACACTTATATACAGAAGTAATATTTTTTAAAGGTGATGGCTCCTTAGAAATGGCAAACAAGTTTAATCAACCCCAAGACACATATGTACATACAACAGGAATGAGAAGGATAAGAATGAGGATGATAAATTAGATAAAATCCAGTTCATAGTGGTATAGCTAATTACAGTCTGATTTCCCTCTTCATGGGGAGGTAGCAAACTGGTGTTTTAGGAACTGCATTCAGCCTTGAAGTCTAGGGTATAAGTCATTGTATATATGAGCCCACACCCCAGGAAATGCACGCCACCAGTGGGCACCATTCTGGCCAGTTTTCTATTAATCTGATAAATGCTAGAGCCACCTGAGAGGAGTGAATCCCAATGGAGAAAACACCTCTGTACAAGAAAGCAGACTGAGCAAGCCGTGAGGAATAAAGGAGTAAGCAGCACCCCTCCATGGCTTCTGCATCAGTTCTTGCCTCCCTGTTTCTTCCCTGCTGAGTTTCTGCCCTGGGTCCCCTCAACCGATTGTGATTCAGGATGTAGAAGCCAAATAAACCCTTTCTCCCTAAGCTGCTTTTGGTCAGGATGTTTCAGCACAGCTTCTCTGTGTCTTTCAGCTAAATATTAAAGCCTGTTTCACCAGACATGGTTGTCATTTTAGAGAGTATCTGTTGTACCATGGAATGGGTTACAGCTGCGATTTTTGTTCAAGTTTATATGTGCTTTGACTGTTCTACTCCACTGCCCTATCCTGTCCCATTCATCTCCTTCTTGAACTTTCCCTTCCCACTTTCATGTCATGTGTGTGTACACACACACACGTGTGTGGGTGTGTGCGTGTGCAAAATCCATATATGACAGAAAGGACTCTGTCCATCTCTCCATAAGACAGCGAGGTTAGAGCCACCAAGGCACCTGGCACACAGTCCCACCCTGGGCAGCCAATGTAACATCAGCCTTACACAAGAGCAGAATCTCGGGACCCAAACATGTTGTCCTTGCGCTGTCCAAATGAGGCCGTGAGCCTCAGGGGTCCTGCCATCTTGCCCCCCCCCCGGGCCACACTGGGATTACCACCAAGCCCAGCCTTTTCTCTCTTCTAACATAGATTCAGAGGTTCGAATTTAGGTCCTAGAGATTATGGGACAAACATTTTAGTTAATTCGGTCTCAAAAGGCCACTTCAGGGGTATCAAGCGATCTCGCCCCGGATCTGCATCCATATTGCTAAGCATCCGTCCCTGGGAACTGGCCAGAAGACTCCACAGTGCGCTCAGGCCAGAGCCACTGGACATGTCCTGCCTCTCAGCTCTCCGGACAGCCAGTCAGGTCCTGCCTCTCAGCTCCTGGGGACATGTGTGTCCACACATAAGAAAAACCAACTAAATACAGCATTGAGTCCATAATACCAGGCCATAATCCAGCTGGCTCATCTTGGTTTCTCGGCCAGAGTAAGAGGCAGATGTCACTGCCAGCGGGTCCAAAGGAATCGATCACAGACACCGTTTATGAAGGTTTCCAGAGATTCTGCTCCATCCCAGCTCTTGAAGCATTTTTCAAGCCAAGAAAAAAGAATTTCGTTTAAAAGGCCAACAACCACGAGCAACCTCCCCATTGGATTCCAATTTGATCCCGTTGACAAACTCCAAACACTCAAAAGGTTGATCATGTCTCTGGCTTTTGACTAATTACCTCACCTTGTGACAATTACTACGGCGTCAGACATGAAAAACAGGAGCTTCTTTGCCAAGCAGCCCATGACTGGCAGATGAGGCCCCTCAGAAATGCACATTTTCAGGCGCCTACGGTACGCCTGCCGCATACATACAATGCAGGTTCAAGACAGGAGAGGCACCTATTCTCATGAGAAGCAAAGCTTTTAGAACAAATACGATCAATCCAGAAAGCAGTAAAGGCAGAGCCAGAGTGATCGCGTAGGCTGATGGGAAAGCCACGCCCTTCATCTACCTGGACTTTCGCTTTCCTTCTTCCCACCATACTGTTACACCCAATCCAAAAGGTGTGTGGCTTCTCCCCTTCTGATTGGCTGAGGTATTGGGCCTCCACTTTGATTGGCTGTTATGTTGGGTGTTCATTCTGATCGGTTGAGGTATTGAGTGTCCTTCTTTGGTCAAAGTGTTGCTGCTGATTGTTCTGTGCCTCGTTATACATTTGTTAAGATGCAAAGCTGTCTAAGCCAGTATCTCTGAACCTCCCAAGGACTTTTCCTCGTGCAGAATTTAGGTTTCCGTTGTGATCCTACAGAGAGGCCTTTGTACTATCCAGCCCAAGAAGCTGCCATACTGTAGCCATCGCCAATTCCCCTGTTTAATTTTATCTTCCCCTCAGCAAACGTATTTTCCAAGATAGTAGCAGAGCTGTCCACCGACCCCCATTCCATGATTCTCTGTCCTCAGGATCCTTCCAACAAGAGGTAGGAGCTGCGAATGGGTTTCTGGGTGCTCTGACCATTAAAATTCGTGTGCTCAAGGGTACTTAGGTGACTTTGGGGACTTGATTCTCAGAGGTCACACCAATCCCCTCTCACCGGTGCCAGGAGGGCTCCGTGTTGTAAGGAAGCACAGAGCAAACAGAGGCCACAGGAAGACACTGAGTCTCCAGTTAACCCAGCCAGACATGAGCGGACACGGCTTTGGTGACTTTGCCCCAGCAACCTCGGAGCCCTCTAGCTGAGGCACAGACACACAGCCACAGAAGTCAGGCTCCCCACTGTGCTCTGCCCACATCTGACCCCACAGAATCTGGCAGCAGCATAAAATGGTTGCTGTACGGCACTAAGTTTGGGGGCAACTACCCCAATGGCACTATCACATGAACACAGGCCTCACACCATGAGGGGCACCTCATCTATCTGTCCACTTCCTGCTCCCCACACAGGCTAGCCCTGTAACTACTTCCTGAATAGAGAGGAAAGTAACAGGCAGTTTGGAGACTTGGTATCAACACTGCCTTCATTACTTTCTCCTAGCATTGGAAGAGGAACCAGGGGTTGGAAATTGGGACCATCCTGCTTCTTTCCACATAAGCAAGCTGAGCTCTTCAAGGTCTGGAGACAGAGGGCAGGGCCTGACACAGCTACCTGACCCTGCTGCACTACTGTTGTGAAGTGAATTTAAATGGGTTTTTAAGGTTTTTCTTGTTATTGTTGCCTGAGACAGGGTTTCTCAGTGTGGCCCTGGCTGCCCTGGAACTCACTCTGTAGACCAGGCTGGCCTCAAACTCACAGAGATCCACCTGACTCTGATGAAATTAAAAATGTGTGCTAACAGGCCAAGCTACAGGATTTATTTGTTTAATGTGCATGGGTGTTTTGCTTGCATGTACGTATTCTGGTACCTACAGAAGTCAGAAAAGGGAATCAGATCACCTGGAGTTAAATTTGGGTGTGAGCCTCCAAATGGGTGCTGGGCATTGAACCCAGTTCTCTGCTGCAAGAGCAACAGGCGCTCTTGACCATTGAGCCCTCTCTTCCGCCCTAGATTTAATGACTTTGATTTATGTTTGGGGTGTTTTGCCTGCGTGTGCATATGTGCACAGTGTGCATGCAATGCCCACCAAAGTGGAGAGAGGGCACCAGAGCTACACACAGTGGTGAGCCTCCCTAAGAGGGGTGGGAATAAAACCTGGGTCCTCTGCAAGAGCAGCCAGCGCTCTTAACCACTGAGCCATCTCTCCAGCGCCTTCTGCATGCTTTTCAAACACACAACCAGATGGCTTCAGCCTCAAGGATGAATGTCAACAGCAGAAGCGTGGAGCCTACCAGGTGAAGTTCCTAATTGTTCCTCTGCATCAAAGTTGAGTTCCATCAAACCTTGTGATCCAGGCCCTGTGACACCTTTCCACAGGAACATGCCATTCAAGAAGCATCCTTGCATCTCTCCTTGTTAAAAGATGATATTTTCCCTCAGACATTTTACAAATCAGGAAAACTTCATCTCACCTGTCTTCAGATAGATAGATAGATAGACAGACAGACAGACAGATAGATAGATGCATCCGGTGTAAACAGGAGGGGAGGGGAAGAGTGAAAACCCACCTGAGGTCCCATTTCCTGTCCATCAAGCCCCAGACTCCAGTAGGCACCCAGGACGAGCTATTTTCACTAATTGCTGGACAAGGAAAGCCACTTTGATATCATGAGGCTGAATCTGAGAGAGCAATTATTAACAGATAAAAAGGGCATCCCCTTGGTGTGCGAGAGGACTCGCTTGTACACTTTCCCATTTCATTAGGAGCATCTTCTATGGGTTTTTGACAGTCACCTTGAGCAGAATTAGACCGAGAACTGATAATTGCCTACAGCTTATAGCACAGCCATGCCACCCCTGTGGGCAACCATGGCTCTGTAGCCCACGCATACACACACACACAAAGGAGAGGGAACTGGCTCTTGCAAGCTGCCTCCTCTCCGTACTCTACCTTGTTCAGAGCTGAGATGACAGGTGACAAAGGTGGGGGTGAGTCAGATTTCCACAGCCTTCTCAAGGGTACAGAATGGTGTGCTTGTTTGTCATCTCCCACACACACATCACAGAGGAGGGGGCTCCCCATCAGCCTGCCTGTAACAATCCCATGTCTCAGACATGTTGCTAAGTCCCAGGAGGAGGGGGAAAAAGAGCATTTTAACAGGAGCAAGATTCCATCTCTGATCCTGAATGTTCCAATCAAGGGATAGGAAGGTGCCCCCGGCAAGGGCCGCAAGCTCCCAAGGAGACAGGCAAACAGGAGCTAATCCTCAAGGAAGTTGGCTATTGCCTCTGTCACCTTTCAAATGCCTGGGCTCCAATGGGTGTCAGGTGAATCCAACCCAAGCTCCCTTCATGGTGTCTCCTGAGCAAATGCCTCTGGAAGCTGTAGCAACTGGCTTGGATTTGCCCTTCTCGGCTGGTGTGGCTTTCTAGATGTTTCTCTCTTTCCCCACTGATCACAAGCTCTACTTAGATCAATGTGGGAGCCAGGCTCGGTGGAAACAGAGATGAGAACCTAGTTGCATAAAAGGGAAAAGCCACAAGATTGATTTATTTTATGAGGTATCAGACACAAGTTCAAATCCCATCCCTCTGCTTCTTGGTGACCCTCAACACCTTGACAGTTCTGAAGTCCTAGCCCAGGACAAAACAGACAAGTTTCTGTAGTTATTGTGAGTAAGAAATGAAGGGTGTAGGGGTGGGCCTCACCTACACACACGATATTACTGTGATATGGACATGAAGCGTATATTTTGGGCAGGCAAGCAATAGCCAAACTTCATTCACAGCACAAACCAAAGGCTCTGTAGGCATGAGCTCCTGTCACTACTTCCAGCATGCACCACATCACAGAGGGACCCAGCTCTCAGAACAAGATGGAAAGACTGACAAGGCAGGAATTCCAACAAAGAGTTCAAGGACAGCCTGGGCTTCATTATCTGAGCCTATCTCAAGAAAACTAAAATATCTCTCTCTTTCTCTCTCTCTCATGTCCTCATTCCAAGATGCCTTTTACTCCCCCCTTCCCCAATAAACCTCTTGCCCTAGGGAAATAAAAGAGAGAAAACCAAGATACAGGGGTGGAAGAGATGGTTCGGTGGGTCAAGCACTTACTGCTCAAACATGGAGACTTGAGTTTGGATCCACAGCTCTCCTGTAAAAAAAAAACCATACATAAAAGCATGTGTCTGTAATTCCAGTACATGGAGGTGGTGGAAGCAGAAGGATCCCTGGGAAATGCTGGATAGCAAGTCAGGAAGCCCCAGGGTCAGTGAGAGATCGTGTCTCAGAGAGATATGGTGGAGAGCTGTAGAGAAAGCCACCTGACATTTAATATAGAGGCGTGGCATACATAGCATGTACACATGTACACGCACACACACAAGAAAACAGTATAAGGAACACAGAGGTGAGAGGGTTAAGTTCTTGTCTGGGGGAGGGGTCAGAGGCCACCTCTGAAAGCAGCTATTTTCTCTCAACTTCAAGATGACAAGCAAAGTTCAAAACCAGATAGCCTTGAGCCACCTCAAGAAGCCAGGCTGTGCCCTCTCTGATACTTGGGCTTTTATTTCCAACAGTGACACTTAGAATCACCACCAGGCCCTTCCCATCACAGACCACAGGACCCAAAACGTGGGTTCTCAGGAACCCGCTCAGTTCTCAGCCCCCCACTGATGATGAAGGCTTTCAAACTGCTTCTAGGTGGGCAGAGTCCTGAGTGACATTGCCAGGATGGACCGGAAGGGACAATGTGGGCTCTCCATAACAGAGAAATTACATCACTTCATCTTTCTGGGTCTCCAAGTAAACTGGCTTCCTATAGCAGAGGGTGGGAGATTGTGCCTTAGAATTCTATGTCCCACCCACACAACCCCAGCTAACAGATCAACTTGCTAAACAGTTCCATGGCAAGATGATTCTAAGAAGAACCTAAGGGCCCCTTAGCCTTGCAACTCAGTGGTCCTCAGAATGTAGCTCTCCAGCCTTTGTTGGGAACTTGCTAAAAATCAAATCCTTGGGCCCCACCTAACCCTGCCCTATCACAAACCCTGGGCTGAGGCCCAACAAAAAGTTCTTAAGAACAATCGGTCACTTGTTCAAATATGGGGGCCACAGGCTAACATAAGCACGCACAATCCCACCTCGTTTGTCTAAAAGATGATTCTGAATCTTGTGGTCAAAAGCTGGAAGATGGGGCGGAAGAAACAAATCATCAATTAGGACCAGTCCCAGTATCCCCATTGGGTGGCTGACAAATGCCTGTACTCTTGTTCCAGGGGATTTGGCGCCCCCTTCTGGCTCCATGGGCACCTGCAGCCATATTCACATACATACAAATAAATTTTTTTTAAGATTGAGAAAAGGTGACTGTGTTACTGGTCTCTTGTCACCATTAAAAAAACAATCCCAGAGAGTTGATGCAATTCCCTTCCCAACTGCCCTCTGGCCATACAGCTCCTAAGGACAGAGCCAGGTGGACAGTTAATGAGAAAGAGTCGTGGGCTGACGGTGAGTTCAAGGGTCTTATTAGCGTATGCACTCAGGCCAGCACCTTGGAAAGAGACAGCAGCAGGGGAGACACAGCTGTGGTTGACTCCAACTTCTCCACTGGCTCCCCGCTCCAACTTCGCTCCCACCGCAGACCGCAGCCCAAGGTGTATGCCAGCACATAAACCAAGATCCAGATCGACTGTGCATCCCTCTAAATGGAATAGATAGATTGCCTTGTAATTTAGTAGCCTCCCATGGGGTGCGCTCAGACAAAGCCACGGGCACATCCAAACAGTGTTTTATGCATCTAGCGGTATAAGCGCTATCAAATGCTGTATAAATCCAGACCCAGGTAATAAAGTCAGCGTCGTAAAAGACCCGTGTGACGCGGTAATTGATGCCCCCTGTAACCTCCCGAAAACACAGCAATAACTCAAGTCAGGTGCGGAGGTCTCCTCCTCAGCCTCTCTCCCCAGATAAGCTGGGGTGAACTTCAGACCGTGGAAACAAGATCACCAGATGACACTCAGACCCCTGTGGGCCCGCGGGGTCTGAGGCTTGACCCATGGCTCTAGCCCCGCCAGTTCCTAATGGCCCCACTGAAGAAAGGTGGGACAAACAGCCCCAGAACTACACAGCCACAGCTTGGACGCCCAGCCCGAGGCATTGGCATGTTTGCAGTGACAGGCTGGAGATTTTCTCCCCTGTTCATCACCTCTGAGATCTGCATCCAGAATAGTCAAGTGGGCTTGCGTGCTGGCCACGTAGAATCTATGTCTAAGTCCCAAGTCTTGAGGAAGGGCGTGCCCCTCAAAGCTCTTAGCAACAAAGCACAGAAAACCAGCTCAAACTGGCTTAAATGAGAAAGACAGTTGGCTGAGAATGGAGACAGAGACGGAGAGAAGTCCAGGTTTATCTGGTTTGTGGAGAAGAGGAAGGACGGCGTATTCACACATCATCCCTGCCAAAAGCTCCCAGACATATATTTGTTCTCGTAAGTCAGGCCCATTCTTGAGTTAAGACACTGGAGATGCTCTGCTCGGATTGGTGATGGTGTGTTGTGATTGGTCAACAAAGAGGCTTTGTTCTGATTGGCCCAAGGGAAAGTTGTGGTCTCATTGGTCAAAAGAGGACGCTGTGTTCTGATTGGCCAGCAAGAAGACTAATCTCTGATTGGCCATGATCTTATCCATGCTCCGTCACCTATGTCCTATGTCCTATGTCAGCCACCCTAATCCAAATGTGCTCAGTGGGAGGGAGCCCAGAAGATGCAGAAAGGCTTCAACCAAGAGGAAAAAAAAGTCTCAAAAAACACCTTCCAACAAAATGAGGACAGGTGGGGGATGGAGGAACAGAGGAGGATCAGAATCATAGGGGACCCTCATAGAACTCCTGATTCCATGTTGCGAGGCTCAGAATAACACAGCTTTCCATGGGAAGCGTAATGGTTTGGGTGTGAGCGTGCCAGCGGTCTCTGTTACTGGGCATGGTTGTGGCTAATGGCTTCTTCAGAGGGTCCTTGCCTCATCATAAATGCCGCAGCTTAGAGGGAGCTGGAGGCAGGTAGGAGGCAGCAGGATGTAGGTCACCAGCAGTATGTCCTTGAGGTTCTGTCTTGCCCTGACCCCTTCCTGTCTTCCTCCCTATTTCCTGTCTGCCAAGATGTGAACAATCTCCTCTACCACATTCCCACCGCTATGATGTTCAGCCCAGGTGCAAGGGTCCAGTGACCTCCTGAAACCCTGAGACAAACCTCAATCCTTCCCTGATTTTGATAGCTTGTATTTTGGTCATAGCAACACACAGTAATAGAACACCACTCAGTTTCATGAAACTGAAAATAGAATAGAGAACATTTTTAGCCTGAAGATAAAAGGTAACAGTCTTTTTACTCCTAAACAACTCCCTATTCTCCAAGATGAATAGCTAGGGACACACAGAAGTACAACAGAAAGCCACAATGCTTAGACCTATGCTGTAATGGAAGAGGTTGCCTTTTAGGTAGTGAGCACCTCATCACAGGAGCAACCAAGCAGCAAAGGGTATGTCCATGTTAGGAGAATCCCTTTCAAGTTCCCTTCACCTGTTTCAGTATCCCCTAAAAATATCAATCCTGGGCCTGGCATAATTAGTGACTTCGGTAATAAATCCTGTCCCGGCCTCCTCATCCCAGCCTGCTGTCTCTGCCCCATCCCTGACCTATGACTGTGATAAAATGCTGAAGCCCCAACCAGTGTCACAGCCAGCATGCCAAAGATGCCTAACAAGTAAATGATGTCATGGTGACAGATGCTGCCAGACGGCGAAATCCATCACATCTGTCCATGAGAACAAAGAGTGAGAGGGAATGCACTGTGCAGGACAGGAGGCTCCCGGTTAAGAACCAATGCATCTGTGAGGTGAAGAGAAGAGCCCATAGTGGAAACTGGGTACTGGCTCTGTCCACGGGGCCAAGGCTGGGATCTGGCCGCCTCTTTAAGTGGCGGCATCCATGAAGATTTGAGCCCCTTCCCAAGCCACACATACTGCCTATGCATCCCTGCTGAAGAAAGCGAGGCTCACTTAAGGGTTTTTGTAATACCACTGCACAGACAACGAGGAAGATCACAAAGAAACAGAGGCACAGTGTTCGGAAATACAGCATACAAGCTCAGGCTGTGGTGATGGGCAGGGAGCAGGCCCTGCGACCTGGGATGCGGTTTCCCTGTGCGTCTAAGAGGCCACATTCACAGATCTGCTTTACTTTCTACAGATCAGCTGGCACCACCAACCTGGCTCTCACTCCCCAGGTGTGGACAGTGGGAGAGATAGGGGACCCATCCCAGTCACAATGACAGCCACACTGAAATGGCCATATAAATTGACTGGCTTTATGCTTCAATCTCTATCACTATCTACTGTCAAACCATCATGGTCACCAAGTAGGAATCTGAGGGAACCAGAAGAGGGACACCTCTAGGTACTGCCAACTCCCAGGTGCCCATGGGTCAGCATAATGGCTCTGCCTCCTCCACCCATAAGGGATCACACAGATATCCTATTTTGTATCAAGGCAGCCACATTGCTGCCTCCAACCTGTGTTGCTCCTCCAACCTGTGTCCGGCCACAAATATGTTGGGGTGTGCCACTCAGCATCCCAAGGCAGACCTGGCCAGGAGAGCCTGAAGTGCAGCCCTGGACAGGACACTGGGTGGCCATGTGGCACCAACAAGGACATAATGTCTAAGAAGCCAGAAGCAGAACTGGTCTGGGACACCTGCCCAACTCTCCCCACAGCTTCCCCCTGGGCCGTCCACCCAGCAGGTGGCAGAAGTCACAACTCAAGTCACCAACACCTGTAGCCTAACTACCCACAAGGCCCATGGCAGGAAACCAAATAGAAGCCCTGGCCTGTGGCAGGCAGGCTCTCACCTGCCTCTGGGGCTCTGGAGGCTAAGCATGGGGCTGGTCTATGCTCTAGATCGGGCCTAGACCTGGTGATATGTCCAGCCGGTGGCAGAGCAGATGTGTCCCTAAAGATCACCCTGACTTCAAGTGACCAGAAATAGCAAAAATGATGTTAAGACACTTGCTCATTATTGGGACCAAATACCTCACAAAAGCAATGGAAAGAAGGAAGGGCAGTATGTCATGGCCCCCAATGTAAAACATGGGGGGAAACATGGCAGCAGGAGATTGTAGTAGGATTCCTCATATCTCAGGGATCAGGAAGCAGAGAGCTGGTTCGGAAGCAGACCCAGACTATAGCCTCCAAAATGTCCACCCACCAGTAACCTATTTCTCCAGCTAATCTCTGCCTCTTAAAGGTTGCACAGCCGCTCTACAATGCCACCTTCTGGCACTGTGTTCAAACACAGGCACCTATGGAGGACAGTTTATACCCAAAGCATAACAAATACCAAACCCCAGGAAAAAAGGGCCACCAGCAGCACCAGGCCTGGTGTGGAAGAAAGGGGTGGGGGGGACTCTGAAGAGCTGGGCCTTCGTGTGCTAACTTTCCACAATAAGTTCGTCATTCTCCCGTGAGAGCTTGGCAGGGCCTGCGAGATGCCCTTCTGAGCCCTGTAAGACATCAGGTCTGATCACAGCTTCTGTATCAAGGCAGCTGGTGGCTGGGGCATGTGCAGTCAGCCAAAGCAGTGTCTCTGTGGACACCTTCTGCCCCAGATGCTGTGAAACCAACACATTTATTCCACTCTTGACACTGGTGCTTTGACAGCTAAGTTGCAGGGATGCTAAACACATTGGGCGGGATTTGGTTGCAGAGAGCAGAGGCCACCTTAGGCCAGCAGGGACAGAAAAGGGTTTCTCAGGGAGAACAGAGGGGAATAACACAGGGAAAGAGGCAGGCAGGCAGATACACACATATGCACGCATGCATGCACGCACACACTGTCCTTCATATAAGAAAGCCACTGGGCAAACCAGGGAGTTACCACCATGGGCACTGGGTCAAAACTCATGCCATGAAGGCCACCACAACAGGACCACATGGGTAGACTTTCACCATGGCACCAGTACCCAGTACAGTCCCTGCTGGGTCCACACAGCCCACCCCGCCACCCTTCAGAGTCAGGCAATGGATCCTCCGCTAAGGCTTCCTCCAGAAAGTGACCCTGGCTTCACCTCATACCCCCCCCCAACTATACCACGAAAAAGACATCCTCAGTGGTGATGTTAATGCCGTTAGGAAAGAACAGACTGTCCTCTTAAGCCTATGAAATGCAAGTATGCTGGCTAACCGTGGTCATGGGCTTGATACAATCTAGAGTTATCTGAGAAGAGTCTCAAGGGGGGGGGGGTTGTCTACCTCAGGTTGGCCTGTAGACATGTCTGTGAGGCATTATCTTGATTACATGAATTAATAAGCAAAGACCTAGCCCACTGTGGATGGCACCATTCCCTAGGCAGGAAAACCTGGACCGTATAAGAATGGAGAAATGGAGCTAGCACAACCAAGTAAGCGAACATGTATGCCCTCTTTGCTCACTCTTCCTGACTGTTGATGCATGTGACAGCAGTGTGACCTGCCACGATGCCTTTCCACACCATGGTGGACTTTTCCTCTAGAAGAAGGAGCTAAAATAAAACCTAGCCCCAGCTCCTAGACACAACCATGCCCAGTGCCAGAATACTAAACTTTTTCTTATATCAACCAAAAGGGAAGATTTTCTCTTTTTCGCTCTTAGTTTCCTTTTCCTACAACCAAGAGAATTCTAAGACTATGACTCCAGGGCTAGAGAACCCTAATATTAGATATGAGATTCTAGCCAGTGTGAATCAGAGAACATACACTCCATCCCTGGGTGGCCTGAATCAGTAGCAACACCTAAAAATTGCACACTTTAAGGACTGGAGAGATGGCTCAGAGGTTAAGAGCGCTGTCTGTTCTTGCAGAGGACCTGGGTTCAGTTCCCAGCACCCACGTGGCAGCTCACAACCATCCCTAACTCCAGCCTCAAGGGATCTGAGCCCTCTTCTGGCCTCCTCACTGCTGCACCCACATGCACATTACCTGCTCAGAGACACATACAATTACTTAAAATGATAATAAATATTTTTGAGACAGGATTTCTCTGTATAGCCCTGGCTGTCCTGGAACTTGCTCTGTAGACCAGACTGGCCTCAAACTCACAGAGGCCTGCCTCTGACTCCTGGATGCTGGGATTAAAAGAGTGTGCCATCACTGCCTGGCATAAAATAAAAAAAAAGAAAATGCCAAAATCTCACACTTCTCCCTTAAAATCAATCCAAGCCCAGATATCCTCTACCCATCATCTGCCTTCCCTCCCCTGTCAGACATACTAAACTGCCTTCCCACCCATTAGGCTCAAGGAAGACTCCAACTGTCTCGGTCTCAAGAAGGAATTCAGTGGGTCATTTGAGGGTCTCTGTCTTTCGTCTTCTATCCCAGCTCCTCCCAGAACCCCTCCATTACCTTTTCTTATCCTTTCCCTTTTTCATGTCTCTCAGGGTTCCAAAGAGTTTCCTAACAAAATCTCTCTCAAGAAACATGCTCAAGGAAACAGAAGCACTAGGCTTATAAAAATAGCTATTTGAATGCACCACAATAACAAATACAGAATAACACAAAATCAACACCCAAAACTCCAGGGAATTCGCAGTGGCAGAACAGCCCAGAGTTCGAAGAATAAGGAATGGAGAGAGAAAACTAAATTTCACCAAGCAGTAAGAGCTGAGTCTGCTTTGAGATTTTTTTCACAAACAGGCAGCCACGTGAGAGAAAACAGATAATGCCCTCCCAAGTCCCACAGCGTCTCCACCTTCTGAAGCCAGGCCCTTTAGAAGGAAAGAGGAAAAGGCTGACCCCCCAAAGTCAAATGAAATCAAGCCTGGCTTGAAAATCAAATATGAGCAGCCACTCATGGCAGTTCAAGCTGTGGGGGTGTTCTCAGGGGAATTAGGCCTTTGGGCTGGCAGCACTGGTTTCCTCAGGACTAGGGCGAGAGAGCAGAGGGCAGTCATGGCTGCCAGCATGTTCACCTAACAACATCCATGCAGCATCCACTGTGCCCACAAGGGTGCTCAGGATGCAGGATGCAGAAAAGAGCACAGAGCGATGAGGGTTACTCTGCAGAGGTACTCACCCGGGGGACACTGGTACAAAACAAGTAGCCATCACTGGCTGGCAGGCTGAGAATGAGAAGATGGCTCAGTGGTAGAACCCCTGCCTAGAATTTCCCAGTTTAGGGACTGGGAGTGTTGCTCAGTGGTGAGTGCTTGCCTAGCATGTACAAGGCCCTAGGGTCATACCCAGCACCACAAAAGAAAAGGGAAAGCTGAGATCACACTAATGAGGGAAATGAACAGGACCCTGGGGGACAGGGTGTCAGGTTCACTTGGTTTGAGCAATCTGGAACAGCCTGTCTGAGGTGGACACATCGAGACATGTACCGAGGGGTAAGGGGGCAGCTGGGGGTAGCGGCGACATCAAATCCATTTGGAGCCCCCTGAAGGCCTCCTGCAGCGGTGGTCACAGATTCTGAGCACAGTTCCCCACCAGGAGCACCTGCTGTTTTCTGTCTGAGCTCCTACTCAAGAGCAAACAGGTCTGGATGCAGGTGGTAAGAGAGAGCTGACCTCACCCAGAGAAGCTGGGAGCCGTAACATTAGCCAGTTGCTCAGACATCCCAGGCACCAGCTGTCTCCTCCTTCCCGTTCTCCACCTTCTGTTCCTGCCATCACACACAAGGCACTACCGCACTTAGGTCTGTGTCTCAGCATGTGGGGACCCAAACCCAATGACCATGAAAAGGTGATGAGAAAGGGAAGAGTTCTCTGAAACCTGCCGAGGCCAAGATCTGGGTTTTCCAAATGGAAGGGAAGCCATGCTGGGGCACATCAGCCAAAGGGCCAGGTGGAACTGCATTTCTGTAGCTACCTCCATGAGAGCAGGACTCTTCTGGACACGGCCGAGGTAGGATACACTGGTGTCACACGTCCAGATTCCCAAGCACCCTCCAATAATGAACAATTAGAATGTGGTCCATGCGACCATGGAGTACTATTCAACCATGAACAGGAAGGAAGGACAGTGGGCTGGTACACACAGATGAACCCCAAGACTTCCATTATGTCTCAAGTGTAGCATACTCTACAGCTACAGTTTGTAGGAGAGGTCACACGTAGAGCAAATCCATGACGGAAGCAGACAGTGGCCATCGACGGCTGGGGACGGGGACAGAGGAATCAGCTGCCTGTCAACTCAACAGGGTCTGGAACCTTCTCAGGAGGTAAGACTCCAGTCACACATTTGTGGGGTTGTCTAGACCAGGTTGAGTAAGGAGAGAAGGCCCACCCTAGATGTGGGCAATGCCCCCCCATGGGCTGGAGTCACAGACTGAATAAAAAGGAGGAAGTGAGCTGAGCACCAGCGTCCATCTCTCTCTGCTTCCTGACTGTGGGTGCCGTGTGACCAGCCACCTCACGCTACTGTCGCCATGCCTTCCCTGCCATGGTGGACCGTACCCTCAAACCATAGTCTAAAGTAAAGCCTTCTTCCCAAAGCAGCCTGTGTCAGATATTTTGTCATGGCAACAAGAACAGTGACTAGCCCAGGTGGTGCATCCACACAGCACAGCAACCATACCTGATGCCACACATATCTCTCCTATTAGTTCCCATTCTGTAACTTCGCCTCAGAGATAAACAAGACCCAGCTCAGCGGGAGGCAGGGCAGCAGCTGGAAACTTGGAGAGGTCGGGAAGTTGGCAAAGTCGACACAGATGGAGAAAAGGGGATAGATAGGCTGAAGTGACCCTGCAGGTTCCCTGTCCGGCCCTGCCAGGCCCCAGCTTTGGCAGAACACCATGTGCGAGGCAGTCTCTTGCTTTCTCTGCCACCTGCCCTGGGATAAACTTCCTGTTAATCTCCTTTAGCATAGGTAAGAAACAGGGACTTCCCAGGAGGAAGTCCACCCCAGGAAGAACCTGCAGCCTCCTGAGTCCAGGACCTGTCGCTGAGAATTAGTCTGGCTTGGGGTACACAAGGGCATCCATCCATCCACCCACCCCACCTGACCACAGGCTTTGGGGGCAGGGCACAGAGAACACTGGAGAGGAAGGCATCTATCCACTCCTGCCCTCACCAGGAGCCTCAGGTGATGGGCAGGAATAGTGTTTTTCCCCCTCAGAGGGGTGGGGACAGAGTTCATTCTGAGACACTTTCTGATACCTTAGAAAACATACAGGCCCTTCTTATAAAGCATGCAAGGAGAAGCTGACCCACCTGGGGACTGAAGGAACCCCTCAGATTGTGACTTCTGAGCCTCCCACACCAGCCACATGCGTAGTCACATCTGGGTTTGTCTCGGTCGAGTCCCCTTTCCTAGATTAACCCACTGACCGAAGACAATTACAGACATCTGTTAGGGAGCATCAGACCCTCCATATCTCTGGACCATCAGACCCATCCACCCATCAGGAAAAGGCATCAGCCTTCTCCAGGTTAGAATCCATCACACCAAAGGACTGTCCGTAGGCAAGGTCTGCTGGGAGTGGGGCAAAATACAGAGTACAGTGCTGTGCGCGTACAAGGACACCATCTGGCAGCCCACCGTTCTGCTCTCCAACTTTAAAACCGAACACACACACAGAGTTCTGCTCATGAGGCAGCAGAATCAAAAACAACACCTCGCCAGACCCAGACACAGAAAAGAACAACAGAACAATTTCACTGAATACTCCAATTAATTAATTGCCCAAAGAAGCCAAGCTCTCGTCCCTAGGAGTGGCTCAGGAGCTATTTATATATTTATGATGGCAAAGCATGCAGGGTGCAGACTTTGAACGCTAACCCTGTCCCGATATTTACAGAGTGTTCCCGTCTGTCTTGGCGGACAGGTGTCAATTCTATATTTGTGACAAACTTTCTCCTGATGCCAGTTTATAATTTGTCTAATCAGGAGGTGTTTATAGCTGAGAGCTCATCTGGAAAATTCCATGAGCTGAAATGCTCTTCTGCAGATCATTTCTGGGGTTTGGGGAAAAGTAGAAATTTAGAAAAGTTGATTCGTTTATTTCTAAAATGATCTCCTGGCCAGGCATGGTGGCACATGCCTTTAATCTGAATACTCAGGGGGCAGAGGTTGGAGAACCTCGATGGGTTCAAGACCAGCCTGGTCTACATAGGGATTTCCAGGACAACAAGGACTGTGGAGAGAGACCCTGTCTCAAAAAAACAAAAATATAAAAAGGCCTCCTTTTAAGCCACGAATGGTGGCTCACACGTGTAATCCCAGACTTAGGAGGTAGAGACCAAATAATCAGATGTTCAAGGTCATTCTTATCTATAGAGTGAGTCTGAGGCTAGCCTGGGCTGTGTGAGACCTTGTCTCAAAGTAAATGATAGGTGGGAGAGTTTTAAGCTTTCCTTTCCTTTTTACATTTTAGTTCAGAGACTGGTTGCAAACCCTGTCCTCAGCTCCTAGAGTTTAAATACTGGCCATAGTGAGGGGCTGGCAGAGTATACCGGAGCCATGTTTTCTAGCCCCAATTCTACATGTTTCTTTGGAAGAAGAGGCAAGTCAAATTGCAAGAAAAAGAAAAAAAAAATCAAGAAATTTTTTTCCTGATAAATACATTGATTGGGTACCTATGTTTTTCTTATTGGGAACACTGTGCCCAAGTTTTCCTGTGTGGACTGCCCTAGCTTGCTTCTCTGCTGCTGTGATAAAATGCTGGCCAAAGCAACTTGTGGAGGAAAGAGTATCTGGCTTAAGTTC
>CM053766.1:102601225-102643169 GCA_028658305.1 Pachyuromys duprasi
GTCCACCAGTGCCCAAGGCCAATGCTGCAGTGAGGGAGCCCAGACCTGGAAAAGCCATGATCTCAGCCACACAGACCATACTTCCTGGATATCACAAAAAAGGCCACTGTCTTGCAGGCTGGACTCACAGGTAAAATATCTTTAAAGAAACTGCTACAACAAGCCTTTCAAAACAGAAAGTCACAGACCCAGAGAGATGGCTCCGTGGTTAGAACACTGGCTGTCCTCCTAGACATCCTGGCTTTGATTCCCAGCACCCACTTGGCAGCTCACAACCATCTACAACTCCATTTTCAGGAGATCTGATGCCCTCTTCTGGCCTCTGTGGACACTGTAAACACATGGTGCACAGACATACATGCAGGCAAACACTCATGTATGTAAAATTAAAAGAAACTTTTAAATAAGGGATTGATGATAAATACCTATAAGATAGAAATCTATAGATAGATAGAGAGATGATGGATAGATAGATAGATACATAGACATATACATACATAAACAGATATATAGATAGATAGGTACATAGACACATAGATACATAGACAGACAGATACATAGATACATAGAAAGAAATAGAGAGAGATACATAGAGATAGATAGATAAATAGGTAGGTAGATAGATAGAAATACATAGCTACATAGAGAGACAGATACATAGATATATAGACACATAGACACATAGCTACATAGATAGATGCCTGATTGACAAATGAGAAGGAGAGAAGAGACAGGTAGATGAATGACAGACAGTTCAGCTGTTGAGCCCTAGTTGGCCCACCTATCTGGGGGCCACAGAAGTGCCCCTCCAAAGCCTGTGGTCTGCTTCCACACTCCCTGTCAGTGTGGAGGTCCCTGGTGGCTTCACAGGCAGTCAAGGAGCATCAGCAACCATTCACACAGGGTCCCTGGGCCCCAAAGTGTTAATGAGGACACCAGACCAGGGATGGAAGCCAGGAAAGCCCAACCCCAGCAAAGATTCACACTCCACCTTCTGAGGCTCAGAGACCAAGAGACAAGGAGAAGGTTTCCAGGCTACTGGCTTTATGGAGGTCAGTTAGTGATGTTGAGGCCACCGTAGGGTCCCCCCACTCCTGCTATCCTAATCGAGGTCCCCCAGTAACATCTCATTATCTAATATGACTAAAGCACATCAGACAGGAAGAAAATGAAGGAGGGGTGAAAAACCAGTGCAGTGGAGGGTGAGCCACAACCAGAAATACATGGTTCTAAGAGATTGATTGTAAATTCAGTTCAAGGCATCCTGGCAACCAAGCAGACAAAGGAAATACTCCCCAAACCCAGGCATTTCATAAGTAAAGGGACTCAACACAGCAGCGCAGGGGGCTCCCACAATCGGGAGTGCTGTGAGAGTTTAACTGGGAGGGGATCATTTAACTGCATCAGCAAAATCACTTCCACCAGGATGCAATGCCCTACCCCCCTCCTTGGACTTTCCCAAGATGATTGGCAGGGCACAGGTTTTTGCTTAACATCATCAGTCTTCCCAAGGTCACAGGGGATCCTTTAATATTCACATCATTTCTATTTTAGACCACCGTTAAGTGGGCAGCGGGTCAATTTCCCATCCTTCAAGTGCTAACTGCTCCTGCATTACCGGTTCGCTGTGGTTCCGGCCATTTGTCAACAATTCCTTCCTGCCAGCCTCCATTTCTCACCACACTCGGCATCTTGCTTTCTGGTCTGCAGCGGGTTTACACCTCCATCGAATCTGTGGTTCCCGCTGGGTCCTTCAGACAGGGTGGACTATTGATAAGACGGAAGGGTGGGAGCAGACGCTACCCTCTGTCCTTGACCATAGAATTCTCTAAAGGACATGTGTCAATGTTTGCAGTTCCTGTCACCCCGTGGTGGGGAGGGGTACAGTACTGCTTTACACATCTGACAGAAGCACCCGACAGTGACAAGCCAGCCCCAACAATGATTGTCCAGTCCTGAACTGCTGTGCTGACTCCAGCCCCCAGGTTGGAAACGTTAAGAAGGAACTAACAGAAAGGGTCAGTTTGGAGGGAGGGGGACTTTTTTAAAATTTACTTATTATATATACAGTATTTTGACTGCATGTCTGCTTGCCAGAAGAGGGCGCCAGATCTCATTATGGATGGTTATGAGCCACCCCGTGGTTGCTGGGAATTGAACTCAGGACCTTTGGAAGAGCAGCCTATGCTCTTAATCGCTGAGCCATCTCTCCAGCCCTACATACAAGTTTTTATGCTGTGCTGTTTTTGAATGCCAGGCAATGTCCCAGAAGCAATTCCGATAATATTCAGATTGTGGAGAATCCCTTTGTTGCTACAGAGGGTCCTGAACCTATAAGAAGCTTGGGTTTATTTTCTAGATCACTTTGGCTGCTATAATACCCAGGACTGAACTGTCAGGCAATTGCAAATACACTTCTGGTGGAATACACTTCTGGTATGGCTCGCCACCTCCCCCCACCCCCAATATGGACAGAAACCTCTGAAGTTTATCCTTCCTTAAGTTGTCCACATCACAGTAGCACACAGCTGACCAGCACCCTTAGGCACCTCAGCCTGATGTCTCGACAGCATTCAGTCTGTCTAATGCTACTGTCCCAAAGGGCATCTTCATAGAATCCCCAATGGAGTGGCTTCCACACGCTGACGCCCTCGGAGGCCTGTGTCTCGGCGGCATTTTCCCGACTGGCATGGCTCCTCCCACCAGGAGCGTACTCCGTCATGTAACCTGGCAGCACTACCCCTTTTCAAAGCTATATTGTATTCTGTCATCGAGGCAAACCACATTTTGTTGACCCACTTCTCAGCGGGTAGACATCTGGGGTGTCCCCATCTTTTGGCTACCGTAAGCAGAGCCGCCGTGAGCATTTGTGGATAGGTTTTTGTTTGGGCCTGTGTTTATAATTCCTTGCATTGCAAACCTAGGCATAACATTACTGGCTAATTCTAAATTTAAAAAAAAAAAATTGCCAGCTTTGCAAGATGCAACAGCACCCCACTCTGATACTTTCTTGGGTGCAAATTAGGAAACATATGGATTCCTCAAGCTTCACCAACAGCCCTGGGTGGCCCAGCTGGAAACAGCTCGCACTGACCTTTCTGTGATTTCATAGTCACAGTCTTGGTCCAAGACCAAACCTAAATCACAGCTGACAGTGAGGAAAATGGGCCTGGTGATGCCTCCCTCTCCCCCACCCTGAATGCCAGGCCGTGGGTGTTGGAGATTTTTAGATTTCATTTCTGCATGAGAAACTGAGACATCATTTAGCAAGCGCCATGGGTCCCGCAGAAGGGAAATGGTTCTAAAAGCCCCGTGGACGGACCTAGGAGCAGGATCTATGTAAAACACTTAAATGGGTCTTTCTCTTGCTGGGGAGGAGACTGGAAAGGTGCCCTTTTCCACTTTTTACAGTGTTTTGCAGCTATTTAAATAACAAATGGGCCGTGCATGGTGACACAAGCCTTTAATCCCAGCACTCAGGAAGCAGGGGCAGGTCTCTGGGTTTGAGGTCAGCTTGGTCTGCACAGTGAGTTCCAGGACAGCCAGGCCTGCAGAGTAAGGCCCTGCCCCAACCTCCAAAAAAAAAAAAAAAGGTATTTTGGGTTTTTGTTTGTTGTTTGGTTTGTTTTAAGTACAGGTTTACTTACGTCAGACCCTGCTCTTGCCCCTTTCCCAGGAGGAATCTGCCATTGTCAGCTTCACAGAAGCCCTCAAGCACTTTGCATGCACATGTACCTGCCCTGTTCTCTGTGGCTGCCATCATCATTACCTAACAGGACGCACTGTCCACAAACCTTTGCTCTCAGGATAGTCACTGCTATGGCATCTACAAAGAGTTAAGACTGTCTGTCTCAGAAGGATGCTGGGTTCTAGAAGCTGATGCAGCCATTTTGATAGCCATTGCCCAAGAAGGAATTAGAACCCAGAATGAAGTGTCCAGCACTTTGGACAGAGCCAGGACCTCATGCATGGGAGGGAAGTACATACCACTGAGTAACCAACTAAGAGGATGGTTTCCAGCAGGTTCCAGAGCTCAGAAAGGCTCAAAACTTAAATGCTGGTGCCCCACTTTTTTCTCTGTAGCCCTGACTGTCCTGGAACTTACCCTGTAGATCAGATTGGCCTCAAACTCAGAGATCCACCTGCCTCTGCCTCCCTGAGTGCTGGGATTACAGACACCCACCACCATGCTCAGCTGTCAACCATTTTTTAAAAAAGGTAAACTGAAGCTCAGAGAGATGAGTGGCCAGCCAGATCCCTGCTGAATGCCAGACCCCTCTCACCAGGGTTTGAGGTTTGCTGGTAGCTGGCCCTCTGCCTAACTTGTCCCTGAACTCCAGGTGCCTGGAATATGTTGTTTGATGGTCCAGCTTTGACATCCACATCTGTTACCATGACCTTGTAGGAGCTGATCCAGATTCCTCCGCTGCTAATTACAATCCAATGAGAGCTACTCCTGACAGAAGCCAGCCTGTTCCTCCCACCTCATCACAGTGTGTGTCTATGTTGCAAACTGGGGTGTCCTGACAGCTTCTGTGAGGTGCAGTGATGCAGGTAACCTCCAGCTTGGAAAGGCCAGAATCACAGCCTGAGGCCACACACCCGGTGCCTCCCCAGCTCCCAACCACAGTGACCACATTCCTGAGGACAGCCCCCTCCCCTCCAGTGGCCCAAAAGACAATTCATGGCTCCTTTTCCTGAAGACCAATGTGAGTGAGTGAATTACTTGAACGAACAAATGAATGAGGAAGCAGGATGTTCTCAAAACAAGGCCAGAAGCAAACCTGCAGGTGACAGCTGTCACCTAGAGAGCAGTTGGGGCCCAGCATTGCTTTTCTCAGGGAGATACTGTATTCTTGTAAAACCAGCGATTGTGGGGAGGCTTCTTTTGGTTTGGGGTTTTTTGTTTTGTGTTGTGTTGTGTTGTGTTGTTTTTTTTTTCTGTTTGGTTTTTTTGTTGTGGTTTTGGTTTTGGTTTTTGGGTTGTGGTTTTTGTTTGTTTGTTTGTTTTTTGAAATAGGGTTTCTGTGTAGCCTTGGCTGTCCTGTTTGTAAACCAGGCAGGCCTTGAACTCAGAGATCCACCTACCCTGGCCTCCCTGAGCGCTGGGATTACAGGCACGGGCCACCTCACCTGGCTTTTGATTGTGTGATTTTTAATGAAGTCGACACTGTTTGCATCCAGCACACAGAGACAAGGGCCCCAGAGCAGCCTGCTGGATGGCTGGAACGATGCTCTGGGGCAGTGGCTCCTGAGTCCCAGGGACAAAGACTGAGTGTCTCCAAGCCCCCAAGCATGACCACAGGGCGGTCCTGGGGAAGGAAGGAACAATGCAATGGGGATGGAACGGATGCCCCCGTTCACCCTGCCGTCAGACCCCAGAGTGTCCACCTCTCCTTGGGTCTCCCAGAAGAAAGGACAGGAAGGGGCCTCCCTCCAGCAGAGTACCATCCCTGGATCTGCCCCCTCTGCTCTTCGCTCTCCAGGATGGAGACAAAGGTGCCTTGCAAAGCCTCTGTGCTGCCTTGTCCTCAGACACCCTCATGCCACCCATGTTCAGCCCCCTGTCCCCATCACTGACCTCCAAACTCCCCGACCACACTCACCAGTTCCCCCTTCCCTAACAGAAACAGGCACCCCCTCCAGAGCTCCCCACCCTCACCAATCTACTCTACCGTGCAAACATTTACTTTGTGTGGCTCAGTGAATCTAGCACACAAAGGGAGACCAACTATAGCAGCCCTCTTCCCAGCATGAGTTGATTTAGAAAGAGGGTCCCCTGAACCCAGGGAAGAGGATCAATGTTGTGTCAGAGAGTCTCCAGCCCTAGGACCCCGGGCTCCATTCAAACCCTGGAAAAGAGCCCTGTCTACAACCACAAAAGTACAGGAAGGACCAAATCCTACCCCTCAGAGTGGGGTGCTCCCAAGGGCTTCACAGCTTCATAACATCCAAACAGGATGTCCCTAAAACAGGGTGGAATACAATTCAGCCCTGAAAAAGGAGAGCCTGACACCTTAAAAGGGAGGCAGGCATCCGCTCACACTGTTGTGTTGTTCAGCTTCCTACTTCATGGAGCACTACAGTCCCCTTCTGCAGCCCTGTGAATACTAAGTTCAAAGCCGTTCTGGGCAACCAGTGGAGATCCTGTGGTCTAGCTACATTTCTGTCACCGTAATAAAAATAAATAAAAAAATAAAAATTAAAAACACCTTGACCATAAAGTACCTTTGAGGAGGAAAGAGTTCGCTTGACTCAGTAGTCCGGCTTACACTCCATCATTTCAGGGAAGTCGAAGTAGGAACTTAAGCCACCAGTCACGTCACATCACAGGAGCAGAGGGAATAAACACCCTCTCCACTACTTTTAACCAGCTTTCTTCTCTTATGCGTCCTAGCAAATAGTGCCGCCCACAGTGGGCTGGGTCAGTTACGACAATGCCCCATCACAGAAGTGGGCACAGGCCAACCCGATTCACTCAGCCCCAGCTAATACTCTCCTCCCAGGGGATCTAGGTTGTAGCGAGTTAATGAAAACTAACCAGCACACAATGATGAGGGGGACGGGGGCGAGAGTGTATACATGGGTGTGCAGCTACACGGACGACCTCCAGTCCCTCAGACGACAGTGTTGGGATGAAGTCACTGCTGCTGGCCTGCTCCTCTTGTGAGAAATATCAGACCTTCTGGATGTTCACATTAAACCTCGGCTGGCTCGGAAATGATTAAAGCTTCTGGGCTGGCCAGCGACTGATGCCCGTCAGGCTGGACCTGAGTAACCACTTCCCAACCCCGGAAAAGTCGGAAAATCCCACCCCACCCCTCCACGGGGCACCGGGATTTAGGACGCCCACAGAGAGGCGGGCAGGCCGGCTTCCGAACCTCCCGCCCTCCCCCACGTGCCCGCGGGGCGGGGAAGACTAGACAGAGTCTGGCTCACCGCCTGCTGCTACGTGTGCGCTCAGCTCAGAAACAATGAGCCCAGGCCCCAGGTGAAATTCATATTCTAATTCAAGTTTCTCGCGTTGAGGAAGCCTGCGGCTGCCACCTTGGAATGCTAACGGCTCAGAATGAAGCCCTGGGGAGCAAGTGTGAATAGGGAAGGGAAGGGAGGGTTTGTCTGCGAACCAAAACCACAAGACCACTGAGGCAGACGCTGGTGACTCCCCCAGACTGGCTGAGCTCTAGAAGCACGTGGCAGGAGATGAAGAGCCCCACCCGGCCTGCTTCCACAGGTCAGCCCAGAGACTGTGATGGACACCTGTGCTGGCCAGAAGCACCAGGGATCCCTCGTTCAGTAGGAAACGGAAGCAGGGCTGGGATGGGCCCGGGTGGTCCAACCTCCTCCCCCCATCCTCCCCAGCAACTCCAGGAGTCAAGAAATTCTTCCTCTAAACCCACCGTTCTGTGCCAGACGTGATTAAAGGGATACACCGGTGGCACCGCCCAGCACCAGCTTCCCAGAGCGCAGAAAGTAAAGTCAGGGCGGGGCTGCTGTGATGAGGGGACCCTGAGTTCCCTCCCCACGGTCACACGCTAGCGCGCGTGCACGAAAACCAAGTTCACTTCCAACACCAGCCCTCCCCCCCGCCCCCGGGGGCCCCAGATCCATTCTGCCAATAGACTTGCAGCCCTTCCTTCTGTTTGGAAAGGTGAGTCATGGCTAAGGAACAAAGAGCCTTGTCACAAGACAGAGAGAGGTCCAGGAGTCCTAGCCTACCAGCCTACCCTCCCAGGGTCACACTCTGCCCAGCCACGCCTTCCCAGAGCACTGCCCTCTCGGAGCCACGCCCCCCGAAAGCCAGTTCTCTCTGCTGGTTGAATTGTGAATGGTGAAGGGGTGGAATGAGACGCTCCACGCGCGCGCGCGCGCACACACACACACACACACACACAGCCTTCCTCCGAGAGCAGCTGAACGAAGCCATCGCCCTGAGGGCCCCACTCCGACTCTTAGAAAGGGCAGCTCCTTGTCACTGGCTCCTCAAGTTCCCTTCATTCATTATTTTCCAGGGCAGAGGGTGGAACCCATGGCCTCCTGCTTGCTAGGCAAGCTCTGAGCCACTGAGCTACGGCCCCAGCCCTTTCTTTACTTTTTACCTTGAGTCATGGATCTCCATGAGTTGCCTAGGCTAGACCTGTGTAAGGACTAATTTATGAATAAATGAGGCTTACAACAGGTCTTATAAGAAAGAAGTTTATTAAGGTGGATATAAAGAGAGAGAGAGCAGGACATGATGGGGGAAAGAGAGAGAGAAGAGGGGGGCATCCCAATAGAGAGAGACAAGGGAGGACAAGAAGGAAGAAGAGAGAGCCCAATAGAGTAAGAAAAAGACCACGTGTGGGGTTGTCCCTTTAAGAGGTCAGGTAACCACTAACCACGCCTCCCAGGTGTGGCCACCTGCCTCTGCGACACAAGATGACATCATAAGTTGCTAGGTAACCCAGAAGCAGGTTCTGTTTCAAAATACTAACAACCTGAACTTGCAATCTTCCTGTCTCAACCTCCTGAGGAGCCAGGTCTGTGCCTGTGGGCCAAGCAGGTTTTCGTTATTGCCTTGTCATTGACTCCAGCCTGATACAGACCCAGCATCTGTTGGGAGATGAGAACCACAGGTACAAAGGGCAGGCAGAAACTGTACAGCACACATTTGTGGCTCGTGGAGGAAAGATGATGCTTTATCCTATCTGCACCCACAGGCAACATAAATCCTGCAAGGACGTTCTACGGACCCTAAAAAATGACTACAAAATCCTGTCATTGGAAATGAACATGCTGGAGTCAGCAATGTGTTTGCAGATGGCCAGGAATAGATACTCAAATCTAAAACGAGATAATCAGGGACTGGAGAAATGGCTCAGCAGTTAAGAGTACTGGCTGTTCTTCCACAGGACCCTGGTTCAATTCCCAGTAAGTACTTGATGGAGCACAACCATCTGTAACTCCAGTTACAAAGGATCTAGTGCCCTCTTCTGGCCTCCATGGGCACTGCATATACATGATGAATACACACACATGCAAGCAAAGTAAAACATCCACACATTTAAAAATAAACTAATTTCTTTTTAACCATAAGAAAGGATGGAAGCTAGTGAATCTTAGGGACTCTGGGATAGCTTTTAAATTTGTTTTGTTTTTTGTTTTTAAGAGTCACACGCATTTAATCCCAGCGTCTGGGATGCAGCGGGAGGCAGACAGATCTCCAAGTTCAAAGCCAGACTGGTTTACATAGCCAGTTTCAGGATGGCCAAAGTTACACAGAGAAACCCTGTCTTGGGGGAAAAAAATCCACCTAAATAATGCCAGATGTCCCATCACTAGGCAAGCTGAAGCAGGAGGGGTCTCAAGTTCAAAGCCAGCCTGGGATACATAGTATGGCCCTGTAGATAGATGATAGATAGATAAATAGACAGACAAATAGATAGATAGACAGACCAGTGGTCTGAACTTCCCATGAGCCTTTAGGTAAGAACATCAACATTTTCATCTTTAACATTCAGAGTTCCAACCACAAACAAGTGCAGGAGACAGCGAAGTTCTGAAGCACTTTTGATTGGCAGTGGGAGGGAAGGGGCATCAATTATCACTGGCAGATGGCATCTACTTTGCCTGATAGCCTTGGAAGAGGACTAGGCAAGAGGAATGAGACAGATAAAAAGCCACACACAATATTGTCCTCCATGAGCTCAGACCTGGTTGGGCACATTAGCTAGACCAGCTCTCAGTGGAGCACATACCGTCACAGGCGGGGACAGCAGGAGAAGCCAAGGCCACTTTGAGGCAAGGCCATCTGCGGTGCTTTACCGAGAAACTTGTCAGGACCTCCTGGTTGCAATGGAAACACAGTTCAAAGTGAATCAAGAAAAAAAATAGGGAGGGGGCTGCGCCGGGGATGCAAAGTACCTAACCTCTGATTGATATAAAAATAAAAGAAAAGAAAAAAATAGGGCTGGTAGATGGCTCAAAGGATAGAGGCTAAGGGCAGGATGACTGTGTGTGTGTGTTTACACAGGTGTGCACAGGTGCCCAGGAGGTCGGAGAGGGTTGAGAACCCCTCAAGATGGAGTGACAAGTGATTGTAAGCCACCTAACATGGATGCTTCAACCAAACTCACAACCTCAGAAATGCAGCAAGCACTTCTAACCGCTAAGCTCTCCAGCCCCATTTTCCAAACTTTCTATGTACTATACGAAGTAGCCAAAACCCAATGGAGAGTGGGGGGCTCCCTCACAGTACAATGGCCTGTCCAGAAGGGCATCCAGGATCTGAAAGTGGACTCACCTCCTGATGAGCAATGGCCCCAGCTCCTTCCTCCTCCTCCTCCTAGCCAGCCCCAGCTGGAGGCTGCTGCAAGTACCCCTCCCCCAATACCAGATTCAGAGGTGAGTTTCTGGCTGATTGACCACAGCATCCCACACCCTGGGCACAGTCCCCATACTGGGGCCAGAAGAGGGGCCCCCCATTAGTCCAGACCAAATCAGCCCCTCAGAAACACTTGGCCTCTTACTGGTCCCAGGACAGGCCAGAAGTGACTGTGGCCCACTCTGTCATTGGGGAGAGCAAGCCTGGTCTGAATTAGGTTGGCAACGATGAAAGGAGAACTCAAAAAGGGTTGGGGGGAACGCAATGATTAGGACAGTCAAGCACCTGGATCCAGCCCTACCTGAACCATTCACACTAAATGTTTCTCAAGTCTGGTGGTTATGGGGGATGGGGAGGATCAGAACAGGGCAATTTGTGTAGAGTCCAGACTGGAGTGGTGACATCCTTCTGCATTTGGTGCGCCATCGCCGGGAGTATCCTAAAATCTCAGCATAAAAATTCCAAATATCGTAGGCATGCCAGCCTCTGAAATAATCCAGTAAGAAACAAACAAACATGAGGCCAGAAGAGAGAGGTGCGCATGGGAGTCACTGTGCTCAGGCCTTGGGCAGCAGCCCCACGAGGGGTCTTCTGCACTCTGAGCTGTCAGGCTGTGCCTGCAGGGTAAAAAATAGCTAGCCTACACATGTGCTACTATTTTTAAAATGTTACATAAATGCTACTGTAATTACCAGACCCGCCTTCAAAGGCTGCTGAATTGACAGCCACTTTCGATCAATATGTTGTTCTTTTTTCAACCAAGAGACACCAAAGCAGCCATTGTCCTCACTCCCGAGCTGGATAATTTCTTTGACATTAGAAAGGGTCCCTGTGCCTCACAGTGGAAGTGTCCCTGAAAGCACAGAGAATGCCCTGCCTGCCTAAGTAAGGCAAGCTGCATCTTTGAAAAGGACAGGGAATAGGTGGTTTACTGGGAGGCCAGATGTACTACCCCTATCACAACTGCTGGGCTCCCACCGTGCTGAAACAGCCTGTAAACAAACAGGGGGGTAGAGTCCCAATAAAACTTTATTTACAAACAGCAAGTGGAGGGCCAAAAGCAATCTATGAGACCACTGTGTGCTAATGCCTGCTTTGATTTTTTTTTTATTTATCATTTATTTGCTGGATGTAAATTCCAAGCTACATATGTAGAGATCAGAAAACAACTTTTGGTCTTCAGTTCTCTTCTTCGACCATGTGGGCTCTGAGGGTTGAACTCAGGTTGTCGGGCTTGGGGGGCAAGCACCCCCGCCCATGAGCCGTGTCACCAGGCCAAATGCCTCCTTTAAAGAATACAGAAAACGATAAGCAGTATGTAAAGAGCCAAGAGGGATGGAGGGTAGGAGTTAGACACATCTCTAAGTATAATTGGAAATTTGGGGGGGGGAGGAGGAAGGATAGAATTTGATTGGCATGCCTTTTATTTATGCAGCTACTAAACAGCCTGAGAGCCCGTATCAGCTAGACCTCGGTGCGATGCCAAAATAATCACAAACAGAATCTGCCAGATCCCGGTGAAGAGCCAAACTGTTTGCCCTCAAGAGAGTAGCCAAACCTGGATCCCCTCAGCTACCACAAGGATATTATTAATAGTTGTTCCCATGTACTGAGAGCCAAAGCTGTGTGTGTCCTGTCTCATGAATCATCTTTATTCTTTATTCCTGCTGGTCTATGTGTGATGGCTGTTTTGTTTCCTATTTGTTGTTTTGCTTTTTTGAGACTGGGTCTCATAGAGCCCAGGCTAGCCTGGAACTTACTATATAGCTGAGGATGACCTTGAACTCCTGAACCTCCTGCTTCCACCTCCAAAGTGCTGGGACTGCCGGTGTATATCACTACACCTGGCTTAGCTGGTTTTTTTTTTTAATTATTCATATGTGTGTGCAGACATTTTGCTCTGTCAAGACAGGGTTTCTCTGAGTAGCCCTGGCTGCCCTGGAACATGCTGGCCTTGAACTCAGAGATCTACCTGTCTCTGCTTCCTGAGTGCTGGGACTAAAGGCGTGCGCCACCACCAGCTGGCTATTTGTTTATTTTTGCAGTAGTCTATGTATATATACACATATACACACATGTGTGTATATGTGTATATATACATGCATATACACATATACATATATACATATGGACACACGTGTGCCATGGTGCATTGTGGAAGTTGGAGGACACACTGCAGGACTCTGTGCTTTCCTTCCATTATGTGGGAAGTTCTAAGGCTCAAGCCCAGATGTCCAGCTTGGCAGCCAGCTCTCTTGCCCACTGAGCCATCCTGGCGGCCCTCATTTCCTACTCTTGTCCTTTCCTCGCTTAGACAATCCTCACTGGCTTCCTCCCTACAAGGCACATTGCCACCTTGGGGCTTTGTACCTGCTGTTCCTTCTCCATGTTCCTTACCCAGCCTCTCTGATCGCCCCTTTAGGCCTTGGCTCAAATGCTACTGCTGGAACCCACAGGAGATGACAGGCCATCCTTTCCCAAAACCCTTCTTTGCAGTATCTCCTGCAGGGCCCCCCATGAGGAAGCCATGTTCCCAGTTACCGGCGGTTTAACAGCTGCTGTCTGCCCCGCCCCGCTGCTGTCACTAGTCTCAGGAAAGCTCAGTAAACATGTTTGGAACTCATAAGAGATTATCCACCAGGGTGATGCAAATTGGAGGAAGGTTGTGGGGAAGACTGTTGACCAGAGCCAGAGGTCAGGTCCCACTTTACAGATAGGGAAACTGAGACTCGGTGCAGTCGAAGGGTTAGGTGAGCACTGCCCATACTTCCCAATCACTTCGTGTGTGAGCATACAAGCACAGGTTATCCTGAAACTATGTGATCTAGGCCTGGCTTGAACTTGTAGTGATCCTCCTGCCTCCAGCCCCTGCCTGCTGCGATTACAACTGAGCCATCATGCTGGACTTGAGATCTTTGTTTTTGTGGGATATTGACAGCACCTGGTGTTTAAATGGCAGCAGCTAAGAGGGAAGGTCTGCGGGACAGACAGACCCAGAGGTGGCCAGCGGAAATCGGGACATCCTCACAGCCCCCGAAGCCTGGCTCCTCAGCACCCCCGGGAGTCCCTGCAGGGGATGACATGGCATACAGACCTCCAGCTGGATGGCAGGAGCCCAGAGCTGACCCTGGGAAGGGCTGCACTCCCCAGTGCCGGAGACTGGGCCAGCCACCACAGTGAGCTCCCAGTGGGTTAATTAAGCTAAAGCAGCAAGACTCCAGGCTGAGCATGAGGCTTACACTCGATCGCCCTCAGTCACAAAACTTGGTGAGCCCCACCAGACCCTATCGATTCCTTATGTAACTGTGGGGCTTGGAGCATGTCGAGAGAAAGGGCCTCAGCAGCCCAGGAGCCTGGTGTAGGCGAAGGTGTCCATTCAAGCATCCCAATTGCAGAGCCACGGGGCTGGGCAAAGAAAAGGCCTGGGAATTAAGTGGAAAGGATGTGGGGCTTTTCTCTTATCCCCCAGGCAAGGGAGCATGAGCCGAGCCTTGTGTGGGAGGGGCAGAATCAAGCACTGGGTGGAGAACACAAGTGGCCCTAGCCTCGCCTCTCTCGATGCCACCAAGCAGGCATTTCTCTCTCTGCTGTCTGGTTCTGAGACTGACAGCCCCTGCCATGAGACTAAAGCAGCTCCTTTGTCCTCTGTTGGCATCCCAACTGACCAGTGATGATGAATACGTGGTTGTTGGATGAGGACAGAGTGAGCGAGTGAGTGAGCGAGCAAGCGAGTGAGTGAGTGGACACAGCATCTGGAAATCCTTGTTTTCCAGGCAGTCTGCAGAGAGATGCAAGGGGCCCCCCATTCCTCTGCCTGGACCCCCTTCTCCAAAAGTTGGTCCCTTCTGGTAATTTAGGTCTCAGGCAAAAAGACAAACAAACAAACAAAACCTGTTGCCTCTCTAAACACGTGTCTACAGCTGTCAAAGAGCAAATTTAAATTAAATAAATACACGGAAGTAAATATCTCAGAGAGAGAGAGAAGAGGAACAGAGGCCAGCAAGATGATGGAAAGAGCAAAGCCTGCAGAGTCAAGCCTGCAGACTTGACTTCGATCCCAGGGACCCATATGGCAGAAGGAAAGAACCCACAAGTTGTCCTCCAATCTCCACACATGCACTGTAGCATCACACATGATAACTGGATAGATCAGATGATTGATAAATAGATAGATGACTGATACAGAGATAAATGATAGATAAAAAATACACAGAAATAAGAAAAATGTATTTATTTATTCATGTATTTATTTATTTGGGTTATTTTTTATGTGTATAAGTGTTTTATCTGCAGTGGATCTATGGCACTATGTGCACGCTTGATCCTCAAAGAGGTGACGAGCCTCCATGCAAATACTAGAAATCAAACCCTGGATTTTTGCAACAATGAGTGCCCTTAAGCACTAAGCCAACTCTCCAGTTCCAAATTTTTATTTTTTCCGTATATATGAAAGTCCTACCTGCATGTATGTCTGTGCACCACACATGTGTGTGGTTCCTGTGGAGATCAAAAGATGGAGTCAAAGCTGCCTTGTCCCAAGAGTTGCTCAAGAACCCCAATGGAGCCTTGCATCAAGAAAGCCCTTGGTGAGCTGGGTTTGGTGGGACATGTGCTACGCAGCACTTTTCTTTTAAGATGTTTTTATTTACATGTGTGCACCTTTGTGCGTGTATGCCACGGGTGTGAGAAGAAGTCAGAAAAAGGCATTGTTGGATCCCCTGGAGCCAGAGTAACAGGAAGTTGTGAGCCAGCTAACATGAGTGCTGGAAAGTGAACTGGAGTCCTCTAGAAGGGTAGAAAATATGTTTTTAAAGACATCTCTCCAGCCCAACGATATGGCTTTTTTTTAAGCTGCTTGGTGGATGGATCATGGCTCATGGTTCTTCTTTCTATGGCTCTGCCTGCATCCTCTCCCCAAGCCTTGTGCTTGCTGGGGTCCCCAGTCCCATAATGAAACCGTTAGGGAAGTAGTTCAGAGGTGTCTTCCGGGCTAACCTAATACAGCACATGTCTCAGATCTGAACATATCTGTGTGCTTATATGTGTTTGCATGTGCAAGTGTAAATCAGAGGATGACTTTTGGATGTCATTTCTCAGGTGCCGTCCACCTGGGGATTTTCATTTGTTTCTTGAACGGTGTCTCATTGGTATGGAATACACCAAATAGTCTAGGCTGGCCTGCCACTGAGCCCCATGGCTCCTCCTGTCTCTACATCCCTGATGCTGGGACGCAAACATTTACCACTCCACCTGGCTTTCTGATTCGGATCCTAAGGAATTCGCTCAGGTCTCATGCTTAAAAGCTAAGAGCTTACCCAATCTAGCCTTCTATCTAGCCCCTCAATTTTGGTGGATTTTGTTGTTTGAGTCAGGGTCTCACTGTGTAGCCCTGGCTGACCTAGAACCGCCACGTAGACCACACTGACCCTGAACTCACAGAGATCCACCTGTTTCTGTCTTCCCGTACACCACCATGCCCATTGCCAGTTTTGTGTTTTAAATTTCTTTTTTTAAGTGACATATATTCACGAAACATAGACATTCATAGACACAAACACAGACAGCTTTCACAGACATTCTCAAAGAAGAACACCTGCACTTTGGCCACATTCACATACCCTGCCCTTCCCCTCCCCTTCCCCCCATCATTCACACACACACACGCGCGCGCGCGCACACACACACACACACACGCACACACACACACACAGGGGCTTCTATTTTCATACCCTGTGTGCATGTATTTACCTAAATAAAATCTAGGACCTACAAATGAGAGAAAATATGTGAGATTTCTCTTTCTGAGTCTGATTTCATTTACTGTGGTTTTCCATGTCCATACAAGCAAGTAAGAGGGGGGAGGGGGCAGATGTCCTCACCGGTGGCCAGCACTTCCACAGGCAGGCCTTTTTCACCTGCTCTGTCTTCCCAAATGCCAAGCAACAGAAGCTTCCACTGAGCAGACTTGAGAAAAGACAAATTTCTCTCAAGCGGAATAGCTCATGAGAGATACAGCTTTCCCCTCAGAAAGAGACACAACCCTAAGTTCCTGGGTCCAAACCCGAAGCAAAGTCTCCCCTCACCCCCAAACCGGCAAGATGGCTCAGCAGGTAAAGGCGCTTGATGAATGAGCTGAGTTCAGATGAGTGACCTGAGTTCAAATCCCCGGAACTCACATGAAAGTGGAGGGAGAGAACACGTTTGCGAGCTGTCCTGTGAGCTTCACACGCACACCATGGTGGCCCGGCCACGCACACACATGACCATCATCATCATCAACTAAAACAAATTATCCTGAAATTAGTGTTCCTACAGAGATCACCCCAGCTGAGAGAAACTCAGAGGACAATCACTGTGGCGCACAGCTGTGGTGGTCATACAGCCCTCCAGCCTCAGTTTCCCCATCCACAAAATGTGGCGATTGTTGCAAATTAGTCAATCCACATCTAGAAAAGGCTCGGGATAGCCCACCAGCAGAGCCAGTCTATGTCACTACCGACTCTGGGACACTGTCAGGAGAAAGAACCAGAGGCTGTGGAGGTGGCTGTCGGCAAAGTGCTTGCAGGCAAGCATGAGGACTTGAGTTCAAACCCCAGCACCCACCTAAAAAGCCAAGCCCTGCAGTAGGTTCTGTAACCCCAAAACACCACTAAGGAGGCAGCAATAGGAAGACCCCTTGGCTCACTGGGCAGACAGCATGGACTACTTGGTGAGCTCAAGGTCCAGTGAGAAGGCTCAAGGTAAAGTATCATTGAGGACACCTGAGGTTGACCTCTGACCTCCACGTGGTACACACAAAATGGTGGCGGGGGAGGGGCGCAGAGAACATGAGACCACAAAGAACCAGGAGGCAGAGGATAGAGGTGTATGCACGGGCCTGGTAAACATCCTCACCCATAAACATAATAGGGGCCCTCACTCACCCGCTGAGAAGCATGCTCTCAGGTGCTCCTAGCGGAAAAAGCTCATAGAACCTGCCACACAGACCGCGGCCCCAGAGCCCGCATTCCCATCAGAACCCCCTCTTGACTCCTGCCCTTATCTTTCAGGTTGCTACTTGGGCCCTGGCAAAGGGCTGCCACCGTCATAGCCAGGCGTCCAGGCGGCCCACGCCTTTAATCCCAGCACTGGGGAGGCAGAGGCAGGCGGGTCGCTGGTCTACAGAGTGAGTTCCAGGACAGCCAGAGCTACACACCTAGCGAGACCCTGTCTCGATTCCCCTCCCCCGAGAAATTGAAAGTTCAGGGCAATGAGTTGAGAAGACAGAGCTTTAGCCGGTGGGCAGAAGTCCCAGTCTGACAGAAGCTCACGCCGCTCCGCCAGGACTGCGCTCAGAGGCTCCTTCCTGCCCCAGAACCACTTTCTCCCCAGAGCTGAGGGTGGTACCTAAGCCCCTCCTCCTCGCCACAGGCCCAGAGGGAAATAGACTCTCTCCAACCCGCTTCAAACTGAGAGCCAGGAGAGAACAGGCTACCCAGAACCCGGGGCTCTCTGGGAAGGAAACCCTTAGGAAGTTTACTGCCGGAGACTACCCTCCCAGACTCCCGGGCCAGCAAATGATGAGGGGCTCCTCTTTGTCCTTCCGATCATGGCAAGCGCTGTGCCCTTTGTTGGCTCCCGTCACCGAAGCGGAGCTCCCGAGGAAGCCCCACGCCTCCCGGTTCCTGCCACTGGCGGGAGGAGGGGTGCCAGATGATTTACCCTGGGAAGGTCCCCGGTGCCATTAAATCACTGGAGGCCACCACAGAATTAGCATCCCCCCCCCCCCCGCCGCCGCCCTACACCACAAGACCACCCCTTCCCAAGACGCGGCGTAATGAGGAACAAATAGCGCACTGGCCACTGCACGGGGCCAGGCAGGGCTAAACCATCTGACTTGCAAGCCAACAGCGCCGTCCCTACAATTGCAAACTTGTCACTAGCAAGGATGGGGGGAGGCGCGCTCCACCCACCTCATTCCACAAACAGCCCCCTCTAAGGAAAAAAAAAAAGGCATCAAGGGTTAACAAAGCAAGGCTTGTCAATTTCCCCCAGGGGAACGCTGTAAGTAACTGCATCGCTAACTTCCAAAGGCACAGCATGAACAAACACAGTTCGAAAGATGGGCCCCCCTGGTCGCTAAGCTGGAGGGTTGGTGCTGACTTCAACCGAGCACAATTCCGTATGTTTCAGCCCTCACGAAGCTCCAAGAAGTCCGCCCACCGCTCTCCTTCCCAGGGTAGCTGCCCACGCACGAAGGGGGCACAGGCGACAGAGTGTGTGCAGTGGGAGCGCCTCCTCACAGCTGAACTCTCCCAAGCCCCTCTGCCAGGGCCTCAGCCGGTCCAAGGTTGGTCCAGAAATGATCTAGAAAAATGCAGCCAGTTCTAGACGAAACTGGTTAACTCCCAACCAACCAACCAAGTGTAGGCAGCTCTTTCAGGAACATCACCCTTGTTTTGGAGCTAAATATAGACTTAGCAAACTGTGTTTCTCTTTATGTCCTGGTGGGAACCGGTGGATGACATGGGCAACCGAGGACCCCCGAGCATCTTAAGCTCTGCCCTGCTGCCTGTGCTGACCCCCTCCTCGGAGGGCCAGGAATGGGTTCCCAGGAGTGGCACATCCTCTCTCCCACCACAAGCCTCCCAGAGCCATTGCACAGGCTCTTCTGTCGCTGGGTGGGGCTGGACAGGGTGAAGGGACTCATTCTGGCACAGGGCAAGAAGCGGGCAGCTTCCTCCTCCAAGGTTGTCCAGAACCACTCTTGAACACAGCCAGGCGAGAGCTAACCCCGTGGAGAGAGAAAATAGCCACAACACTGCAATTTTCAAGTCCGAGACACTGTGCATTTTGGCAAACGGGCATCAGGGCTTCCGCTCTGAGGAAACGGCCTGGACCCTGTCAGTGCCCCTCTCCAGGCTGCAGAGGAGTGCCAAGAGCTGAACTGCTCGGCTGCTCATTAACCACACCAAGGAAGAGCCCTTTACTCTAGGCTCCGGGGCCCAGGCAAAGCCCAGAGCTGACCACTGTCTCTCCAAGGCGAAAGTCTTAATAAATGTTTGGGGGTCACCTGAGGGCATCTGGGAGGAAGGCAATATTTACTTTTCCCATGCACAGTCATCCTTCAAAACAAGCTGGCATCCAGGCTTGCTCCTAAGTGCGACCTCACCCAGGCAGTCGCAGCCGCAAAGTTGAGGTTGCGTTTTCCTCCTGCGTTCTTGGTATCTGTGCGGTTGGTTGGTTTTAAGGAACGGGAAGGGGAGCTCTCAGTCTACAGCTACCTGCTCCCAAAACGTGGGTTTTAAAGGTCTGGAGAACCCAGCCCTCGCACGCACATGAACACGGCTCGTGACTGTCGCTTCTTCCCAGCCTTTGGGATTGTCTCCACTTGCCTGGTGGGGGAGGGGGAGGTACTGTCATTTTAGGATAAGCTTCCTCTACAACCAACGCGTAGCCACACCGAGGTGACCGAGCCTAGCTAACTCCAGCCCAGGCTGCAAACAGCGTACACCTTGCTATTCCGACTTCCCTCATTCGTGGGATTTGGGATACTGCTGAGCAGGTGCCCGCCCGGAGACAGACTCCCGGATCCCGGGGCAAGGGCTCTGAACACCTGAAACGTCTGGCATCCCCGGGGCCCGCGCGACCCCGGGGCTCCCGGGCCACACTGCCGGGTCCCGCCAGCCCACGTACGGGTCGGGGCGCTGGGCGCCCCGCGCTTCCAGGGGGCGAGCGGCAGGATCACCTGGCTGCCTGCCAGAGCCACTTGGGGAAAGCGGGTGGCTTTGGGAGGCTGGAGACCAGGAGGGCCACCAGGAGCGCCACCAGGAGCGGGAGGGACCGAGGCCAAACGAGACGTCGCCGGTCGAGACGACCTCCAGGCCCCGCAGGTGTCCGCGGACGCTGGGCCACTATTATCCCCCGCGGGCCCCGGGACCCGTGTACCAGGCAGAGTGAGGAGGATTCTGGGGCGCCCTGCCTGTGGCTCCCGGAGCCTTCCCCCCCCCCACCCCCAAAGGATGCGAAGGGCAGCCGGGACTGGAGAGGAGGCAAAGGAGACGCGCGCGGGGGGTTTGGGCCGCCCGGGGCTGCCCAGCCCCGCCAGGAGCAGGAGGCGGCGGCCGCCCGGGACTTGGGACCCAGGCTGCAACTTTGCGCGCGGGGTCGGGGAGGGGATGCGGCCGCGTTACCTGCGCAGCGGAGCGCGCTCAGCGCCAGCAGCAGCCCGAGCGGCGCGGCCAGGGCCCGCATGGTCCTCCCGGGAGCCGGCGCCGGGCTCCGCTCGCTCCTGCGCCGCCGCCTCCCGCACCTCTCGGCTCGGCGCTCGGCCGCCGGCTGTAGACGGCGCCCGGGCTCAGCGCGCGCCCGCCCGGCACTTGGCCCGAGTTGCGCGGCCCCCGCCGGCGCCTCGGCTCCTGCGCCCCAGCGCGCGTCCCATCCCGCCGCCGCCGCCGCCGCCTCGGCCAGCGCCAGCTGCCGGCCGCCCCTCCAGCCAGCGCGAGAGTGAGCGAGCCGAGCAGGGAGGAGGGGAGGGAGGAGGGAGGAGGAGGGGAGCCGCCGGGAGGGAGGAGGGGGGAGGACAGGAAAGGAGGAGGAGGGAGAAGAGGAAGGGAGGAGGGAGGAGGAGGGAGAGGGAGGAGGAGGAACGGGGCTAGAAGAAGAGGGAGGAGGATGGAGTTGAGGAGGGGAGGAGAAGAGGGGCGAGAAAGGGAAGGGAGGAAGAAGAGGGTGAGATAGAGGAGAAGAGGGAGGAGGACCGCGCCGGGGTATAGAAGAGGATAGAGAAGGCGGAGGCAGAATGGTGCTCTTTCCTTCCCCCGGGGCCAAGGCACCGGGCGGCCACCCAGCGGTTAAGCGGCTGGATGTGTCACTCACTCCCAGGGGAGGGCGCAGGGCTGCCGAGGCCTGTGGAGACCCAAGTAGGTACTCGGCAGGGACAGAGAGAGCTTATAGATCCCAGCGTGTGTTGGGAGCACAACGATGGGTGTCCCCGAGGTTGAGATGGCAAGGCAGCTGCCAAAGGAGAAGGACGGTCTGCGAGGGCCGGACTGCGAGGTTGAGCACAGACTAGGGCACGTGAGGGATGAGGTGCGGCTTGCAAGAGCGCTGGTGTCTGTGAGGAGCTCAGCCTGGGCAGCACCTGGGCAGGTCGTCGGGTTCATTCACTAGGTGGGTCCAGCTTCAGCCAGTGTGGGGAGAAAGTCCCAGGTCACAAGGATCAAGGAACTTCCGTCCCTCTGAGTGCACAGCCCCGGCCTGGACAGGCTGAAGCAGGGAAGCCCTGAGGGACTTCTCTAGTGGTCCTGAAAGGCTCTGGAAGTTCCCTCCACCGGGCTGCAAGGCCATAGGCTGTGAGGTCTCTCACCCTGAGTTAGAGTCCAGGCTCTGCCCAGCCTGCCACTAGTTTCTGGTGTCCCGGCTTGGCGTTGGAAAATGGGTCAAACCTCAGATCGGTCAACTGGGGTGATGCAGGCCTCAGCGCAGCATCCTTAGCTGAGAATCCAGCTCTGCCTGCACAGCCCGGGGCAGGCAAGACTCATAAGCCCCAACCCACCCCATCCTTAGCCCCCCAGAGCCTCGGTTTCCCAACCTGAAACATGAAGTCGTGGCAGCCTCTAGCTCCTGTCCCCTAACCTGATCTGCCAAGGACAACGCCCTCATGCTCACTGCAGCCATTATCACCAGGCATGTGAAGTTCCTCCAGGGGCGGCCATCAGAACACTCCAGCCTTCCCAGCTGGTGAAGGGGCCAGCAGACCTGCTTCATGAGTAGGGGCTCATTAGCCCAGGCGGCCCCAGGCTCTTGCACAAGAAAAGAAGAAAAGAACAAGGAGCAGATGTCTGGTCTTAGGCCAGGTTAGTTACCAAGATCAAATTTGGCTCTGCCTGCAGCCCTCCTTCTTAGGGGACTGTCCTTGCCAGGCTCCTAGAAAAGGCTCCTATGGCTGGGCAGTGGGTTCTGGGCTTCTCCTTGGCTTTGGATGGTCTGTCTCTCCCCTGTCGGTGACGGTGGCTGTGGGGGATGTTGCCCAGCATCGGGATCTTCTGTGTCCTGCTCAGGCCACCTCTTAGTTTGCTCACAAGTACCGCTGAGCTGAGCACCTACTGTGTGCAAGGCCTGGGCTGGCTGGCGATGGCTCAGAACGGAAACACAGTAGGGCCTGCCACCCTTGAGGAGTATGGGTTGGGGGCAGGAGCGTTAGGCAGCAGCCCCAGGACACAAGTACTCCAGGCTGCCGCCATGGCCAGAGGGAGGCCGGGGTGTATTTGACTAGACCAGCAAGAGCTAGGATTTTGTATAAGCTCCTAACCCTTTTCTGAGTTCCCTGCTTTGGCCTGTGCCTTCACTGGGTAAGGATACCTACATATTAACCAAGCCTGTGTTTCAGACGGTACTTATGGAAATTCTAAGCAGGCGGAAGTCCTCCCGGGATTGGGAGGGCCCAGAAAGGCCGAGAAGCTGACGGTATAACCAGGAGGCTCCTCGCAAACTCATCTTCTCACCCCTCCTCCAGCCTGACAGCCTGGAGCACCAGGCAGGACCCCCAAGGTTCTGTGCACACGTGGAGAAGCTGAAGCCAGAAGTGACCTCCCCTGTTGGTTCTGTAGGGAGGTAGATCTAGCCTGGCGGTGGGGTGCAGAGCTCAAGCCACCCCTATGTAGCAGGTGGCTGTCTCCTCCCGATCCTCCCAGGTCCGACTCCAAAGCTCTGCCCAGGTGCCTCTGGGCTGAGGGCGAAGAGCAACATTGCCATCTTGTGGCCACAGCTGGTAGTGCATCCAGAAGTGGCCCAGACCCTCATCAGGGGAACCAGGAAAGCTGTGGGTGGAGGACTACCGAAATAAAAGTCCATCTAACTTAAATAATCGGAGTCAAAAGTCGGGTATTTCAAGACTTCTGTTACATGATCAGTGGTCCTGTGATGGAGAGAAGGGGCCTTCTTTCCTTTTCTGCGGTGTTCAAACTCCTGCTCCCCCTGCCTTCTCCACCTCCAGGATGCTGGGATGAACCAACAGGTGTGTGCGGTGCTAGGAACCGAGAACAGGGCTTTCTGCATGCTAGGCCAGCATTCTACCCACTGAGCCACATCCCCAGCATCCTTTCTAGTTTTATTCCTCTACAGAGCACTTGTTACCACTCTGGCTTTTCCCGCTGGAATGCCACCCTCTGTCCATCCCCAATAGCTGGATCCCTGACTGGACCATGCACCAGGCTTGACATAAGGAACCCCAGCAGCTATCCAGGGAGGGAGGGAAGGAAGGAAGGAAGAGAGGGAGGGAAGAAAGGAGGGAGAGAAGGAATGAACAAATGAAGGAAGCAAGGAAGGAAGGAAATCAGGGTTGGATAGCAGGCTAAGGAGATGTCAAAAGTCCCCATAAGCCTGTGAATGGAGACCAGAAGGAGGCAAATCAAGATAGCTCATCAGGAAATGACAATGGCCCCACAGGCCTGACTTTGGTCCCTGGAATTCACACTGGAAGGAGAACTGACGGTCCCGTGTGCTGTGATACACACAAACCACCCCATCCCCAATTTGTAGTCGTACACAATAATAGCTTTTAAAAAATTGAAACAGGGTCTCACTATGTGGTCCTAGCTGGCCTGGAACTCACTATATAGACTAGAATAACCTCAAACTCACATAGATCCACCTGCCTCTGCCTCCCAAGTGCTGGGGCTAAAGGTGTGAGCCACCACGTTGGGAATTATTATTATTATTATTATTATTATTATTCAGAAGGGACTGGAGTCCATGTAAAGGCCACATAAGAGAGTAATGTGCTCTTCACAAAGATCCGGCTAGTGGGGGTGACCCCTGTGGGGACAGATCCCGTAGGTCAGTGCTCAGCGGGGGCGGGGGCGGGGTGGGGAGAAACAGTTGGTCATGGACCTGCAGAGGTGGCTCAGAGGCTGAGAACAGTGGCATTCTTCCAAAGGACCCAAGTTCAGTTCCTAACACTCACACAGGAGCTCACAGCCCCATGTAACTCCAATTCCGTAGGGAGCCAGTGTCCTCTGGTGGTGTCTCTGGGCACTGCACACACATGGGATACATAGATACACATGCAGACAAAACACTCATACATGTAAAATCATGGTTTTAAAATAGTCAGGAGGAGCCAGCTGTGAGGACACTACTGGTTGGGACTTTAGAACAATTTTAAGATGTAGTGGAAAAAGAACAAGACTGACAGCCCCGGGCGAGGCCAGGGCACTCACAGACACCCCAAATCCACAGAGCCTCACACCGCCCACCTCCACGATGGGGATGGGTTCACTCTGGCAGCCTTTCCAATATCTGTAGTACTCGGCAACCCTCGCCTTGGTCACCCAAAGGTAAACTACAGCAAAGGTGAGCAGAGGGAAGATATCACTCCTTGACTGGAGGAGAGGCAAGGGTCCTTCCTGACACCTTGATGAGTGAGGGTGGGGCTCCGGTGATGCTTATGAGAGTGTCCATCCCTGGCTGTGGGTGGCAGGGAGGAAGACTGGTTCTGACAGCAGCTTTAGTGCCCTCTGCAGCAGGGCTGACCCACACAGGCCATCGTCTGACAGGACGCTTGAACCCTGCTGTTTCAACAGGCATCCACGACCTGCAACCAAAAGCAGCCTGAGTGGTAGATGCAGGTTCTGGGAGAGGCCAGAATGGATGGTCAGTCAGTCAACAAAACCCATCCCCATGGTTGAGGCGGGCAATGTGGGGCTCTGTGAATTTGGGGTGTCCGTGAGTGCTCTGTCTTCACCCATGGCTAGCAGTCTCATTCTTTTTCTAGTATATCTTAAAATTGTTCTAAAGGTAAAAGAAAACACACACACACACACGGACAGTACTTCTACTATCCTGATTTTTTGAGGGTTAAGTAGTTTTCCAAATCACGTGTTCCTGACAGACTCCAAGACACTGAAAAACAAAACCTTGGCCGCAAGGGAGAGACACTTTGAGTGCCTTGGTGTGCTTCCCATGCCCTTCCCCCTGCCCTCTGTATCTGCCCCCCAGCGAGGGTGTCACATGTTGGCATCGCTTCCCCACATCTTGCAGAGTTCTGCATTCAGAGCCTCTCTCCTGCCTTGTAAGTATCTCTCTGTGTGACGATTTGAAAGATGCATGTGGCCCTACTCTAAGTATTTCTCTCTAAGTGACAACTTGAAAGGTACATGTGGCCTTACCCTCAGAGTAGTCCTTATTCAGTTCAATCGGTTTCCTGGGGCAAATGAAGGAGCCCCCTGCAGCATTTCCCTGGGGAAAAGCCTCCATTTGGGGCTGGAGTGTGCTCCTCCCTCGTTGTCTCAGAGGGAGGGAGGGAGGGTAGGGAAAGAAGGGGGCTCAGAGAGACAGCTCAGTGGGGAAAAGCATTTGCTGTGCAAGCCGGACTCGCTGAGTTTGAATCCACAGCACTTGTATAAAAAGCCAGATGTGGTCACGAATGCCTGTAACCCTCGCATTGTGGGGCACAGACAGCTAGATAAGCCTCTCCCAAAACAGAGAGCTTTCCATTCCCAAGGGATCCTGTCTCGAGGCTTTAAGGTGGAAAGTGACAGAGGACACGTGGTGCCCTGCTTCAGCCTCTATGTGTGCAAAAACAGAAAGGCACACATGTATGTACACACACACACACACACACACACACACACACGGAGATAGAGAGGGAAGCAGAAAAGAGATGGGCAAAGAAAGTTTGTCTAAACTGTTTTACTTATATTTGGTCCTCAGGGTGTATCTGGGGGCGGCCAGTCCTCAGAGTGCACCCTGAAATCCACACTGCCGGGGCAGGGGACACCGTAGCCTCAGGGAGTACCCAGTACAAGGCTCCACATGAAACTGCGCACACCCAAACTCTCACCCATCAGTAGCAGCGGCCAGCAGCTTCTCAGCCACTTCACAGCTTCTCTGCTTCCTTGAAGTTCTGGTTGTGAGTCTTAGTTCTTAGTGATGGAGTCAAAGCTCTGGCCCCTTTACTTCTTGATTCAGTTTTAACAGGCTGTCTCATTTGTTAGTATTTTGAAACAGAACCTGCTTCTCGGTTACCTAGCAACTTATGACGTCATCTTGTGTCACCTAGCCAGGTAGCCACACCTGGGAGGTGTGGTTAGTGGTTACCTCTTAAAGGGACAGTCATGTGGTCTCTCTCTTACTCTTACCCTCTCCCGTCTCTCTTCTTCCTTCTTGTCCTCTCTGTCTCTCTCTCTATTGGGGCGCCCTCCTTCTCTTCTCTCTCCCTTTCCCCCATCATGTCCCGTTCTCCCTGCTCTCCCCCTCTTCATATCCACCTAATAAACCTCTTTCCTCTTTCATAGAAGACCCGTTGTGAGCCTCATCTTATTCATGAATTAGTCCTTACATCATTCACTCAACAAATAGAATATTCCAACGGTACTAGCTCCTTACCCACTCCAAGTCCGTAAATATCGAGATGTTTACAATGAAGTGCGCATGTCTGAGGAAATAATTGCCACCTATAATGTCGTCATCTTTATATATTTATATATATATATATATTTATTTACTTCTTTTATGTAGATGAGTATATGATTGCATGTATGTGCACCACATTTGTGCAGAACCCACAAAGGCCAGAAGGGGGCGTCAAGTCCCCTGAGGCTGAGGTCTTAACCTCCTTCTGCGGCTGCTGCTGAATTTTTGTTGTTGCTGTTGTTTGCTGTTTTTTGTTTTGGAGGCAGGATTGTTTGTACACGTGTGTGTGTGTGTGTGTGTGTGTGTGTGTGTGTGTGTGTGTGTGTGTGTAAAATGCACTAGCATGTCCCGCATCCCTGAGCACCTCACCAGGCTCTCTCACAGTGTTTGAGTCCAGACCCTTTGGAGAAATCCAGCGTCCTTCTGTCTGCCTGTGGGGACAGCACAGGCCCCTCCCATTGCATGCCCTTTCTCTTGACCACATCTGCCTACATGCATTTTAAGTCATTTTTACTTCTCATACATCTTATTTATTCTCTCTTCTTTGTTCAGGAGCGCTTCCTGTGGGAAAATGAGAGAGTGTTTAGTGTCACTCCAGGATTTGTGCTAATTAGCTTCTAAGGTGTGAGGAGCCCACAGCCCTGTGGTGATGAATCCTTTAGCCCAGAGCAGAGTAGGGAGACCTTGGGCTTGTCTGTGGAGGGAACACCTGTGGTCCCATGTGTTCTTCTGAGCAAACCTAGCTGTAAGCAGCTGGCTTGTCACATTTAGCCAAAAGGGAGCTGTGAGTTCCCCCCCTGAACCAGAGGGTTCAGCAATGTCATTTTCATAATGGCAGACCCCTATGTGGGCAGGGACCCTGGCTTGCAGAGTCTGTGGCTTCGGGTCTAGCTGGTGTCATGAATATCTGTCTAAGCTGACAAGGTGGACGTGAAGGCTCCTCTTTGCAGAGGAACAGGAAATGCTGGCAAGCAGTAAGGTCACAGTGGTTATAAAATGACCCTTGAGGGTGTCTGGCTAAGAGTAGAGCCAACACAAAGAACACAAAGAAAGCACTCTTGGTGTTGATGGTGAACCCTTATTGCAAGTCCCCCTATACTGTTTATCTTCCTGAAAATAGGCTAAGATGTTGAGGTCTGGGGTGATTATAGTCCCTAATTAGACCTTCTCTGGGGTCTAATTTATTTAGACCTAGGGTTTTATTTTTTTAAGATTTTTATGTGTGCACGCACATGAGTGCAGTAGCCACAGAGGCCAGAAGGGGGTGTTGGAACCCCTGAAGCTGGAGTTAGAAGCAGTTATAATCCATCTGGCTCGGGTGCTGGGAACCAAACTGGTCTTTTTTTAAGAGCAGGGTGTGCTCTTAACTACTGAGCATCTCTCCAGCCCGTCCTTTAGCATTTATCATGAGTAACACTGGTTAAGCTAGACACATGAAGAGGACAGAATGGTCAGGTCTCTGTAGGCAGGGGTGGTGGCAGCCACACCAGCAACAATGGCGGAAGGGGTGCTAACGAGTCCCTGGCAGCACCTGGGGCAGGTGCAAGGAGGGACAGAGGTGACAGGGCTGGAGGAAGTAAAAAGGAATGCACATAGGGGTAGAGAGAATCCAGGCCAGAGACAGAAGGCGTGAGGACGCAGATTACATCCTGATTGCTTCCAGGACTTACGGGCCACAGGTCTCAACATGCTAGGGCAGGAGAGCGGTGACGCTGTCACTGTCCCAACACCTGAGGACCAACCAGGAGCTGTAACATCAGCAGGCCCACTGCCTGCTGCTGGTGCAGCTGCAGCCACTGATGGAAACCGGGAATTACAGCAACTGCCAAGTACCAGGCCACACGGAGCAATGAGTCTCCAGATCTCTCCTTCAGCTGCAAGCCTCTGGGTCCCCAACCCAGCCCCTTGGTCTTGGACACACTAGACCCCTTCGGAAGGATGTCTCCTCGCCTACCCACAATTCCTACTGAGGTAGAGCAGAGGGGCCACCAGCTGGCTGGTAACAGGGTGCCTATCATTGCATGGTCGCAGCTCTCAGGGATGGACTATAACTGGCTGGCTCTGGTCCTGGGAGGATCCAAATCTGTCCAGAGCATACCCGACTCTAGCACCTTTGCCCTAGACCCGCAACTGCCCCGGGTTCTCATGGATAACAATCTGAGAGAGGCAGAAATGCTGGACAGCTGACACAGTCACAGCCCAAAACGTCAGGCACTCAGGTGTCATTCTGGAATTGTCTACAGGTTCTTCCTGCATGCCAGTCCTCATTGTGAGAGTCAAGAAGCACGTGAGCTCATATCTGGTGGAAAGCCACCAAATATCCGATCCACTACAAATGCCAAGGGTCTTGCTGTTTACAGTATGTTCCAATGTAACAAGCCACTTCCCTTCACCCCCTGTAAGATGGAGTGTTTTACCTCATTTAGCAGAGGAGGAAACTGGAGCCTTATTTGCCCCACAGCAACCAAATGGTACAGGTGAAGTTTGAACAGAGACGTGGATACCCTCAGGCTCTCCATCAGAACCACCCCAGGCCCTCTCTCAGCCCCCAAATACTCCCAGGCCCTCTCTCAGCCTCTGAACACCTCCAAGCACTCTCTCTGTTAGCTCGTGACCACCCCCATGCTCGTCCTATTGTCCAGTGGTCTTCCTCTATCTCAGGGAAACTTTGGTGTGGTCCTCCTTTCCCCTACGGCCATTGGCTACCAACCCATGAGGACAAAGGGAACAGAAGCAACAAATGGGGCTCAGACGGCCATTGAGTATGACAGACAAGCCTTCTGGGATCAGCTTGAGAGAGGCAGCTCATTTTATTGTTTAGGGGTGGGGTATATAAAGGTTCTTAGGGTGACAGGCAGAATGTACTGTCACAGTACCTAATTGTCATATGGGTAGGAAGAAGGAGCAGGACTTGTGTGCTAAGTCCTGTGGTGCTTGCAGGGGGCTCTGTGCAGGATCATCCTCCAAGCAAGGTCAGGCATCTGTGCCTAGCGACCTCTCCAGATAAGATCAGGCAGAGAAGAGAGAAGAGGACGCCCATCTGAGAGAGGGAGGGCTCCATTTTGTGCAGAGCTCAGAGAGTTACCCAGACATGGCGGTTGGTGAGCTTCAAAGCAGGGTCTTCGACACTTAGGTTTTGCTGGTTTGATTTGATTTCTCTGGGTTGGGTTTCCTAAGGCAAGCTGGCCTGGAACTCCTGATCCTCCTGCTTTAGCCTCCCCTGTGTGTACGGGGATAAGAGGTGTGACTACCATAGCCATCTTGGACACACACACACAATTTCATACATGAGTGCATTTCTACCCTACCCTCTCCAACTCCACCTGTGTTCCAAGTGTTCTTCATGGAAAGAGTTTTGCCCACGGAGCCATGTGTGATCTAAGGACTGAAAATGGCTGTGACGACTGTCAGGGAAGTCACAGGGTGTGGTGGTTTGAATAGCAATGGCCCCGTAGACTCATGTGTTTGAATGCTTGGTCCACAGGGAGTAGCACTATTAGGAAATGTGTCACTAGGGGTTGGGCTCAGATGCTCCAGCCCAGGGTCAGTGGCTCATGGTCACAGCAAAGCTGCTGCCTGTCACTCCAGATGTGGAACGCTCAGCTACCTCACCAGCAGTTTGCTATGTGCAGCCATGCTTCCCGCCATGATGACAATGGACGAAACCCCTGAAACTGCCAGCCAGCCCCAATTAAATGTTTGCCTTTGTAAGAGTTGCCATGGTCATGGTGTCTCTTTACAGCAGTAGATACCGTAAGACACAAGGGTTCCCTTATCAGTGGAGAGATCCCCCAGAACAGGCATGGCAGCCCTACTTGATGGTGGCCACTGTGGGGAAGAGTCCCTTAGTTCCTGCAGGGGGCTGTGACATCTGTGAGTCAGTGCAGTGTCACCCAGCTGCTGTGATATGCTGAGACACCTGGGACACAGTGACAGCTGGCTCACCCCAAGGTGAGCCACCACCTAAGGGCTCTGCACATCCAGTGTTTTGATGCTCGGCTACACAGCAAATAGGCACTTGGAGCTTCCTTCAGAAAGAACAATGGAGCTCTGCTGCACATGGCCACTTTCCTGTCTAGGCCTATACCTGTGTCAGCCTATTCAAGGCAAGGTCGTTCCCTCTGACCAGTGCCGAAGGCCTGGCCTTGAACCTACAGGTGTAGGGACAAAAAGGGACAATGGCCACAGGGCAGAGGCTCAGGGACAAGGGGCCTCATAATAGAGCAAGATTTCTGTGTAATGCTGTAATGGTGGCCGATCATGTCAGCAACAGCTGCTTTACGCTGCATAACAAACAGCCCCACTCAGCGGTTTCAAGAGCACCTTGCTTGTATTCTCACACCTGCCATCTGGTAAAGGGTCAACTGCTCTAGGCTGGCATCAGACAGACATTACTGGAAGCTGCAAAAACTGCAGTATCCCAGCATTTCCTACCATCCAACATAGTACAACAAACCTCAGGGAAGCAGGTCTAACCACAATAGATATTCCCAGTCTACCTGCATCCTGCCTGTGAATGTTACGCTGACCAAAGTGTGTCGATAGCCAAGCACCATGCCGGTGGGAAGGACACCGGCTCCCAGAGAGAAGAGCCACCATGCTGGCCACAGACAGCATCTCCTTCAAGCCCCCACCACAGCTGTTTTCAGCCAAGAGCACCTTTATTCTTTTTCAATTATTAAGTTACACATGTTGTGTGTGCATGTGTGAGTGTGCGTGTTTGCCACTGTATGGGAGTGGAGGTCAGAGATCAAGCTGCTTAAGTCAGCTTCCTCCTTGCACACGTAGGTCCTGAGGACTGAACCCAGGTTGTCGGCCTTGCCAGCAAGCATCTTTACCTGCTGGGCCATCTTACTGGACTCCATGGAATGGCCAGTCGGAATTAAATAGCAATTAGGCTGGGCAGTGGTGGTGCACACCTTTGATCTCAGCACTTGGGAGGTAGAAACAGGTGGATCTCTGTGAGTTCAAGGCCAGCCTGGTCTACAGAGTGAGTTCCAGGACAGCCAGAGCTACACAGAGAAACCCTGATTAAAAAAATTAAAATAATAATAATGATAAATTGCAATCAGAACAAAGGAGAAGAGATTTGAGGAAAACACCCATCTTTGTCACCAAGGCCAGTGACACAGGCTACCCCCACATCCCTCTCTGCTTCCAGGATATAACACTAATTGAGATGTTTCTATAAACAGGTATAAAAGAAACCCACTGAGGGTAGGCTGGGCAAAAAGAGGGTTTGCTGCTGTTTGAATGCAGAGCAGTCTCCGCTAGAAGCCAGGACTCACAGGGTAGTTCTCTCCATGCTCTCGCTGTGGCCTCTGAAATCCTATCCTTGTGTCAGGAATGCCTCTGCTGAGTGAGTGAGTGAGTGATCCACCCCAGCTCTGCAAACAAGGCTGATGGGGCTCAGAGGGGTCAGGCAAGTGGACTGACATAACACAGCTAGGCAAGACATTGTCTTTTGCTCTCTTCCATTTGGCCCTTGCTTCTCCCCGCCCCCTTGTGGATTGGCAGGATAAACCTCACCTCCCACACCAGCATGGGGGCTGCTCAGAGATGCTGGGCTGCAGCCAAGAGGACTGTCTCCAGGCCCCCATGGCCTCTTGGACCACGGCAGAAGACTTATCTCCCTGCAGAAGCTAAGCCTGGTGCCCTGAGCTCTCAAGAGAACTCATGAGAGGGAGAAGAGAGACTGTAAACACCAAATATAACCACTTGAGGAGCCGCCGCAGACAGTTCTGCAGACTGCCAGTTATGTAACAGCTGCTGAGGTTTTGAAGAAGTCACAGGGCTCAGCGTAAGGTGGTCTGCCCTAAATACTCACTCATTCACCCCTTGGTCACACATTTGTTCTGCCCCAAGGTCCTGGGTGTCATAGTAAAGTGCTTAGGCATGCAAGACTGGCCCCTGGGCAGGAGACAGGTGGCCTCACAGATGAGGAAACTGTAAGAAAAGGAGTTGGAGAAGTCAGGAGTAAGGAGGGGTTGGAGTGGGAAGGGTGGTTTAAGGGGGGCTGAAAGGGAGACATTAAAGTGAGTCTTAACCAAGAGGAAGGGGAAAACGAGGGAAGGGGCCTCACAGGCTGGGGGCACCCCTGCGAGGGGCAGAGGCAGAATGTGCAAAGACCCTGGGGCAGGGCTGTGTGGGCATTAAAGGGGTCCAGTGAACTGCACAGCCAAGACAGAGGCTGTGCGGACAGTGGGCAGAAGAGAGCTGTTCTCAGAATCAGAAGCGCATTGTGACTAACGGGGATGCCTGGGGAGAGTTATTGAAACCCGCAGACTCCTACCCCCTCACCCCCAAGGTTGTGACAGGATGGAATGGGGCCTCCTGTGGCCCAGGCGAAAACCAGAAAAGCAGCTCCAGTGATCATCAGAAACCCCTGGGCTGCCTTGGGTGCCCCAGCTCACATCTGGAATCCCAACACTTGGGAGGCTGGGGCCTGAGGTTAGTTGCAGGTTTGAGATTCTGGAACTCTAGCTCCAAAACCAAAACAAAAGTAACGACCACAGATAGTTTCTGAGGCCGGAATTGTGAGGATTCAGAGCCAAAGGACAGCGCCTGCTGATGGCTTGGAGAATGCAGTGGGCAATGGGCCCAAGAAGCCTCCAGGTCAAGATGCAGCCCAATGGACTGGCACCTAGATCTCCAGCCTTGGTCCTAGAAGAGGCCCCCATACCCTTTGTACCAACTGTCCCCTCTGCCTAGCGTACCCTTCCTTCAGATCACACAGGGCTGTGCCTTCCTGTCCTGGTTTCCCGGGGTGAGCAGCCAGCTGTTTCTCTACCACTGATGTTTCATTCTCCTCATGCATTCTCTCTCCTACAGGGTCTGACTCATGTATAAATGGCTGGTAAACTTCATGTGTAAGGTACACATCACAGGAATTGTCCTGCTGGCTATTTCCTGGTCCTAGAGGGTGTTCTGGCCTGGAAAGATACTCAACAAAAGAGAAAGATTGGAAAATTCCTCTGATTGGCTGCTGGGTGTTTTGATTTCTTCCACAGGGGGAGAGGGAGAGGGAATGGAATAAGTCACAGGAAAATTAAAATCTTAAGACAAAGTGGGGTGTGCATTTGCATAAAGACTAGCTTCCGATTTTTAATGTCGCCCACCTCCAGAGAGAAGGTGGCAGCCACCCAGGCGGGGCCGGAAGTGGCTCAGCCAGCCATGTGCATGTCACAGCAGAGTCAGAACCCTCCTGGCATCCTCAGCCAGCCCAAAGCAGTCGAAATGTCCGCCATGTCACTGATGCACAGCTCAGTCCAGCCTTGCACACCTTTCCAGTCCCCTCCTCCTTATTCATCCAGAGTAGGAAAGCTACCCTGCAGATCTATTTCTACACCAGACTGGGGACACACACTCAAAGAGTACAGATGTCTGACCACCTCTCACCTCTTCTTCATGCTTTAGACAGAGCCTCCGTGACAAGAAGCTCAGCAGTTATCTTGCAATCCCAAGGCCAGAAGACTCCGAAAGATGCCTTCTCCAAGAGATGCCTATCTGGTCCTCAGTTGGTGGCGTACTTGCCTCGCATGCACAGGCCCCAAATTCTGTCCCTAGTGCCACATAAGACTAAGCACAGAAGTAGGGGGACCAGGAGTTCACAGTCAGCCTCAGCTACATGGAGCCTGGGCTACATGAGACCCTATCTCAGACACACACAGCTAACCATGCCTGACTCCTTCAAAGCTTCTGTGTCCAGGCAGCCAAGAGTCATGAGCATCTCTTCTGATTAATGGAGGGGATATGACAGGACATCACCCTAGCAAGGATCTGAGACTTCTGACTATACTGGTCTGTCCCTCCCAGTCTGTAGGATGAGGGCCAAGCCTAGAACTCTTGTGTGGCTCCACCTCAGAGAAGTCTAGCTAAAAATAAACCTGGGGTCAGAAGACAGATTATCTAAAATGACACTGTCACTTTGATGGAGTGGCTGAGAAAGCCACCATGAACAGTGGCCATCCATCAAAGACCTCTGCCTTCCATGTGGAGGTGAGACACCGGAATGGAAAGGGACAGGTGGGTGAGACAAGACAGAAGTGGCTGCCTAGCCAGAAATCCCAGATCATAACTCCCAGCACCCAGACTACTGCCATGAAGTCAGCCAAGCAGAGGTGCTGACCCCCAAATTCAATTTGCAAGGTCAACTGGGCAGGGAAGCAGATCTAATAGAACTGTCAAACCCTAAGTCCCTGCTGAGTCAGAATAAGAAAGCAATGAATAATGGGATACTGACTTTGCAAGAGCCCGGGTTCTCACAGAGGTGAGAATGCACCGCTGGGTTGTTTGGCTCAGAGGTTGGGGGCACTGGCTGCTCTCCCCAGCACATGGTGCTGAACTCCAGTACAAAGGGATCTGATGCCCTCTTCTGGCCTCTGTGGGCACTGCATGCATGTGACGCACATAAATATATGCAGGTGAAACATTCATACACACAAAATACAAACAGGTCACTCTTTTAAGTGAGCTGACCTATTACTCAGTGATATAGCACCGGCCTAGCCCTTGAGGCCGCAAGCTCCATCCCCTAGAACATCAAAATAAATAAATAAAACAGAAAAGGGGAACAAAAAGAGAGAGCCACAGACACATCCTCGTGATAGAAACATACAATTGTGTAGCTCCCTAGAAATCACATGGGAAGGCTGGCCCAGGGTACCCAACAACACAATGGCCCATCCTCCCCTGGAAACCTGTGGGGACATGTGTGACACGAGGGGTTGGGGAACCAGATGCTCACTATCAGATGGCAAACGGGAGAGAACCAGCGGCCACAGGAATGGCCAGGGTCTAAAATGCAACCAATGGGAGGTGACAGCCCACCACGGCTTTAGACCATGGGAAACTGCAAAAGCAACCCTTAGTGCTCAGGTCCAAAAGCTCCCCTGCAGCACAGCCAGTGCCAGGAAAGCCATCACTCTTGCTGCCAGGGGCACAGGCCAGGCCGCCATCACTTACCTCTTCCCACAGGAACACAGATGGAAGGCTTGGTGGGAACGGGTCAGATGATAGCACCCAGCAGCAGATAAGACAGCCACAGCAGGAATGATGGAGCACAGCTCACAGCAGAACTGCTGCTCCTGTACCCTGGACACCAGGGGGTCAGTCCGTACTGATACCCACTCTCTGTGGCAGGAAGGCCACTAGGGCTGAACTGGGGGTCTGGGGCTACCTGAGGAAATCCAGTGAGACTCTGGTGATAATCCAGACACCTGGCCAGCCCCAGGGGTATGGGGAAGCCCGAGACACTGGCCTAACAGAAACTAGGACAACACTAAACACCAGGAGCCCAGGAAACACCAGTATACAACTTGTGCTAAGCCACACAACTTGATAGCACGGCAGTGAGCTGACATTGGTATGGTCAGCCACATGTGGAGATCTAATAACCTCAGAGAAACACAAGCATACTACACATGTACAGGTGTGCATGGCACAAATTTATTCCATAAAATTCTTCATAGCACTTTTCCCTTATAGACTGAAAACCCAGGATATTTTCAAAAGGTTTTATGTTGTGCTCAGTTAAAAAAAAAAAATACAAAAAAAAAAAAACAAAAAAACACCAGGATTTGTGACATACTCCATGCGCCAGAGGAGAAGCACCGTGGAGTCCTGGCGACCAAAGCCTGAGACTCCAGCCACAAATGTAGACAGGACAGTCACAACAGAAAGAGCCCAGGGACTATTATTAGGAGAGAGCACGGGGCTGGGCAGCTCCCTCCCTGAAGGACTCCAGGATCTCACTGCCCAGCACACACCCGAGTGGTGGCACAGAGTACACACCCAGGGCTTCAAGTGCCCCCGGAAAGCAGATCAATTAACATTTAAACGTCTGACCCATTCAAACACTGTGCTATTAAAACCCAGAGACAGCCAGGACACTCACCAGCAGAGGGGACTGCCACAGCAGAGAGCCCCTGGCTGGCTAGAGTGTCCCTCGAGTGGTGTTCTGGCCATGGCAGACATACATGAGCAGGGGTCCCAGCAGACAGCCATGAGGTGACAGGCATGCTGGGCAGGTGCCCTGGCTTCAGCCGGCTCTTGAGAGAACAGTAAGGCTGAGGGAGCCAGGCCAGTTAAGGACAGGGAGTGTAAGTAAGACTTCACCTTCATAGAGCGAGATGGAACAGTGGCCACGTCGCTTCTCCAGTGTGCTGTCACCAAATGTCACCAGCCCCACACCCACAAGGCTGTGTGTGAACCAAGGGCAGCAGGGCTGAGATAAGCCTCAACGTGCCGTTCCGGTCTCCGAAGGCTGGGGCCCATCCTGGAGCACGGAGACCTGGTCCCCACCAGTGACTCCAAACCAGGAGTGCTGCTTCCAAGTCCGCAGAGTACACAGCGCCCGGGGCCATCTGCAGCAGCTGTTGTCACTACAGTGTTCCGAAATTCCATCACACGCCCGACAGCGTGAGAGCCGCTGGCTCAGAAGTCCTGCAGCTCAGGGATGTCCCGGTACAGGTCCAGGGCCTCAGGGTTGGAGAAGGCCCCCCGGTGCTCCACGGTCCTCCCGGCCATCACCTGCTTCACGGCCACCTCCACCTTCTTGCCATTGAGTGTGTACTGTGGGAAAGGCGCAGAAAACACAGCAGGGAGCATTTAAACCAGACACGCGCTTCTCCCCATGAGTTCTCTTCCAAGAGGACCCACGAACCCAGATAGGCAGTGGACTGGAACTCATGCCCCACACACCTGAGGGACCCCGAGAGAAAGTACATCAGAGGCTGTGCTGATGCTGTCCATGGAACCCGCCCTGTGACCCCATGCCTGTGTCAAAAGCACATGAGTATGTGGGTGACCTCCAGGATGTGCGTTGCCCGGACCCACATGCCGGTGCTTTCTTCAGATGGGAAACAGTTGTGAAAACAGACTTGTCCCATCTGACAAAGCAGACGGAGAGGAGAGATTTGTCAGAGGCAGTGGCACCTGAGGCAGATGTGGTGCCACTCTGGGTAAGGACCCTGCGGCACCGGGTGTGCCCACTGCAGTGTCCGGTGCAGTACACAGCATGTGATGGCTGGGAAGACCACGGAGCACACACATACAGACTCATGCGCACACACACACTGACACACTCACAACACGTGCCCCAACCCCAACTCCAAACGTGAGTGCACCAGAATGGAGAACCTTCAGATCCCTTCCTCAACACACACACACACACATACACCTGCAGATCCCTTCAGGGTTCACATCCTCGCAGCTGTCTGCAGGGCATATCCAGGCCATCAGCCCCAATATGGCATCCCACAGAGCTGCTGGAACCGCCGTCATGAGGAAGAAGGCGGTTGCTAGGCAACATGGTACCCATATAGAGACAAGAGCAAGCTGCAGTCACCCAAGGTCTCACAGGCCCAGGTGAGACTCAACGTACTGGGATGCCTTGGGTCTCCAGGATGAGGCTGGGCACGTGGCGAGCAGACAGGCCAAGGCGGATGGCATCACGGATGCGCTTCACGAGGTCGGGCTGGAAGGTGTGCCCAGAGGCCATCTTCAGAAACAGGACCACCCGCTCCTCACCATCCCTGTTGTACTGGGGAACACACAGGCTGTCCTCCACCTCATCGAAGGCTTCCACTGTGGAAGCAGAAAGGAAACAGCCTCACACGAAGCTCTCCACAGGCCACCATGCTAATGTTCCCTGTCAGAAAGAAAAGGTTCGAGGCACCTGGGCAATGCTACAGCTGCACTTGGACTGGGGATGCCCATGAGGGCGTACGTCATACTCATGTACTAAGATGCCATTGACAGGGAGAAAGGGACCAGGCCCAGGAGAAACTGAATTCAGGTCTCACCTGGGTGCACTGACCTGGCACTACCTGGTCTCAGGTCTCAGCATGACAAAGGAGTCCACCTCCCAAGAATGGTGATTTTGGGGTCTTGCCCAGGACTAAGCCCCTAGGCCAGAAGCTGTGAGTATCCCTCACAGGTGTGCATCTGGTGTCTTGCATTGGGCTATGTGACCTTAAGCCTCCACACACCCTCTCTGTGCCTCTGTATGCTTGCCCAGAAGGCAGAGCTGCTATTAACCAATCTCTGAGCTTGCTGGGAGACAGAACCTGAAGGAAGGCCAAAGCCAAGTGACCTTAATGCATTTTGAGGCCTTAGGAGGTGCCACAGTGTGGCCAGGCATGTTCTGGAAGACAGGATGTGTGTATGGAGACCCTGCTACACAGATGTCCACCCTACCCAGCTCTTTAAAACTCAGAACCCTGGGCCTGTGGGAGCACCCTGGACCCGAGGACAGGAGCAGGAGAGATGCACGAACCAATGTTGTAGATCTCTGAGCTGCCAAAGCGTACTCCATTGGGGTTGAGGGTGCCATCACTACAGAGACAAGAAGCACACAGCTGAAGCACGTGGCAATGCCCCATCCCTCTTGGCAGGCTCCTCCCCCAGCACCAGCACCCAACCGCCACCTGTCGCCCTCTCCTCACCCACTTAACAGTCCCCCAGGCCTCCAGAGGGAACGGCAGGAGGAAGGGACACCTCACCTCCGGCCCAGCATGACGATGCCTCCTGTCTTGGGGTTGATCCTGCAGTAGTCACCATGTGCCCACACACCTGCAAGAAAGGCACAACAGATGGGATAAGCCACACTAAAGGGATGGGCTGGGGCACACCTGGACAGACACCTGAGGCAGAGACCAGAGGGAGGGGAGCTGGCCACAGAGTTGGTAAGTCTAGGAACAGGCAGTGTGTGGCTGAGCACTGAGGCCAGGGAGGCTGAGACAGTGGACTACATGAGTCAGGCGTAGTAGCACATGCCAATAACCTCAGCACATGTGATTGCACACATGCAGTTTACACAAAGCCAACAAGCCCTTGGAGACTTGAGGGTACAAGCAGAGTCTGTCCCCAAAGTGAGGTTGCTTCTTCCCATCAAGACAGGAGAAATCAGGGCCATAGAGAACGGTCCTCTACAGCAGCGCCTGCCAAGGAGAACTGCAGGGTTACTGAGTAAAGGTGGCACGGCGGCACATCTGACGTCGGTCACGCTGCACTGTCTCCAGAGCCCCCCCCTCCACCCGCCACTTCCACTGAACAAGCAGGCAAGCCCTGAGCAGAGCAGGCAGCCCTCAGCCCTCAGCCTTCAGCCCTCTGCCCAGTGGCCCATGTGGTTCTCAGCACAGTGATGGTGGCTAGAGGCTTTGCGTGCAGGGGTGGGTTAGGGTGAACTGAAGCCAGTCACAGACCTTGGAATGTTGTCAAGCTGACACTGATGAGATACAGAGAGCCGCTAGGAGGGCTGGAGGAGCACCCATGTGAGCAGAGATGCCAAACCCCAGCCGGGCATGGCGTGGCGCCAGCATGCTCCCACCTACCTGGGAATTTGGAGAAGTAAGCCTTCCTGTACTTGCTGCCGTTCTCGTCATTCCAGAAGTATGTGGGCTGGCAGGGGATGGGTTTGGTGCACACCAGCTCACCGCTCTCTCCCCAGATGGCCTTCCCTGGCATATGGGAGAACACTGAGCCTGGCACACTCATAACCACAGTCTGGCACACACTCCCTTCCTTAAGCCTCATGTGCACCATGCCTTCCCCTTCTCCCTGCCCCGCTCCTCCACCCCAGGATCAGTGGTGATCAGGACATTGTTCCCCACAAGACAGTGGTCACTGAAGAATCATGACCAGCAAGGGATGCATCTGCACACGTGTTTCTCCCTCCTTCCATCCCAGAAGGGTCGGGGAGCCATTCACCTTCCTCATCCCAGGCTTCCACGGCCATGCCAAGGTTCCGGGCTTGGATCTCACCCTTGTACACAGGGATAGATGAGTTCTGGCCCATGAAACAGGAGATGATGTCAGTGCCACCTGCGAGTGACAGCACAGGACAGGCGACCTCAGAGAGAGGTGGCCCTGGGGGACAGGCAACCTTCAGGGCTCCCTATCAGCAAGATGCAGAGCCTGGACAACCACTGGGTCTCCCTCAGACCCATACAAGACAGCGAGGGCTTCCTTCAGGGAGAGGCAGCAGAGACAGGGGCTAGACCCAGCTCTCTATCCATCCCCTGTGTCTGGTGAATCTTCTCTCTGACTGAGCTTCCCTGCCTAAGGACTCGGGGAAATGCTCTCAGCTGGTCACAGCCCAAGACTTAAGGTGGTACTCACCCACCACACACCTCCCCCCGGCACACATGCACACCATACACACCTCACACAGACACATCCACCAAGCTGCAAGCCGAGACTCACTCATGCTGACACACAGCAAAGTCAGCTGGAGCACAGTGAGGTTGTGGGCTCCCAGCCAGGAGTCCAGAGAAGGGGCAGAATCCACGCAGATACCCTGCTCCTCACACTGGCTATCTTGATGCCCCAAACCCGTGGCTTCCAAGGGCCCCTCCCACTTCCCCAGTCCTCCTGCAGCCATTGCTGTTGCCCTACCTGAGATGGAGCCGAGGAGCACGCTGCTCTTGATGCATCTGTACACATACTCGTAGCTCTGGGCTTTCAGTGGCGAGCCAGTGGACAGGATGGTGTGCAGCGTGTGGAGGTTGTGAGTTTCAACTGGGGGAAAAATGACCAGAGGTGAAACTACACCCATTGATCCATGCAGGACACAGTCAGAGCAGATGTCAGTTCCTAATAAGGATGAACATGGGCTGAGGGGCCGCTCACCTGGCTTCATGTCCTTCTCCTCCAGCACTGACAGCCACTTGGCTCCTGTTCCCAGGATGGTGATGCTATGACACAGGTGGGAGAGAGCGCACCTTCAGGTCCCCAAAGCTTCCTACCATTAGCAACAGACTTCAACCAGCACCTCCCACCTCCTGCCTTCCCATTCAGCTCCTGGACAGCTCTGGCCCATCACCAGCCTGGCACCCAGGTCCAGCAGAGATCCACATGGAACAAGAAGAGACCTATGACAGTGAGAAGTGGCCGACTCCCTCCAGGGGAAGAATGGCCACTCACGGTGAGGGCTCCCATACAGGACTGTCTTACTGCCACACAGGGCTGCTGTATGTCCCAAGATAGAGACTGCGGAACTCCAGCCCCATCTTTAACCAGAATCTTCTCTTCCTGGGCTCACCACAGTGAGATAAACACACCCTTAGAGGGTCTCGTCTGGGCCTGTGAGGCAGAGGTAGTGATGCTATGCTGATACCACAATCTAAAGGGTCCTTCCTAGTTTATGGACATGGATGAAAAACTCTTGAGGTCCTAAGGATGCTG
>CM053766.1:102653705-102739830 GCA_028658305.1 Pachyuromys duprasi
GAAAGAAAGAAAGAAAGAAAGAAAGAAAGAAAGAAAGAAAGAAAGAAAGAAAGAAAGAAAAAATTATATCTTTTTCCCAATAAAATAAAATTCTTGCCAGATCTGATTGAGAAAAAGGTTAGTTCCCATGGCAGTTACTCACACAGCCCCTTACAGTGCAACAGGCCATGTCCAGAGTGTGAATGGTACTTCAGACAGTCTCTGATGAGAGACTATCACCACCTGCCCACAGTGAACACAAATGTGCAGCACTTTTGAGGTCTCACCTTCTCTGTAAGGGGCTGTCACCCCTGGGAATTCATGGGACCCCACTGTGGGGCTCAGGTCACACCAGAGAGAAAAGGGAGACTCCCGTCGGGATAAAGAAAATCCAGCTTTCCTGCTCTGCTCTTCCTTTTCCTTCTTCCATCCCCCCAGGTGAAAGCCCCGTTTGCACCCAAGTCCCCCAGGACAGGGCACAAGGGACCACAGCCCTCTCTCTCCATCTTCCATATTTGAATAGCCCTGATCCCTATCTGACTCTTGCCTCCCAGACACTGGCTTTAGAGTGAGCTCCCAGGACTTGTCTGCAGTAACCATGGTACCCTGCACCTGTCTCCCTCCAGCCTCATCCACCTGCAAACAAAGAGCACCCAATCACTGCAGGACTCCTGGACACCTGCAGCACAGACACAGGGTCTGTCCTATTCTCTGCTATAGGAAGCAGTTGACTACAAAAGCACATGAGCTCAATTCCTGAGACCCTACAGATGGAGAGTCCTTGGTTAGGAGGTCAGTAAAAATACATAACAATGTTTGAAGCTCTCAATCCGCAGACGTGTTCTAAGCTTTTCAAAAGCATCTCCTCCTTTGATTCCCATGGTACCAGGACTGGGGAATGTCACTGGCTCAGCTAAGAACTTCAAGCATGGGTGCTGGAGAGATAGCTCAGAGGTTACAAACATTGGCTGCTTTTCCAAAGGTCCTGAGTTCAATTCCCAGCAACCACATGGTGGCTCATAGCCTTCTATAGTGAGATCTGGTGCCCTCTTCCGATGTACAGGCACACATGCAGATAGAATGCTATATACATAATAAATAAATAAATCTCTAAAAAAAAAAAAAAACAACCTTCAAGCATGGGGGCTAGAGAGGTTAAAAGCATTGACTGCTCTTCCAAAGGACCTAGGCTCAAAGCCTAGCACCCACGTGGCAGCTCACAACTATCTGTAACTCCAGAATCTGACACCCATGTACATGTAGGCAAACCATCAATAAAATTTAAATAATAAAGAAGAACAACAATAATTTAGAGCAGAGAATGGCCAGTAGCACCACTCAGGTTACAGACTACATCAGCACCTAGAAGGGAACCCCACAGCCAGGCATGGGACAAAAAAAAAAAACGGTGACCAGTCTGCTAGAAGGCCTGAGGCTAGAGAGGCTGGGAAGGAGCTAGCCTTGGAGGTTGCAAGCAGGTGCGAGGCCTTATCTCAGAGGACCATCTCCAGTCATAGGTGGCCATAGGAAGACCCAGCAGCCAGGGGCCTAATGCTCAGACATCACAGAGACACCCCCAGTCTCGGTGACAGTACCTAGACATTTCCAGATCAGAGTCTGCATATGGCAGCTGGGCAGGTGAGGCAGAGAGCTCAGAGCATGTGAAGGAGCATTTGGCCTGCTGAGGTCCACAGAACTGTGCGAACTGCCTTGTGCACAATGAACAGCCTGCCATGCCATCATGGGTCTGCCCTGAACCAGTGCTTAGCAACCAATCAGGTGGTGAAACCAGGGCCCCTGCTGAATCACACAGATGGCCACCCAGAGTGAGGACAGTGGCTGTCCTATTTCTACACACTCAAGCAGCTGAAGTATACAGCAAGAATGAGGATGACATACTGTGGCAGGGCTCTAAGCATGTGGGTCTTAGAGGGGGGCTCCTGATGTCTCTAAAAGCACCACCAGCTCAAAACAAAACAAAAAAAAACAAAAAAACAAAAAAAAAACCAGAAAAGCCCAAAGCTGCTGGCAAGTACGGCACTGGGTGGGTCAGGTCCTGTGGGGCAATGGCCACAGGTGTGGGCTACACAGCACAGCAGTGTAGCAGTGGTGGGGAGACAGAGACAAGCCAAAGTGGGGTCACATCAGAGAAGTGGACCCCATCATCACAGAGAGATGTACCCGTCCTTCCTGGGGCACCATAGCCAAGGAAATAGCCCTAGAGGACTCCTTGGTCACTGATAGTGACTCCAATGGCAAACCCACCTACCTGTGCCTCACCCTATTGTTAAAAGGCTGCCTCAAAAAAGCACACCAGGGCTGGGGGTGTGGCTCACTTCACAACACTGATTGCCTAGTGGCCACGAAGCTCTAGGCTTCATCCCCAGAACTCCATAGAGCCGGTGCAGTGTGCCACACCTGTCATCCCAGAGAGGCAGAGACAGGAGGACCAGAAGGTCAAGGTCATCCTCCACTACACAGTAAGTCTCAGGCCAGCTTGGGCTTATGTGCTCGGGTCAATATGGATCTGGGGCTGACCCTGCCACGAGGAGGTCCTCAGTAATTGATGGCAGAAGACAGTAGTCAAAATAGGAAAGTGTGAGGCTAGAGAGATGGCTCAGTGGTTAAGAGTGCTGTCTGCTCTTCCAAAGGACCTAGGTTCAATTCCCAGCACCCACATGGCAGCTCACAACTGTCTGCAATGCTAATTTCAAGGGATCTGACACCTTCACACTAAATACGCATAAACTAAAAATTAAATAAATTATTTTTTAAAAATCATTTTAAAAAGTTTTAAAAAAATAGGAAAGTGTCTGACTGGAGCTTAAAAATAGGGGTGCTAAGTTGGGCATAGTGGCACATGCCTTTAATCCCACCACTTGAGAGGCAAAGCCAAATAGTATAAATTAGAGGCCAGTCTAGTCTACAGTGAGTCCAGAACAGCCAAGGCTACAAAAGACCCCCCCCATTTATACATATATATATGTACATACATATATATGTGTATATATGTATATATGTGTATGTATGTATATATATGTATAATTTAAAAATTAAAAGGAGCTGTGGAAAGCCTAAGGCATGATCTCTTCTCTCGTCAGGAAAGGCAGAGCTCAGAGCACGAGCCTGTGGCTGGGCCTCTGCCCAGTTCCAGGTCTCTGATCCCTACTCCAGAAACTCCTCCCAGCTGGTTTTCACCCTGAAAAAGGGTGATCAGTATTGGGTAAGCAGCCTGAACAGCAGTTTCAATGAGTTTAGATCTGTCCCAGACCACAGTTCACAGGAACAGGTGCAGAGATGAACAAACAGTAGGCCTGCCAGAGGATGCAGGGTCCTAGGCCAGGGGCCAGCAGGCGAAGGGCTGTCCCTGAAGCCTTTGGTGCCATTGATTTGTCCCAAGCCATAGCAACCAGGTCCCCTGACAAGCAGCTTTAGACTCGCTTTCTGTGTAAGAAAGGGGAGAGGACCCTCCCTAGAGTCTGAAACTGAGTGGCTAAGCACATCTGAAGGAAGCAATCTCCTAGGCCCTGCTGCCCCCTAGTGTCCACAGCAACAAGCAAGTATCACACACCCAGCCAGCAGCCTGCAAGACAAGAAGCCAGGGTGTCACTCACTGGAAACCACTCTGGAGTCACAGGGATCATCTCCCCAACAGAGGGCTCTCCAGGCCACTGAAGGGTGCTTTGCCCTCCATTCCCAGCATCCGATGGCCAATTCTGACCTGAGGTCAGCTCTACCTCAGGTCCACAGCACCTACCACAGGCCACCTCAGCTCTGATGACAATTCTGCCTCCTTGTAAGGTAGAGCCAATATTTACTGACCCCAGAGTTAAAAGGGTCCCTGCGTCCACAGGTGCACTGTGGGTCCCCATCCCAGGCTCTGGACCTCAGGTGGGCAGCCTCATACACAAAGCCCTTCTGCCTCCTTACTCTGGCCACTGCCTGAGGAATCCAAGCAGAACTACACCAGAGGCCACCCTGTTAGAACCTCCCATGAGAACTCCATGGGCCCCAGCTAGCTCAAACAACTCCACAGAAGACCCTGGGGCTGGAAGCCATCTGTGGAGTTTCAGTCTAGGCCAAGCCTTGTTGATCCCAGTCAGTCTTGGGGTTAGGTATAGGACAAAGCATAGGAAGTGCCATTAGAAGGGGAAAGGGCATAGGAAGTGGAAAAGGACACATGGGTACCACCTCAGCCCCCTGGGCCACAGACCAAAGTGAGGGGCCCCAAGCAACCCACACTCCTCCTCTATGGAAAGACGAGATGATTCCTCAAAGGCCTTTGCCAAGAGAACACCACCTTAAAGCAGATGTGATTTTACATGTTCACCCCTGAAGAATGAGCCAGGGAGCACACCCCAAACTCAGCCCATGCTCTACCGGCCCAGCACCTAGACCAACCCTCAGCTGCTGGTCACACCAACTGACCCAGCCAGGGAGAGAAGCAGCTGGCCCCAGGACAGCAGCTGGCATGGACACCACGTGTCCTCCTACTGAGCACATTCTTCTGGCACTTGGTGAGTCCATGATGCCCAGGGCCCTACTGACCCAATGATTACAGCCAAGGCAGGCTGTCTTCAGTTGCAACAGCACACTTCAGTCACCTGAGCCACTCCGAACATGCTCTGAGCATCATGTTTCCTCAGAGAGATCCAATCCAAGAAGGTCAGGGCAGGCACTCAGGAAACCTCAGAGCTCCAAAGTCCACGGCAGAGAAGGCAAGGTGACTTCATGACACCAGCCCAACTCTGATTGCTACACCAGCCACCTGACAACCGCACCCACCACCGCTACCAGTGCACACCACCTGATAATGGAGAATTGAGAACCAGTGGGCAGGACTTTGAGGAAGGAAGCAAAAACCAGTTGGTAAACTTAAAAACAAGGTCCAAGCCAAGTGAGGCGGCTTTTGCCTGTAACCCTAGAACTTTAAAAGGCTAAGGCAGGAGGACTGCTCAAGGGCAAGCTGAACTACAGAGTATGACTTGTCTATTAAAAAATAAATAAATTAAGTTACTCAAAACCAGATCCCTGTTCATGCTATGGATGTGTGAGGCCATGTGCTCAGTCGCTCAGTCTGCGGCACCCAGGGCAGATCCAGCTCCTTGCAGCCTTTCCCCTCCCTCTTACGGCTGCCCAGGGAGACACTGGCAGCTCGGCTCAGACAGCCACCAGCTCCAAGGGAGTGGGGAGTCCCACCCCAGCAGGGACACTCTTTGACCCCATGGCACCCCTCCAACAGGACCCCAACTCACATTCACACCAAAGTCTGGCGAGGTAGAACTCCAGATGGCTCCAATACTGGCAGCGGCCAGCATGGCCTCCACAGCATGTGCACTGTTGGGGAGGTAACCTGCAGGACGGAGGGGAGAAAGCCCAGGGTTGAGGCAACCAAAGCAACAGACTTCCAGAACTTTCCCTGAGAGCCCTAACGTACCTAAGGAACAGAAATGCCAGCCTATCCACTCACTGTGCCCATGCCACTTGTTGGTACATTTCCCACATTTGAACCAGAGTGATCCCTATGGCCTCTGTAAGCAACTCTACCCTTCCTGGCTCTTCTCCCTCAGTCTGCTCTCTCCATTCACCTCCTCAAGTGCTCATCTCCTGCCCCAGGGCCTTTGCACAAGCTGTACTCAAGTACACATACCAGTCTTCTATGCTCAGTGCACTCCTGTCCTTTAGCTCTGACATCACATGGTGCTCCCTCAGCAAGGCCTTCCTTAAGCTTAGCACTGAAGAAACACAATGGTACTTCCCCTTTCCTGGGAATACTAGCCCTGCCTGACCATGCGTGCACCAGGTATTTAACATGGAGACAGTGGTTCTCACCTTCCTAACACTGTGACCCTTTAATAAAGTTCTTCATGTAGTGATGATCCCCAACCCTACATTATTTTGCTACTGTATAACTGTAATTTTGCTACAGTTATAAACTGTAATGTAAATACGTGTTTTTGAATGGTCCTAGGCAACCCCTGTGAAAGAGTCATTTGACCCCTAATGAGGTCATAACCCACAGGTTGAGAACTACTGTCCTAAGAAATGTGCCAGCTGGTATATGGCTGGGTGGAACAGGAGAGGACAGGCAAGCACACACACAGGGAAAGAATGAGTGGAGGCCCAATCACCAGGGAGGTTGGCATCATGACAGAGAGGCGAAGAACATCTACAATCAGAGGATCACCACCAACAAAATGTACAGTGACAATGCTCAGGTGAAAGGTCTTCAACACAGGCCTTAGGAAAGGGGCCATGAACAAGCATCCACCTGGGACCCCCTAAGGACCTTCTCCACAGAGACACAGCAGTTTGGACTCTGCCTCTCTAAGCACATGGGTGTGCTCTGTTAGTCCATAGGCACTTGAAGGGCAGGGCTCCAGCACCATTGCCCTCAACCCCACAAGAGTCCACCGGTGCCTAACAGGTAGCCAGGCCCATGGCAGAAGTGCCCATTTTACTGTGAGTAGAACTGTGAAGAGCCTCATCATTGTTGTTACCCAAGGGAGCCTGGCCTCCTCCAAATCTATCAGGCCTACCATGGGGCACACATCGCAAGCAAAAGAAAACAGCTATGAACAGTTTGATGCACTGCCTCAGCCCTGCAGGGACCTGTGCCACTTGCCACTTAGTGACTCTACGTGGAGCTACAGTCGGGGCAGCAGGAAGCCAACTGAGAGCCACAGAAGGCCAACAGCCAGCCTGGCTGAAAAGCCAGTCTCCGCAGGGAGAGCCAGTCCCAGGAAGGGTCTCCAATGTGCCAAGGCCAGGCTGGCTCTGTGCTCCCTTTTCTCTGAAATACCTGCTGTAGACAGATTTGAAAAAATGCAAATGAGGCTCATGGCTCAGTGGGGGAGCTTTGCCAAGCATCTGCCCAGAGTTCTAATCCAGCCCTGTGGAACAAACTGGAAGGACAAAAACAAAAAGGAGAAGCTTTGGCACTGCCTAGCTATAGATTTTAAAAGGTGACAGCTAGGGTGCCGGGAGAGATGGCTCAGTGATTAAAAACACAGACTGCTCTTTAAAGAGTCCTGAGTTCCAATCCCAGCAACCACATAGTGGCTCACAACCATCTGTAAATGGGATCTGATGCTCTCATTTGGTATGCATGAAGACAGAGCACTCAAACACATAAAATAGGTGAATAAATAATTTTTTTTTTAAAATGACAGCTTATATAGGGCCAAGAAGGACATAGAAAAATGAGGTTTCAACCTCTAAAGCCTACACTGGCTACATACAGTGATAGCAAAGGATTCAGAAGGCCCAAAGTTCCAGGCCAGCTGGGCCACACAAGAGCCTGTCTGAAAATACAAAGAAACGAAAACCTGAATGAACTGATTGCTGGCCCAGTGCTCACATGCATTCACCTACCAGCTATTTATTAGATGCTGTCTGTGTGCCTGGCCTTCCACAACACGTATCAGGCCAGGAACGAAAACAGAGCCTATCTTCAGGGACAGGCATAGAACCCATCCCCGGGGGGACTGCAGGGCAGACAAACAACATAAAGATGACATCAGAGCTCACAAAAAAAAGTCAAGCTGACTTTGGAGCTTGGGGAGGAATTGCCAAAGCATTGGCAGGGTGGCCCTTAGTGAGGCAGGATCTGTTCACCTCGATGTGCCAGGTGCCATGGGAAAACACAGAACATGGGCAACAGAGTGGGTTAAGCTGGTACGTGTGCTTCCTACCAACCAGCACAGGCCCTGCCCACTGTCTAAGAAGGAGCTTCAGGGCTCCAAGGCCAGCCCTGGACCTGGTCCCTGTGATGTGGCTGTACAAAGACCCTCTGCAAACACAAGCTGGTGCCTGCCGTCAGTCCCCTCAGGGAGAGGCATACCCTGCCAGAAACAGCACATAACTACTCAGATTATCACCCTGGCCTGTGGCCTTGTCCAATTGAGGGTCGGGCATTGAGTCCCAAGATGCCCCAGAAGATGCTCACCCCAGGCACAACCTTCCGGCCACTAGCTAACTAAAGTTACTGTGTAAAGGACAGCTCCCACAGCTGTCTTCCTGCTGCCTGGAAATCAAGGTGAAAGGAGAACTAGAAGGTGGCTGAACTCTTAGAGGGAAGTGTAAAGTCACCTGGGGGTACAATGGGGTGGACAGGAGGGACATCCAGGCCCGAAGGCCTGCAGACTCCAATGCGCCTCCTGAACAAGAGTCTCCAACGAGGTCCAGAGGCCCCCTCTGCCCACTCCTCCTGCCTTAGGGTTCTGCTATAAATGGAGAGGGGAGGGGAGGCAGTGAGAAGGAACACAGCTTCAAGCAATGCAGGGTGGGGCAGGTAAGCAGAGGTGGAGAAACCGAGATCATATGGGGCATCAGTCACAGCGCCCTCCCTCCTACAGACACCTTGTTCTAGGCAGCCGCAGGGCCTTTGCATAGGCTGCCTGGCTCCGTTTCTTCCTCCACAATGTCCCAGGGCAGTGCTAACTCCTACATGCATCTCTGTTAATCCACCAACTGCACAGATATGCTGGCCCCTTTCCGCTGGAGAAACACAATGAGGAGAATTTCTGGCCCTCCCAGAACAACAAGAGAGGGGAGTCTTGCTTTCTCCTTCTTTGTCTTGCTATTTTATATAGTTAATTGGTTTTGTTTTGAGACAAGATCTCCCAATGAAACCTGAGCAGGTCTGGAACTTACAATCCTCCTGCCTCAGCTTTCCAAACTCTGGAATGACGGGTATAAAAACCCAGGACTCTTTCTGGAATGCATTCTGTGTCAACTCTGACCCCTATATATGGCTGGAGTCATGCAGGGGTGTTCTCCACACAACTAAACTTTTTCAAGTCTTTCCACCTTCTGGGCATTTCGCTGTTGGTTTGATTTGGTTTGAGTTTGGGTTCTAGGGGTCGAACTACCACAGCACTAAACAGCATTTACCAAAGAAGGAAGGGAAGGGGAAAGACAGACAGAGAGAGAAAAGAGATAAGGCCCTTACCGACCACTCGGTCCCCTTTCTTCACATCCATTTTCCTCATGGCAGCTGCGAACAGGGCCACCTGCTGCCGAAGCTCTTCAAAGGTCACCTTCACAATCTCCTCCCTGCCTTCCCCTGAGGAGAGAACAAGGATGGCTCAAGCACAGGCCATGCAGGAGGGGACCCCAGTCAGCCTATTGATTAGTTAAAAGCGGCAATGGGGTGTGTGCTTCACACAGACCCTCCCAGCTTCACAGGCCTGGCCCAGGTGACCAGTGGCTCACTGTGGGCCATAGTGTAACCACTGAGCCTTAGTCACGAAAGACACTGCACCAGCTGGTGCCTCGAGTTCTTCGGGAAGCTGAGCCTGGAGAATCACATGCTCCAGTCCAGCAGAGCCACCTAGGGAATGACGCTGTCTCTAAGTCAGTGGTTCTCACCCTTCCTCATGCTGCAACCCTTTAATACAGTTCCTCACGCTGTACAAACCCCCAGCCACAAAATTATTTTCATTGTTACTTCATAACTGTGATTTTGCTATCATGAACTATCATGAACGGTAATGTATGAATCTGATACGCAGGATATCTGATGTGCCACCCCCATGAAAGGGTTGTTCAACCTACCACAGCCCCAAAGAGGGTTGTGACCCACAGGTTGAGAAACTCTGCTCTAAGTAGAAGTGAAAATTGAGCTACAGCCCCGCCCCCTTCCTATGGCCTGCTGTGGGGAGCCAGCCTCCTGTTGTGAGGAGGAGGGGGCCCTAATTGTGAAGGGTGAGGCCCTGGGACAGCCCTGGTCAGACAGCTAGCTATGTCACAAGGGCTGAGGAGGCATATCTGTCCAAGATGGGCTGTCAGGTGACCTGTCACCCTGCAGAGCAACTGGACTGCACTGCAAAGGAACTGGAGTCCTCCCTGAAGGAGAAACTACCCGGCGACCACCATCTCTGAGGCAGGGTGTTTTCTGGCTCAGAGTTGTAAAGCACCTTTCCGCAAGTAAATGAGTCTCCTGAGGCACAAAGCCAGTGTCCTCCATGTGTATATGATGGTGTAAGCCCAGCAGTCTCTCTTTGACCCCCACAGGGCTAGCCATGCAACCACTCCTGTGTCTACAAGCCAGGCCATTTCTACCCCTGGCCACAGCACTCAAGAGACCAAGTGCACTGTGAGGCCAGCTGTGCTGACAAAGCCAGCTGAGGGGCTGCTGGCTGACCACGGGAGCATGAGGGCTGAAGTACCTTGGCTTTAGAGAAGGGAGTGTGGGTGCTGCAGTGGATGCCTGGGTGAGCAGACACAGCCAAATGACAGGAGACACCTGTCAGGGCTGGGGGAGGGAAGAGGACTAACGACACACACACACACACATTCGAAAAGCAGCAGAAACTGAAACACAATGATCTTCAAGTCCTCATATTGTTTGTAGGCCAGCCTTGGGAAGCCAACTGTCGGCCAGGGAGGAGTGCAAGCTCAGGGCAGTATGTTTGCTTCTCAGCACCCGAATGGCTGTCTGATCTGTAGGCTGTCAGAGAACCCCAGCTTAAGGGCACCCACCACTCTGAAGACATAAGAAAGGAAAGCTGGCTCAGCAAAGCTCCATTACAGGGAAGACACAGGGGAGAATGAAACAAAAGCAGCCTCCTCTGCCCACTCAGGGCACAGCTTACAGAAATGCCAGCTCAGCTGACCTGTATTCCTACAAGAGAGGGGACAGGGGGACAGGGATGGGGGATCGCCCTTGGCTCAGTACCCACTGGATGCCTGTACCACAAGCACTGGGAAGCAGTTCAGTTCCCCCTAACCATCAGGTTGCCATTGTGGTTTGGGATTTAAGACTTGTGACTGCTTGCATTTTACAGTGGGAGAAACAGAGTGGTCATGAAGCATGAGGTATGAGTAAAGCAAAGGCATTTCTATGCCTCCAGAGAGGAAGGTGAGGTAGCATCAGGCCAGAAACCCGGGCCTGGACCACAACGGGCTTCCTAAGCCTCTGATGCACACAGACTTAGACACCCAGGCAATGGGTTCAGAAAGGAAACTGAAGGGTACAACAGGACAGACCTTGAAAAGCTCATGCTAACTGGGCATGGTGGTGCACAACTTTAATCCCAGTACTCAGAAGCAGGAGGATCTCTGTGAGTTCAAGAGCAGCCTGGTTTACAGATTGAGTCCCAGGACAGCCAAGGCTATACAGAGACACCTTGGCAGGGGGGAAAGAGAAGGGGTGACAGAAACAAGTAACAGTCTCTGACTAGCCGCTCCACACATTCTCTGTCTAACAGCAGGGGTGCCTTTGTGCCAAGAGGGTGCCAACATCCAGCTGGAACCCTCCCTGCAGCCCCTCCACACCCACAGGGCTACACACATTCACCACCCAGTACACCTATGGGACTCACGGGCCACGTAAAGGGCAACTCTGTCATTCTCCTTGTGCCTTAGGAGATTCTCTGCGTAGTTGAGGCGGCTGCCTCTGAACCACTCGGGGACATCTGCAATTCCTTTAGAAGTGTCCACGACCTGCAGAGGGACAGCAGAAGAGAGCCGGGGCTTTATGATACCACCCATACACCAACCCTGACCTGTAGAGACAGCAGCCCTGCACCCAGGGAAGCTGCTCCCGGAAATTCTTACAACAGAGTTTACTGAGCACCTATTTAACACAGTTGCTCAAGAGGAAGTAAAGGAAATGCCAGGCCAGAATGGGAAGGAAGTTCAGGTCTGTTATCCCAGCCAGATGGCAGCAAGGGCATTAGGAGCTGAAGGCCAGCCTGGACTACATGAAACTCTATGTCAAAAAGAAATGATGCCTAGAATGAAGGTGGGGGGTCACAGACAGAGAGGGGTCACAGACGGACACAGGACTCAGTAGCAGAGAACCTGCTCAGCATCCCAGAGACCCTGGGTTCATCCCCAGCACAAAAGTAAATGAAGCTAATAACCAGTTAGAGAGCCCTGTCACACAGCCTGAGGCCATGCCCCACCACCCACATAAGTCCGTGGGAAAATGACTCTGCCTTTCCCCTGGTGCCAAGAGCTTGGTCTCCTTCTGAGTGCCAGAATATCAGCCTTGCAGAAGGCTTTGTTGCAAACAGGCAGTGAAATGTACTTCAGACACGGAGCTGTTTTTCCAGGGCATCATTTTATTGACCACAGAAAGGAGATGGAAGTTCTTTGGAAAGTCTCCTCAAAGACCACAATGACACGGATATGTTTATACCTCAGACTGCACACTTCAAAGCCATGCTCACACTACATCTCAAGCTACATGTAATGTGGGGAGGGTTGTTTGGGGTTATTTGAGACAGGGTCTTTCTCTGTAGCCCAGGCTGGCTCCAATCTTGCAATCAGACTGCTTCAGTCTATGTGCTATTTTTAATTTTTTTAATTTTATAGCATGTGTGGGTCTTTTGCATGCATGAGTGTCTGTGAACCCACACGCGTGCAGTGCCTGTGGAAGCCAGAAGAGGACGGGATCCCCTGCAACTGGAGTTATATACCATGTGAGCTGCTGTGTGGCTGCTGGGAACTGAACCCATATCCTCTGGAAGAGCAGCCGATGCTCTTGGCCTCTGAGCCACCTCTCCAGGCACCACCCCCTTACATTTTTAATGTGTGCGTGTATGCATGTGTAAGGGGTGTTGCATATACCACAGCACAGTCGAGAAGGTGTGAGGGCAATTTGCATGAGTCAGTTCTCTTTCCATCATGTGGGTCCCAGGGGTCAAGCTCAGGTCACCTGGCTAGGCAATAAGCCTCTTTACCCACTGAGCCATGGTGCGGGCCCACACGTGGGATTTTAAAAGCAGGCATGATTCAGGATTCCCCAGGCAATAGTTCACTCAGAAACAACCGAGAAGGGAGACAAGAGTGTGCTGGGACCCACTTACCTCATCATACATTCGTGAGTAGACTATTCCACTGAACTTCCAGAACTCAGCCCAGAAGTCCGAATACGACTGGACGGACCAGTGGTACAAGTCATCATAATTCCCTAAAAGAACAAGCAAAACAGCAACTCTTCAGCCCAGCCTCAGAGGGACGGCCCCTCGGTGGAAGCCAGGAGAGGGGGGACCCTTGGTGGGAAGTCGAGAGCTTAAGAACCTCATATACCAGGGACTCAGTGACTCTGATGCCCCTAAATGACTGGGAGGGGCCAAACCTCATGACACAAGCCCTTCATCCACAGTACCCAAAAAACACAAATATATATATATTTTATATACATAAAAATATATATTTATATTTACACACACACATACAAACATATATACGTATATATATATATATATATATATGCATACATATGATCCTCCTGTTCCAGCTCTCTGGGATTACAGGAGTGTGCCAGCACACCAGCTTAGCATCTTTGTGTGCTTGTGTGTATGTGTTTACATGTAGAGGACACAGGTCAACTTCAGGTGCCATTCCTCAGGCACCATCCATTTCTTTGTCTGGGCATTTTTAAATTTTAAACAAGTTTTAAGTAAATTTGTTTATGTGTGTGGGTGTTTTGCCTGCCTGTATGTCCATGCATCACATGTGTGCCTAGTTTCCATGGAGGTCAGAAGAGAGAGTCCGGTGCCCTGGAACTGGACAGACAGACAATAATTGTGAGCCATCATGTGGGTGCTAGGAACTAACTCTAGGTCTTCTGCAAGAGCAGCACATACTCTTAACATGGAGTGACCAACTTGATTTTTGAGACAGTGTCTCTTACTGAGACCTGGAGCTAGCTAAGTAGGTTAGGCTGGCTGACCAGTGAGGCCTGGCTATCACCTGTGTCCACCACTCCAAAGTAAGGATTACAGGAACACCCAGCTTTGTTTCGTGTGGGTCTTAGGACCCAATTCAAAGCCCTTATGCTTGCAAAGTGTACACCTGAGCCATCTCCTCAGTCTCCCTGCTAAATACTTTTTATTTGGGGGGTGAGCTAGTACACATGTGTAGAGGTCAGAGGACAATGTTAGGAAGCCTGTTCTCTCCTTCCACTCTGTGATTTCCAGGGGTCAAACTTAGGCCCTCTCCCCTAGATTCAGGGCCCTTCCTTACTGAGCTGTCTCTCCAGACCCTATTCCACAAGTTCATTCTGTGTGTGTGTGTGTGTCTCTACTTCTCTGTCTCTCTATCTGAAATAGAACCTCATGATATAGCTCTGGCTGGCCTCAAACTCACTATATAGATCATGCTGGCCTCAACCCTATAGAGATCTGACTGTCTCTGACTCCCAAGTGCTAAGATTAAACATATATGCCACCATGCCAGGCAGTCTCCATGTTTTCTTAGAAGGACAAACATTCAGTCAAAAATGACATGTGGGCCTGGTTTGGTGGCAAGAATTCCAGCTGGCTCAGAAGCTGAGGTTGGGAGATCCTAAATTCAAGGCCAGCCTGAGCTACAGAACTCGTTCAAGGTCTGCCTGGGCAACTTGACTGAGACCCTGTCTCAAAGTAAAAAGAGAGGATGTGGCTGTAGCTCAGTGATAGAGGACTTGCCTAGCATTCACACAGCCCTGGGTTCAATCCACAGGATGACAAAGGAGAAAAGAACATGAAATGATAAAGTCCCCTCAGTCACAGGGCTCACTAAGACAGGTGAGAACCTGGGGAAAAGAAGCCTCAACACAATTGGAGCCTGGTTTAGCCACCCCTGGAGTTTCCAGTTTCACTGATGATATCCCACCCCGTGCAGATCAGTCCCCTGTAGACTCAGGAGAAGTCACAGGCTCTCTCAACAAAAGTGGGGCATCACTGAAACCTAGAATTCACTCCCTCAGACTCCTGCTTCAGGGGGTACAGGGGGGCACCTAGTCTCAATCTCCACCACGTCTCCTCAGCGCCCCAACCCCCGCCCCAGATAGGATATATACAGAGTAGCTAGATAAAGCATTCAGGGAAACATCAGGATCCGTAAGTTTGTAAACATTGAGCCAGGAATGACCTCTGACTTTGCTGGAGATCTCAGAAAGGCCACTCTGCCTTTCCAGGACATAGTTTGCTCCATGGGTCATCTCAAACTGTTGATAAGTGGCTATAGATCTTACCACATCAACGGAAGAGTTTACTCAGGCTCCAGGTTGGGCTGGCTGATTTGGCTCAGCACCCACTCTGCCACTTCTGTGCAAATGGCCTAGGGCGAGCTGTGCTACCTCTTAAGAGTGCTCTCCTGTCTGAAGAGCGGGGGTGGCTAAAGAGTAACAATAGGGCACACTGCTTAAGAGCAGTGCTGGGTGGTGGTTTCAGAGTGGCGCACCCCTTTAATCCCAGAGCTGAAGAGACAGAGGCAGAAAGATCTCTGTGAATTCGAGGCCAGCCTGGTCTACAGAGTGAGTTCCAGGACAACCAGGGCTACACAGAGAAACTCTGTCTCAAAAAAGCCAAAAAGAAAAAAAAAAAAAAGAGTACAAAGGACTACTTTCAACTATCTGCTTTCAACCCCTGCCACCCCGAGTGACCTCAGACATTACTGACCTCTTCTAAGCTTCAGTTTCTCCCTCTGTAAGAGGGGGCTGATGGTGCTTATCCTTGGGGCACTGTCAGGCCTAGGAAGTGCCCAGAACAGTTCTCTGCAGAGTGAAGGCACCCAGGCATCTGCCATTGGTGCCATCCTTCCATTTGCATGAAGATCCCACATGGCACTTCCGTGGCATATACTGAGCCCATCCATGCAGGCCAGCGAGCACAAGAGTTAATATGCAGTAGTTCACTGCACTTCAGTCAAGACAGGCGGAAGGCAGCACAGGCTTGGGGAGCTCACCTGCTGAGACAGCTTTAGGCACCTGCAGGAACCAACACTAGCCAAACAGGCCCTACAGCTCCTCTCCCTCCCTCAGGCTTTGTCACCTGGGTCCTCACAGAAGGCAGGCTCCCAAGCTGCTGAGACTGGATAGATGCTAAAAGTCTTCTCTGAACACAAAAATGGGCCTGGTTGCTCTGGTCTGTAACCCTAGCTACTCAGGAAACTGAGGCAGGAGGATTAAAAAGAGCCAAACCTGCCTGGTCTACAGAGCAAGTTCCAAGCCAGCCTGAACAATTTTTTGGACCCTGCCTGGCCATGCATGTCTTTAATCCCAGCGTTCAGGAGGCAGAGGCAGGTGGACCTCTGTGAGTTTGAGGCCAGCCTCATCTACAGTGTGAATTCCAGGACAGCCAGGGCTACACAGAGAAACCATGTCTCAAAAAAAAATCAAACAATAATAATAATAGGGTTGGAGAGATGGCTCACAGGTTAAGAGCACTGGCTGCTTTTCCAGAGGTCCTGAGTTCAATTCCCAGCAACCACATGGTGGCTCACAACCATCTATAATGGGATTTGGTGCCCTCCACTGGCAAGCAAACATACCAACAGGCAGAACATTGTATACATAATAAATAAATCTTTTAAATAATAATAATAATAATAATAATAGAGCTGGGCGTGGTGACACAGACATGTAATCCCAGCACCCTAGGCGGCAGAGGCAGGCAAATATCTGTGAATTCAAGGCCAGACTGGTCTACAAAGTAAGTTCAGGACAGCCAAGGCTACACTTAGAAACCCTGTCTTGAAAAAAACACCAAAAACAAATTTTTAAAAAAGAGGGTTGAGGGCTAGAGAGATGGCTCAGAGGTTAAGAGCATTGGCTGCTCTTCCAGAGGTCCTGAGTTCAATTCCCAGCAACCACATGGTGGCTCACAACCACCTATAACGAGATCTGGAGCCCTCTTCTGTTGTGCAGGTGTACACGCAGACAGAACATTGTATGCATAATAAATAAATAAATCTTTAAAAGAAAAAAAAAGGGTTGAAGTGTGGCTCACTGATAGAGCCTTGTCTAGCATGTGGGAGACCCTGGGTTCAATCCCTAGAACTTAAAGAGAACAGAAGAGCACCCAGCAACAACATCATTGAGGAGTGTGGCCAGCCCCACAAACCTGGGTACTGATGGCCACAAGGATATCTTAGCACCTCTAGGATCTTGTGTGGAAACTTTTCCACTGTTATCTCCTACCTCAGCCACATCATGGGGTGAGCCAGGAATCTACTCAGAGGCTGCAACCAGAGGCCCAGATGACCACAGGCACATTTGGTTCAGTGTTTAACCCTCAACCAAGAGTCTAAAGCAATCTTCATTTTAAATGAAAGGGGTGTGGTAGTGCATGACTGTAATCTCAACACTCAAGAGCTAGAGGCAGGAGGATCTTGAATTCAAGTGTGGTGGCACATGCCTGATTTTAATCCCTGCACTTGAGAGGCAGAGGCAAGTGGATCTCTGAGAGCCTGAGGCCAGCCTGATCTATATGGTGAGTTCCAGAGCTGGAGAGATGGCTCAGCTCTTGGAAGCACTGACTGCTCTTCCAGAGGTCCTCAGTTCAGTTCCCAGCAACTTCATGGTAGCTCACAACTATCTATCTGTAATGGAATCTGATTCCCTCTTCTGGTGTGCATTAAAACAGAGCATTCATGTACATAAAACAAATAAATCTTTATATAATGTGTTCCAGACTAGACAGGATTACATAGTGAGACCCTGTCTCAAAACAAAACAAAAAACGAGCTAGGAGTGAGCCATCGTGGGGGCTCTAACTCTACACAAGAATACTCGGCATACATAGACCCCAAGGCAGGAGCAAAGCCCTACAAAAAAGGAGCATGAATGGTGGAGAGGGGAAGACACAACACAGAAGAACACAGAGTTAAGACAACATTTGCACTAGCCCTCACAGCCAGGCAGGTGAAAGGGAAGGAGGAAAGGGACAAAGGAGGGGCCGTACACCACCATCCACAGCTGCCAGTGAGAAGTCTGCACAGATGGCAGATGGCAGGCAGGCTCTGGATTTTCATAGCCAGCCCCTCAGCTTTATTTTGCTGTTATTGCTTCTGAGACAGGGAGACTACAGACTCCCTCTATAGTTCAGGCTATCCCTGAACTCACAGCAATCCTCCTGCCTAGACACCTGAGTGTGAGCCACTAAGGCTGGTAAGCCTCCCAACTTTTAAACACAAGAAACAGAGCTTTTAAGATCAACCCAGGCCCAGCCAACAGCCAGACACTTGAAGGAGGGAGGAGATTAAGGCTAAGGGGTTACTCGGCAAAACTCCAGCCAGCGACAATGTACAGTGGTCAACGCTCAGCACTGGGCCTGCCCTCTCTCCACTAAGGTACACTGGTCCTCTCATTAAGCTCATTTTATAGATGAGGAAACCAAAGCCTGAGGCGACTGGAGGACTTGTTCCTGGTCACACAGCTATAAAGTGGCAGGCAGGTCCCTGCAGGGTGTCAGGTTACAGCTCTCTACAGTTGCTCTTGCCACAGAGAAAGCTTTGGTCCACTTCAAAGGGCTGCCCTCAGTGGAGTGATGTCCTGAAGCATCAAGCCTGTCAAGCCCACACTAGCACCAGATCGGTACTTCCCATCACTGCTGGCAAAGGAGACAGATGAAGTCCAGGCACCAGAATGGCAGACAGGAAACGGATACGATCCCAACAGCGATCCAGTTGGGTTAAGGTTCTTCTATCCAACACCCACAAACAGCCTGCAAGCCCTGTGAGTGGCCAGGCAAACACCTGTCTCCAGGTGAGAGGGAAGGGGTGGGGCCCAATTAGTGAAGAAAAGAGACCCTGCTGAAGCTGCACTTCCGCCTCCGGGATCTCCAACAGCTGCCTGAAGGTCTATGATCCACAAAAGACCTTCACTTCCAGACTACCCCAGCCAGAAAGCAGGGTGCACGATGCCGAGGGGAAGGCAGCAGGAAAGCCAAGTGCTACTCCAACACTGGGAAGAGGACCCAGAGGATCAGCGCTCAGGGTGATTCAGGATCTACCCTAAGGTAGATGCCAACAGAAACAACGGGGTCCCTGTGATTAGGGGGACAAAGAGGCAAAAATGAAGAAGAATGCCACTGTGAACTGAAAACCCCAGGCAGCCACCTGAGAGAGGGACAGAGGGGACCGCAGGACTCACTAAGCCCTATGGATCCCTGGGAAGGGCATATGGAAAAGGACCTCACCCAGAAGGGCCTCTGCCCCACCCACAACCAGACAGACCAGGGTGGTGGTAGCTGGAACTACCACCAGAGGGAGAAGGAGCGAACTCCTACCTTTTCAGGGAAATTTCAAGTTGGTCCCTAGCAAAGGCGACGGAGGAAGCCTGCCACATTAAATCCCATGAACTCAAAAAGAACGGCAAATCAGACCAGAAAGAAGCCCCCTCAGGATGGAAGTCAAGACCCCAGGAGCCACTTCCCAAGCAGGCAAGTCTAAACAACTCCAAGGAACAAGAGGGAGATTTGCCACTTCCAGGGGGAAAGCCTCACCTGCACAGAGGTGCTGCAGCCAGGAAAGGAGCCTCTGTATGCAGTGATGCTCCCCCAAAAGAGTGCAGGATACACCATCAGAAGACCAGCACCTCCTAGAGGATAGCCCAGAGGCAGGGGTCTCCCCCAACCCCAGGACAGGGACGCTGGTCATCTATCCATCAGAAGCAACAACTAGGAGGGACCTCTCTTGAGGGGGACCCAATACAAGAGGGCTCCCCCAAGTCCAGGACCATTCATTAAGTGACCATCCCAGCAACGAAGAAGGGAACAGGCGGAACCTTCCTAGAAGGATACCCCCAACCCTAAGACAGGGGCGCTGGCCATCCATCCATCTATCAGAGGCTTATTCCAACAGCTAGAAGGGACCTTCCTAGAGCGGACCTCCTTGGAGGGAACTGCTTCCGGGAAGGCCCGTGACGGGGATGTACTAGCCGCGTGCCCCGCACTCACCCAGCGCCAGGCCGCAGGCGGCACCCACGGCCGTCCGGAAGCGGTCCATCTGTGTGTCCTTCTTGCTGTCAGGCTCCCACATCACCTGGCACTCCATGATCTCATCGCGCCCGAGCCGCGCCAGCTTGGACATGGTTGCGGAACTGCGGGGCCGGGGCTGCCGGGCTGGAGCTGTAGGGACGGCCGAGAGCACAAGGCACGGAGCGACTCAGCGTGGCACGGACGAACGACGGCGCGAGACTGAGCCAGCGCCGGCGCGGCTTGAGGGACATCCGGCTTGGCCACACCCCCAGCAGGCTTCGCCACGCCTCCAGAAAGCCACGCCTCTTGAGACCACGCCCTCTGCTGTAACCCTCCGCCGCGCCGCGCCGCGCCTACAAATGGTGCACACGCTGCCGAAAGTAGTGCTCTCCTGCGCAGGCGCGGTTCATGGTCCGCGCCCTCACCTGTTGCAGAATCTGCCGGATGTTGCTCTCCTTGCGTTTCGTTCATTCATTCATTCATGTATTCAGGATTAAGTTGCTCCTCCTACAGTCACTTAGTTGCGGAGGTGTCTTAGAAAACTCATGCTGACAGATGTGCGGAAGAGAGAAGGCTTCTAAAACGCGTGTCCTGTGCACGCACTCACAGGGTTGCTGTAACAGGGATACGTGGGGTATATAGTGTAACAAAAGATACTGAGTGAGACCGTGGGTCCATCCTCAGAACCGAAAATAAAAGCATTAAGCACAGGACATTCTGGGATAAGCCTGAAAGCCAGCGCTCGGGAGACTGAGGCAGGAGAATGAAGGTAAGTTCCACTCCAGCCTGGACCCCAGAGAAAGACCCTGTAATCCCAGCACTTGAGAGGTAGAAACAGGAGGGTCCGGGTTTCACGGTTAGCCTTGCTATAGAGTTCAAGACTAGCTTGAGTAACCTTAATAAAGAGAGCCCTGTGTCAAAACTAAAAGAAAAACAGAGGGCTGAGGATGTGACTTCTCCTGATGGCTTGAAGACGACAGAAAGGAGCTTTGGGAAATCTTAAGAAGGTTTCCAAGCAGAGGGAGCAGCCAGTGTGGAGGCCCCCAGGCAGGGACACTGTGTCCTATGGGATGTGCACAGACAACGTTCTAAAAATATTAGGTCTTTGGTACCAAAGCCCTGGGGTTGAGGACAAGGAAACGGTGGCAGCTTACATTGGTCCTGGGGAGCATCAGAGATGTTGACTTTGCGTCTGGGTGACATGAGACCATCAGAAGGTTCCAGCAGAGGGACTCAGCCTGTTTTGTTTTTTGTTTTTTTAAACAGGGTTTGTGTAACCCTGGCTGTTCTGAAACTCACTATGTAGACCGGGGTGGCCGCAAATCTGCCTGCTTCTGCCTCCTGAGTGCTGGAATTAGAGATGTCTGCCACCACCACCCTTCTGGCGGTGCTTTCTTATGCAACCCAAGACTATCTGCCCAAGGGTAGCACCTTTTACATCAATCAGTCAGTAATCAAGAAAATCTCTCACGGGCTGGAGAGATGGCTCAGTGGTTAAGAGCACTAGCTGTTCTTCTAGAGGTCCTGAGTCCAATTCCCAGCACCCTCATGGTGGCTCACAACTATGTATAATGAGATCTGGTGCCCTCTTCTAGCCTGCAGGCACACATGCAGGCAGAATACTGTATAAATAATAATAAATAAATCTTTTAAGGAAAAGAAAAGAAAATCTCCCACATATATGCCACAGGCCAATGTAGAAGCAGTTCCTCAGTTGAGGTTCCCTCTTCTGAGGTGAACCTAATTTGTGTCACTTTGACAATTAAAGCCAACCTGTGTTCAAGTTCTGAGACCCTCCTCTCCCATATTTATTATCCAAACTTGATCTCTCGGCAATCCTGTCAGCCTCACACCTTTCAGTGTCACTGGAGTCTACCAGGCAGTCTTTGCCCACCATCAGATCTTTTTAAAAAACGTATGTGTATATCTGGGCATGATGGTGCATGCCTTTAATCCCAGCACTAAGGGAGGCAGAGGCAGGCGGATCGATGAGTTCGAGGCCAGCTTGGTCTATAAAGCCAGTCCAGGACAGCCATGGCTCCTCAGAGAATCCCTGTCTAGAAAGCAAACAAAAAAACCAACACTATGCGTATGTATGTATCTGTGTGTGTGTTTATGAATGCAACTCGTGAGGGCCAGAAGGGGGGAGTCATATCTCCTGGAGCTGGAATTACAGGTGGTTGCGGGCTGCCAGATGTCAATGCTGGGAACCAAACTCAGGTCCTCCGGAAGAACACCAAGTGCTCTTAAGCAGTGAGCCCTCTCTCCAGCCTTCACACTAGCATGTGTTAACCAGTTCCCATCTGTCCATCATCAGAAACACGGAGATTCCAGTTTCAGTGTGTGTGGTGTGGGGGTGGGAGGGAGTGACGTGTGTCTACTATGTCTCCGGGGGGTGGGGGGCTCAGGATCATGTTTTCACTCCAAAGTTCACCTCAAAGAGGTCCTCATTCCTTCATCAGCAGAAGGCAGGGTCCATGAGAGCAGAACCCCAGTCCAGCTAGGGCAACACAGCTGCAGGTCTGCTTCACTGAGAGGCACAGTCTGAATAACACTCATTCAGGAAGAACCCGGTGGCTGCAGGGTGCCACGCAGGGGCCTGAGGAAGCCTGGGTCGGCCAGGAGCTTTACCACTCTTCATGGGGTAAAATGATGGTAGCCACCAGAGGGCCTCTTTTTCCTTTGTAACTTTTTTCTCTTGCCTATCCAGCCAGATGCAGCCCCTGTGAGAGGGTCCTAGGAGAAGTAGGCTATAACCAGAATAGCCAGGCCTGTTCTACCTCCTGCAGTTCTCTCTCTCTCACACACACACACACACAACCCAGGACCACCTGCCCAGGAGGGGAAGCACTTCTGAAGGAGCCTTTCAGGCCCTTCTTGCTGTAGCCATACCCTTCCTGTCCCACAGGGAGGGAGGAGAATCATGAAAGGCTGCAAATTGCCTGCAGATGTAGCTAGGTTGGTGGAGTGGTTGACTGGCATGCATGAAGTCCGGGGTATGGGATGTGATGGCCAGCACCACAGGAACTCGGGGTGATGAGGCATATCTGTAACCCAAGCTCTAGGGAGGTGGAGGCATAAGGATCAGGAGTTCAAGGCCAGCCTGGGCTGTGTTCAACTCTGTCTCAAAAATATTGGAAAAGAAAAGTTTCCAATTTAAAATGAGACAAAAGGGCTGGGGGAGTCTGCCCCAGGCATACTGCCTCAGCACCTGCCTAGCACAGGCAAGGCCCCGGGTTCCTTCAATCCCCAGTACAACACACAAAGTAACAGAGCTAAAAGATGACTTATTTTATTTATTTATACTAATATATAAAACATTAAATGTATACGGATACTTTGCATGTACATCTGCATACTAGCAGATAGCATCAGACAGCTCTAAGTTCCTGGGTTCAATCCCCAGTAGAGCACACAAAGTAACAGAGCTAGAAGATGACTTCTTTTTATTTATTTACTTAATTATTTCTTTACGGACTTAATGTATATGGGTACTTTGTCTGCATGAACATCTGCACACCAGCAGATGGTGTCAGACAGTTGTGAGCTGCCATGTGGGTACTGGGAACTGAACTCAGGACCTGTGGACAGGCAGTGCATACTCTTAACCACTGAGTCTCCAGCCCAAGAAGGTGACTTCTTAGTTACCTCTCTCCTGAACCACCCATCCATTTCTTCATTGCCAGTTCAAGGCCAGCCTGGGCTACCAAGTAAGACTCTTATCAAACACAAAAATAAAAGTGGATTGGAGACCACACTCTTCAGAATTATGCTCCTGGAGGACCTTTTTTCTTTCCTCTTGGTTTTTCAAAACAGGATTTCTCTGTGTAGCCTTGGCTGTCCTGGACTTGCTTTCTTGATCAGGCTGGCCTTGAATTCACAGAGATCCACCTGCCTCTACCTCTCTGAGTGCTGGGATCACAGGTGTGCAACCCTATGCCCAGCTCAGGAGATATAAAATAAGCAAGCGAACAGGGCAGGTGGATGGCACAGCGTGCACCTCATGACTTGAGTTCAAGCCTCAGGTCACACGTGGAAGGAGAGAACTGACTCCTGAGAGTTGTCCTTTGAGCTTCACCCACACGCCTTGGCATGTGCCCCCACTCTCACACACGGTAGATTAAAACAGACTTAAAGCAAAAAGCAAATCCCCAAAATACATCGTATGGATTCCATTCCCACCCATGTGTCTCTTTCTCTCTCTCACGCGTATTCTGTTCCCCAGACTGGTTTTGAGCTTCTGGGTGCCAGTGACCCCCATGCCTCAACTTTCTGAGTGTCGGCATTACAGGCATATTCTATACACCAGGGGCAAAGGTGGTAGGGGGAGGCAAGTTGTGTTTGAGTGTGTTGAGCGTTAGTGTACATTCCGACAATTTGTATAAACCATTCTGCAGTCCTTATCTCGCTAAAAGTCAAGTCTCTGAGACTTTTGATGATTACTGGTCAGTTCATGGTGTCATTATATATTGCAATTATATATTCCCCACCATTTATATGTGTATATGTATGTGTGCATATATATATATACACATATATTTATATATTCCCCACCATTACATATTGGTGGGTAAGTCACCTATGCTTTATCATTCATTCCTCTGTTAACGGACTTTTTGGTTGGTTTTGGGGGGTCAGGTTTCCTCTGTGTAACAGCCCTGGCTGTCCTAGAAACTCAAACTCACCCTGTAGACCAGGCTGTCCTGGAACTCAGAGATGCCTGCCTTTGCCTCCCAAGTGCTGGGATTAGAGGCTTTAGGGACCACTGGCTGGAAGGCCTGTTAGTGGACTTTGTATTGATTATTTGGTGCACATGTGTGTGGATATGCACCTGCCAACGCACAAATGTGAAGCCAGAGGACAACTTGTGGTAGACGATCCTCTCCTACCATACGGCCCCCAGAAATTGAACTTAAGTCCTCAAGATTGCTGGGAAGCACCTTTAACCCATTGAGCCATCTCGATGGCAACCCCCACCCTTTTTAATAATTTATTTATTTTAATCTTCTGTGCATTAGCATTTTGCCTGCGTGTATTGTCTGTGTGAGCATATCAGATCTTGGAGTTACAGGCAGTTGTGGGCTGCCATGTGGCTGCTAGGATTTGAACCCAGGTCCTCTAGGAAGAGCAGTCAGTGCCCTCAACCGCTGAGCCACCTCTCCAGGTCACTCCAACCACCACCACCCTTTTAAAGGACTTTATTTTCTAATTTGGGGGAGGGAGGGTTGAAACGGGGTTTTCCTATGTAATTATGGCTGTCCTGGAGTTCACTCTGTAGACCAGGCTGACCTCAGACTCAGAGATCTGCCCGCCTCTGCCTCCCAATCATTGGATTAAAGACATGTGCCACCAGGCCCCACTCTTTTTTTTTTTAAGATGTATGTGCATGAGCACTTTGACCTGCGCATCATGTATATACACCAGGTGTGTACCAAAAGGTGGTTGTAAGCCACCGTGTGGGTGCTGGGAACTGAACCCAGGTCCTCTGTAGGAGCAGAAAGTATTGTTAACTGCCAAGCCATCTCTCTAGCCTCCAAGTATATGTGTGTTTTTATTTATTGATTTTCTTTTAGAAGCTCTGTATGCATATGCCTGTGTAGAATTTATGTGTTCCACATGTGTGCAGGTGCCCTCAAAGATACAGGTGGTTGTGAGCTACCTGATATAGGTGCTGGGAACTGAACCTGGGTCCTTTGTGAAGAGCAGTAAATGTTCTTAACTGCTGATCCATTTTTTTCAGTTCCTCAAGTGTGTGGTTTTTAAGAAGAAACTTCCAGGGTTTGCTTGTACCAGGCCCTTATGTAATGGAAACTCAGTGCACAACCTCCTCTGTCTGGTGGTCCAGAGCTCAGCATCCAAAGAATCCTCTGGCCTGCCTACCTGCCTAGTGCCACTCATCCCTGCAGGATTTCTCACTGTGTCTGTGGCCTTGTTCCTAATCCTGTTCCTAATCCCTGCATCCCTGCTTGGGGCAGAAAAGGAGGTAGAGGGTTTGCACTGAGGCCTCGGGTGCCTCTGGCTTGAAGGCGTTGGCACCTGCCATGTTTCCATAGCCCCTGGGGTGTAGTGGGAGGGTGAAGCCACCCACCTTGGAGGGCAGGAAAGGAAACCATCCCACAATGCACCTTGCCTTCCTTCTGGCCCTGGTCTGGAGGGCGTATTTCCTGCTTCAGCTCTGACTTGGCCCTGCATCAGAACCTCCTGTGCCATGCCTCAGAGAAAGGAGGTTTTGAGTCAGTGATTTGTTCTTGTCTAGTCTGGGCTCTGTGTTTGCCCCAAAGCATAACAGCTGGGGCTGGGGCTGCCATCCAAAACAGCTCAGTGTCCAGCTCTTTAAGTCCTGTAATACATCCACACACAGTGGAGTGGCCTACAGGCTTATGGTCGGATCACACACACACATCAAGAAAGACCAATCAGGAGCTATATCTTCCCACCTGATCCAGGCCACTGTAGTGGCCCATGTGACCCTCTGCAATGCCCTTGATGGTGGCAAGCATGCTTTACGGCCTTTGTGCTCAGTACAGCTGTGGCTCTTCAGGGAGATCAGTGGGCTGAACATCTCCAATTCACCTCACCCGTGTCAGGTTACACCATTCTGTTAGAAATGGGCTTTCATCCAAAGCAGGAGGATCTCTGTGAGCTAGAGTTTGTGTGGTCTACAGAGTGAGTCTCGGACAGCCAGGACTACAGAGAAACCCTGTCTCAAAAAACCAAAACACAGAAAAAAAACAAAAAAATATTATTATCTATGTGTACATGCATATGTCTATATATGAGGTCAGAGGTTGTCAGATCCCCTGGAGCTGAAGTTACAGGCCATTGAGGTACCTCAGGTGGGTGCTGGGAATCCAACTCAGGTCCTCTGCAAGAACAATCTGTACTGTAAACTATTGAGCCATCTCTCTTGCCCTGATTTTATTTTTGAGACGGGGTTCTCATGCAGACTCATTGTATAACCCAGGACGGCAGTGAACTCACAATCCTCCTGCCTCCACCTCCCGAGTACGGTAATGACAGGTGAGAACAGTCACCCAGGGCTTAAAGATGTTGCTTTCTTCTCTTCTGTCTACCCCTGTGCACCATCCTGTAACACAGCAGCATTGCATTGCACGTCTTCAGGCCCCCATCTGGAGCCCTTCCTTCTGGCCGCACCCCCAGCTAGGTGACGGACCTTAAACACTGTTCCCTGTTCCCAGCGCCAATGCCAAAGCACAGGTCTTCCCTTCCCGCCTCCGCTGTCCCTCAAGACAACGGGGCCAGCCACCCAGCCCTGTCACTTGAAGCTTGCTCCACACTGCTCACTTGCTCAGAGTGAGAAAGGTGACCAGATGGGGTGAGCACACACCTCTGCCTTCACTTGGCTTTTTTTCTCATCTTACGCAAGTTCAAAGTTCTCTTCCGCCACAGCTTCCAGAGAAAAGGTCCTTACAAACACAAAGTCCCCAGTGTGTTCTGCTGGCATCTGTATCTAAAGAAGGGGAGCAGGAGCCAAGGTGCTGAATACATACAGTCCCCAACACAGGGCATCTGGGATTAAAGGCATACACAACGCCTGGCCCTCACACTCTTAATTTTTTGAGGCAGAATCTTTCATTGAACCTGGAGCTCACCAACTGGCTGGCCAGTATTCCAAAGATTCCCCCTGTCTCCACACCTTCCCAGTGTTGGCATTATAGACAATCCAATAGCATGCCCAGCATTTTGCGTGCCTTCTGGGATCGGAATGCAGGTCCTCTTAGCATTTATCTATTGAGCCATACCCCAAGCCTTAAAAAAATGTGTGCGTGCGACACACCTGCAACCAGCCCCAGAGACAGGCAGATCTGTGAGTTCAAAGCCAGCCTGGTCTTCAAATCGAGTCCAGGATAGCCAAGGTTCTGTTTTGAAAAAAAAAAGATAAGAAAGAAAGTGTGTGTGTGTGTGTGTGTGTGTGTGTGTGGTGGTGGTGGTTCTAGCACAGTCTCTGGAAACTACTAATTCATCTCCACAACACACACATTTATTTTAGATGGTGAGGGTGTAGGTGACATGTGCCACGGCAGAGATCAGAGGACAACTTTCAGGAGTCAGTTCTTTCCACCTGGCATGGGGGTCCTAGGAATGAACTCTGGTCCTCAGGCTTGGCGGCAAGCACTTTACCTTCCGGGCTATGTCTGGGGCCCTCGTTTGGTTCTATGTTCAGCTAGTGGCTATGGTTGTGCTTGCCGGTAGGACATGCTAAAGAGGCAGAGTCAGGAGAGTGAAGAGGAATGCTCTTCCTGAATTGCTCAGACTGGCCCCGAATTTGCTATGCAGCCCAAGCTAGCCTTGAACTTGTGCATTTCCTGTCTCAGCCTCCCAAGTAAGTAGGATTACAGGCCTGAGACACCACAACCCATTCTCATCTCTTTTATTGATATCGTCTTGAGGTGTTTTGTTTTTGAGACACAGTCTCATGTAGCCCAGGCTGGCCTTTACTTGCAATGTACCCCAGGATAACCTTCGAATTCTGGTCCTCCTGCCCAACTCCCCTGTGCCGGCTTTCCAAGTGTACACCACGCCTCCCTTCGCTTTTTCCTTTAATTGTTTATTTACTTGTTTATTTTAGGGGTGTCTTTCTCACACATACTTTTTTTCTTCTGTTTATTTACCTGCTCGTTTTAGGAGCGCTTCTCTGTATCTCATTTCTTTATTTTAATTGTATATTTACTTACTTTGTTTTAAGGGTGCCGGGCTGGAACCCAGGGCTTCCCCCCGAGCGACTCGGGTGCCTTGCCACAGAACTACTCCGCAGCCCTACTGGCCGCGAAGAAGGGAAACTCAATTACCACGGCCCTCAAGCTCTGCACCAGCTACAAGGAACTTCTCTCCAGGCCGAAGTAGCCACGCCCTTGCCGCAATCCTGGCGGAGGGATTCTGTGCACAGACACGCGCCACACGCGGCTCGCGCGCTGATTGGCTGGTGAGAGACTGGCCCCACATCAGCCCAGATCGCGACGCCCCAAAAGGCCGGCCTGAATGACAGCCAATCACAAGGCACTCCGGTGCGTGGGCTGCGCCCCTCAGCCAATCTAAAAGGGGATCTCGAAAAGGGTGTGCCCAATAAGAGTTAAGCGGAGAGGCGGAGCCTCCAAAGACCAGGTTGGGTGCGGCTGTCACCATGACAACCTGACAGCGGGAGAGTCCGGAAACTTGGGCATTCTGGACCCTAGCCCTGGGTGGACGCCCGGGATTCTGAGAAAATGCTTTTTATTATTATTATTTTAATTGAGGAACTTTTTTGTTTCACCGTATTTGCTCTATATAAGAAAAAAATTTTCCGTACAATATATTTTTATCTCGTTTCCCTTCCTCACCAAAATGCTTATTTTAATTAAAAAAAAAATAATATATTGAGACACAAGGTCTCATGCAACCCAAGCTAGCCCGAAATTCGATATGTAGCCGAGGCTGGCCTTGAACTCTTGATCCTCCTGCCTGTACCATCCACATGTTGGGATGGAGGCATGTCTCACCTCCAGCGTGCTTAGGTGAGCTCTGTACTGGCCGACCTGCATCCCCAGACCAAAAAGGTTTTAGCCATCTGCATGCTGAACTGAGATAGGGGTAGGTCCATGCATGGGGACCTGGGGATCCTAGAGAACCCGCCCAGCCCAATGCTTTACATAAAGGTCCGGGGGACAGTGTACAGGGGCCGGCAGCACAGTGGCTGGGTCGCATGAGTGGAGGACTGCTTCATACGGGACAGGGTGAAGTGACGTTGGGACTCTGTAAAATATGAATGGCAGCCTTTACCCACCGTCTCCTCTGCATGGCACGTTGTTAAACAAAGGCAGGGCCCCTTAAGTGGGCCCAAGTGAAAGCAGGTGCCCTGGCTTTCTCCCTCCCCATCCCAGCTGGTCCAAACAGATGTCTTGACTTGACACAAAAATAGAACTGAAGGACATCTTGTTTAAAAAGAACAGAACATGTCCACTAAGGTCAGTCTCCTCCATACAGTGAGTTCAAAGCCAGCCTTGGCTACTTAGTGAGACCTTCACAAAAAATAAATAAACGCAACCAACAAAAAGCCACACTTTGTCCTGGAATGAAAAAGGAAAGGGTGGGATTTTGTCCTGCCTCAAGGAAGGTGGTGTAAATGAAAGCCATTGGCGGCCAGTTTCAGAAGGACCAGTCACTGTTTGCTGAGGCTGATCTCAACCTCAGGAGTCTAGGCTTTCTCCTCTACTGACAAAGTCAGTCCCTCAACAGAGCCTTGTACAAGCTCAGCAGGGACAGCTGAGGAAGACACAGGGTCCCTCCGCCGCTACTCAGAGCAGCACAGTGACCACCTCCGCGGCCAGCCTGACCTCGAAACCCACTACTCAAGCCAACCCACACCTTCCCCAAGCAGGCAAAACCACCGGAAACATTCCACCCACACCAGGCAACGTTTTCCAGCTCCATGGCCCACATCCAGCCAGGACTGACTGGCTTTGGGGATAGTTTGACTCTTGGTATCGTAAGCTATCGCAGGATGAAGACATAGCTAGATTTTGAAACAAGTACAGATAGTCTTGTGGGGATGAACAACTGTTCCAAGTTCTGGGAGTCAGGCTACTGGGGCCCTTTTCAGGCAGTGGGCCCTTCAGCACTAGTGACTTAGAAGGCTGGAACAGGTGAAGAGATACTTTTTCTGGTCTGATGGTTCCTCCTCCTTTGAGTGCCCAAGGCTCAGGCTGGGCCAGCTCATACTAGGCAAACCGTCTGGAAGCTAGAGGCTCAAAGCCTGAGGGCCACAGGGTAGAGGCTATGACTGTGGGCTTTACCCACAAACTTAGCAACTTTCATCATCCTCGTCTGGTAGCAGGAGGCACTGGCAGCATGGCGGGGTGTGCGTGTGTGTGCAGGAAGCAGCCCCTGAGCTCTTGACAGCAACAAGTGTCACGTGCAGAGTCTGAGACTGTAAAGAAGGAGCCACTTCTCCCTGGGCCCCTAGGCAGGTGTCGCTTTAAAGCAAAGAATCGCTTTAAATCATGTGGTGGTGGCAGCGGCGGCACATGCCTTGAATTACAGCACTCAGGAAGCCGAGTCTGAGGCCAAAGCCAAGGCTACATAGCGAGGTCCTGTCTCAAGAAATAAAGATCACCATTATTGCTAATAGTACGTTGTTTATAAGCACTCCTGATGCTCATTTTGTTTATTCTTTGACGGTTTCAAGCACCCGTATATAATGTATTTTTATTATGTTCACTTCCCACGCACATGTTGGTAAGCAGGTGGGTATGTGTGTGTCATCGTCCACCTGTGGAGGTCGGAAGACAAACTTAGGAATCAGTTCTCTTGATCCACCATGTGAGGCCTGGGGGGCTCAAACTCAGGTCATCAACTTGGTGGCAGGCGCCTTTACCTGCTGAGCCATCTCACTGGCCCCCCATTTTATTTTCCTTAAATACGGGGTCTCACATAACTCAAGCATATATGGGGTAAGAAGCCAGAAAATAAGAGATTGTAGACTCTGGTGACTGGAAGTGTTACAGAGAGCAGTCAAGCCTTCAAGGCCAAGGGTGTGACCATAGGGTCTGAACTCAAAATGCTGCAACTTGTAATGCAAGGCAGATGTTAAGAGCGGAAGAATTCCAGCTTCCCACAGGGGAGATAGAATGACTGGTGCTGAGAAGTGCTGCAGAATCTTCTTCGTATCTGGTAGGCCCGGGAGATAAAGGCTAGCACACCTAGACTGAAAAATCTCAACTGCCTAACCCCACACTAGCCTTGGAGCACAGGCCGGGTTAAAGGTACTGAAACTGAGCCCTGCAACACTAGAGGGCACCACCTGCCTGCTGTCACCACTAGCTGAAGCCCAAAACTGGCCTAACACTGGCTCTGGCTTCCTCCACCACCCCACCCCAGGATTTCTAACCTCCAGAAGCTTGGCCCTTAATGCTTAATAGCTTCCAGAATACTTCCAGCAACAAGGTCCCCAGTGTGTTGTCTTTGCTCCTGTGGTTTCTACCCTGACATCCCTCTGCAACTCTTCAGTAGCACTTTTCTTGCTATTGCTGCTGTCTGCACGTGAGCAAATGCAGACACACACACACTGGGTGTGGTGGCACATACCTTTAATTCCGGCACTTAGGAAGCAGAGGCAGCCTGCTCTACTTGGGGAGTCCAGTACAGCAGCTACACAGAGAAACCCTATCTCAAGGGAAACACACACACAAACACTAAATAAAATTAAAACTTTAAAAAATAGACCGGAAAGATGACTCCGCAGTTAAAAGAGCACCTAATGCTGTTCCAGAGGATTCAAGTTTGGTTCCCAGCACCCACCTGAGGTGGCTCACAGCTACCTCCATAACCCGCAAGGGATCTGATCCCCTCACTCTTCTGGATTCTGCAAGCAAGCACAAACACATAAAAACATAATTAAAAAATAAGTTTAAAATAGCCAGGAGTCATGCTGCATGCCTTTTAATCCAAGAACTCAGGAGGCAGAGGCAGCTGGGACTGCAGAGTGAGTTCTGCGATAGTCAGGGCTACATATTCAGATCCTGTCTCAAAAATACATATGAATAAAAATGATGGGGCTGGAGAGATGGCTCAGTGGTTAAGCGCACTGGCTGCTCTTGCAGATGACCTGGGTTTGCTTCCCAGTACCCATATGGAGACATCTGTAATTCCAATTCTAGGGCCTCTGACCCCCTCTTCTGGCCTAGAAGGGCACCAGGTACATACAAGGTACACAGATATTGATGCAGGCAAAGTAGTCGTACACATAAAATTAAAATGAAAGTGACTCTCTAGTTAGGGGAGTACCCACTGGTGCCTCACCAAAGTGAAGAATTCCACGCAAGAGTCCAAACAACAAAATTACAGTAAACATTTATTAAGCCATAATGTTCACAATGTTTTCATCCAGTTCTTAAGTCGATCTACAAAGATCTCTAACATCAAAGCCAGTGATTAATAAATAACAGGAATGTATCCATCACTGTGCAAAAAATTAATAAGCCTTTTTCTATATAAGATATTCGTAGAATCAGCTTCCCAACTAGGGTATGAGCATGTGCATGTGTGCACGCACCCCACTGTGTTCACACAGAATGGCTTTCTATCAAACTGAACACTATATAAATTTTCTAAGCCAAGACACAAAGCAGGAACTCAGACATTATTGGTTTAAAAAAAATAAAGGAATATAATTTGCAGCTAAGAACAGGGAAATTACCTCATGGGGGATTTAACTGCACAGGAATCACCATCACAAGAAATTAATTTAATTACAGGATATTCAGAGATTTATCACAGTTGCAGACAGAAAACTGACACAACAGCAAAAAGCTTGAAATCTGCAGACACTGAAATCAGTCATACCGTCAGCTGCCACAGCTGTCCGGGTGACAAGGTGTGCTTGTACCATCAGGACAGAACAGGTTCTCTGTGTCCGTCCTAGCTACGGAGGGTTATCACCAAAGAGCAAAACACAGAAGGATGCCAGTCAGGGCATGTCATTAGCAGCTGTCTAATGATAAGGGTATTGATACAGATATAGATGTATTCAATATGAATATATACATATATATTCATTCACAGGTAAGGGGCCCAAAGTCCCTTTACTTAAATGGTCATAAACAAAACCATTGAGGAATGGGCACAGGTTGTTTTGAAAAGAAGCTTGCATGCCGGAGGAAGAGCTCTCAAGCCCAGGACCTGAAAGTTAAAAAAGGTTGGGAAAGGCACCCTGGGAATTCCTTGTAGCTATAGGTGCATACCAGGCACGCCAGCACTGGCTTTCTGGTTAAATTAGGTAATTCAAAACCTGCTGGGAGACTGGGCGTGGTGGTGCACACCTTTAGTCCCAGCACTTGGGAGGCAAAAGCAGATGTGTTCTGTGAGTTCAGGGCCAGCCTGGGCCAGCTTGGGGTAGCGTGAGACCCCGCAGCCTCTGCATTACAGAGCTTACTGACTCTTGAACAAATTGAGTTTGGTTGCTGAGACAGTGTCTCGCCTTGTAGACCAGGATGACTTTGAACTCACCACCTTCCTGTCTATCTCCCAAGTTCTGGCATTGTAACCACACCTGACTTCCTGGTCATCCTACTTACAGCCATCTGTGAGCAGGCCATGTGAGTAAGCAGAGCTTTTCACACCAGCCCCTCATGGGTGGGACAAGGCCATGCTCCCAACCACAGGCTGCCCCTTGGAGGTTCTCAGGGGGTATCTAGGAAGGATGTGCCCTCCTGGCCACTTCCCCTGACAGTCATAAAAGGCCACCCTCAGCTCCCATTTCTGCTCATAAGCCCTGTGGCCTGCTGAGCCTTATTTTCAGGTTGCCTCTCGGGAATGTCCCTGGGTCACTTTTATGAACAGAGTACCCCATTATGATTCACAAGGCCAGCAGGAAGGATAGTCTTTTCCACACTTTATTGCCAGTAAAAAGAGCCAGGGCTCAACAAAGGCCCCAAAGGGCAGAAGACGCTGGTGGCAATGGAAAGTCCATCTGGGAAAGGTGCCTGTGTGCTACACCAACAGCCTTCAGGCTATAACAGGGAAGAAATCACTCCATAAACACTGACTACAAGCTGGGGCTGGGCTGATTTGGTGGAGTGCTTATGCAGCATGACGGAGGCCCTGGGGTCTGTCCCATCACCACTTAAAGCAGGTGTGGCGGCACCTGTCTCTAATCCTAGCACACGGAGAGTGGAAGCAGGACCAGGAGTTCAAGGTTGTTTTCAGCCACATGGCCTGTCTAAGACCAGCCAGGGCTGCAAGAAAACTCATCTCAAAACAAAACAATAGGGTTGGAGAGATTGCTCGTGGTTAGAGCTCCGGCTGTTCTTCCAGAGGACCTGGGTTTGATTTCCAGCATCCACATGACAGCTGCCAACTGTAAGTAACTCTAATTCCATGGGATCTGACACCCTCCCCTCCACCTCTGCAGGCACCAGGCATGTACGTGGTACACGGACATACAAGCAGACAAAACACCCACATACATAAAATATTCAAAATAAAAGATCATCATCGAAAATCACCAATCCCAACACGCCCACCTAGACCCAGTACTTCAGAGATAGCCAATAAAACCTCAGTCCTGTCCTTGGAAAAGTATTTTACGTGAGAAAGAACCCCCCCAGGGGAATTAACACTGGTTTTAAGACAGTTAAAATCCTAACCCTGTCTTCTTTTCATTTAAAAACATTATATATGGATTTATTTCAGGGAAGGGGTAGCAAGCCATAGCCCATGTGCAGAGGTCAGAGGAGAATCTGTGAGAATGGCCTGTGTCCTTCCAACATGTGGGTCCCGGGAATTAAATTCAGGCTGAGTAGCAAGTACCTTTACCCACTGATCCACATCAGTGGCCCCTGACCCTTAAATATAACAGATCCACAGTAGCTGCTATCATAATATTTCTTTATCATGTTATCCAGTTGAGGAGATGTACACAGCCCTGAAATAAGGCATGAAATAAGGTACAAAAATACATCTTTCCACATACAAAAGAAATGGTGGGAAAGGGAGGTCAATAAGCTGCATACTTCCACAGAACAGAGAGAGAAAAAGAAAAACTCTTTAACTATTCGGTGTTAGGAATACTTCCAAACAAGATGGGCAGCAGTGCACGCCTATAATCCCAGCACTCAGGAGGCAGAAGCAGGCAGATTTCTGTGAGTTCCAGGCCAGCCTGGACTACAAAGCGAGTCTAGGCTACACAAAGAAACGTTGTCTTAAAAAGCCAAAAACAAAACAAAACAAAACAAAACAAAACAACAACCACCACCACCACCACAAAAAAAAAAAAAAAATCCACCCAAGCAATGCCAGTGGTATACGCATTTGATCCCAGTACTCAGAAGCAGGTAGATCTCTGTGGAGTTAGAGGACAGCCTGTCTACATAGAGAGTGCAAGGTCAGCCAGGGCTATCCAGAGACCCTGCCTCAAAAAACAAAAAGAGAGAGAAGATGTAAAAGGTATGCATCAAACACCATCTGAAGTTTTAAAAACTACTAGAATTTCAAGTAACACTCTATTCTGACTTGTGCATTCTTCCATTTTGAATGAAGGCATCTTGGGGCTTGACTCTAGAATGCTCTCTTACATGCACAGAACATGTTCCACACCGAGTACCCAAACACCAAAAAGACTGCATACAATGGGTGTGCTGTCCTCCATCTGTCATCCCTGCACTCAGGAGGTGGAGGTCAGAGGGTCGTAAATTTAAGGCCAGTCTCAGCTACTTAGCAAGTTCAATACTAGTCTAATATACATGAGACCCTGTCGCTAATACGTAAATGTAAAAATTAAAATGAAGGCATCTTGTGTGTGTGTGTATGTGTATATGTATATATGTATGTATGTATATATCAAACTATAAAACTAGCTTTAGAGACTACATTTGGTCAGGCTAAAAAAAGTTGCAGAATTTTTTTTAACCTTCTTTTGTTGTTGTTATTGTTTTGAGACAAGATCTCAAATGTGACTCTGGCTGTCCTGGAACTTACTATATAGACCAGACTGGCCTCAAACCCAAGAGATCTGCCTGCCTCTGGCTCTTGTGTGCTAGTTCACCTGGCTTCTGTATTTGCTATGCTGGCCTGGAATATACTACTTCGACGAGGCTGGCCGCCAAATAGCAGCAACCCTCCTGCCTTTGCCTCCTGAATACTGGGATTGCACACTCAGCTACAGTGGACCAACTGTCAAGGAGCCTACCTAGGACATCTCAGTGGCCATCAATAAGAGGAGCCAAGGCAAGAGTAGGCTTTACAAAAGGCAACTGCCACCAAGCCAACATCTGCCAAACAATCTTTTGGTATGATACAGCCAGACATTTGAATGAAAAGGGGACATTCGGCGTGCCCCTCCCCAGCTACTTGTACCCCATGCTCCATGTAGATCTATCTACAGTATCTAAACAGGATAAATGGAATGTTTCACACCAGAACTCATGTGTTCCCAATGTCCTCAGTTTGGGTTCCAGAGGGAATGCGATTCAAGAAAGGAGGAGTCTCATACAGTCACCTCGAGAACAGAGGTCTCTCTCAGACAGACCCGAATCTGTGTTCCAGACACTTGCAACCAAAGACAGAACTTCACAGACACACAGCACCAGCCCTGGCATCAGCTGGGCCCCTCCCCCTCTACCAAGGTCCACCATGAGAGCCGACAGGTGTCTCCACCAAGCTGAAGTTGGAACTCAGTGGCTCCAGGGTTCACTGAAGGACCGCAGAGACAATGGCAATCCCAGCAAAGGCCGGCTTTCTTTCCACAGAATGCTGGTAGAGGGATGTTGCCTCCAGTCTCTGCCCAGAGGCTAAGCTAAATCAGCCCTGGACCCTGGACGAAAAGCACCTAAGACACATAATTATAAAATGTTCAGGACAAACAATTCATAGCCCAAGGTGGCTTATGCCTAAGAATGTTCTAGAAGCAATGAAATGAAGGATATTACTGGCCATGAACAGTTCCTTTTTCTTCTATGGTCCTGAGTCAGTTAAAAGCAAAGGAAACCTTTGGGGGGGGTGCAGCCTTGCCGGGCCACAAGGAAGACAATGCAACTAGTCTTGATAAGACCTGATAGGCTACGGTCAAATAGAAGGGGAGGAGGACCACCCCTATCAGGGAACTATGGAAGGGGCTTAGGGAAAAGGGAAGGAAGGTAGGATTGAGAGGAAATTGGGGGGAAGGGGACACAGCCAGGATATAAATTGAATAAATTGTAATAAATGATAATACTAAAAAAGAAAAAATAAAAGGAGCAAACTGTCAGAGTCCACCTGTTTATCTGGGCTTCACTGGCAAATAGGGAATGCGAGTTTTAGCTGGACTCTAGAATTATCTTCAGGGTCCACCCAGGAAGTTCTTGGCATCAAACTCAAAGACATTTTGCAGCCCCAGCCATGTATTTTCCTTCTGGAAAGGCTGAGAGTTAGTCTACATTAAAAACCAGGGAGGAGAAAAAGATCCCAGGATGTCTGTGGGTACCTTCGTTCAGAAATACAGTGACAGGGACGGAGGTGGGCTCAGCATTCCCAGCACCATAAGAAAACAGAAACGAACAGGAAGAAACACAATTAACGGAGCTCACAGGGGCCCCAGGATCCTAAACTCTGAACCTCAAGTATCCACAATAGCAAGAGACAGCACATTAACCAAATCTCCCCCGACCCCAAGAGACATACAATAAAGGTCACATTTGGGAGTAGGAAGATATCGCACACAGTGCTCACCCAGCAGCCAATTTAAGCTTCCTTAAAAACTTCAAGTGCTCCCTTCAAAGTTCTGATAAACTTGACTCCATCTGCCTTTATTTAAAAACCTTACAAAAGATGTACTTAAATGTTTGAAAAAAAATTAACTTTATGTTCTATGCACGGATAAACTTATCTGGCTACACAGCTAAAGGAATATATATATCCGTTGCTTAAAAAATATGTTTTCCCACTAGCAACACTCTGATTAAGTTCTACATAAGTTCATTCTTCTCCAATGGGTCCTAAGGTAGACGCACAGTGGGAAATAACCATGTGTGGCATTCTTGCTCGGTTTATTGGGAGGGCTGGGGTTTAGTAGGACTGCCGGCTGTTTTCTTTGTTTGATGTCTCTTGACCAGCTGACACTCCTGGGCGGCCGGAAGCTGACGTTCACTTGTCCTTGGCGCGGTCCAGGTTCTCCAGCACCCTGTTGAGGCGGATGTTGAGCAATCTCACCTGGTTCTCCAGGTGTTCCAGCTTCTCCTCCACACTGGGGCTGCTGAGGCCACCAGGACTGCCTCGCCAGTAGCCCATGGGCCCCGTCATGAAGTAGACAGCCACCACGAGGCAGAGCGGCAGCACTGCGTGCTCAGGCTCACCCTCGTGCTTGTGTAGGATGTACACGCAGGACATGGAGAACAGGATGACACGCACCAGCCAGAAGAAGCGGCCGAACACCAGGTGCAGGAGGCTGAAGGTGAAGCCCAAGGTCAGAGATAAGAACCAGTAGGCCAGGAGGACCACACCAACCAGCACCAGGGCTCGGGTGGGACTGCTGGACACGGAGGCTGGGCTGAAGTACTGAGACAGGTTGGACACTGTGAAACAGAGGACAGGGTCAGGTACTGCATCCAGGTGGCAAACAGATGTGCATATAGGCAAAACACCCGTAACACGCAAAAACAAATCTCAAAAATATTTTTACAAGCTCGGCGGTGGTAGCTCACTCCTTTAATCCCAGCACTCAGGAAACGGATCTCTGTGAGTTTGAGGCCAGCCTGGTCTACAGAGTAAGTTCCAGGACAACCGGGGCTACATAGAGAAACCCATTTTTATTAAAAAAAAAAAAAAAAAGGGTGCTAGAGTTCCAACTCACATCTTTATGTTTGCAATATTTCCTCAGGCTAGTCATGGTGGCTCACATCTGTCATCCTAGCACTTGGGAAGCTGAGGGAGAAGGATCAAGAGTTCAATGTCATCCTTGGCTCCACCACAGTGAACCTGAGGCTACTGTGGAGGACAAGTGACACTGTCTCAGAAACAAAGCAAGATTACAACCACAAAAACAAAAATAACAGCAAATCAGAAATGGTAAAATTGATTTTACCAACCTTGTGTTGGTGGGAGGGGGTCCTCATGTAGACCAGGCTGGCCTTGAACTCACAGAACTCTGCCTGCCTCTGAGTATGGGGAATAAAGGTGAGAGCCACCATGCCAGGGTAAAGTTCACCAATTTCTTTTCCCTGTGACATGACTAATAGAATGCTTCTATATGTCTCAAAGCTAATTGCTATCAAACTAATCTGAGTGGGGGAGTCTCCATTATAACTAACACCGTGAAAAAACGATGGGGAAGGAAGTGCTTGGGAACGGGGCGCAGCCACCAAGGCAGCCCTCACCCCCCTGGTTCTGAGCTTGAGTCACAGTTCCCAAAGGCCTTAGGGTGCCCTGCAGGTTATCAAAGCCAAGAGGGAAACTCACACCACAGAGATAAGGTATTTCACCCCACCCCCACGAGCTGCTCTCAGGTGATAGCAGCCGGCCAAGTGTCCTCAGTGATGACTGGTGTCCTGTAGCTATCCAGCTCTGCAGTTTCCCAGCCCGGGCTGCATGCAATTCCTTGCAATCAGGTTTATCTCTACAGGCTCGCTGCCCAGGGATGGCAACCTAGAGTTGCACAATCCCAGTAGGTGATGGCTGAGGCAGCCTGGCAGGATTGCACACAGTTGCAGTGTTTGGGGACATGTTGGCTCATCTTGGTCCCAGGGAGACTATGTGCCACACGGCATCCTGAGAGCCACACATGTCTTCTGTTCAACACCCAAGTAGCAAGGTGGGGCGACCTAGTAGGAGGCCTTTTAAAGGTTAAACTTGGTGATTCAAGGTTGGAAGTGGTAAAGAGCAGACAACAGTGGTGATGTGTGGGTTCCACCTTGAACCCTGGTCCCACACCTATAAAGAAGGGATGCCCAGGACTAACAGGTTTTGAGAGGATCCTGTTACAAGGCTATCTCCGTGTTTTGGGTCTGCCACAACTGACCCCCATACACCAGGTAGTTGATGATCATTACATGGTAAAATTCATCCTCCCAGTTCGGGGCCCAAAGACCACGCTTCCAATGTGTGCTCTCCCCTGACTTCTGATTTTGTCTTTGACTATGCTGAAACATAGCTCTGAGGATGAGGGCTCTTTGGAGCATCCTTCTGGCCTCTCCTGGCTTCTGGGAACTCCAGGCGACCCGTGGCCCACGGCACTGTCACTACAGGCTCTGCCTCCATCATCTGCACAGCCTTTGAAGCTCCAGGGACCACACGTTCAGCTATTAAAGGTAAAATGCTCCTTCCTACCTGTGGTCCTCCATTCCTTCAAGCCTCGAGTGTACCCTCAGCCAGGGGCATGGAGACTCCCCCACACAGTAAGACTGCACCCCAAAACAAAAGCACACAACACAGCACCCTGCACGACCATCTCCATACCTACCATCAAGTCCAAGGACTTCTAAGAGCTCCATCCAAACTTTCCATACTGTCTCTATGAACGTGTCCACTCCCTGCACGAACCGCTCAGTCAGCCTGGACAGTAACTGCAGGGATGAGAAGACAGTTAGCAATCAACCAACAGGCAGTCATCCCCATCCAGTCAAGCACTGGCGTGTGAGCTCAGGAGAGGGCACCTCAACAGAAAGACCAGAAGCAGCTTCACGGGCAGGCTATCGTCAATCCATGAACAAAAAGTAATAGCTGGTCCACCACCATGTAGCATGTGGAAAGCCCCTCAATCACGCACACTAAGAGACACCAAGTGTCTGCACTGCTCTGGCCATTTTCCCTATAGTTTCGCTGGTTCTTGGTCAAGGCTTCTGCTTCCTCTGCCTGAGAGTTTCTGTCCTCCACATGTTTCACAGGGCAGTTGGCTCTCCAAGGGACCAATTCAGAAGCCTGAGGTCATGCAGCAAGGGCTCATGCTGTTTGTGGCCTCAGAGAGTGTCATTAGCTCTCCAGGTGATTTGTAAAAGCCAGTGGACCTGGAAATCAGAAATTCGAGCTACTGCCTGATTTCCTCTTATTTTCTTTTGAATAAGTGATCGTGCTGGCTAGTTTCATGTCAACTTGGCACAAGCTAGAGTCATCAGAAAAAAGGGAGCCTCAATGAAGAAAATGCCTAAGAGCGGGCTGCAGGCAAGCCTGTAGGGCATTTTCTTAATTAGGAATTGACAGGGGTAGGGGGACCAGCCCATTGTGGGTGGTGCCATTCCTGGGCTAGTGGTCCTGGGTTCTATAAGCAAGCAGGCTGAGCTAGTCATGGGGAGCAAGCCAGTTAGCAGCACCCCTCCATGGCCTCTGCGTCAGCTCCTACCTCTGGGTTCCTACCCTACTTCAATTCCTGTCCTGATTTCCTTCAATGACAAACAGTGATATGAAAGCAGAAGCCAAATATATGCTTTGGCTTATATCTGGGAGGAAATAAATGCTTTCCTTCCTTTGCTTTGGTCATGGTGTCTCATCACAGCAACATTAACCCTAATTAGGATGGTGATATTATAGCATAATATCACCTAGCATAAAACCCAAAGCCAGGGCTGGGGTGTAAGTCAGTGGGATCATGTTTTCCTAGCATGCGTAGTCTCCTGAGTTCAGTTCCCAGCAGCACAGAAACGGGGCAGCTCAAACCGAATGCAACCCCAGTTCCACCAGCTCTGACGCCTTCCTCTGTCCTCTATGGGTGTGAGCGCACAAGTTCACACATACAATTTAATAAAACTAATCTTGAAAAACTAAAGTCAGGCATAGTGGTGCTTGCCTTTAATCCCAGCGCTAGGGAACACAGGTGGATGGATCTCTGAGTTCGAAGCCAGCCTGGTCTACACATACAAAGTGTATTTTGGGACAGGCAGAGCTTGCATATTGAGACCCTAAAGAAACAAAACAACAGCAAACCAATAAGAAAGAAAGAAACACACACAGAGAGACACACACATACACTCAAGAAAGGAAGGAGGGAGGGAAACAGGGAGAAAGGCAGCAGTACAGTTTTCAGTGGCACCAGCTGCCCAAGAAGTACTGGGCAGGAGTATTTTAGGGTAAGCTTCTGACTCATGCTGGACCTTCCAGGCCTTGATTTTCTCAAACGGAAAATGGGACCAAGAGACAGGATTCAACACAGGCAGATGAAAAGGCTAAAGATGGTGGCAAGTCACCTGGCCCATTGCAAGTGGCAGTTCAGAGCTGCTACAGTTGTCCAGTCAAACCAGTGAGGGACAGGATGGCGAGGAGGGGCCTCTGGGAGGACAAATCCAGACCACAGGTTCTTTCTCAGGCTAAGAACTGGCCAGGAGGGAGAGGACACTCTAGGGCTGATCCCCACCCCCTGCCCTTTCAGCCACTCAGCTGGAGAACATGCAGGTCCCTCTGGCAAAGCTAGACATGGAAGGAGACCCACGGACTTTATGGAAATGATAGGGTTCAGCTGTATCCTCCTAAATTTGAATGTGAAGCCCCTAGTCCCCTGTGAGGGAACATTTAAAGACAGGGTCCTTTTGTTTTGTTTAAGACAGGGTTTCTCTGTGTAGCCTTGGCTGTCCGACACTGGATTTGTAGACCAGGCTGGCCTTGAACTCACAGAGATCCGCCTGCCTCCACCTCCCCCAAGTGCTAGAATTAAAGGCGTGCACCACCAGGCCCAGCTGAAGACAGTGTCTTTAAAGAAGTGATCTGGCTACAATCACTAAGGTAGGCCAAGTCTACCAGGGCAGAGGTCGTTACAAGAACGTGTGTAGGTAGGCTTGTCATCCCAGCTGCTCAGGAGGCTAAGGCAGGTGTGTGTGTGCAGGGGAGTGGGGGTGGAGGTGGTAGAGGGGGTGTCTCTGCCAACACCAGGGCTGGCAGAGTGAGGATCCAATGATCCAGTGATCCAGATGGGGCCAAAAGGAAATCTGGTTCAACAAGACTCAGTAGCTGGCATTGACTCAAACTTCTAGAGTCTGACACCAGGAAGTTTATTTTAGGCAGATTTAAGTACAGCACTTTTTTTTTTTTTTTTTGCTGGGGGAGAGGGGAGGTTTCCTGGTGTAACACAATCCCATGTGCACAAAGAGGCATAATAATTGCATCCAAAGTCTTCTCAAAGTACACGTCACTTCTTCCATGAAGACGGGTTCTATACATGAGCTTCACAGCTTTTTTTTTTTTTTTTTTTGCTTTTTTGCTTTTGAAGACAAGGTTTCTGTGTAGCCCCGACTGTCCTGGAACTTGCTTTGTAGGTCATGCTGTCCTGCAACTCACAGAGATTCCCCTACCTCAGCCTCCCCAAGTGCTGGATTAAAGGTATGTGCCACCACTCAGCCCCGTGTTTTCTCAAGGGCCTAGGGGAAGATCTGGTGTGGTGTCCGTCATACAGCTAGCACAAAGGTCATCTGGGCTACCAACTACATCTAGTCCTGTTTGTGGGAGCCTGGGGAGCCTCTGGTATACGCAGGGGTCTTCTAGTCTATTAGCCATCTCCAGTCCTGGTTGTGGGAGCCTGGGGAAGCTAAGCATGGCCTGGCCATACACCCTAGCACCTCCGTTCCCAGGCCTCTAAGCAGAAACAGGTTATATGTCTTTTCCCTTAAAGAGACAAGGCTGCATGTTTAACATTCTTGGTTTCCCTAGTCCTTATCTGTGAGGGCAAAGACCTCTGTGTTCCCTAACAGGCAGAAGATTACAAGTTCAAGGCCTGCCTTGGGCTAAAGAATGAGCCCAAGACCAACCAGGACATCTTAGTGAGACCCCCTTATCTCAAAACAGTTAAGGGGTGTGGCTCAGAGGTAGAATGTTTGTCTAGCATGTATATGAGGCCCTGGGTCTCCGTACCAAAAAAAAAAAAAAGGCCAGGTGGTGGTGGCCTTTAATGCCAGCATTTGGGATGCAAAGGCAGATGGAGCTCTGTGAGTTTGAGGCTAGCCAGGTCTACAGAGTGAGATCTAAGACAGCCAGAACTACAGCCAGAACTACACATAGAGACCCTGTCTCAAAAAAAAAAAAAAAAAAAGAGAGAAAGAGAGAGAGATAACATCAGAGACACACAGAGCAGACCATGGCCACCAGAACAGAGAGAGACAAGAGTCATGAGCCCGGAGGCAGAACCAGTAGACCCATCAGGACTCCAAATTTGTTAGTTCAGGGAATGGGGGAAGGGACAGAGATACCAACATGGCTCAGTGACCACGCCAACACCCAGGTAGAGCAGGCTGCCAGGAAATGAGGTGTCACCACCAAACAAAACAGGTGGAAAGAAAATAATAAAAACTGATTATGGGGGCTGGAGAGCTGGCTCAGAGGTTAAGAACACACGCTGTTCTTTCAAGGGTCCTGAGTTCAATTCCCAGCAACCACATGGTGGCTCATAACCATCTACAGTAAGATCTTGTGCGCAGGCAGAATGTTGTAAAAAATAAACCTTTAAAAAAAACTGATTATGGGGACACACATGCATGAGGAGGGCAGGACATCTCTGTGGAATGGGGTTCTCTCCTCCCACCTTTTTGCCAGTTTGGGGGATTGAACTTAGTTCACTGAGCATCTATGGCAAGTGCCTTTACCCACTGAGCCACCTCTCAAGGACAGTTTTCAAATCCTGATCTTCCTGCTTCTTACCCATTCAGTGCTGGGATTACCCAACATGCCTGGCTTTATTCTTTTTAAAGATTAGGTCCCATGCACCCCATTTTTCTGGTGTTTTGGAGATACCTATCTTAGTCTCTTGTCTCTCTTAGCTGGCCTCAGTGACAACCCCCCATCCTGCCCCCGCATCAGTCTCCCGGGTGCTGAGATTGTAGACATCACTACTGCACTTGGCTGCTTTTTATCTTAGCCCTTCTCCCACCTCCCTATACTTTTCTTTCCAGGGGATCTGATGTCCTCTTCCAGCACCCATGGGCATGTGTACTCATCACATGCTCTAGTCCACACACAGACACACATATTAAAAGTTATTAAAAAATAATTTAAAAAAATTTTAAAAAGATGGAGTGTTTGAAAAGTAACGGCCATGGCTCAAGCTTACACACACACACACACAAACACAGAGTAAATAAATAAATAAGAAAACAATGAATTTTAAAGAAGGGGGATTGTATTTGTTGGTGGCATCACTATGCGAGCCCACGCCTCATTTGTCAGCTCACACCCTTTGTGCAGCCTGTGCATCAACTCAATGATCTTCAATAAATCTGCTCAAATGATTAAGGTGGAAGAAAAAAAGACTAGGGAAGTGTCAATTATCTCCCTCAAAATACTTCCATGCAAGCAGCCACAGAAGAAAAGTTCTATAAAAACAGAAAAGACCAGCTGTTCAACTCCAGACTAGCAAATGAAACAAAGCAAACGCCCCAGAAAAGACAGGACCAGAAGCAAGGGCGGGAATCTCTTTGTTCAAGCCAGCCTGGTCTACCAAGGACAGCCAAGGCTACACAGAGAAACCCTGTTGTCTCAGAAAAACAACAACAAAAAGTGAACATTTGAATACTTGGAGACACAGAGTTTACACGGTACAGCTCACTCCCACATCCAGAGGGTCACATCTCTCTACAGTACAATTTCAGAAGAGGGAGCTGCAGAATTGGCTCTGCCCTTGCTGTTCTTGCAGGCAACATGCGTTCAGTTGCCAGCACCCACACCAAGCAGCTCACAACCACTGGCGACTTCAGCTCCGGGGCATCGTGCTTCTCCTGGCCTCTGTAGGTGTCTGCACTCACGTGCGCAAACAAAAATAGCGGGCAAGTGGTAGTATACTCCTTTAATCCCAGCACTCAGGAGGCAGAAGTGGATCTCTGAACTCGAAGCCAGCCTGGTCTATCTCGTAAAACCATAAACAATAATAATAATAATTCATTTTTTAAAAGTTATCCCTCCTAACATTCATGGAGCCCTGGGTTCCATCCTCAGTATGCCATGAGCTGGGTGTGGTGGCTCATGCCTGAAAAGCCAGCACTTAGGAGCTGGGAGTAAGAAGTGTCAGGAGTTCAAAGCCAGACTAAGATACAGAAGACCCTGGAGAGAGAGCACGAGAGAAAGAGAAGGAAAAAGAGAAAGAAAGAAAGAAAGAAAGAAAGAAAGAAAGAAAGAAAGAAAGAAAGAAAGAAAGAAAGAAAGAAAGCGAGCGAAAGAAAGATAAGGCTCTGTGGGTAAGAGGGCTTACTGGGCAAGCACGAGGACGTCAGTTCCAATCCCCAGCATCCACCTAAAAAGCCAGGTGTGGCCATGTACTGGTATATTGCTGTAACCAGTGTTTTAGAAGTGGAGACAGCAGGATTGCTGTTGCTAGCCTAGCTCCAGGCTCAGTGACAGGGACCCTGTTTCAAGGGAATAAGGCAGAGTGACAGAACAGAACAATTCAAAAGCCCTCCTCTAGCGGGGTGTAGTGGCTCACGTCTTTAATCCCAACACTCAGGAGGCAGACACAGGTGGATCTCTGTGAGTTCGAGGCCAGCCTGGTCTACTGGACTTGTGTGCCCACACAAATGCACACTAAAAATAGGGGGTAGGAGAATATTAACCCATGCCTATGGCTCCAGCGCTCTGGAGACTGAGGCAGGAGAGCCTAAGGCCAGACTGAATACATAGCAAGACTCCACCTCAAAGATTAAAAGAAAATGAAGCAAAACCCTTAAGCATTGTATTTCAAGTGAAGTACAAGGGAGCAGTGAGGAGAAAGATGAATTGAGAGTAGACACAATTATGATAGAATGGTGCAGACAGGAAGGAACTACTCAGTAATCTGGTGGTTGATTTTTTTCTCTACATATTTAAAGTATGTGTATGAGTGTGTGCACATGAGTGCAATACCCATTGAGTCCAGAGAAGGGTGTCGAATCACCTGGAACTGAAGTTACCAAATACTGAACAGAACCCAGATCCTCTGAAAGAGTAGCCAGTGTTATCAGACCCTCAGGTCACTTCTGTAGCCCCTAGCTTGATGTTCTGACTGAATAAAATGAGAGGTTCGTTTGTTAGGAAACTAAATTCTGTCCCATTCCCACCCCCATTCTATGCCTTTTAAAATATTATCTTAAGTTCATGAAGGACAATTCGCCTTCCACTATGTGGGCAAACTCGGGTCGTCAGGCTTGGTGCCAAGCATCTGTCGCCATGGGTGCTCTTCATAGAGCTTGTGGGCCAGCGATGTCCTGCCGTGGGGAAAGTACAATCTGAAAGAACAATTCTTTGATGTGTGTGTGCATGTAGACTCCACCTGTGAAGGTCAGAGGACAACTTACAGGAGTCAATTCTCTCCCTCCACAACCTGGAGGAGGGAAGGAACTCAAGACTTACAGGCAAGCACACTTGCACCTTCACCTGCTGAGCCATCGTCTGGGTCCTCAGTTAATTTTAACTAAAGGAAAAGCCGCTGGGTAGCTTTAACAGGCCCAGGCTTACTAATTAGACTCAAACCTGCCTTATGGGTAAGGATGGTTTTAAAATGTTTCCCAGGCACAACGGCCCACGTCTTTAAATCCAGCACCCCAGAGGCAAAGGCAGGCAGAGCTCAAGATCAGACTTTGTGTGAAATGAGCCTTGTGCATGATCATGTGGGTTTGAATTGCCTCCAGGGCCTCCAAGCTCTGAGGGCTGGGCTGCGGGTTTTTATTGTTTGTTTGGTTGGTTGGTTTGGTTTTTGAGGCAGGGTTTTTTTCTGTGTAACCCTGGCTGTCCTGGAACTGGTTCTGTAGACCTGGCTGGCCTCAAGATCCACCTGCCTCTGCGTCCTGAGTGCAGGGATTAAGGGCGTGCACCTCCTCTCCCCTCCCCCACCCCCCACTCTGGCCAGGGGCTATGGTTTGACCACTTCTCTATGTCTCGTTTGGGCAGGAGAGAACCTAGGAGGTGGGTTGTGACTGGGCTGTAGATACTACACACTGAACACCTGCTTGTCAGTGGTGGGAAATGTTTACGCAAGGAAGGGCTTTGTCTAACAGGAGCGTAATAACTCCTTCATTCATTTGAAAGTTATTAAGGAAGTGGGGCTTCAGTGGTAGCCTGAGTGCTTAGTGTGTGCAAGGTTGTGGGTTCAATCCCCAGCACCTGGTACAGGGATGTTAGTACTACCAGTTTTTGAAACAGCCATAAAGGAGGCTGGAAAGTAGAGTCAGCATTTAAAAATTCATACTGCTATGACCTAGGACCCAAGTTTGGTTCCCAGCACCCATGTGAGACAGCTCACAACTGCCTGAAACTCCAGCTCCAAGGCATCTGATGCTCTCTCCTGGTTTAAGTGCACTCGTGTGTAACCATCAGAGCCATACAAATACATGTAACTAAAAATAAAAATACAGCCAGGCTTGGATGCACACACCTTTAATCTCAGCACTTGGGAAACAGAGCCAGGTGAGTCTCTTCTGAGGTAGAGGCCAGCCTGGTCTACACACAGAGACCCTGTCTCAAAAAAACAAAGAAAAAAAAGGGGAGGGGGCAATCTGAGTTCTTAATGTTTTCCCTCTTGCTAAGGACCAATAAGGTTTCTAAACTTTTACGTCGCTGAGGATGTCCTCAGCGCCGGCAGAGCTAAGCAATGTTCAATTAAATTATCCTACAGCCAAGAAATACCAAAAGGGAACTTTCCAAAGGACATGATTCTGGCCCAGGAAGGAACCAGCTGCACTGACTGATCATAACAAAATAACTGTTGTTCCCATCCCCACGTAACAGACAGAGCCACTGGGATTTAAAGAAGGGAACCCAGGGACAGGCAAGATGGCTCAGCCTGTAAAAGTGTTTGCCACCCGGCCTGACCACATATGGATTCCCAAGACACACAGAGAAGCAGAGAATTTTAAAGCTGCTTTAAAGCTGTCTGCTGACTTTTCACATGTTCATGTGCGCAGGCAATCAACAAACTGACATAAAAAGTATTTAAAAGTGAAGTCATTCGGGGCAGGTAGTGTGCTCACCTTTAATCCCAGCCCTCGAGGCAAACAGAGGCAGTAGGATCTCTGTGAGATTGAGGCCAGTCTGATCTACAGAGTGAGTTCTGGGTCACCCAGGGCTGTTACACTGAGAACCCTTGTCTCGAAAAACCACTAAATAAATAAAATTAAATAAATAAATTTAAAATAAATAAGTCACAGGGGCTAGGGGAGATGGCACAGTCGATAAAGAGCTTCCTGTGCGAGCATGTGGAGGACCTGGGTTCCAAAATAAGGACCTGGGTTCAAGAGGATCCGAGTTCAACACCAAGGGCGCTGCTGGGGAGGAGGAAGCAAGAAGCTTCCTGCGGCCCTGTGGCCCACTGGCTAGCCAGCTTGACCTAATCTTCAAACTTCAGGGCAATAAAGGAACTTGTCTCAAAATACAAAGGTGGATGGATGATTCTTGAGGTTGAATACCTGAAGCTGACCTCTGGACTCAATCACACACACCAAATGAAGCCACAGGCCTAGCCTCATCCGGCTGGAAAGAGAGAGAGGGCCCCAACTTGGGCCCAAAGTTCTCTGGACTCCACAACCCCGAGCCAGACGAAACACGAGGAAGGCGAAAGAACCGCGTGCATCTTGACTTCTCTTTTCTCAGCACGGTGCACCCAATGTAGGTGACCCGGCGGAGAGAGGGGAGCCCTTCGGTGGAGGGAGTCATCCCAGTCTCGCAGACCCTAGGCTCCCAAGATAAACCAAAGGCTCCAAGGTGCCTCATCCCCACCCCCAAACACACAGTAGGCGCTCAGGTTGCCAAAGCAATAGCTCAGACTCCATAGCTCCCTGGAAAGGAGAACTCGGCCCAGACATCTCTGAAGCAAGGGGTGGAAGGCGGAAGGCCCATGGGGCCGGGCCGCGAGGGGACCCGGACGTCCCCGGTGCCTGGCTCATAGTGGGCGACCATTGAGACGCGGCGGGTGAGCGCGCGGGCGTCACGCGCTCCGGGGGCCCGCGCTCGGCCCGGGATGCAGCAGGCCGCGACCGTCCCCAGCCCGGGTGCACCCCCACCCCCTCAACAACGGTCTCCCGGTCCCGCAAGGTGACCGCGGCGCGCCGCCCACCTTCTGAGCCGCGCGCACGTTGTCCTCTCCGAAGAGGCTGCTCACGCTCTGCGAGAAGCTGCTGGTCGCGCGCCGGTGGCTGTTCTTGTCCGCAGCCCCGCGGCCCCGAGCCCCCTGCGCTCCAGGGGCCACCAGCGCCAGCAGCAGCAGCAGTGCCAGAAGCAGAACTGGCAGCAGCACCGGCAGCCCGGCCCGGAGCCGGGGCTCCTGGGACGCGCGCGCGCCCATGCTCGGCCTAGGGAGGAGGGTCGTGGGGTTGAAGGGGGGAGAGGGCGGAGCACGCGGCCACCGAGGGCTCCGGTCCGCACCGCGTGGGCGCGCCGTCGCTCCGCCTTGCGGCCCCGCCCCGTCCGCGCACGAAGCCCCGCCTCCCGCCCGCGGCCCCTTTACTTCTCCGGCCGATAGTATCAACTCTGCTGCACCGCACGCCGCTGCACGCAGGGCTTGCAAAGGCGCTTTCCTGGTCTGAGTCGGAAAACCGAAGGGCAGCACCTCCCTGCACCCCGAAAGCGGGCCGCGCGGAGCACGCTTTCTTTCGTTCTCGTGGCCCTCCCCCGCGGATGGCACTTCCGAGCCATAAAATGGTTGAGGAGGGGAAGCTAGGGAAGGCAGGCTGATTTGAGAAGAGGCAACCGGAGAAGTGGTTTGGCCCCGTGCAGCCCCTTTAAAGGATTTGATGGGATCAAGGGACTCGGGACGCGTTAAAAGAGGTTGGGAGGAGAAGAGTGTCTAGAGTTGGTCCCGCCAGTCAATTCTGGTGTCAGGAAGTACCCGCTCCACCGCTAGGCGACTTAAGGACAGTGAAACCAAATTTACAAGAGATGTAGGGATGAGAAGAATTTACAATCCAAAATTCAAGACTTCCTACAAGAAAAGCTACTGGACTTCTTAAAGATGAACCGCATAGCATGGCAGGCAAAAAGACCAGAGGACTATGGATATGAAATATTTAAGAGCCATGATAATCTTGTTACAGGCATGGTGGTGCATGCCTGTAAGTCCAGCCCTAGAGAGGCTGAGCGAGAAAGGATGGCCAAGTCAGACTAGCCTAAGTTATACCGAGTCCCAGGACAGCCTTCCTTAGACAGTAGGACCCTGTCTCAAAAATAAGATGAGCCAGACGGCGTGGCTCCTGCCTTTAATCCCAGTACATGGGAGGCAGAGACAAGTGGATCTGTGTGAATTCAAGGCCAGCCTGGTCTCAACAGTGAGTTCAGCCAGCCAAGACTACACAAATCTTGTCTGGAAAAAAATAGACAGACAGATAGAACGAGGTATGTGGGAGGAGTTGGAGTCAGACAAGGGGAAGAAGGCAGAAATTACTGGAGCTTTTGGGGGAGGATTTCTCTGTGTAGCCTTGGCTGACCTGGAACTCTCTTTAGACCAGTCTAGCCTCGAACTCAAGAGATCCACCTGCCTCTGCCTCCTGAGTGCTATCCTGATGTAATATTTTAATTTAAAATGATGATAATAAAAAGCTAAGTGATGGCTTAGGTCTGTCACTCCAGCTACAAAAAACTGAGGCAGGAAGAGAACAAATTCAAGGCCTGACTGGCTACAGAGCAAGGTCCAGGATGACCAGAGGCTACACAGAAAAACCTTGTCTCAAAAGAAAAACCAAGAAAGAAACTTAAGACAGGTGGTGGTGGCCCAAGCCTTACTTCCCAACCCCTGGGAGGCAGAGACAGGTGGACCTCTGTGAGTTTGAGGCCAGCCAAGTCTACAAAGTGAGTTCCAGGACAGCCAGAGCTGTTACACAGAGAAACCCTGTCTCGAAAAACAAAACAAACAAACTTAAAAAGACTGCTGAAGTAGCTCATCAAGTAAAGGTATTTGCTGCCAAGACAGATGATCTGAGTTCTATCCGTGGGGCATCCATAGTGAAAAGCACAAAAAGACAGGTACAACTGCTCCTTGGCCTTTTTGTTGTCGTTTTGTTTTTGCTCTTGTTGATTTGTTTCTTTTGTTTTTTTTTTTTTTTTTTTTGAGACAGGGTTTCTCTGTATAGCCGTGGCTGTTCTGGACTCTGTAGACCAGGCTAGCCTTGAACTCACACAGATCCACCTGCCTCTGTCTCCCAGAGTGCTGGGATTACAGGTGAGTGCCATTGGCTTGGTCATTTGACTTTCAAATACTCACATACACAAACTTTTATTTAGTTTATTTATTTATTGGGTTTTTTTGAGACAGGATTTTTCTGTGTAGCCCCGCTGTATTGGAACTCTCAGAGATAAATTTACCTGTCTCTGCCTCCCAAGTGCTGGGATCAAAGGCATGTGCCACTACCACGTATTGGCACAGTAAATTTTGAAAAAAAAAATGTAAAGTTCTGGAGAAGGGCTGGAGAACTGGCTTATGGATCAAGACCTCTTACTGCTCTTGCAGAAGACCCAGGTTCATTTCCCAGCACCCACATGCTGGCTCACAGCCATCTGCAATTCCAGCTCCATGGTAACTGACATCCTCTTCAGACCTCTGTGGGCACCAGGCACGCTTGTGGTACATGTCCGTTTACACAGGCAAAGCATTCATAAAAAGAAATAAGCTTTGTTTTAAAGGAGCCATGCCTTCAGGACACATATTTGCCCTAGTATGTGGAAGGCCCTATGTTCAATCTCCAGAACCATAAAAATAAAATAAATAAGTCCAGGAAATATGGTCCCAGCATATACTTTTGCTGATTACTCCCACAGAGAGAATTGTGGTACGTGGCAGGCAGGGAGAGGATTCTGAGCACCCTATCTAGGGCTCGCCCATTCCTGAAATCTCCTGAGAGACTTTGCCACATCCCCGCCCCTGTGCTGAGAAATCCTCCGGAGATTTTTCACTTTATCTGTCCAGCAAGACAACCTTCACCGCAAGGTTCTCCTCAGCCTTGCATTGCTCACCCTTCACCCCATTCAGCCTGGCCCAGTTTCAGTCTTATCTTGTGGATCTCTTGTGCCCATGCATAGTGGCAGGTCATTCTTTTTCTCCTGTATCTTTTAAATCCTCAGTTTATTTCATAGACTCCAGGATGGAACCTTCAGAGGATAAATTTTCTCTTTCCTTTAAACCCTAAATCAAACAAACCAGGTCTACTCAAACAAGAGTAAAACAACCAGAAAGACAAACCTTCCAGTCCTAAGAGAATACACTCTGCCAGGCATCGTGGTGCACACCTTTGATCCTAGCACTTGGGAGGCAGAGATAGGCAGATCTCTGTGAATTTGAGGGTCTCTCTCAGGTCTCCAGAGAGAGTTCCAGGACAGCCAAGGCTACACGGAAAAACCCTGTCTCATAAAAAATAAAATAAAATAAAATAATAATAATGATGAATAAAATAGAAAAAAGGGGAAAAAAAGACATTGGGATCAGGGCCATGTGAGGAGCATGTGCTGAGCAACTGCAGAGGCCCTGGGCCCATCCCTACCACCACAAAAGAGAGAAATCAAAATGGATCACTCCGTAGGTGACAGCTTTTGCTGTACACGCATGATGACCTGAGTTCAAATCCCCAACATCCACATAAAAGAAAACATTACTTTTGAACTCTACTCCTCTGTATTCTGGAAGTTTGACATATTATATATAATTTTTATTTATTTATTTTACTGATATGGTCATGTGCTGTTAACCTTTTTTTTTTTTTTTTTTTTTGAGACAGGCTCTCACTATTCAGCTCCAGAACAGTCTTGGAAGCTCTGGGATTAAAGTCATGTGCCACCACATTGTGCTAAAATTTTAAAAGGACTTAACAGCAGCACACACCTTTAATGCCAGCACTGGGAAACAGGCAGGCAGATCTCCACAAGTTAACAGGCCAGCCTGAGCTGCGTAGTGAGACTCTGTCCTCCAAACAAAATATTTTGCAGGGAGATATAATGCAAGGCCAGAGAAAGAGGTTCTCAGTATATATTGGCTGACCTGAAACTATGTAGACAGGCTGGCCTCAATCTCATGGAGAACAGCTACCTGCCTTACACCCTCTCCTTGCAGTGCTGGAGTTAAAAGCATGTGTCCAGCAAGATTTTTTTTTTAAGTTATGTGTATATCTCTGTGTGGGTATGCGTACACAGTTGCAGATGCCCTCAGAGGCCAGAGGTACTGAATTTCCTGGAACTAGAGTTTCAGGCAGCTGTGATCTACCTGGTATAGGTGCTGGAAACTGAACTCTGGTCCGTGGCAAGAGCAGCATGGGTTCTTAACTGCTGAGCCACCCCTCCATCCCCCTTTCCCATCTACCCTTATGAAATACATCTATGCCAGTGTGTATGTCCGTTTCTTCTCAGTAACTAGGATGTTCTTCATATCATCTGGGAGTTTATTCTCTATATACTATTTTATTACATTTATTTTTGTATGTGTGTGTGCCACAATTTGTATGTGCCACAGAGTGCATATGGAGGACAATTTTAGGGAGTCAGTTCTGTCCATTCACCGTGGGATCTGAGGATTGAACTCAGGTCATCAGGCTTTGTGGGAAGTCCCCTTATATGATAAGACAGTGCACACCTTTAACCCCAGTACTTGGGAAGCAGAGGCAGGTAGATTTCTGTGAGTTTGACGCAAGCCTGGTCTTCCTAGTAAGTTCCCGGACAACTAGGGCTATGTAGAGAGAATCTTTCTAAAAAATAAAATTATTATTTTTTGTGTGTATGATCCATGATCAAATTCAGATGGTCAGGCTTAGAAGTCAACTGTCATTCCCTAGCCATCTTACTGGACTGTGTAATTTTTTTTCAAAGACAGGGTTTTACTATGTAACCCAAACTCACTATTCTCCCCACCCCTTCTACCTTTTTTCTTCCTTCCTTCCTTCTTGAGCTAGGGGAACCCAGGCTACCCTTTAGCTTACTCGATAGACAAGGCCACCTTTGAACTTATCTTTCTGCTTCCACCTTCTAACATTTGGGATTTCAGTGTGTCACCACACCCCCACTCAAATGAATTCTCAAACAGAAAAAGCATGGCACAATATAGCTATTCCATTTGCAAGGTAATTGCAGGGTTCTGAAATGCTTCTGAGTGTGCCTCAAAGTGACAGAGTGAATATTAAACCACTTAATAAGACGTCTTCCGTTCCTGCCATGGAAATTATCTTACACTTTTTCCTGTGGAACTAATACACCTCACCTGTGGGGATGTCAGAAAAAGCAGATGAACAAAATGAAAGAGGAAACATTTGTGCTAGGGGCACAGTTATATTTCATATGTTTAGTCAAATTAATGCTAAAGATTTGCTTTGCTTGCATGCCATTCCTATGCACCATGTCTGTATCTAGTGCCTTCAAAGGTTAGAAGAGGTCAGTGGAATTAGGAATGGTTATGAACCACAATGTGGGTGCTAGGAACTGAAACTGGGTCCTTACAAGAGCAACAAATACTCTTAATTATTAAGCCATCTCTCTAGGCCCCTGTTATTTATTTATTTATTATTTTGTGACATGGTTTCTCTTGTGTATCCATGGCTGTCTTGGAACTTGCTCTGTAGATCAGGCTAGACTCAAACTCAGAAAGCCACTGGCCTCTCCCTCCCTGAGTGCTGGGATTAAAGGCCTGCGCCACCACTTCTGGCTTAGCCCCCTGTTTTTGAGACAAGGTCTCACTATGTAGCTATGGCTGATCTGGAACTGACTGCATAGATATATGTATATACATAGACCAGGCTGGTCAGGAACTCACAGAAATCTACTTACCTCTGCCTTCTGAGTGCTGGCTGGGATTAAAGGCACGTGCTCCTACACCTGGCGATTTATTGTATTTTTATGTGTGTGTCTGTGTATGCCATTAGTTCAGTTCCCAAGGAGGCCAGAAGATAGCCTCGTCGATCACCTGGAACGGTTGCGAACTGCCATGTGGGTGCTGGGAATTGAACCCGGATTCTCTGCAAAAGCAGTCACTGCTTTTAACGGCTGAGCCATCTCTTCAGTTCCTTATTGTTAATATTATGCAATTCAAATGACCTCAGACTGCCCCCGGCTGGACAGCTTGATCAGACTCAGGGTTCTCAGCCATTTCTAGGCCCGGCCCCCTTATTTACATAGGGCCCGCCCATACATCGAGGGCTCCCCGCCTCTTCCGCTACGGCCTCCCCTTCCGGAGGTCGGACCTCTAGCTCCGCCCCTCGGAGGGTGAGGTTCGGCTCTCGCGCACGTGCAACCCGGAAGTCTAGCGGTCTGATTAGGGTGTTCAGTGAACTTTCTTGAGGGATCCACGCGCGTGGTTAAGGCGCCATGGGGAAGCTTCGCCACCGCTACAATGTGAAGGGGCGGCTGCAGGCGGAACCCCGGACCGCCAAGGGCCCAGAACCGCCTCCTGTGCAGCTGGAGCTCGACGGTGAGGAGCCAGGGACCGGGAAGGTAGCTAGAGTGGGAGCCGAGTTCCACAGGACCCGAAAAGGGGGCGTGACGGCCTGTTTGCACCGCGGCGTGTGGATGCTGCCCGGATTTTCGTGCTCAGATGTGGTCTTTGCATCCATTCCCGGGCCTTCCATAATTATCTTCTTTCCAGAGACCCGTAAATGTGTGTTTCAGATTAGGCCTGTGAGCCTTGGGCCAGGCTGCTTGCAATGCTTGGGTGCCGGGGCGACTGTGAGCACTGGGGACGCCGTCCTGGGTTCTGGGAGTAGTGACAGCAGAATAGGAGATGGGAATCCCTGTTACGCTGAGCAGACAGACATAGAAAAACGATAAAATGCATAGACTATGGCAGGCACGCGGGTAGGTAGGTACCAGAGAGAAGCGAAGATGGGATTGGGTGGTGTTCAGGGGAAGGCCTTCCCAGAATAGTGTAATATCAAGATCTTGAAGACACCTGGGAGGAGATGAGAGGGGAAACCCAGGAGCTAGGGGACATCGGAGTTTTCAGGTTGTGTAGATGATTGGGACTTTACAAGAGAGGGTGTGGCTATGGTAGCTCATTCTTGTAACCCCAGCACTTAGAAGGTTGAGGCAGGAGGATCCCCACAAGTTTGAGGTTAGCCTGGATAACACAGTGAGACCTTGTCTTAACAAACAAACAAAAAAGGGCTGTGTTATGTGAGAAAGACAGACTTGTAAACTAGCAGGAGGGATATGAACTCGAGGCCATCTGGGCTATGTAGCATGTACCAGGCCAGCTATAGCTACAAAGCAGAACACTGTCTCAATCCCTAGCTTCTAAGAGAGGAAGTGTGTGTGTGTGTCTGTGGCAGGAGGGGAGGAAGGGCTATGGAAGACTTAGCAGAAGAGGGAGAAGAGGGACAGCATGTATGACATAATAATCGCATATTGGTTGTGGCTTTAAGGGAAGCATTACAGGATGATGGGGTAGGAGGCTGGAGTTGATGCTTGGGCCAGGGAGATGGTGTTTGGATTCTGGTCTATTCTGAGGGAGAGCTGGCTGGATTTGCTGACTGACTGGTCTCCCACACAAGTACAAAGGTGACAAGAATGAGTCCCAGAATGCATTGGCCAGGTTGCTGGTAAAGGCAGATGTGGGCTATTCAGGGTGTATGTGAGTGCTTGGGGCCCTGCAGATATTAGAAGGAAACCCAGCAGCTACTGACCAAGCTAGCTGCTCAAGGCAGGCACATTCAGAGCACATAAACAATTCTGTGTGTAGATGGCAGGAATTGAATCTGGGTCCTTTGAAAGAGTAGACAGTGCTTTTAACCACTGAGCCATCTATCTGTCTAGCCCCCATGCTTGGTTTTATGTGGTGCTGGGGTTGGAACCCAGGGCTCTCTGAGCATGCTAGTCAGGTATCCCAGCCCCCAGCCCCTCTAGAATGTTGGAGCCTGGTAATGATAACAATTGTGACACACAGACCCTAGTTCAGCACTCAGGGAGATTCGTAGCTGAGGCAGGCCACCTGCAGAAGGTGGTGATTTGACAAAATGTCATGGATAAGCATTAAGGACACCCTGTGACTTCCTGTACCCTAGTGAGACTAGCTGTCTTTTCAGACAAGGATGTATTGAAAGGAGTAGATGAGAGCAATGCACTGGTTCTACCGGGGAAGAAGAAGAAGAAAACCAAGGCCCCACCCCCATCAAAGAAGGAGAGGAAGCCGTTGACGAAGAAGGAGAGGAAGATGCTGCAGAAAGTCTTAGAGCAGAAGGAAAAGAAAAGCCAGGTACACCTTGCTGTGGCTGGTCTGTATCAACTCTCCAGATCAGTGGAGTCGCGGGGTTCCTCTCCCTCTATGTGCTCTCTGTAGCAGGATTGTCTTGTAGAACTTCCTGAAAGGAAGGGAGTGTTTTGTGTCTGTACAGTGACACAGTAGGCACTAGCAATGTGTGGCATCCATGTGAACCTTTGAGTGTGCTGCCTGATTTTAAAATAGTGAAGTGAAGCTGTGTGGTGGTGGTCTGCTCCTTTCATCCCAGCACTAAGGAGGCAGAGGCAGGTGGATCTCTGAGTTCATGGCCAGCCTAGTCTATGGAGCAAAGTTCCAGGACAGCCAGAGCTACACAGAGAAACCCTGTCTCATGAAGAAAAAAAAAAAAAAAGAAAGAAAGAAATATACATGAAGAGGTGTGTGTATAAAACATGTATAGCATTAAAATCAATGAAGCCAGAACTGCTGCAGCTCACACGGGGTGAAAGAGATTATGCAGCCTAGGGACTGGCCAGATAAGCAGTCATGTCTATCCTGAGGACAGCAGGGGAGTACCAGGATTTATTCAGGCTGGTTGCTGAGCATTGGAACAACCAGTGCTCATATCCCATGGTGCTACAGAGCTGTGTCCTGTGACCCCAGGTTCTGTAAGGGGGAAGGCAGAGCTAGTGTGCGTCCAGAGCACCTCAGAGCTGCAGGGTAACATCTTGTCCTACAGTGTAGAATGTAGTATCAACTAGGCTAGGACACTCTGAAAGGCCAGCCTCCCCAGGAGAAGGCCTTGGACCTGGTCAGAGGTCAGTAGCTACCTGGTAGCTAATGCTCTCATGCCTTTCCCAGCGTGCGGAACTGCTCCAGAAACTGAGTGAAGTCCAAGTGTCGGAGGCCGAAATGAGGCTCTTCTACACCACAGCCAAGCTAGGCACCGGGGACCGCATGTATCATACTAAAGAGTGAGTTACAGAGATGAAGAGACTCGTTCTCTTGCAAGAGGCAGGGGTTGAAGGGAGGGGAAAAGGAGGGTTATCCATACTGAATGCTCCTCTAGCAAAAGCCATGTACCTGCCTGGCATCTTATATGTCACAAGTAGGTCAGTTCCTTGCCAGTCATGACCTTGATTTCGCACCTCAAAGGCCCCACTTGCCATGAGGCTGCTTCTTCTGGTTCTGTGTGACATCAAGAATTCAGTGGCTTCACATTGAAAGCCCACTTTCCCCCAGGCTTGATGATGGCAACTGTGGGGCCCCCCAGGCTGGCATGCTTGCAGGGCAACGCTCGCGCACACGCACACACATACAGCTTCTCTATCCTGGGCACTGCTGTTGGCTGAGTGGGCACTGCTCCAGCCTCACTGGACCTGAGGTAGAACAAGGAGCAAAATGCTCCTCTCCTTTTGGTAGGTGCTGGTGTTCCTTAGCCAAATACTCATATACTGTGCATTCAGAAAATATAATGCAGAGACAAGGCATCATCTAGGAAAAAGATTAGCATCTATGACTGAGCCCAGTGACACAGTCTCCCTGGTGGGTGACTTTGAGCAGACAGTTGAGTGTGGCAATGTGCAGGAAGTGTGTTTCAGAGTAGAAACAGCCAATGCAAAGGTCCTGAGGTAGACAGGGTAATGGCCTCTGGCCCTGGCCCTTCGGATATGTCAGATATCCTAAGGTCCCTACCTGAAGTCTCTGCTCTCCCAGGAGGAAGGCTGACCAACCCTTGGCCCAGGGCCAGGAGAAAGTCAGTAGCCTTGGTGGGGCCCATCGGAAGCGCCACAGGTCATCATCAACAGAGGAGGACTCCGAGTCTTCAGGGGATTCAGAACCTGAGGAGGCCGTAGCGGACCAACCAAGGGCCAGCACAGGGACAGACCCAGCGCATCTGCCACCAGCTCCTTCTGGGACCAAGAACCCTGCGCCTCCTCCTCAGGCCCCTCCATCTGGGACCCCTGCACCTTCAAAAACACCAGCCTCTGCCCCGCCTCCACCCCAGTCGAAGCCTGCTGTGTTCATCCCCGTGAACCGCACCCCTGAAATGCAGGTTTGTTCTTCTCTTTGCGGTTAGAGAGACACAGCTTAGTGGGACATCTTGGTGAAAAGGAGCCTCATTGTTCACTTCTAGGAACAGGGACATGGCTGCGCCCACCTTGTGGGGCTCTGGTGAGGAATAGGTGGTACAGCAGTGTCTCTAGGACCCAGGCTGCTGCTTCTCCCTAGCCATTGGACACCAACTGGCTCTGTCTTAAATTTTACCTTTTTAAAGAAATTGTATTTATGTATTACTTATATGGTGTTCTGCCTGCGTGTATGCCCGTACACTAGAAAAGAGCACCAGATCTCACTATAGATGGTGATGAGGCCACCATGTTGTTGCTGGATAGTGAACTCAGGACCTTTTGAAGAACAGCCAGCGCTCTTAACCTCTGAGCCATCTCTCCAGCCCCCTTTACCTTATTTTTTTATGATGATTTTTGTTTTGCATGCCTGTAAGTATGTACACCACAAGTGTCCCTGCAGAAGTCACATGAAGGCATTGATTGCCCTGGAACTATACATGGTTGTGAGCTGCCATGTGGCTGTTGGAAACTGAGCCCAGGTCCTCTGTAAGAGCAGCCAGTGCTCCTAACTACCAGTCTATCTCTCTAGCCCCTGGCTATGCATTTTAGACACTGTGTTACCCTGCATAACCTGTGTGTGAGTGGGGTACCCTCTCGTCTTCTGTTCTGCAGCCTATCCCTCTAGTACTAACTACTCCCACAGGAAGAGCGGCTCAAACTCCCGATTCTCGCTGAAGAGCAAGCCATCATGGAGGCAGTGGCTGAGCACCCCATTGTCATTGTGTGTGGTGAGACTGGCAGTGGGAAGACTACACAGGTGCCCCAGTTTCTCTACGAAGCAGGCTACAGCAGGTGGGTCTGGGCCAGGGGTGTCCCTCTACTCCTTGGGGACAGTGGACACTTAGGTTCCAAGAGCCACTAAAGGCCTGTGCTCCAGTAGACCCAATCCTGGCTCTGTTTCATGCACTGTGTGACTTCAGACAAATTGCCAGCCTCTCTTGGCATATTGTCACCTGTGAGGTGGGGATGATGACACCAAACTTAGTGGTCACGTGGGTTCAATGACGAAAGCAGCACAGTGTCAGGCATATGGTGTAATGTGTTTTCTACCATTACTGTGTCTTCTTGTGAGAGGACCACTGTGTGTCAGGTCACTGCTCTTGGTAACTTATGCTCACCACTGTGAGCTTGTCCCCTTGGCACATGGTTTGGTCAAGGGCCAGGCCCCTTTACAAGTGCAGTCCTAGTGAGCCACCCACGCTGAAGAGATTCCTTTTACCTGTGCATTCAGTCTGCACTTGCCGGCTTCTGTTCACTCTGTGATACCCACCTCAACTCACTATGAAGTTAATTCAGTTGGCAGAGGAGTTGCCACCTGGGCCCCCACTCTGTCAGCATGACAGGGTGTACATGAGCCCCCAACCCCATTCCAAACACACAGATGAAGCTTCCTCATTCTAGTAGATGTGTCCCAGCTGTATACCAATTCTGCTGGGTCCCCATTAATTCGGGCTCTCCCGGGGCTATGCTGCACTGACAAGGGGCAAGTGATGTTTGTACTCTGTGTTTCATCCTCAGCGGCTGGTGAGCCTGGAGTGTCCGTGGCTCTAGGGCAGATAGGCATGGCTAATATGTCTTATTCCCCAGTGAGGACAGCATCATCGGTGTCACAGAGCCCCGCCGAGTAGCTGCCGTAGCCATGTCCCAGAGAGTGGCCAAGGAGATGAACTTGTCACAGAGGTGAGGCGCTGACTCCTGGGGATGCAGGGGGACCTTGCAGGCTTGCTGGGAAGAGGATGAAGGTGGGAGCCATTTTTGCCGCACTCCCAGGAATAGTCCAGCAGAGACCTCCTACCCTGCTGAGGTAGGAGTTGTGGAGCAGGGAAAGGGCCATCCAGGCACCCAGCACTTGCTGAGGGACAATGTCCCTGTATATGAGCTTGGCTGTGAGCAAGTTATAATGAACTAATGAGCCAGTGTGTAAAGCCACATAAATCCAGAATTGCAGTTGTAAAACCCTCTGCCAAAGACTTACATTCTTCACAGCATGGTTCTGGGAATGGAACATAGGGCCTTCATGTACTAGGCATGTGCTATCACCAAGCTTCCCTCCCCCAACCCCTAAATTTTTGCCTTTTTGTTGTAAAATGTTTACATGTTCACAAATAGAGAGGAAAATGAGCCCCAGGCACCTAAGGGCTGACGTCAGCAGCTGCTACTGTGCCCAGCCCTGTAGCATCTCCACCATCTTGTCAGTGCATGGCTTTGGGAGTAAAGACCTGCATGTCTCCCAGTGAGCTCAGCCATCCTCTGCCCAAGATCTGCAGTGCATCTGGTGATGTGGCTCCTTAGTCTGGTTATTGCCCAAGCTTCTCCCCATCCTCAGCCCCAGAGACCAGAGCTTGGGACAAGCGTGGCTGCTGAGGGTCCTCCCCTGTCCCTTGAAGGGACCATGGAGCCAGAACCCAGCCTCCTGAGGTGACTCTTCTCCCCACAGGGTTGTCTCCTACCAGATCCGCTATGAAGGGAACGTGACAGAAGAGACCAGGATCAAGTTCATGACGGATGGTGTGCTGCTCAAAGAAATCCAAAAGGTCGATTGCCTGTCCCAGTCTCACACAGGACACAGAGGGGTAGGAAGTAGAATGTCACCCTGGCTGTGATAGCAATATGCCTGCCACGTGTGACGCTGATTGGGTCCATTCTCAGAGCTTCAGTTACTTGATCAGTATATTGGTACCTCATAGAATCATTTTCACACAGTTGTTAGTGATGGAGGGCAAGGGGTCAGTATGAGCAGAGGGCATGGCCTGAGTGAACAAGGGTACTTTGCATATTTGTTTTTGCTAGAGGGACTGGGGATATGGCTCAGTTGGTAGAGAGCTTTCTTAGCATGCATGAAGCCCTGGGTTCCAGCCCCAGCCCCACAAACCAACAAACAAACCCAAACACACTGTTTGTCATCTCAGCACATAGGAGATGGAGGCTGGAGAATAAGAAGTTCAAGGTTATTCTTGGTCACATGGTTCAAAGCTAACCTGGGATAAATGAGATACTGTCAAAAGAAAGTAAGGGAAAGACAACGGAATAAAAGGAAGACAGACAGGAAAGAAAGAAAGATTTGCAGTGTGTGATAGCAACCTGGCTCCTGGCCATGCACAGTAGCTGCAGGCAGTCAGAATGCCCAGCTGCTTCTCCCATGAGCCTTTAGAAGCTTCTGAAGGAGTGGAAGCAGTCTGGGATTTGGTCATGTGGTTCAGTGCCTGTGATGGTGGGGCTTGGTGGCATTCTGGTGTGGTTACCCTTCCCCCTCAGGACTTCCTGCTGCTGAAATACAAGGTGCTGATCATTGATGAAGCCCATGAGCGGAGCGTCTACACAGACATCCTTCTTGGCCTCCTGTCCCGAATTGTGACTCTTCGGGCCAAGGTGTGTGGGAAGTACACAGGGAGGACAGGTGAAAGTCACCTTGTCAGAGGCTTGGACTGGGAGGGGTACCAGAAGACACAGCCTTCCTGGATCTGAGTTATTACTCATAGGCCTTGGTCCAGTGTCATGCATAGTGAGTGAGCTCTACATATCCAAGAGGCTCAGGCGAAAAGCTGAAGCTGGGCAGTCCTTGTTGGAGCCAGCTAAAGGATGCACTCAGAGCGTCAGGCTCTATGGGTTCATAGGACTCCTGAGTTGAGCCTTCTGCTCTCCAGACCTACTCCCTCCCCAAGCCTGCTCCCTCTTTCCAGCTCTTTGCTCAGACGTGATGAGGGACCAGCTTTGAGGACATGCTATCTGAAGGGAATTGATGAGTGGCCCTGTCTGTCCTGGAGCAGACCAGCTAAGTGTAGAGGTGGGTGTTGTGGGGGTGCCGTGTGCCCAGCCACATTCAAGGCACTAAGGGGTTGGGCAATGACCAGGAAAGGATGCTCTGCCATTCCTGCCCTCCTGGAGCCACTGTTTGGTCAGGGTGGCAGGCACTAGGCAAGTTTAGGATTGTGAGCCAGGTGTAGATAAGGAGGCAGGCAAGGGAGTACCAGGGAGGACTAAGGGACATGCCTTCATAAAATGTGACCTGAGAGTGAAAGTGACTACAAGCAGGCTGACGAGAACCCCCAGCTCAAAAACATCCATCTGCCCCTGCGCCGAGCCAGTTCTACACTATTTTATGTTTTTCCAGGAAGAAACCTTGGGTCCCATGACTAAACTGCCCCCCTCTCCCCTTCCCAGTGCTGACCCTGAAGGTGGAATCTTGCCATGGCCCGGTTAGCTGGCTTCATGGTCAGGGCCCTGGCCTGTGTCACGTGCAGAACCCCAATGGCTCCCCATGGCTTCATTTTGTTTCTCTGGAGGTGGGGGGTGTCAACCTGAGGAATGCAGCTGCTGGTTATCTGTAACCACAGAGCTGAGAGGTGCATGATTCCATGTGCCTGAGTCAGCAGACTGTCTTCCACAGAGGCACCTGCCCCTCAAGCTGCTCATCATGTCTGCCACCCTCCGGGTAGAGGACTTCACACAGAACCGGCGGCTTTTCACCACACCTCCCCCAGTCATCAAGGTATGATTCGGGTAAGCCCCTGCCAGCTTCCACCTGACCTTGACACGTGAGAACTGGCAGTGTTAGGGCTTGGAGGAGTTAGAGAAAGGAGGCCTTAGCTGCAGCATTCCCATACCTATGTGGACCTGTCACAGGTCGAGTCTAGGCAGTTCCCTGTGACAGTACATTTCAACAAGCGGACCCCACTGGATGACTATAGTGGTGAATGCTTCCGGAAGATCTGCAAGATCCATCGGATGTTGCCTGCAGGTAAGGCCTAATCGGACTGGCACATCCCTTCCTCAGTGAGTGGTTTGCCTTTCATCCTTCTTGATAGCACCGGGCACAGTCAGACCACAGTGGTATGGTGACTGTTCCCAAGCCTCAGTCCTAGCCACCCTGGTAGCCTTCCCATCTAAGGCAGAGTTGGGAGTGTGGGAGTATCCTTTTGAAAAGGGCAAGCATGGATGGCCCTGTCCTTTAGAATCTGAGCCCAGCGAATCTATCAGGTGCCCCTTACCACTCTGCTAACCTAGGGTAATTTGTTTCCACCCAGTACCTGTTTCCCCGGGCCTTGGCTCCCGGTTCTCCCAGCTTCTCGGCAGGTTTTCCTTGCAAGGATAAGTTTGCCAGGTGACTGCCTTGGTTCTCTTTGTAGGTGGCATCCTGGTGTTCCTCACAGGGCAGGCCGAGGTGCATGCCCTGTGCCGCCGGCTTAGGAGGGCCTTTCCCACCCGGCGCTCCCAGCCAGAAGGTGAGTACCCGTGGCCTCCTGTCAGAGCTCTCCACTCGCTACCCCTGGGCTGGCAACTGGTGCCCTGGCTGGGGTGTCAACTTCCACCTCAGTTTCCTTGAGGAGAGCCTGTGCTTTGTGCCCCCCAAATAATATGCTTGTCATTATAGCAGCTTTGCTGTGGGTGACAAGAGTAAAGTGCCAGCTGCCTGTGTTGACCCCAGGAGCCTCTTCCCATCCTCTTCTCTGTTTTCAGAAAAGGAAGAGGAAAAGGACTCAGCAGAAGGAATGCGGAGGTTTAAGAAGTCCCGGACACGGGCCAGGAAAGCCCAGGTCATGGTAGGAGCAAGCCTGTGCAGCCCTGCGCTGTCCAGTTGCCAGCTTCGTGTAATTGTTTGGGGCTAAGTGTCACTAGAATGAGATGAAAGTAAAAGTCCATTTCGTCTGAGGTGCCCGGGAACCACACTGGTGCAACCCTATTCCAGAGCACAGAGTCCTGGTGATAGTACAGCTCTGGAGGCTGCTTGGTGGGGTGCGTTATGATTACAGAGTAGGGTCTGCGGGGCCGACAGAGAGAGCCATGGATGCTTGCTGCGGTAGGGAGCCTGCTGTCTGAAGCTGGGGGCAGGCCAGGGGAGGGTCCATCCCAGGCACCTTGATAGCCAGATGCAGTATCAGTGGTGTGGCTTCTCGGTGTCCTCTACCCTCTTTGGCACTTAAGGTGTTCCGGGCAGTTTAGTAAACTCTGTGTGTACATAGCTCACAGCAGCCTTGTGGAGTGACCTCATGCGCATATCTAACTGACTTTCTTATTCAGAGAGATCCGCTTGTCTCTGCCTCCAGAACATTGGGATTAAAAATATGCACCACTACACCTAACTCACACCTAATTTTAAAAAAAAAAATATTTCTTTAGATTCATTTTCTTTTATGTGCATGATGTTTGCCTGTGTTTATGTATGTGTACCCATGTGCATGTCTGGTGCATGGGGTGGTCAGATGAGGGAGACAGATCCTCTGGAACTGGAGTTAAAGATGGTTGTGAACTGCCATGTGATTGCTGGGAATCAAACCCAGGTCCTCTGTAAGAGCAAAAAGTGCTGTTAACCACTGAGCCTACTCTCCTGGCGCTTGTGCCAATGTTTACTCTAGTAAACTGAGGCAGAGAAGGTCATTGTTCAGTGTCCCCACCTCATAGGTCTCGGTGAGGAAGTTTTTCTTTTCCCTGTGGGTGGCTTGGTTCACACCCAGGCTGCCTGAACCCATGTGTTGACATCTCCTCAGGCTTTGCCCCAGATCAACCTGGACAGTTACTCTGTGCTGCCAGCGGGTGAAGGCGATGAGGACAGGGAGGCAGAGATGGACGACGAAGAGGAGGCCCTGGGCTCTGACTTGGATCTGGACCTGGGTGACAGTGAGGCAAATGAAGGTGTGGCCTGGCAGAGCCCTGCCTTTGGGTTCATTGTTTCTTGATGTCAGCATGGGTCTGCTGAGCCCCTAGGACGTGATAGGCCCTTCTTAGCCCTGGGACCAGAAGAACCTAAGTCCTGTCCTCATCCATGTGATCAAACACATCCTGGCTCCTGCTGGTATGTGAGCACAGAAGGTGTTCTTTCTGGTGGCTTTGTCCACTGGGGTCTCCTGAGGCCCTAATACTTGTCATGGTAGTGTTGGTGTCACCATCCCCATGCTGGCTTTTCCTAGGCTGACACAGGCCTCATGCAACAGGGAAGGCATCTAGATTCTGAGTATGTTGATGAACAGTCCCTTATTGTCCATCTTGGGCTAAATATGGAAGCATACCCTGTGGTCCCAGCAACTCAGAAGTCTGCTTTCAACAGTGTAGAATCTGTACCTTTAGAGAGAAAAACTTATGGATTTTGTGTTCAGAAAGGGCTCCTTCCATACAAACAGCCTGCCACACCACCCAGACACATTCAGGGACTACATGGACTGGGACCAACTTGTTCTCAAGGGATGCTGCCATGGGGCAAGCATGGCAGGCTTGGGTAGGGCCTCTCACTTGCAGTGGGGAGGGAGACTTTAGAAGCTGCCGGGCTGCTAGAGACAGGCCTGTCTGTCCAACCTGGCCTCCAGTGTCCCATGCTCAACTGCAGGTGAACAGCCAGATGCCTCCCTGCCCCTTCACGTGCTCCCGCTCTACTCTTTGCTGGCTCCTGAGAAGCAGGCACAGGTAATGGGACAGCTCTTTAGAGCATTAAGATGGGTGAGGCAAGTCTTGGGTGCTTTTCTGTCTTTTTACCGACCAGCCCCTGATGGTGGAGGACACAATAGAAACCACTCCTGATGACTGTGCTTGGAGCCGAGTGGGACAGTGGCGGACATTGCCTAGCTGAAAGCAGTCTGTCCGCTGGCTGTCTCAGATTTTCACCCAATTCAGATGTTGTCTTACTCAACCCCACTCCCAGGTCTTCAAACCTCCTCCAGAGGGAACAAGGCTGTGCGTTGTGGCCACCAATGTGGCCGAAACGTCCCTCACCATCCCTGGCATCAAGTATGTGGTGGACTGTGGGAAAGTCAAAAAGCGCTATTATGACCGTGTCACAGGCGTGTCTTCCTTCCGTGTCACCTGGGTCTCCCAGGCATCTGCTGACCAGCGGGCTGGCCGTGCAGGCCGGACAGAGCCAGGCCATTGCTATAGGTAGGCTACTTGTTCCTGCATCATGGCCATTGAGAAGCAGAACTGCAGCTGCCTCGCTGCAGTGAGTGGGCGATGTGTTCTCAGGAGGACCACAGCCCTTCCCACACTGCTGGCTGCTTTATGCTGCCCTTGGCCGCCTCGTTTGCGATTGCTGGTCAACAACTAGTTGAGAAGTGATCCACTTTCTAAAATACTTTCATGGTTGGGCTGCTGTCGGCACCCATGAGGCAGTGCTCCTGTGAATGGTCCCTCCTTGTAGATACCCTTATAAGGTGTAACCATCTGTCAGGCTCCAACACCCAGTTTGTTGAGTTTCTGGGGTCTTGACATATTCCTGCTAATGGCTGAGTCACTTTTCCACTGCCTTGTCACATTGTTACTGTCCATCCCAGTGGCTCTATTTTTCCTGTTGTGAACACACCACAAGGTGTCCCTGTGTTACTTTGAACATCTGTATTCATCTTTGGCCCTGTGTACCTCTAGGCTTAATGACAGGAACAAGCCACTAGCTGTGTGCCCATGTTCTTATCTCAGACTTCTGCCCCAGTGTATGTTTGCAGTTGTATAAGGCGGGGTCTTGTGTCAGTGGTTTTGACCGTTTGTTTCCCTGAGGCAAGTGCCCTTAGCATCTTCCTATACCGCCTGCCTCTCGGGAACTGTCTGTTCAGACCTTTCCTGCCTTCTAACATAGGCTGCAAGAATTGGTTCTGTCCTTCCACCATGTGGTCCCTTAAAACTGAAGTCATCGGGTTTAGCAGCAGGCGCCATTACTGGCTGAGCCACCTCCCTGAGCTTACTGACAGAGGAGCAAGCCACTAGCTGAGTGCCCATGTTCTCATTCAGACCTTAATAACAGCAGAGCAAGGCACTAGCTGTATGCCTATGTTGGCTTGGAGTCTATCTGCTGATGGCTTGAAGGAGAGGATTCTTCTGACGTCCCAGAGTTAGATTCATGTTAGTTTTGTTGCTAGTCAGTATTTTATCCTACTAATGTCACTTTGAATAGCTTTCTTGCTGTTCTTTCAGCACTGTTTTGATTTATAGAAGGGAAAGCTTAAAAAAATACAATAGGATGTAGTCCGGGAAGCTGGAGGTGGGACTCACTGCCCTGGTAAGGTGAAGATGTGGCTCTGTGAATGACAGGTTTGGTTGGGACCAGAGATCTGGCTCACTTCCTTCTTTCTGGTCCCTACTTCTCACCGCTTAGGCTGTATTCCTCAGCTGTTTTTGGGGACTTTGAGCAGTTCCCTCCCCCAGAGATCACCCGAAGACCAGTGGAAGACTTGATCCTGCAAATGAAAGCCCTCAACATTGAGAAGGTCAGTGTCAAACCGTAGCCTCTCTTGTGCCTTCCCACTCCATCCTCAGCCTGGTCCAGTCTGTCACCCTAGAGCTGAGCCTGTTGGGGAGAACAACTGGAGTTGTATCCTGAGGGACCTCCTGTCAGAAGATGCCCCGGTGGTCTAGTGAGGACAGCTTTTCTGTCCCCTGGGGGACAGCAGCTCATGGATGTCCTGCTGATCCCTGTATGCAGGCTTCACTGGCGTGGTCCTCTGATGGAGTTAGGATTTTTCTCCCGACTCTAGGATGGGGTGGTTCAGCAAAGAGAGTGTGCTTATGCTGCATGCTGTCCCCCTAGTCCTATCACATGACAACCAGATACTCAAGAAACCAAGGCAGGGAAGAGACAGTCTCTGTTCAAGAGCACATCTAGTAAGCAACAGATCCCAGATAGCTGAAAATGCATCTTGTCCATTTAAAGTAAGAGAACTTTAAAAATAAAGAGTAAGCAAGGCATGGTGGCTCACACATTTAGTCCCAGCACTCTGGAGGAGGATGCAGGCAATTCTCTGAGTCCAAGGCTAACCTGGTCCAGAACTACACAGAGAAACCCTGTCTCAGAAAACAAAACAAAACCAAACAAAGAAGAGAGGATATTTTTTCTGGGGATGTAGCTTGATTTATTACTGGAATGCTTTGCACACTGGAAGGCCTAAGTTCAATTCCCAGAACCATGTGAACTGGATGTGGAGTGCACAGGTGAAACCCTAACACAAGAGGTAGGGACAGAAAGAGTGGAAGTTCAAGGTTAAGTTAGGCATGGTGGCTCACATCTATAACTCCAACACTAGAAGCTAAAGGAGTGTTGCCTTGGCTTAAATCCAGCCTGAAACATGAGTTTCAGTGCAGAGTGGAACTGTGTTTCTGTGTGTGTGTGTGTTTTAAGAAGGGGCCTTGAGACTAAGTAGCCTTGGTTGGCCTGGAGCTCCCTGTGTAGGCCAGGCTCAGACTCACAGAGATCCACCTGCTGCTTTCTCCCAAGTACTGGGACTAATGTTATGTACCACCATGCCTAGGGAGGTCCTGTCTCTTAAAATAAAAAGACTGTAACCTCACTGCATGAAGTGACACAGGTCTATGCCCTCATCTGTCCCTTTAAGGGGTGGTGGGAATCCCCAGTGATTTTTCTTTTCCTTGTTAGAAACATAACCAAATCAGAATTTAAAGAGAGCACATACTTTAAGTCATCATTGAGAACTTGATGCTCATCTCTATGGCACCTGTGGCCACAGTACGTTTTTTTAAGCATAGCCCCTCGTCATGCTGCTTTTCTAAATACTGTGTGATGGTTTCTATGTTGTTGCTTATAAACTCCTATGTTTTAGTCAACAAGGCCAGCCCCTAGCACACAGTAGGTTTAATTTGGGGTCATCCTAGCACTTGGACCTGGGACATCTTGGCAACATTGTAGTCACTCAGGCCCCATGTCCCAGATGGCGTTACCCATGGCCTAGGGCAGACGGGAGGGAAGGGAGCAGCACCGCTGCAGCCAGTGCGACCTCATGTGGCTGGCTTCTCCGCATCACTCTGTCCCTCCCCTGCCTTCCTGTGCCAAGGTCATCAACTTCCCATTCCCTACACCTCCGTCGGTGGAGGCCCTCATTGCCGCGGAGGAGCTGCTGATTGCACTGGGGGCCCTGCAGGCCCCCCCGAAAGACCAAAGGTAGGAGGAGGATGAACCCAAGCATGCACAGAGCCCTCAAGTGCAGGCTCCATGGCTCCTACCCACTGTGTCCCTTGTTCTCAGAATGAAGAAGCTGCAGGAATCACAGCTGAGCTGCCCCATCACCACACTGGGGCGGACCATGTCCACCTTCCCTGTGGCACCCCGCTATGCCAAGATGCTGGCACTGAGCCAGCAGCATGGCTGCCTGCCCTACACCATTGCCATCGTGGCTGCCATGACTGTGCGTGAGCTGTTTGAGGAGCTGGACAGGTGGGTTAGTGACGGCCTGGTCCCTTGGAGCCCTCTGGGCTCTTTTTGGTATCAGTGGCCTTCTAGGGAGCCTAAGCTGCTATATCTGAAGATGGGATAAAGGAGGGAGATTTGGAGACCCCAACGGTCAGAGGATCTCTGAGGCTAGTGGGCTGAAGTGCAGCGGGCCATGTGTGTATTTACAGACCAGCTGCCAGTGACGAGGAGCTTGCAGAGCTGAAGGCTCGTCGAGCCCGTGTGGCCCAGGTGAAGAGGACCTGGGCTGGGCAGGGGCCATCTCTGAAGCTTGGCGACCTCATGGTGCTATTAGGTTGGTGCCACCTGGAGGGCATGAAGGAGGGTGATTAGCAACTTGGAGCAGGTTAAAATCAACCAGTGAAAACGCCCTACCCTGCCCTACAGGTGCTGTGGGAGCCTGTGAGTATGCCGGTTGCTCACCACAGTTTTGCCAGGCTAACGGGCTGCGCTACAAGGCCATGCTTGAGATCCGGCGCCTTCGTGGTCAGCTGACCACCGCAGGTACAGCCTGGTGACATTTAGTCCCAATGTTTGGGGTTGGTGTGACAGAGACCTCACACTTGCTAAGTTGCCTGCCCACTAAGATGGGACTCTTAACCCTTTGTCAACACCCAGTTCCTTTAGATAGGATCCCCTGTGCACTCAGAAGGCTGCCTCTCAGCCCATGGGCCCCTCTGTTTCTCCCTGCTCTCCTGTTCTGGTCAGGATCCTTCTCTCCCATGTGTTGCCAGAGTTCTGGCCCTATGGGTATAGAATTCCACTCATCTTAGTCACGTGGCTCCTGTCACCTGGATCTAGGACTCTAGGATCTAGGAGTATCCCTACCTTATGATCCAGGATGGTCAGTGTGTGCAGGTGGCATCCATTTGGGAACTCAATGCTGTCTGGCAGCTGCAGCTGCTCTAGGCCCCAGGAGCAGGGCATCTTTGTGACCTGCTCTCCTGCCTTCTCATACTTTCACAGCCTTATCCTCAGGTGCAACAGCCTGCAATTGTGGACAGCCACCTGCTCTAAGGACAGCAGGCAGCCGTGTGGGGCCACGGCTTCTCCAGGCCACCTTTCAGCAGAGGGGAAGGAGGGACTGAGATCCCTGTAACTATCCTATCACCTGAAGGCCTGGGGTGGCTGTCTCTTGGCAGGCTTTTGTGGGCATGGGAATCTAGGCCTTGGCTTTGGAAGGGTCTCTGGGCTGAGCCACTGTTTACCTGTGTGTCAGAACCAGGCACCGTGTGGGCGAGGCCCAAGTACTGAGTGATTTCCTGAAGGACTGCCACCTTCCTCTCACCCCAGACTTCCCAACACCTCTTTCTCATTTTCCTTCCAGTCAACACAGTGTGCCCTGAGGCCGGACTCTTCCTGGACCCCAAAATGCAGCCCCCTACGGAGAGCCAGGTGACCTACCTACGGCAGATCATGGCAGCTGGCCTGGGTGACCACCTGGCCCGTCGGGTTCAGAGTGAGGACCTGCTGGACCCTAAGTGGAGGAATGCCTACAAGGTGGGGCATGGGCCTGCCTCCAGTGACTGACCCACAACCTCTGGGAGAGTTGCCACCAAAGAGCAGGTGGAGGCTTTTGTTGTTGGGGGTTTGGATATCACTCTTAGCTTCAAGGTTACTTTCTAGAGATGCATTTTATACCACCAAGTCAACTCCCTAGCGTCACTGTGTTTATTTTAGTGGGGGCAGGGGCCACACATGTATGGGCAGACAGTCCAGCAGGTCATCAGGCTTGCATGGCAAGTGTTTTATTCATTGAGCCATCTCCTCAGCCCCATGCTTCAGCCAGCTCTGTTGATGGACAGGGAGCAAATGTATACTGGGTATTGTCTGGTCATCGGCTCATTGGCTTGATGATTGGATCCTGAAGGTTGGACTTGACAGAGCTCTGGTTTTTCTCTGACCTAAGCCTCCATCCACCTCTTATCTGCAGACCCCTCTCCTAGATGACCCTGTCTTCATCCACCCCAGCTCTGTACTCTTCAGAGAGCTGCCTGAATTCGTGGTTTACCAGGAAATCGTGGAGACCACCAAGATGTACATGAAAGGTAATGCGCAGTGGCCAGGACTCAGGCCATGGGGTGACGTTGGTGGGCCCTGTGGAGCACCCTGTGTGTTCTGGAGAGCCTGTGAGACCTCCCGACTGCTCTGCCCTGGCCTTAGGTGTGTCCACCGTGGAGATCCAGTGGATCCCGTCCCTGCTGCCCTCCTACTGCCAGTTCGATGCACCCCTGGAGGAGCCAGCCCCCACTTACTGTCCAGAGTCAGGACGGGTGCTGTGCCATCGGGCCAGTGTGTTCTGTGAGTTGGGATCACTTCCTTGGTGGCCTGGCCGCCTGCAGCCATAAGCTTTGTGGACTCACCAGCCCATGTACTGCGCTTGGACATGTGCCCGAGGGTGTCACCCTAGCCTTCCTGCTCCTCCAGTGGGCTTGGGAGGATGGATGCAGTACAAGCCTTTGTCACATGTTCTCATCCTCCAGACCGCGTGGGCTGGCCACTCCCCGCCGTCCAGGTGGACTTTCCTGAAGGCATTGACCGCTACAAGTACTTTGCACGGTTTCTGCTGGAGGGACAGGTAAGTGCTTGGGCTACCTGTGGCCTGTCACCTAGATGTCCCATGAACTGCATGCCCTACTCAGCCGTCCTGTGCTCTCTCGCCAGGTCTTCCACAAGCTGGCTTCATTCAAGAGCTGCCTGCTGTCTAGCCCTAGTACAATGCTGAAGACCTGGGCCAGGTACAAGAGTATATTCCTAGAATGTCAAGGCGGCCAGGGGCGGAGAGGCTCCTCTAGGGCTGCTGCGTCAGTCATATATGCCGGGGATGTGACAACCACAGGAGCCTTATTCTGGAGCTGTCAGTGGACCGTGTGCATCTCATGCCTCCTGCTGCCCTGCCCAGGACTCTCCCTACCTGTCTCACTCCCAGTGGCTACATTATTCCAATCTTTCCTTTTCCACTTTTCTTTGTCCCTCCTTCTGCCGACCCCAGTCTTGGAAGTAGGGCCCAACCCAGTCTGGTGTCCCCTCAGGATAAGGAATATTTGTGTACCCTAAGAGGCTGGTTAGACATGGGTAGGGAGGGGTTCTGGTGAGCCCTACATGCTGCCACTGTGTACAAGGGGCTTCCTGTGACTGCAGGACAGGTCCCACCATCTGTCTACCCCCAATTCTGGGTCTAGTCAGCTGTCCCCTTTACACAGGCTGCAGCCCAGGACAGAGAGTCTATTGAGAGCCCTTGTGGCTGAGAAGGCTGACTCCCGTGATGCTCTGCTGGCCACATGGAAGAAAAGCCCCAGATGTGAGTGTGACCCGGCTGGGGTGTGGGGGATGTTGCTCAGTGGAAGGACCTAGCCATACCATGTGCTATGGTGGTGTGTCCAATCACCAAGTCCCTGTCCTGCCACTCTAACCCTGACCACCTCCTCCCTTAGACCTGCTGGCTGAATACTGTGAGTGGCTCCCAAAGGCTATACACATGGACGTTGAGAAGAGCTGGCCCCCCGTCACTGACTGACCACACACCCAGCTGCACGTCAACCAGCTCCTAGGCTGTTACCAGGAGGCATGCTGTGGCCCTGGAAGCCCTCTTTTACCTCAGCCCAGTGCAGAGCCAAGCTTGTCACTACACTGACCAGAAGTGCCTTCTTCTTTGTGACTGTTAAGACAAGGCAGACGTGATTTGTCTCCCATGTTCCTCCCAGTCTAAAACGGGCTCTTCAGGTGACATTAGCCCCTCTGGATGCACAGGGCTATGCTGGAACAGGAAAGAGGACCCTTCACACAGAGCACTTGTCAGGCTTCATAGCATCTCAGGCAGCAGGTGCACTGCAGACTTTCCTGAAAGGTTGGCCCCAGATGAGAGATGGATGTCACCCAGAGCCGTGTTCCACACAGATGGAAACTGGTTGCAAGGGTCCTGCTTTGGCATTGGTAGACAGCAAGTTCTGTCTTAGAAAGCTGCTCTAGTTGTGTATAGTCTTGAACCTGTGACCTCAGCTGGTAAGGATCAATGCAAAGCCAAGCTGAGCTACATAGGCAAGGGTGTCTTGTTTGTTTGTTTGTTTTGTTTTGTTTTTCAAGATAGGGTTTCTTTGTAACTCTGGCCATCCTGGAACTAGCTCTAGACCAGGCTGGACTTGAATTCACAGAGAACGACCTGCCTTCCAAGCACCATGATTAAAGTCATGCACCACCACCACCCCTGGGTAAGACTCTGTCTCAAAAAAGTTCATTCGAGTAAATGTTTGAGATAGGATGTTCCGTTCCAGCCTGTCAGTCTGTTACATCAAGCCCGTTTACATGCTGGGCGGCTGTCACCCTGTCAGTTTCCAGAGCTTCATCCTTACACGGTTTTCTGATTCATTCTCTGTCCCTCTCACCATCCCCCCTCTGACTGTCCCACTCCGCTTCCCTCTCTCAGTCTCCCCCTGACACAGGTGTCGACCTATCTGTTCATTTTCGTGGCTGAATGTGTTCCATCAGGTGTTAGGCTATATCTGTCTGTCTGCAAAACAAGACCATGTTGTTTATCTCTGGGGAATGGTGGATGCTGCTGCTGCAGCTTGGTGACTCTTGGGCCAGTTGTTACAGAGTTCTGCAAACACAGCCAAGCTCTTTCAGATAACACTTACTAAATCCTTTTTCACTGTGGACTGACGTCATGTTCTCACTAATGTCCTTTGAACCACATATTGTCCCCTCTCCATGTAGCCATGCTGTGTGTGAGTGGCTTGTCCTCACCCGCCCACCTTCGTCCTCTGTGTCTTTTCGGCATTGTGTGTTTCAGGTGTCCCCCCCCTTTCCCAGTGCAGCCCCCAGCATTGTGCTGACTGAATCAGCCTTCGAGAGCTGTAGCGTGCTCCACAGCATGTGTTTCTGTCATGAGTCTTTAGCCAGACTCAGGCATGGACCCTTCCTGAAGTGGCTGGTGTGAGCAGAGCCACGGTGATATCTCTACCCCACCTCACTCCTGTAAATATGCACGAGGCAGGCAGCCTCGTCATATACTCAAGTACTTGTTTTGAGTTTGGCATGGGGCATGAAAGGCTGGGCCCAGGCCAAGCACAGAATGGTGGAAACATAGTATGACAAGGCTTTGAGTGTAGGTCATCCAAGCCCTTTGTCCAACATCTTTTCACAGGTTCAGCTTCCCCTCAAAGTGTGTCTTTCCCTGCTTTCAGAGTTAAGTCCTCAGCTGTCCCCAAGGAGTTTAGCTTGCCTATGGTCCACCTTGGATGCAAGTGATAGAAATTCACCTGTGTCCACCCTCCGTAGTGCTGGGATTACAGCTGATAAGAAAATTGAAAAGTTAGACTTGAACTCATGACTCCCCTGAATGCTGGTACGGCAGGCCTGTGTCATCACCCCTGGCTTTGAAATAGGGAAACTGACAAGCTGGAAGATAAAAGAGTTTGGTGGCACATTGGAACCTCCAAGAGGGTGGTATTGCCCTGGAGGACAAGCTGTTAAAATTGTACAGAAAGACTCCAAAGAGGCTGTTAATTTCAGTGCCCACAGTCCCACGGTTCGTAGCTTTGAAACTGGAAAACCCAGGTGAATTACTCTAAAATTCTGAGTCAATAAAGAACTTAAAAACTAGCCTGTTGGTGGCACACAGCTTTAATTCCAACACTCAGAAGGCAGAGGCATGTAGACCTCGGTGAGTTTGAAGCTACCCTGGTCTACAGAGTGAGTTCAAGAACGGCTAGAGCTGTCTTGAAAAAACAAAACCAAAAGAAAAAAAACTTTCAAAAACCTAAACAGCTCAGTCTCTAAATGGCCAATGAAATGTACTTCAAAAGATGAAGTGGAAGTGACCAATAACAAAACAAAAATGTGTAGTCAGGGCTTAAGAGATGGCCCAAATGGCTACTCTCCCAAAGACCTGGCTTTGATCCACATGGTGACTAACAACCTTCTATAACTCCAGTTCCAGAGGATACAGTGCCCTCTTCTGGCCTGCCCAGGCACTCCACACATTGTATACTGACAAATTAATAAAAGGAGAAGTCAACCTTACTAGCCATCAGAAAAATGCTGACCAAAACTACATAAGAGCTGAGCACAGTGGCGCACACCTTTAATCCCAGCACTCAGGAGGCAGAGCCAGGCAAACCTGTGAATTCGAGGCCAGCCTGGTCTGCAACGTCCAGGACAGCCAGGACTACAGGAGAAACCCTGTCTCCAAAAACAGAATCTCCATGAGAGGTTGGAGAGATGGCTCAGCAGTTAAGAGCACTTCCTGCTTTTTTCAGAGGACCTGGGTTTGGGTCTCAGCTTCCAAATGGCTATTCAAAACCATCTGTAACTCCAGTTCCAGGGGATCCAGTTGATTCTCTCTTTTGACTCCTTAGGCACTGGGAAGCACATATAAAAAAATGGATCTTAGCTACATGAGATTTCACACACACACCGTCAAAGTGGCATTCTATAAGTAACATGATCTGTGTGTGATATTGAGTGCCTTTAATCCCAGCACCGGAAAGCATCCGGGAGCTAGATCTCAGTTTCAGCATAGCCTAGGCCAAAGGCAGTCCTTGCACATGGATGCTGGGAATGGAAACCAGTCCAGCCTCTATGGAAGTCAATATGGAGGCACCTCAGAACCTTAGAAAGAACCTGACACAAGACCTAGCAATGCCTGCTGAGTACCAGAGAATTCCAAAGCAATACATCACAGACATGCTAAGCTATATAACCGGCCAGGTGCCCATCAAGGTAAAGAATGGAGGTGAAGAAAATGTAGTTTATGTATCAAGGAAAAGGGGATGAGATTAACAACTAGGCAGATTAAACCAACCAGAGGAAGACAAATACTATGTTTCCTCTTATTTGTAAATCCTAGACTTTATAAACATGTAAAGCCATACATTGTATGTGTGATATGAAAGCTGGGGAGCAGCAGGGGCTGACGAGAGGATGTAGGAGGGGTCGTGCCGTCCTATAAAACTCAGTGTAAATTTTTTAAAAAGGGAATTAAGGATTTTATGGTTCATTTATTAGTTTTTTGAGACAGGGTTTCTCTGTGTTAGCCCTGGCTATCCTGCACTCTAGACCAGACTGGCCTTGAACTCAACAGAGATCTACCTGCCTCTACCTTCCAAGTACTAGGATTAAAAAACGTTCCACAGCTTGGGCTTTATGTTTTGAGACAAGGTCTCATTACGTAGCCCTGGCTGTCCTGGAACTCTATATAGGTCAGGCTGGTCTTCAATTCCTAAAAGTTGTCTGCCTCTGCCTCCCAAGTCCTGGGAATTGAACTTGGGTCAATTGTCAATCTTGCTGGCAGTTCCCTTTATCCAGATAGCCATTTTGAAGGCCCTTGTCTCATAGTTTTCTGTTTTGGAGTGGGATCTCATGTAGCCCAGGCTGGCCTTGAGCATACTATATAGTGGGCACTGAACGCATAACCCTTCCTCCACCTTCCCACAGCCGGGATGACAGGTGTGTGCCACCACACTTGGCTTAAACAACCTTACACTACTCCTGATCTTCTGTCTCCACCCTCCAAGCAGTAAGGGAACGGGTGTGTTCTAGGTCTGCTGGCCCGGTGTCATTTTCCCTTGAGCTTGGAGACTAAGTCCTGGCCTTCTGGGGACTTTGCTGCACTCCCCCCTAACCACCCTGCTTTGTCCAAGAATGCTCCCAAGACCAGGTCCTCCCACTTCCATGGTGGCATCAGGGAACCTGTCTTCCCCCAAACCTGCCCTGGTGATCAGCATTGCCAGGTGGTTATACAGGCCTGCCTTGGGAACAGGAGAGACACTCGCCCTCTCAAGCAGGCAGGAAATACAAAGCAGGCATTTTCCATGCTCTTAGCTGGGCTAAGCTGCAGTCCAGATACCATCCCCAGAGCCACATAAGCCAGACTGGGAAGGTTTACCCCTGTCACTTCATCCGTGGTGAGGGTAAAGAATTTTAAGGATCAAGGCCATCCCTGTGGCTGGTGAGCAGAAAGGGCCAGGAGCACCTCCTTGTGTGCTAGTGAGAAAGGGTCTCAAAGCCCTGTCAGGTGCTGGGATGACAGAAATGCACCACCGTGTCTGGCTCATGCAGTGCGAGCTACTGTGCATTCTAGGTAAGCACTCCACAAACTGAGCTACACCCCAACCTTCAAGTATGTCTAAGTAGATGGTTTTCTTTCCTTTCTTTTTTAAAGATTTATTATGTATACATTCTCCCTGCCTGCATGTTTATCTGTGCACCAGAAGAGGGCAGCAGATCTCACGGTAAATGGTTTTGTGTCACAACATGGTTGCTGGGAATTGAACTTAGTACTTTGGAAGAACAGCCAACTGGCACTCCTCTGCGAAGGCATCCGTGCCATCCTCGAAGTAGAGAATAAAAAGTTGGGCTACACGTTGGTGACAGGCTTCAGAATGGCAGAACAAACCTAAGGGGAATGGTCAAACAAAGAATGGGCGCCTGAGTTATGCTATGTTACATAGCTAGCTGCCTATATTGTCGGCCAGAACCGTCCCCTGCAGAACTGCACGTGGCCGCTAGAAGGAGCCTTAAGATCCTGCCCGTAATGCCAAGTCCCTACCCTCCGGCCTTCCGGGAGCTTCCAAACCCAGCTCCACCCGCTTCTGTCCCCATTCACTAAAGCCCGGGCACCCAGCTGCCTTCCGGCTCTATCACTTCAAAGCTTCCGCTCGCCGTTTCAGGACACAAGCACCCGCCTCCTCCGGTTCTTGCGGAACGCGTGACCGTCGCCGCGTCCCCCGCAGTTCTGTGTGTCTTCATAAAACATCCCTGGGATTCCTGCTGTTGGCCTCGAGCTGCAATTTTGAGTTTCAGAGAGGTTGAGAGTCCTTGCATGGATGCAGCAAGGTTACTGGGATTCTTGCTGATCTATTTGGAGACACGGTGGGTGCTCACTGGCTGCACAGTACGCGGCAAAAGGTGCTCTGAAGGCAATGTTTTCCTCCTACTCCATTCACACGTAATGGCAGGAATTGGTTTTACTCCGTTCACAAATACTTGGGAGTTGGTTTACAAACGCCGGACACCTTCAAAAACGAAGCCTGCCACAGCGTGGAGATGCCGGGGATCGAACCCGGGGCCTCATACATGCAAAGCATGCGCTCTACCACTGAGCTACATCCCCTCGCGGCGCTGTCCTTTTGCGGAACAGGTGATAGAGGTCAAATGCACGCTGCCCTAAGGGTTTTGTCTGTGTGCTGTTTATTTCGGTTCCTGATGTTGGTGTCACGCTAAGGTCTTTGGAGAAAGGGAGAGAAAGTCGGAGGGAGAAAGGATCAGAAAGGAGAGGAGAAAAGAGCCGGAGAAAAGGAACGTGGAAAAGAGAAGGAAACGTGTTCCCGCTGCTGGATTCGTGCGTCTATAGGTGCTTGTCTGGAAGGCAGCTCTTGTGGCTCGTCCTCGTTAGTATAGTGGTGAGTATCCCCGCCTGTCACGCGGGAGACCGGGGTTCGATTCCCCGACGGGGAGGCTACGCAAGGTGTTTTGCATTTTAGAAGTCCCATGTTCCATTACCACGGATGGGTGGAAGACACTCAGAAAAGGATCTTAATCCACCTTCTGCCCAACGGTACTCCTCCTACATCAACCTCGTAAGAACCCCGTGAATTTGGGTGGCAAAGGTCTGCAAGCAGGCAGACTACCCCGGTCGTGTGAATAATGCGAACTCACAAGAGTGCTCTCAGAAGGTGGGCAGAGCTGCGTCTGCCGAGAAGCTGCTCCCTCCTTTACTTCCTCAAAATTTTCCTCCACCTTATTCCATTTTTGTCCCAAAGATCGGCTTTCTTTTTCTTATTTTTAAAGGACAAATAAGAGCATGGGGGGAAAATTGTTTTTAAGCACGCGCTCAGGAATCGTACATCAGGTGTCCATCTGTCACCAGGGCTTTGTTTTCTAATTCTTGGTTGGCCTTTAACTCCAGGAATAATCAATCCTCTTGTCTCACTCAGCCTCCCCGTTGGGAGAACTTCATCTCTTCCGCTCCCATTTTTTCTTTTGTTTTAATTTTTTATTTTGTTTTTTGGAGACAAGACTTTACATATCCAAACTGATTTTTTAAAATATTGGTTTATCTTATTTAATGTATCATAGTGTTTTGCCTGCACATATGTATGTGTGCTGCGGGTGTGCCTGCCCCTTGTAGAAGTCACCAGAGGGATCACAGATCCTCTGAAACTGGAGCTGATGGTTGTGAGCCGCTCCCACTCCATGGGAAAGAGCCAACCCTTGCAGGCAGGATCCTAGCATAGCTGTCCTCTGAGAGGCTCTACACAGCAGCAGAGAGAAACAGATGCCTAAGACTCACAGCCAAACATTGGGAGAAGTGTAGGGTTTCTTGTAGAAAAGTTGGGGGGGGGGCAGGAATAGAAGGACCTGAAGGTGACAGGCACTCCACAAGAAGATCAACAGAGCCAACTAACCAGGGTCCAGAGGGGCTTGCAGAAACTGAAACACCAACCAAGGACCATGCATGCATGAACTGGAACTAGGCCTCTTACACAGATGAAGCTCAGGCTTCATGTGGGAGTCCTAGTAAGGGGAAAAGGGGCTGTCTCTGACATGACTCTGTTGCCTGCATTTTGATCATTCTGCCCTGGAGGGGTTGGCTCTACTGGCCACTGGGGAAGAGAACATGCTCAGTCCTAATGGGCCATGATGAGCTAAGGTGGGTGGGTGGACTCCTTTTTTTTTTTTTTGAGAAATAAGGGAGGGAGGAGGGGAGAAGAGGAAAAGAAGGTGGGACCAGGAGGAGGGAGGGGGCTGCGATCAGGATGTAAAGTGAATAAATTAATAATTAATTTAAAAAGAAGCCTGGGTGTAGAGTGTTTGCCTGTCATTCCCGATGTGAGGTGGGTCGAGGCAGGAACAGGATTCCTGAAGGGAGTAATCACTCCTGTCCAGGAAAATCCAGTGTGCATAGACAGGTCTACTGGCTGCGTGAGCTCCACCTGCCAAGCCATGGCAAAACCCCCAAGTCTGGGAGTGTTAAAACACAGAGGGTTAAGTCTCCCGGGACTGGAGGCTGCAAGCCCAAGGCAGTTCCCGTGTGTGTGCGTGTGTGTGTCTCTGTCTGTTTGTCTGTCTGTCTATGTGTCTTTGTGTGTGTGTCTGTGTCTATGTGTCTTTGTGTGTGTGTGTGTGTGTCTGTGTCTATGTGTCTTTGTGTGTGTGTGTCTGTCTGTGTCTGTGTATCTGTGTGTGTGTCTGTGTGTCTGTAGAGGCCAGAGGACAATGCAGTCTCAGGTGTGGTTCCTCAAGCATGTTCCATCTTGTTTCTTGAGATAGGCTCTCTCCCTGGAGCTCCCTAATTTGGCAGCCGGAAATCACTGAGCCCCAGGGATTCGCGGGTCCATATGGGTGTTTCATCTCCCAAACTCTCTTTCTCATAGGACCCGTCACAATGATTCCACATAGCTGTAACCATTCTTTAAAGTCACGTTCACATTCTGACATATCAGAAATTGTCAGGGGTGAGACACATGACTTTCAGGAGGGACACTTAGGGTACTAAATTGACTGACTTAGCGTGTGGGGAAAAAGGTGACCGTGCCCGTGGTGGGACTTTCCACTTTCCAGAGAACCAATATGCCAACTCTTGGGCACATCCCTCCCTTCCTCCACTCCCAGATCAAGGCCATCAACAAGGCCCCTACCTCCTCCTGACCCCCCTCAGTGTCCCTTTCCAGGCCCTCTCCTGCAGGCGTGGCCCAGCCACCACAGCTGCGGGTTGGACCACGGCCACAGCAGCCCTCACCTCTCCTGCATATGTGGTTGCCTCCCTAGCTCACTGCTCCATGCTCTCAGCAGCCTACCTCGGGTCCTTACTTCCTCGCCTAGCTCCTCAGCACAAGCCTTCCACTTCCTGCTTCCGCAAGAGAAGGAAGCAGGCGGAGCCCATCCCGGTGCGCGCCTGTTTGGCTTCCCCGAGCTGAGACTGCGTGCAGATATGTAGAGCACGCTTGGAGGCCGGATCTGAGTCAGCTGCGGCCCTGCCCAGGCGGAGCCTCATCCAGGCAGTGTTTGCTCGCCCGGCTAGCGACTGTGACTCCTGGGCGCCTGGAGGCTGACTGGATTCACAAATGACCCTGCTCTTCTCAGAGAGGAGAGTGGGGAACGGGAGGAGCAGAACTCTGAGCCAAGAAGGTCTCTCGAGCATTTGTAACTCGCTCAACAAACATGCAATAAGCACCTACTAAGCGGTGCCAGGACTCGGGTCTTCCGCGGTGAGGGCAGCGTAGGTGTGTGCTTCCAAGCTAATAGACAGGGAAAACGATGAATGCATTCTCAGTGGACAGTACGGTCCGGTGTGCCTGAAGGACGCTTGTAGACAGTGGCCGTAGGGGACACACAGGGACCACACCACGCGGGTGACTCAGGAATGAGACAGGTGATATGAATTTCTAGGCATCCTAGCTTGGGAAGAAAATAGCAAAAAGTAAAGAACAAAGAAGCAAAAGTAGAGGAACGTCAAGGAGAGAAAAATAACATCGTAGCAAGGGCCGCCGAAATAGCTCAGTTGGGAGAGCGTTAGACTGAAGATCTAAAGGTCCCTGGTTCGATCCCGGGTTTCGGCAGGTCTTTTTTTTTTCTTCGGCAGGTCTTTTTTTTTTCTTCCTGCCGAAAATTTCAATTTATCATATGTTTTCGTTTTCTTTCTACTCAAAATCACGGTGTACCGTGCGCTGCACCAGGAGGTGTTGAAAACTTTCCCTCTGCGCCCCTTTTAGGGTGAATCGAGTGTTCCTTAAAGCAAGCGCCATAAGCTCCCGCGCGTCTGTGATGTTTGTTGATGTCAGTCTGGGAACGTTGGGATTCCTTGCATTGATGTCTGCGGATAAACTCAGCGGCAAAATAAAGACCTAAGCAGACACTTCAAGAGTACGAGTCAATCCAATGCGACCTTTTTTTTTTTTAATATAAATTAGTATCATGGAATTAAAAGAATCTTAAAGGAGCTTCTTGCCAAACGGTCTGTCAGCTGTCTTCCTCGTTAGTATAGTGGTGAGTATCCCCGCCTGTCACGCGGGAGACCGGGGTTCGATTCCCCGACGGGGAGGTTTGCTCTCTTTTCTTAGCAATTCATTGTGTTTTTCGTTTGCCTTCCAACCTGTATAAACTCATCCACTCTTTCGAACATACCAAACACGTTCCCTGAAACACAGTTCCCACCCACGCATCTGGCCTCCGTCCTCTTTCACAAGGGCTCTGGCCAGAAAGCAGGTCCCAAGACGATGTTCTCCCAATGCAATCCCTCGGTGTTCTTGGTCCCAGCAGTCGTAAGATGGAGATCCCAAACCGGCTCACCGCGTCTCCTTGCTCCAGCCCCCACCCGGGGCCTTCTCATGTCTTTAAATTTGGAACGTTTTCTCGTCCCCACACAATTGAACATCTTCAAGAGCTATCACTATCCTTCCGTTCATTTAGCCCCTTGTAGGCTTCTTTAGAGAGGTTGGGTGGTCAGTAAAAAAGGAGCCAACCACGAGGAGAACGCCGTCTCTCCACGCTGAGGGAACCGTGTGCAAACGTGCTGTGGGTAGGAGAGGAAGGCAACCTTGCTCCTGAGCCTTGTCAAGGTCGTGCACCCCGTCCTCTCCCAAGTCTCAGGCCCAGAGGTGAAAGGGCCACGCCGGTTGCCGTGGAGCCGCAATACCCGTGAACAACGCAGCCTCCAACGACCTGAGACCCAGGGTCGACAAGGTGTGGGACTTCACACACGGGGCAGGGCCACGACAGCGAAGGCTGCAGCAGCGCCTTCTGATGTAGCCCCCTTCAGGCTACATCAGGCGCTGTCCTTGTTGACTGCCCCAGTGAGCAGCCCGGGCTTGGTCTGTCCATGCCCCACGTGAGGCTCAGAGAGGTCAAGTAACCCCAGCTGCTATGCCCAGCATTCTTGCAGATGACGTCACGCCCCAGTTGCTGTGAGCGCGCCGACCGGTAGGAGTGGCAGCTGTCGGCGCTGAAAGTGATAGGCAATCCCCGGGGGTAACTCTGGAGGCTTGGGGGTGTCTCCTCACGGCTCCCAGCAGCCCCCTCTTCACTGAGATATTATGGTTTGAATTCTTGCTCCGAATTTGAGTCGTAAGTGTGTGCAGCCTGAAACTGTTTGGCCATTCTCATATCCAGAAAATTCTTCCGGGAGGGGGCAGGTGGAGGGAGAGAGAGGGAGAGTTACAGGCAGGCTCATAAACTCAGTCATCGAGGTTGAACAGCGTCTCTGGTGTGAGGAAACAGATAATTCTGGGTGAGGAACATTGGGGTCCAGTCCTTATTGGGGAGGGGAGGATTTGGTCATTTCTTTATCTGTCTATTTATTTACTTTCTATTTGTTCTTTGAAACGAATACAATTTTAGCTTCTATCAAGACACTAAGGAACATATGTGTTGGTGAAGGCAAGGCAGCTTATGTTGTTTATTCCTTAAGACCCCTTGAAGTCAATACACACAATTTTAATATCAAGGAAAAGAGGGAAGAAGGCGAAGCATTGTTGATAAAGTATAGGAAGGATTTTCGGAGTAGTCACGAGGGCAGTTGGGGGATGTAGCTCAGTGGTAGAGCGCATGCTTTGCATGTATGAGGCCCCGGGTTCGATCCCCGGCATCTCCACTTTTTGCCGTCCTTGGTCCTTGCTGGTTTGCAATTGTTTCTGGGTCTTGGCATCTGAAT
>CM053766.1:102739930-102866990 GCA_028658305.1 Pachyuromys duprasi
GTGCAGGGCGCTCCAAGTCCAGCTGTCCCGCCCGGGACCTGGCTTTGAGCAGCAGTCGCTGGTACCTGGTAAGAACGAGTGACATGCGCAATGGGCTTTTCATGCTTAGGGACGCACGGAACCTGCGTATCCCACCATTCAATTAAAGGTGCACTTTAATGCAACATAAAATACAAGATTCCATATGTTCTACAGATCAGGTTGACAGCACAGTGGTAGTGACTTCTGTCACCGCATCCCTGTCTTGTGACCGGACTTTTCTAAAATGCTAAAAGCAAGCAAGCAAGCAAACAAAGACGCAAACAGAAAGAAAGAAAGAAAGAAAAAAAAAACTCACCTCAGATCTAAAGGACACTAGGCTTTGTTCCTATTTGTTTCTTCGTTTGAGACAGGGTTTCTCTGTGTAGCCCTGGCTGTCCTGGAATCCACTTTGTAGATCACACTGGACTCTCACACGTATCCACCTGCTTCTGCCTCCCCAGTGGTGAAATTAAAGGCATGGGCCACCACACTGGAATTTATTTGTTTGTTTGTTTTTATTTACTTTTTGAGATCTCATTAAGTGGTGCTGGCTATCCTGGAACCCACTTTGTAGACCAAGCTGGGCCTTGAACTCACAGAGATCACCTGCCTCTGCCTCCTTAAAGGGATTAAAGGTGGGCACCATGGCTGGGCCTTTATTTTGTTATTTACTCTTTGTGTATAAGTTGTTGTCTGAATATTTCTGTGTACATATGTGTGGAGTGTCCCAGGAGGCCAGATGAAAGTGTGGATCCCCTGCAACCAGAGTTCCAGGTGGTTGTGGGCAGATACATGTGTTCTGGGACCTGACCCGAGGTCCTCTGTAAGAGAGGCCAGAGCTCTTAACCACTGAGCCACCTCCCCAGCCCCATTCAATTCCTCCAGGATAATCCTATCCCCGTGTCCTCTCAAATCCATGCTGCACCCCAGCTCCTGTGTATATGTAAACCACTGAGTCCAGTTTTGCTCCTCACAGGTCAGTGGGGTAAGGAAGTTCCCTGGAGAATTAGAGGTCAACCTCTCAGGGACCCGCCCTTCCTTTGATCCGTGGCTCCTCAACCCCCTCTCCATCAGTACTGGCTGTTGTTGCCAAACAGGGTTCTCAATGTAGCTCTGGCTGGAGTGGAACTCACTTTACAGAGCACGCTAGGCTTGAACTCACCTCTCTCTGCCTCTGCCTCTCAAGTGCTCAGATAAAAGGTGTGAGTCACCACTACCCTACTGGCATATTTTATTTTTAAAAAGATGTGTAGGCTGGGCGTGGTGGCACATGCCTGTAATCCCACCAAGGCTACACAGAGAAACCCTGTCTCAATAAATAAATAAATAAATATATATATATATATATATATATACACACACACACACACACACACACATATATGTGCAGAGAGAGAGAGGCAGATTTTCTTCCTATACTTTTGTATCAACTCAGTTTTGCTCCTCATTCCTTCCTCATCTGCCATATGGGTGTTGGGAACTGAACCTGGGTCCTCTGCAAGAACACTAAATACTCTTATCTATTGAGCCAGAAGAAAATAATATAATGTTCTCCCAGATCCCATCTCTGCAGAAACCCTTCCATTCCAATAATCCTTTATCTTCTCTCTCCTCTCTCTCTCTCTCTCTCTCTCTCTCTCTCTCTCTCTCTCTCTCTCTCTCTCTTTTGAAAGAGTGTGTCTATGTAGCCCTAGCCCTGGTTGTCCTAGAACTCACTGCATAGATCAGGTTGGCCTCAAAACTCACAAAAGATCCGCCTGCCTTAACCTTCCAAGTGCCAGGATTAACAGTGAGTAACCTGCCACTGTTATTCTAATTCCTTTTTCTTTTTCTTTTGGATCCCCTAATCTCTTTTTATGTTTGTTTGTCTTTTTGTTTTTGTTTTTGAGACAGGGTTTCTCTGTGTGGCTTTAACTGTCCTGGACTCACTTTGTAGACCAAGCTGGCCTCGAGCTTACAGTGATCTGCCTGCCTCTGCCTCCCTGAGTGCGTGCACCACCGTTCTTTATTATTTTGATGTATTTATTTTTATGTGTGTGTTTGCTTGCATGTGTGTCTATGCGCCACATGTGTCTAGTGCCTGAGGAGACCAGAAAAGGGCATCAGATCCCCTAGAACTAGAGCTGGTGCTCTCTCTTAGCCACTGAGCCATTTCTCCATCTTATTACCATATCCGTGACAGGGTCTCACTGTGCAGCCCTGGCCTGGACCTCACTACGTAAACCAGGCTAGCCTCCAACTCAGAGACCCTCCTGCTTCTGCCTCCTGAATGCTGGGTAAAGTTTTTAATTTTGAAACAAGATGCCTGGCATGACTCACCATGTAGGTGCTGACACACTGGCTTAATGAGCTTGCTGAAGGTTCTTTCTCCCTAATGTCAAAATGTTTGAAAGAAGTTGATGGTTATTTTTAAAATGATCTGTCTGGTCTAACAGGAAACTAATTACCTGCTTCTGTTTTACCTTTGTCTTTTCCCAATAGTGAGGATGAGGGAAAACAGCAGGGGAATCATCATTATGCTTGTGGTAGGAATGGGGTTTCTCCAGAGAGTTATGAATCTTTGAAAATATGCTTTTCAGTACGGCTTGTTAGGCATGCCTTTTATCCCAGCATTTGGGAGGCAGAGGCACATGAATCTCTGAGTTTGAGGCTAGTTCGGTCTACAGAGCCAGTTCTAGGACAGCCAGGGATACACAGAGAAACCGTGTGCTGAAAAACCAAAACCACAACAACAAAGAAGATCTTAACATAGGCTTATGCATGCTGTGGGGGTCCCAAAGAGTGTGGGTCCTTTACGTCCTTTTATGTAAAGGTTCCTTTATGTTTTTCGCTTTCTTTTGTTTTGTTTTGTTTTGTTTTTGTGAGGGTGGAATAAGATTGGAATGGGGTTTGAAGTTACTGTCTCTCTACAGGGTTGCTAGGAAACCTCAGTGAGATGACTGGGTGGTTCGTGAGCGTGCCTGCCAAGGTTGCAATTGCCCATAGACACACAGGAGGTGTTTTTTACACTTTTATTGTAAACAGTGTGAAATTCTCGTTCTCAGGTGATATGTGCAAGAAGGAATAAGGCCACACCCAATACCATAAGCATTCAGCCCTAAGCCTGGTTCACTGTTACTTTAACATAAAGTATCTGTATATGAATGCAATAGAAATTCTACAGAGGCAGCCTTCACAGACAATATTAACTGTTGGATTTCATTTATTTATTTGATTTCATAGCCAAGGTCAGGCCTCAGCTCACACAGGACCCATCCTGGGATCTGTGGTCTCTAATTTTGGAAATTTTGAAGAATTACTTGATTTTGGTTTGGGTTTGTTGTTGTTGTCTTGGGTGTTTTTGTTTGCTTGCTTGCTTGTTTGTGGGCTAAACACAAAGAAACCCTGTCTCAAAGAAAGAAAGAAAAAAGAAAAAGAAAGGAAAGGAAAGGAAAACAGGTAGCACACAGAGCTGAAATCCGATCTTCAGGTGGACCACGGCCAGGTCCTGTGTGAGCTGAGGCAGTGCTCAGCCTTCCTATGCTTGTTCATAAACAGGTTGCAGAACACAGAGCCCTGTTTTTCTCTCTCCCTTTGCTCTAAAAACTGAGGCCTGTACTTGGCCTTGGTAAGCTTGTCTGCTTACACAACCCATGACAAAACAAACATCTGACTCCACTCTTCCTTTTCTGGAGAAAAACACCAACTGACCCTTTTGCTTTGTCCTGTCCTCCATTACTGGATACAGTCACACATCATGTGTGACCTTCAGAGCAGGTTGACCTATCAGGGACACACAGGCAGCAGTTTCCTACTCTTACACCCTTCCCAATGCTTGGGTCCCGTCAGGAGCAGGTGTCCTCAGCCAATCCCTCCCTGATGCAGGACCCCTTCCTCTGTCCCCATTGGTGCCAGCTCTGAAGCAATTGTCCCTAGTAGCCTGAAAAAGATGGTACACAAGGTGTACAAAAATAAATAAAGCTTCAGATTTCTCCCTGCTGCTATGCCGCTGCTGTGTGAAGACTGTTCAGAACTTTGACGTTAATCAGTTGAGCTCTGATTTATACTCTAACTCTGGTAGAACATTCCACCATATGATCCATTATCATTGGCTCTAAGCTCAAGATTTTAAAATTCCTTTGGTTTGTCTTTTTAAGTATAGACTTAAAAAATGTTTCTCATTGTCCTAGACTACACACATCCAGTCTTCTGGATAGAAGGAGGAAGTTCCTCTTTCATGACATGTAGTCATACTGAAAATCAAGATCAAATGAGCTCTTGCTTCTTCTACTTCACTGAAGGCTTCTGTCTTCCCTGAGCTTGCATCAAGGAGTGCATGCTGTTAACACAAAGATGTGCATCTACTGGCTTTTTCTACAATGTGTATTTCACAGCAGATTACAAACAATGGTGATATTAAAATGTTTAAAACTTAGCATCTAGCTGAGGGCAGTGGCTGACACCTATCATCCCAGCACTTTGGTAGGCAGAGACAGGTGGATCTCTGTGAGTTTTGAAGCCAGCCTGGTTTAGAGAGTGAGTTCCAGGACAGCCAACACAAAGAAACTCTGTCTCAAAAACCCAAACAACAACAACAACAAAAACCAACAACAAAAATTGGGGCTGGATTTGTGGGTAGAGGCACTTGACAACTTGAGTTCAATCTTTGAGACCCACAAGGTAAAAGGAGATAACCAGTTTGACTTTGTTGTCTGTCCTACACACACATACAATGGGATTTTAAACAATTCATGTGTCACCGGTTGTGGTGGTACACTCCTTGATCCCAGCATTCAGGAGACAGATTTGGGTAGATCTTTGTGAGTTCAAGGCTACCTGGGTCTACAGAGCAAATTCTAGGACAGCCAGGGCCAGACAATGAAACTGGGTCTCAAAAAGAAAAAGAAAAATTTATGTCTCAACTTTTACAGAATTATTCCTTTGGGTCAAAAATATTCTCTCCTTTGACAAAATTAGCATATAATACATAACAATGAGTTTCACTATATTTTTATACATGTAATATAATGCAATTTGACCGTGTTTGTTGGAAATAGGATAGTCAGTTCCTTACACATTTAGCCTCATTTCCCTCTGCCTTACCCCAGACCCTCTGGACATTTCTTCTTTTGAAGCTAACCCTTGGCCAAATCCAGCCTTCAAGCCTTCCTTCTGCCCTCCCTCCCCCACCTCAGAAATCAGTGCTCCTTTGCTCTGGGCCTTCTCGACTCTGGAGAAAGCTGACGCCGTAAAGTGTGGAGCTCTTCGACCGTGCCTCCAGAGGAACTGGCGTGAGAGTAGGGAGACGGAGATGTTCAAACCCCAGAAATGTCAACGCTTGAGATTTAAAATCTCATCCTGAGAACGGAAGGTGCTGAGAACGGAAGGTGGGGACAAAGCTCTGTCCTTGTTTCTGTGCCTACCTCGGGAGTAGGTAACACCGCCCCCAGGCGGCTACAGGTGGTCAGTCATAGAGGCTGTCACCTTTTCTCTCTCCCCATGACAACAGAGAACAGCCAGCACCCTAGCCCTAGCCCTAGCCAGTCAAATACGCTCATCCTCAAAGACCTTCTCCACTGCCCAAGGTTTATAATGTCCCTGTTCCCAAAATAAAGTGCACCATCTCCTTCATCGATGATCGTCTGAGACTTGCTGTTTATTCTGGGGAAAGAGGGTTCCCCTCCTCCTCCTCCTCCTCGGATTCACTGCTGGATCCCGTGCTTGACTTCCCACCTGTCAGCCACTGCGGAATCACTGCAGTCACTGCTGGAACTTGTCTGGCTACCTCGGAGCAGCTGCAGGGTTCATCTGAGTCAGGTCGGTACCTGCCTTGGTCTTGGAGTCCTGAGCTCAGCCTGAGAATCTGCATTTCAGCTGTGTACCAATTAGGTGCATGTAACCAAAGAGCCTTAACACACTATGGTATCAAACTTTGGAAAGCTAATATAGTTGGGTATGGTCTCGAACCTGTGTCCTCAGCTGGTAAGGATCAATGCAAGGCCTTGCTGAGCTACATAGGAAGACTATGTGGAAGTAAGGCTTTGGGAAGCCCATAGGGAATGGCGAATGAAGAGTCAGCAGTTCCTACGAATCCTGGAACAATCTTGATCCACTGCACAGTGTTGATCCACTAGGAACTCCTAGCACACTATTTAAGTCTCAAAATGGATCTGAGGCTAGGGCAGTGAGTGCTTCGCCCTTAACCACCCCACTTTATTCCGGAATGCTCCCAAGCTGTTGGAGAGGCAACTGGAAGACCTCCCACCTCCACGGTGGCATCAGGGAACCTGTCTTCCCCCAAACCTGCCCTGGTGGTCAGCATTGCCAGGTGGTTATACAGGCCCGCCTTGGGAACAGGAGAGACACTCGCCCTCTCAAGCAGGCAGGAAATGCAAAGCAGGCGTTTTCCATGCTCTTAGCAGGGCTAAGCTCCAGTCCAGGTACCATCCCCAGAGCCACATAAGCCAGACTGGGAAGGTTTACCCCTGTCACTTCATCCTTGGTGAGGGTAAAGAATTTTAAGGATCAAGGCCATCCCTGTGGCTGGTGAGCAGAAAGGGCCAGGAGCACCTCCTTGTGTGCTAGTGAGAAAGGGTCTCATATAGCCCAGGCTAGCCTCAAAGCCCTGTCAGGTGCTGGGATGATAGAAATGCACCACCGTGTCTGGCTCATGCAGTGCGAGCTACTGTGCATTCTAGGTAAGCACTCCACAAACTGAGCTACACCCCAGCCTTCAAATATGTCTAAGTAGACATCTTCAGCCCATTGTTGCTCCTCTGTGAAGGCATCCATGCCACTGTGGAAGTAGAGGACAGGAAGTCTGGGGCTGCATGTGTGCTACACATCGGTGTAGGCGTCAGAGTAGCAGAACAAACCTAAGGGGAATGGCCATGGTAGGAAGGAAGTCCAGCCTCCAGGCATCTGGGTAATTCAAACTCCAAAGAGGGTGCCCAGCTGGCGAACAGGGTCGCCTCTGCCAAGAAGACCTTCTTTCTTTTCCCTCCCATTTTTTTCTCATCTTATTCCATTTTTGTTCTGAAGAAAAGCCAGATGAAAACACGGGATGAGGAAGCGTGCGTTAGGTGTCCACTTCTTCCCAGAGTGTTGTTTTACTTCCTGATTGGCCTATAACCTGGCAGGCTTTCAACTCCAAGAAAAATCCTCCGGCCTCAACCTCCCTAGTGCATGGCTTATTCCCACTTTTGTCTTTTTTGCTTGTTTTGTTTTTTATTTTATTTTTTGAGATAAGACTTTATGTATCCAAACTGATTTTGTGAAGTATTTGTTGATCTTATTTTATGTGTGGTGTTGTTTTGCCTGCATGTATGTATCTGCACTACAGGCATGCCTGCTGCTTGTAGAAGTCATTAGAGGGATCAGATGCCCTGAAACTGGAGCTGATGGTTGTGAGCCCCCATGTGAATGCCAGGAATGGAACCAGCCTGACCTACTAAGTGAGGCCAAAGCTATCCTGGGCCACTAATAAGACTGTCTCAAACTTATAGTTTAAAAGGTCTCAGGGTAGAATGTTGCCTAACATAGCTTGGATCAAGAAGGGACTAGGATTCCAGAAGGGAGCAAGCCCTCCTGTTTCTTCTAAATCATCTCCAAACATGCTACTAGCCCAGGAATCCCAGGTTGTAGATGAGCAGGTCTAGTGTAGCCTAGTTGTGTGAGGTCCAGCTGCCAAGCCATGACAAAACCCCAAAGACTGGGAGTATTAAGCAACCAAGAGGCAAATCCTCCGGGACTGGAGGCTGCAAGCCCAAGGCAGTTCTCTGTGAGTGTGTGTGTGTTTGCTCTCCCAACCTCTCCTTTTTTTCATAGAACCCACCCCAATGACTCCACATAGTTGTAGCCTTTTTTTTTTTCAGGTCTATTTTATTTATTCAACTTTACATTCTCCCTTATTTCCTGTGCCTGGGTCAGGAGCACATGACACAGCACCAGGGGTTCAGGTGGTCACTCACCTGAACAGGCAGTCAGTTACTTAAGCTTGCCAGCATCCTAATCCCAGCCAATGACATTCATCGTCAAAGCCCCTCCCACTGCCCAAGGTTCATAAGTTAAGTCTCCATTTCAATAAAGGGGCCAACACCTTCTAAAGATCTTCTGAGACTCAACATTGACTCTGGGGAAGGAAGGGTCCTCTCCTCCCGGAAGCAGTCACCACTGGACCCCAGTGGAATTGCCTCTGTGGCCACAGAAGCTCTCCCAACTGAGCTCAGCGCTCACCTGCAGGAACCAGCAGCTTCACAGAATGGTGTAACACTGAGGCATCAGGTACTCTGAGTTTCCACTGCCATCTGGCACTGGCAATCTCATTAAAAAGAGCTAACTGTAACACAGTGGGAAGGGAGTCTTGTATGCAGACCTCACTCTGCGCACTCCAGCTGTTGCTGAGGGAAGTGGAACTTGGGACTCCAAGACTCCTTCATTTCCACCCAGAAGCCAGATTCATTTCCTTCCGGAGTAGCAGTGGTCAGCAACGGTGGCCGCATCCCCGAGTCAGAAAATAACCACATTCTCAAAACTCTTCCACAAGATTTCCAAAGCTCTGTAATAATGTTTGGCTGTGAGTCTGCATCTGTTTCCATCCACTGCTGTGTGGAGCCTCTCAGAGGACAGCTATGCTAGGCTGTCCTCTGCAAACACAGCAGAGCAACATTAATAGTGTCAGGGGTTGGTTCTAGCTCATAGGATGAGTCTCAAGTTGGTTCAGTCATTGGTTGGCCATTTCTTCAGTCTCTCCTTCATCTTTGTCCCTGCACATCTTGTAGGCAGGACAAGTTGCAGCTATTCTTTAACGTCACATTCTGACATATCAGAAATTGTCAGGGGTGAGACACATGACTTTCAGGAGGGACACTTAGGGTACTAAATTGACTGACTTAGCGTGTGGGGAAAATGATGACCGTGCCCGTGGTGGGACTTTCCACTTTCCAGAGAACCAATATGCCAACTCTTGGGCACATCCCTCCCTTCCTCCACTCCCAGATCAAGGCCATCAACAAGGCCCCTACCTCCTCCTGAGCCCCCTCAGTGTCCTTTTCCAGGCCCTCTCCTGCAGGCGTGGCCCAGCCACCACAGCTGCGGGTTGGACCACGGCCACAGCAGCCCTCACCTCTCCTGCATATGTGGTTGCCTCCCTAGCTCACTGCTCCATGCTCTCAGCAGCCTACCTCGGGTCCTTACATCCTCGCCTAGCTCCTCAGCACAAGCCTTCCACTTCCTGCTTCCGCAAGAGAAGGAAGCAGGCGGAGCCCATCCCGGTGCGCGCCTGTTTGGTTTCCCCGAGCTGAGACTGCGTGCAGATATGTAGAGCACGCTTGGAGGCCGGATCTGAGTCAGCTGCGGCCCTGCCCAGGCGGAGCCTCATCCAGGCAGTGTTTGCTCGCCCGGCTAGCGACTGTGACTCCTGGGCGCCTGGAGGCTGACTGGATTCACAAGTGACCCTGCTCTTCTCAGAGAGGAGAGTGGGGAACGGGAGGAGCAGAACTCTGAGCCAAAAAGGGCTTGAAGACAGTGGCCTGAATGAAACGAGTGGTGTGGATCTCTAGGCATCACAGCTTGGAAAATCCGGGGACGTAAAGCCTTAGTTAAAACAAGGAGAAAAGGGCTGGAGAGGTGGCTCAGGGGTTAAGAGCATCAGCTCTCTCTACGTAGTCCTGAGTTCGGTTTCCAGCAACCACATGGTGGCTCTCAACCACCTAAAATGAGATCTGAAGCCCTCCTCTGACCAGCAAGGCAGAATACTGTATACATAATAAATAAGTAAATCTTTAAACCAGGAGAGAGATAAAAACCGGTGATCAGTTGGGAGAGCAATGGACTGGACTGAACATCTAAAGGTTCCTGGTTTCATCACGGGTTTCTGTAGCAATTCCTTTCCAATTTGTCAAATGTTTTCTTTCTACACAATCCGCTCCCACCCTTATTGAGTGAATCGAACTAAAAGTAACTTATGTTCATGCGCATATTGGTGTCTGATGTCTGCCGCTGAACGATGATGTCTGCCTATGAATGTTTGGCGTTCATTTATTAATGTCTGTGCTCTGAATCCAGGTGGAAAAATGAAAACCTAAGTGGACCAGGCTCACTCTGCGTCTTCTCCTTGCTCCAGGCCCCACGCGGGGCCTTCTGAAGTCTATAAATTTGGGACGTTTTATTGTCCCCACACAATTGAACATCTTCAAGAATTGTTACTATCCTTCCTTTCATTTATTCCCCTGTGGTGGAATTCTTTTTTATTACAATTTTAATTTTATTGCATGTACATTAGTGTAAAGGTGTCCGGTCCTTTGGAATTGGCATTTCAGACAGCTGTGAGCTACCATGTGGGTTCTGGAAGTTGAACGCGGGTCGTTTGGGAGAGCAGACAGTGCTCTTAACTGCTGAGCCATCTCTCCAGCCCCTGTTTGGCCATTTTCATATCCAGGAAATTCTTCCGGGAGGGGACAGGTGGAGGGAGAGAGAGGGAGAGGTACAGGCAGGGTTATAAACTCAGTCATCAAGGTTGGACAGAGTCTCAAGTGTGAGGAAACAGATAATTCTGGGTGAGGAACATTGGGGTCCAGTCCTTATTGGGGAGGGGAGGATTTGGTTATTTCTTTATCTATCTGTCTATTTACTTTCTATTTGTTCTTTGAAACGAATACAATTTTAGCTTCTATCAAGGCACTAAGGAATACATGTGTTGGTGAAGGCAAGGCAGCTTATGTTGTTTATTCCTTAAGACCCTTTGAAATCAATACACACAATTTTAATTTCATGAAGTAACGTGAAGTGTTATTGATACCATATAGGAGGGACTTTCGGGAAAAGCACGAGGGCAGTTGGGGGATGTAGCTCAGTGGTAGAGCGCATGCTTTGCATGTATGAGGCCCCGGGTTCGATCCCCGGCATCTCCACTTTTTGCCGTCCTTGGTCCTTGCTGGTTTGTATTTGTTTCTGGGTCTTGGCATCTGAACGGCACCACGAAACACCTTCTTGGAAACGTCGCTATTGCAAACGGTGACCACATCCTTTCTTATCCTGACATCTGTGAAAATATGCGTCTCTGCAAGAGAGAAAGAGGAGCAGGGCAGCAGGGAAAAGCGATGCCCAGATGGCTCTGATGACGGAACCGCCGCAAAGCTAAAGAAAGAACCACCCTGGGATTTTGCGCATCGTGGCTCCGGGACACCCTATGACACTGACCCCCAGGGGGCAGGTGTGCAGGGCGCTCCAAGTCCAGCTGTCCCGCCCGGGACCTGGTTTTGAGCAGCAGTTGCTGGTACCTGGTAAGAACGAGTGACATGCGCAATGGGCTTTTCATGCTTAGGGACGCACGGAACCTGCGTATCCCACCATTCAATTAAAGGTGCACTTTAATGCAACATAAAATACAAGATTCCATATGTTCTACAGATCAAGTTGACAGCACAGTGGTAGTGACTTCTGTCACCGCATCCCTGTCTTGTGACCGGACTTCTCTAAAATGCTAAAAGCAAACAAACAAACAGGAAAAAAAAAAACTCACCTCAGATCTAAATGAAACTAGGCTTTGTTTCTTTGTTTGAGATAGGGTTTCTCTGTTTAACCCTGGCTGTCCTGAAATTCACTTTGTAGATCACACTGGACTCCAACTCACAGGTCCAACTTATGCTCCTCACAGGTCAATGGGTGAGGAAGTTCCCTGGAGAATGGGCAGTCAACCTCTCAGGGACCTGCCCTTCCTAGCTTTGATCCATGGCTTCTCAGGGCCTTTTCCATCAGTGCTGACTGGCTGACTGGCTATTGTGGTTACCAAACAGGGTTCCCAGTGTAGCTCTGGCTAGCATGGAACTCACTCTACAGAGCAAGCTAGGCTTGAACTAACAGAGATCCGCCTCCCTCTGCCTCTGCCTCTCAAGTGCTCAGATAAAAGGTGTGAGTCCCCACTACCCTACTTGCATATTTTCTTTTTAAAAATATGTATACGCTGGATGTGGTGGCACATGCCTGTAATCCCAGCAAGGCTACACAGAGAAAGTCTGTCTCAAATATATCTCTATCTATCTATCTATCTATCTATCTATCTATCTATCTATCTATCTATCTATCCATCCATCCACACACACATATATATGCAGAGAGAGAGAGGCAGATTTTCTTCCTGCACTTTTAAATTAACTCGGTTTTGCTTGGCTCTCCTCATTCCTTACTTATCTGCCATGTGGGTATTGGGAACCGAACCTGGGTCCTCTTCAAGAGCACTAAATACTCATTGAGCCAGAAGAAAATGATACAATGTTCTCCCATCCCTGCAGAAACGCTTCTACTCCAAGAGTTCCCCCCCCCCTCCTCCTTTTCTCTCTCTCTTTTGAAAGGGTCTTTCTATGTAGCCCTGGACGTCCTGGAACTCACTGTATAGATCAGGCTGGCTTCAAAATTCACAAGAGATCCACCTGCCTCTGCCTCCCAAGTGCTGGGATTACAAGCGTGCTCCACTGCCTTCCCTTTTCGATTTTTAATTTCATGTATTCTATTACCCTGTCACTGCTATTCATAAGCCCTCTTTTCTCTTCTTTCCGAACCACCTAGTTTCTTTCCTTTCGTTCTGTTTTTGTTTTTGTTTTTCCCCTGCCTTAACTGTTGTTGTTTTGTTGTGTTTTTGTTTTCTTTTTATCAACACAGGTTTTCTCTTTGTAGCCTTGGCTGTCCTGGACTTGCTTTGTAGACCAGGCTGGTCTTGAACTCTCAAAGATCTACCTGCATCTGCCTCCCTTGGTGCTGGGATTTCAGGTGTGCTCCAATGTGCCTGCTCCCTTCCAGTTGAGTTTCTTATTCACAATTCATATGCATATATAAAAATTAGAAGCTGAGGGGCATAGGAGAAGAAGAGAGAGGGAGGGCAAAATTGGGAGGGAATGGGGCTATAGCAGGGATACAAAGTGAATAAACTGTAATTAATAAAATAAAATAAAAATTAGAAGCTAAGATCCCCATATAAAAGGAAACATGTAGCCTTTATCTTTCTCAGCCAAGTTACTCACTTAATATATTTTTCAATTCCATTCATTGTCCTGAAAGCTGAATAATTTTGTTTTTCATTCTGGTTGAATGTCTTTTATTAATTCTTTGACAATTTCATGTGTGTAAGTAATGCATCTTGGTAATATTCACTCCCAACTCTCTCTCCCACTCCCCTCTCCACACATCTTCACACATCTTCAATATATCCCCCTCTCAAAATTTTTATTCATTTATTTATTTAGTTGTTTTTTTTTTTTTTTTTTGAGACAGGGTTTTTCTGTGTAGCCTTGGCTATCTAAGACTCACTTTGTAGACCTGGCTGGCCTCAAACTCGTAGAATTTTGATTGCCTCTGTCTCCCTGAGTGCTGGGATTGAACGTGTGTGCCACCATTCTTTAATATTTTTAAAGATGTATTTTTATGTGTGTGTTTGCTTGCATGTATGTCTATGCGCCACATGTGTCTAGTGCCTGAGGAGACCAGAAAAGGGCATCAGATCCCCTAGAACTAGAGCTGGTGCTCTCTCTTATCCACTGAGCCATTTCTCCATCTTATTACCATATCCGTGACAGGGTCTCACTCTGCAGCCCTGGCCTGGACCTCACTACGTAAACCAGGCTAGCCTCCAACTCAGAGACCCTCCTGCTTCTGCCTCTTGAATGCTGGGCAAAGTTTTTAATTTTGAAACAAGATGCCTGGCATGACTCACCATGTAGGTGCTGACACACTGGCTTAATGAGCTTGCTGAAGGTTCTTTCTCCCTAATGTCAAAATGTTTGAAAGAAGTTGATGGTTATTTTTAAAATATCTGTCTGGTCTGACAGGAAACTAATTACCTGCTTCTGTTTTACCTTTGTCTTTTCCCAATAGTGAAGAGTTTAAGTTAGCCTGGGTATAACTCGATTTTGAAATAAAGAGCCATCTTGACTGGGAGCTGAATTTAGGTACCAGGAAATATCACAAAATGTGTACTTGGCAGAAAACAAAGCTAACTCTCCTAGCAACAGCCTCCAGGAAATATCACAGAATAAATACTTTTTAGAAAGTAGAGACACTCTCCCTGGCAATAATCAATGAGAATCAGTTGGGAATCGGGTGGGAAAATTCTCCCCAATGTTTCAGATATAGTTCAAAAGAATAGCCATTGTGATTATATGCCTTAGTCATTGTGATTATGTGCCTCAGAGAAGGTCACCTCGCCCTTCTAACTTTTACCTAATCCTGTAACATCAAGTCATGTGCCCCCCCTCCTGTTTGCTGTCATGGAAACATGTGCCTCTCTGCTTGCTGTCATGGAAACCCCCTGCTTACGGTCTTTCCCTTTAAAAACCCTGCTCACTCAGGGTTTGAGGTCTCACTTCTCTACTGCTGCATCAGTGAAACTTGGGTTCCGAGTTTGATCACTCTCATAATAAAGCTCTTTTGCTATTGCATTGTCTCCTGGTGGTCTCTGAGGGTCCCGTGAACCTGGCATTACGTAGTCAGGATGAGGGAAAATAACAGGGGAATCATCATTAGGCTTGTGCTGGGAATAGGGCTTCACCAGAGAGTTATGAATCTTTGTTCTTTTTATTTTGTTTTGTTTTGAGATAGTGTTTCTCTTGTAGTCCTGGCTGTTTTGGAACTTGTTTTGTTACCAGGCTGGCCTCTAACTCACAGAGATCTGCCTCTCTCTGCCTGGGATTATATTAGGTTAAATGATTATATTAAAGTGCTGGGATTAGATTAAAAGCCTGCTGCCACCACCAGCTGGGAAAAGTATACTCTTTCAACTGCTGGATTATCTTTTTTTTTTTTTTTTTTTTTCCCAAGACAGGGTTTCTTTCTGTAGCCTTGGCTGTAGACTTGGCTGGCCTGGAACTCAAAGTGATCTACCTGCCTCTGCCTCCCCGAGTGCTGGAATTACAGGCTTGTGCCACTGTGCCTAGCTTTCCAACTGCTGAGTTTTATTTAAAGCTAGGAGAAGTGGTTCATGCCTTTATTTCCAGAATTTGGGAGGCATATAATGATGAGTTCCAGGCCGCTGTGGGCTAAGAGACCTTGTATCTAAAAACTGTTTTTTTTTTTTTTTTTAATGGGGAATGAAGCTAGGTTATGGTGGTACATACTACTAGTCCCAACACTCAGGAGGCAAGAGGCAGGCAAGTCTCCGAGTTCAAGGCCACCCTGGTCTACAGAGAGAGTTTCAGGACAATCAGGGCTACACAGAAACTCTGTCTTGAAAAAAATAAATCAAAACAAAAAATGGGGAATGACAACATATGACATATATGCATGGCTATGTCTTCATAAAGCCTGGTAGTTTGCATGTTAACGAAAATATTAATTAAAAAGTTATTTTACAGCTAAAAAGAAAAGTCTATGAATGGTGGACTTCAGAGAAAGATAGAAGGATGGATGCCAAGGACTAGGGGAGGAGAGAGCGAAATGTTTACTGGGGAATGGTTCCAGTTTTGAAAGATGGGTGCTCTGGCTCAGTTCTGTATCCCAGCACTTGGAAAGCTGATGCAGGAGGATTACCTGGAGTTTGTGAGCAGCCTGAGCTACAGAGTATGAAACTCTCAAGACAACACAGGTGTCTGGAGAGATGGCCCAGCAGTTACAAAGACTTGATGTTCTTGCAGAGGACCAGAGTTTGGTACTCAGCATCCATGGGGCAACTTATAGTCATCTATAACTCCAGTGCCCGTGAATTCTACACTGTCCTCTGTGGGGTACTGCATGCGCGGGGTGCCCAGACCATGCAGGCAAACACCCTTCAAAAATAAAATATTAAAAACCAAATCTCTAGACAAACGGGGTTCAGGGCAATGAGATGGCTTAGTGAGTTATGTGGTGGCTACAAGTTCAAACCGTGTAAAGCGATCCACACTGTTGATCTTTGGCCTCCACAAGAATGACATGGCATGCCCCACCCCAAATAATGCGCAAATAAAATGGTGTTTTTTTTTTTTGTTTTTTTTGTTTTTAAAAGAAGACTGAGCTGAGTTTGGTGGCATACCAGCACTCTGGAGACAGAGGCAGTCAGATTTCTGTGAGTTGGAGGTTGTTGTGCCGGAATCATGATTCCCCAAAAGACCACCACCAGGAGCTGAGTCCGTTGCAAATCACATGAGGATCTTTTTATTATAAATCATTACAAGCTACAGCTAGGGCTCACAGGCCCCACCGCCGAAGCGGTGAAGAGCCGAGAGCCCTGTGCTCAGGTTAGTTGGGTAATTTAAAGATTCTGTTCCCTCCCAGCATGCCTAAGGCAGGGGCAATTCCTACCTGGCAAGCCAATCTATTGGTTGAAACGTTACATTTTTAATTGATTGGCTATAAGGTCCCCAAACCATTAATCCCTCCCTAGGGGGATGGGCCAGTTTCCTAGCAACTGTATCTCTAGTATGTGGGTAAAGAATGTGGTGAGGCGAGTTCTTCCACTGGACCTTCTCACCCAACTATTTTAGGCCTCAAGCACTAAAAATAGCCACCTTTAATCTCTTGGTCTCTCAAGGTCAGCCTGGTCTATGAGTTCAGGACAGCCAGGGCTGTTACACAGAGAAATAACTCCTGTCTGGAAAAACAAAACAACAACAAACAAGGAAGGTGTAGAGGAAGTGCCACAGATGCTGTTTTGGGGTGCAGGGTCAAGAGGTACAAATAGTTCCCTTTTGGGGACCTAGGCCCAGTCAAGCTGAGATTCATTGGCTTCTTTGCAGAAGCCATTTAGAGTTATGAGGTATGAGCTGAGCTGCTGTTTAAGAAAGATATTCTAACTGATCTGGGTGGTCGCGGCACACATCTTTAATTTGGCAGAGGCAGGTGGATTTCTGAGTCCAAGGCCAGCCTGGTCTACAGAGCAAGTTCCAGGAGAGCAAAGGCCACACAGAGAAACCCTGTCCTGAAAATATAGAAAAACAACAACAACAGAAACCCCAAGGCATTTTAATATAGGCGTGGTATGGGGGCCCCAAAGAGTGTGGATAAGGGCTCCTCTGTGGTTTTTGTTGGTGGAATAGGACTTAGTTGGCTTTGAAGTTATTGTGTCTCTACAGGGTTGCTAGGAAACCTAAATGACTGGGTGGTCCCTGAGGGCACCTGCCAGGGTTACAATCCATAAGGGTCTATCAAGTCCACAGCAATTCAGAAGGTGGGGTACTTTTACTGTAAACAGTGTGATATTCTTGGGTGATGTGTGCAGGAAGGAATGAGGCCACGCCCAAGTCCATAAGCATTCAGCCCTAAGCCTCTTTCACTGTTATTTAAGATAAAGTATCTGTATGACTGCAATAGAAACTCAACAGAGGCAGCCTTTACAGACAATATTATCTGTATTGGACTTCATTTCTTTATTTGAGGTTACTGACCAAGGTCAGGCCTCAGCTCTAAAAGCAAAGAGAGAGAAAAACACTTCCTGTTTATGAACAAGGTTAGAAAGGCTGGACTCAGTGGGCCTCAGCTCACACAGGACCCAGCCTGGGATACATATGTTTCTAATTTTGGAAAATTTGAAGAATTACTTGGTTTTCGTTTGGGTTTTTTGTTTGTTTGTTTTCTACACAGAGAGAAACCTTGTCTCCAGAAGGAAAAAACAAAAACCAAAAGCAAAGAAAAACAGGTAGCAAACAGTTTGATGTTCAGGGTGGGCCATGGCTGAGTCGTGTGTGAGCTTGAGGCTGAGCTCAGCCTTTCTATGCTTGTTCATAAACAGGGCAGAACACAGCGCCCTTTTGCACAAGAGGCCTTGATAACCTCGTCTGGTTACACAACCCATGGCAGAACAGATTTTTCACTCCACACTTCCTTTTGGGGAGAAAAACACCAACTGACCCTTGGTCCCATCCCCTATTACAGAATCCAGTCACACACTAGGTGTGACCTTCAGAGCAGGCTGACCCAGCAGGAACACGTAGGCAGCAGTCACCCATCCCCACCCCATCCTGAATCTCAGGGCCGGTCCTGAGCAGGTGTCCTCAGCCAATCGCTTCCCTGTTGCTGGGCGCCTTCCTCTGTCCCCATTGGCCCCAGCTCTGAAGCAATGTCCCTGGCAGCCTGCAAAGGACGGATCTGTGATTTGTATGTGGAACGAACTGTAAAAGGAATCCAGTGAGTCATGGGCCTTCTAGCACATTCTCCCATTCTAGGTCAGGAGGTTTGGGATTTTAATGCTGTAACTTGATAGGCAACCCCTGAGGCCAAGTAGGACTTGGAGACCTGTCCTAGGTCCCTTTCAGAAAACAGACCCCAGCTTCTCCATAGGGGACATTTGAGGACACAGGATTCTACGTGGGTGGCAGTGCCCGGCATGTGACTTACCTATGAGTATATTTGGCCTCTGTGTATTATCCCCTCCTTAACCCTCAGGATTGCGACAAACTTGCTGGAGGGCTCACTTCTGGCTGGGAAGCTGCTTTGCTGGGGAACAGTAGCCAGCCCTGCTCCCCCAGTGCCCTTGAAAAATAGGTCACATTGATGGGTCATTAAAAACAAAACAAAAAAACACTTTGGATGTAAAATTGAGAGGGGGATTAGGCAGGTGTGTTCAGGAAAAGTTGCAGGAAGCAAAGGGTGGAGGTATGGGGAAAAAATACATTGTAATGTATGTATAAAATTCCAAAGATTATATGGAGGCTGGAGCCAGGTGTGGTGGTGCAGCGCCCGGGGAGGGGGAGGGGGAGGGGAGGGGGAGGGGAGGGGGAGGGGAGGGGGAGGGGCAGAGGCATTGGATGTCTGTAAGTTTGAGGCCAGCCTGTTTTTACAGAGTTACAGGACAGCCAGGGCCACACTGAGAAATCAAAACACAAAAATAAAAACCCCATATGTTGACTTTCAGAGAACTTTTACTTTGGGTGAAAAAAATTTTCTTTTTGATAGAAATTAGCAATTATGTAACAATGGGTTTCATACATGTAAATGGGTCATACATGTAATATAATGTATTTTGATGTTCGTTGGAAATAAGATAATCTATTCCTTACACGTTTACCCTCATTTCTCTCTTCCTTAAGCCAGACCCTCTGAACATTTCTTCCTTTGAAGCTAACCCTTGGGCAGGTGCAGCTCTCAAGCCTTCTTCCTCCTTTCCCTCCCCCACCTCTGAAATCAATGCTTCTTGGCTCCGAATCTTCTGGACTCTGGAAAAAGCTGATGCCACAAAGCTGGTGACTCAGACAAGAAACAGGAATCACGAGGCTGAAGCAAAGTCACAGCCAAATATAGCATGGTGTGTCTGGAAGCCAGTATCACTTTAGAATCAACCTCAGTGTTTTGTTCTCTTCCAAACTTCTGCCTGATATGGAGAAATAATTGACCTTTACAGAAATCTGTCTCAGAAACCACTGAGCTTCCCCACCAAACTCCAAGAATGACATTTTAATGACCCAGTAGCATATGAATTCATTCATGGGCAAATCACAGAAATTAAAGTCCATTTTGATCAACACCCCTGATCTTGACTTTTTATGACTCCCTAAGCCATCTGGGGAGGTGAATATGCCTGAAATCTCAGCACCTGGGTGGTAGAGGCAGGAGGATCATTGCCATGTTTAGAGCCCAAGCCTGGTCTAGATCCTAAGTCCCAGGGCAGCCAGGGCTGCATATGGAGACCCTGTCTCAAAAACGTCAAAAATTGCTGAAATTAAAGGCAAGCAGGCACCACCATGCCTGGCTATAGACAGGATTTCTTGGTGTAGCCCTGGCTGTCTTGGTGCTCACTTTGTAGACCAGGCTGGTCTGGAACTCACAGAGATCTGCCTGCCTCTGCCTCTGCTGGGATACAAAGGCATACTACCACTGCCCAGCTACAAGCGCAGCCCTTCATGAGGTTATAGCTCATTGAATGAAGTAAGGGGCTCGGGGACATAGTTTAATGAAAAAGTACTTGAGATTTCAATTAAAACCCTGGGTTAGGCGTGGTGCATGGTTGCACACCTTTAATCCCAGCACTTGGGAGGCAGAGGCAGGAGGCTCTCTAAATTTGAGCTCTGGTCAACACAGCATGTTCCAGGACAGTCAGAGTTCCTTAGTGAGATCCTGACTTAACTACAAAAAGAAGCAGTTGGATATGTGGCCCACACCTTTAATCCCAGAGCAGAGGCAGGGGGACCTCTGACCAGGCCAGCCTGGTCTACAGAGTGAGTTCCAGGACAGCCAGGGCTACACAGAGAAACCCTGTCTGAAGAATACAAACAAACAAACAAACAAACAAAAAACCTGCAAACAACAACAAAAATTAAGGGCTTCAATGTGTTCAATCTCTAAGGTAAGCTAATTATGAACAAAATTTTGAAATCTTGAAGTTTCCTTAGTGACAATCACATAGAACCTTCTAGAATCCAAGGACACTAAGTGTAAACACACTCAAGAACAGCCTGGAAAGACCGAGTTCTGCTGGGCTTCAGGGTCTAATGCCAACAGTATTCAAGAACTGTGTGGACTGAGTGCTTTCCTTAACGAATTCACATTCGTTTTCCAAATCGGAGAGAGAGTTCCTCCTTTGTAAGTTTTAAAAAAGCCTTTGTCATTTCCCTTCTTTTAAGATTTGCACAGTCATCCACCCTGTCACTGTGCCAGGGCTGTGAGGGCTGGGCGAGGGGACCTGCCGGGGCTGAGGAAACTGAGGAGACTGAGGCCGCCAAAAGGACCCTAGTGTGACAGGAGCCAAAGCTAGGGGTCACCAGACGTGGTGAGGCGATGAGGAAGCCCACTCTCCCGCCCCCAACCCTTGACAGCATTAGTCGGTGAGGCTCGTGGGCGCGGAGCCGTAGTGCGCCTGCGCACAGTCCGCTCCGGCTGCGGTGATCCGAGCCGCGCTTTCACGCCGACCCCGTCAGGAGCGCACACATCACACACGCTGATCCCTCCGCAGGGTGGCACAAGGTCGCACCCCTTCACCTCCACACAAAGCCCCGCACTCTCTCGGATCCACACACGCGAACACTCCGCAAGGGGACCTTCAGGGTTTTAGCTAGTCGCTTCTGCCACAGAGGGAAGAAGGTCCTTAAAAAATAGTCCCCAACCGCATGACCGCGGAGGGATCGCGGAGAGGGGGCGGAGCTTCCGAAGATTATATAAGGAGACTCCGGGGCTTGCGGCCGCTAGTTCCGTCGAGATCGCGACTTCTGTCTCTTCCGGAAGACCAGTGCCGCCACTGCTGGTGAGTACGGGGCCGCAGCACCCGAGGAGGGCGAGAGGCGGGAGGGTGCGAGGGGACGCCCCGCGGCCCGCGACGTTCGGTTCTCGCGGCCCGCGAGGAGGGCTGCCGTCCGGAGGCGGAGGACCTGGAGGCGGCAAGATGGCGGCCAAGCGGAAGCCCGAAGAGGAAGACGCGCGGCCCTGACGCGCCGGAGGCTTGGGGGTGGGGGTGGGTTGGAGGAACAGCAGCCCGGGAGGCCGCTCCCGCCGGCTCAGCCGGGAACTCGGGAGGCTGTGGGGCGGGGAGGGGCGGCGGGTTGCGCGCCACATAAGAGCCTCGGGTGCGACAACTAGGTGGGGGCTTGACCGGCGGGAGAGGTCGGTCGGTTTCCGTTGCTAAATACGGAAATGCGATTGAGACGTCGAGGGGAGGGTGGCGGCGCCGCCTGGCCTGCGGCCCGGGTGACGTCTCAGTTTCTGTGAGCTCACAGTTCATGCGGACGCCATTTCCCTGCCTGCAGCTTTTTACTCAGTTGTAGGACAGGGTTGGTCCTCGGCCTCGGGTAACCTCTCCAGACTGAGTGGACAGGAACGAGAAATCCAGAGAGGAGGAAAAGTGAGCTTTTTCGGGTTTTATTGTGTCGTTTTTGAGAGGCATTCGCTGCATTAGCCGTGGCTGCCTAGACCAGTGTGGTTTTGAGTTGGTTTGGTTTTCCTCTGTGTATCCTTGGCTGTCCTAGGCTCCCTTTGTAGACCATACTGGTCTCGAACTCAGTTCTCTTGCCTCCCCAAGTGGTGAATAATAGGAGTGTGCCGCTGCGCCGGGCTAGATTAGGCTGTCGGGGTTTTTGTTGTTTTTGTTTCTTGAGACAGGTTTTCTCTGTAGACCATGATGGCGTCGAACTCAGACTTTCTCTGCCTCTCAGAGTGCCACCACATCCAGCAGGACCAGTTCTTAAACTAGAAGCCCTGCCTCTGCTCTGTGATTCACAGCCAGTGCCACCATTCCAGACTGTCTTTTTTGTTCATTGGAAGTAGGGTTGAGGCAGGATCTCGATATTTCTGTCTGATTTCCCAACTCCAGGGATCTGTCTCAATCTCTATCCAGGGCGCAGACCTCCTTTTTTAAAGGCAGTCTGCAGTAGTAACTGCCTGTATCAAACAGACTGGACCAGAAAATCTATGAGATTCTCCTAATTCTGCCTCCTAGATTCTGTGATTTCCTACCTATTTGGAGTGGGTCCTTTTAACTCTCTGGAGGTGTAATGTGGATCGGGCTTTTCTTCCAAAATATGCAAGTAGCAACTAACTTTAAGCTTGGGGTACTGCAGTCTCCACACTGCCAAGTTGCTAATAATAGACAAGTCTCACCTAGGTCTCTCACCCCCCTTTTCCTTTTGTGTAGCCTTTCTTTTTTTAAGATTTACTTGTTATGTATACAATGCTCTGCCTGCCTGTATGCTTGCATGCCATAAGAGGGCACCAGATCTCATTATAGATGGTTGTGAGCCACTATGTGGTTGCTGAGAATTTAACTCAGGACCTTTGGAAGGGAAGCCAGTACTCTTAATCTCTGAGCCATCTCTCCAGCCGTGTTTCTTTTTTTGAGGCATGAACTTTATTTTAGTTTTTCAAGACGAGGTTCTTTGTAGACCTGGTTTTTATAGATCAGGGTTGGCATCAAACTCAGATATTCTGCCTCTACCTCTCTTGAGTGCTAGGATTACAGGCACGTGTCACTATGCCACCTGAATTTTATTTTCTTGTCTGCTTTAGGAAAAAAGTCAATGCCTTTATTCCCAGTACTTGGGAGGCAAAGGCAAGCAGATCTGAGTTCCATGACAGCCAAGGCAACACAGAGAACCTGTCTTAAAAGACCAAAATTTGGTCAACAGCCAGACACAGTGGTGTACTCAGGAGTCTAAGGCAGGGGAATCCCTGAATTTGAGGACAGCCTCAGACTAGTCTACAAAGCAAGTCCAGGACTGACAGGGCTATATAGAGAGACCCTGTCTCAAAAACAAAGACAGGGTCTGTAGCAAGAAACTTGCTTTGCAGACTAAGTTGGCATCCAATTCACCAACTGTTCATGTCACCAAGACAGACATCGGTGCCATTCCTGACCTGTTTATTGTTTTGTTTGTAACAGACAATGCAGATCTTCGTAAAAACCTTAACTGGTAAGACCATCACCCTAGAGGTCGAGCCCAGTGACACCATTGAGAATGTCAAGGCAAAGATCCAGGACAAGGAGGGCATCCCCCCTGACCAGCAGAGGTTGATCTTTGCGGGCAAGCAGCTGGAAGATGGCCGCACCCTGTCCGACTACAACATCCAGAAAGAGTCCACCCTGCACCTGGTCCTCCGCCTCAGGGGTGGGATGCAGATCTTTGTGAAGACCCTGACAGGCAAGACCATCACCCTGGAGGTCGAGCCCAGTGACACCATTGAGAATGTCAAGGCAAAGATCCAGGACAAGGAGGGCATCCCCCCTGACCAGCAGAGGTTGATCTTTGCGGGCAAGCAGCTGGAAGATGGCCGCACCCTGTCCGACTACAACATCCAGAAAGAGTCCACCCTGCACCTTGTCCTTCGCCTCAGGGGTGGGATGAAGATTTTTGTGAAGACCTTGACAGGGAAGACCATCACCCTGGAGATCGAGCCCAGTGACACCACAGATAAAGTCAAACAGGAAGATGGACGTACCTTTCTCACCACAATATCTAAAAAGAGCACTCATTGTGCTTGTTCTTGGGCTTGAGGGGGAGGTGCTTTAGTTTCCCCTATCTTTTAAGCTGTTAGCCAGTTTCCTTGCACTTTGAATAAAGTATTGCATTCCCAAAAGTCTCTGAGTTTGTTTTCGCTCTGCTTGGTTGGTTCCTTCTATAGGGAAGTGGAGGTTAAGTTTGTATCATCAATCTGTTAAAGTTTTGTGTGGTTATTTTTCTATATGTAGTTGAAGAGGTCAGGGGGTGTTCAGTCCCTAGGATTTTGTTGGTTTTGAACTGATATGTAAGTTCTGGCAAATGAGCAAGTTCTGAGCCATCTTTTCAGCTGCAGATGGTGATATTCCTAAGAAGATACGGTGAAAAGACACCAAACACTTTTTTAAGGTTTAATTATGCAAGGTGTATTTGTTTGCATTTGTGGGTTCATAAGCTCAAGGCAGTCGTGTAAGATCCTCCTGGAGATTAAATCATTGACAGTTAACCTGATATGAGGTGCTCTGAACCAAATTCTGGTTTTTTTTTTTTTTTTTTTTTATAGAATCACCACTCTTAAATTTTTGAGACAGGGTTTCTCTGTAGCTTTTGCCTCTCTTGGACTCCCTTTGTAAACAGACTGGCCTCTTAAAGTCACATCCACCTGCCTTTGCATCCTTGCAAGTGCTGGGATTACAGGCTTGTACCCCCACACCCAGCTCCAGGACCTAGTTTTTAATGTGTTGTCTCCACCCTTTTAAGTGGAATTTTGTGTAAAACATGCCTACGTAGTTAACCACTTAATTGTGCTGAGGACATTAATATTAATAGTGGACTGATGGGGTCCATCTGCCTCTCCTCCTGTGGGTGTTCTCTGGCCCAGCCCAGCATCCTCGTGGGTGCAGTGGGTGGCCTGAGCACCAGATTAGACAAGAGTGTCACTACTAAATTATTTTGGCCACAAAAAGTATTAATGAAAGTTAATGGCTGAAGTTGAAGATGGTAGCGCTGACCTTGGTGAGCTTAGACTGTATAGTGAGTTTCAGGCCAGCAAAGGCTTTAGTGAGAACTATCACAAAAAATTGGCTTTCTCAGGTTCTGTGTGATTGCACTTAAAGGTATGTTATCTAATTGGTAATAAGTATTGTCTTGAACTTGCACAAGTGCCCAGTCAGGTGATGTGTGTTTTAAATGGTTGGCATGAAGTAATGGCTTAGAGGTTGTGAGGATGTTCTTTAGAGGACCTAGGTTTGCTTCCTACCCCCTACAAATTGTGGCTCACTGCCACCTGTAACTATCTCCAGAATCCAGTACCTCTACTGAATGTGACTTTACCTCCCCTAAAGATAATACACAATCGAAAATTAGTTATTGTAATCCCAGCACTCAGGGAGATCTCTGATTTTGAGGCCAGCTTGGTATACAAAAGAGACAGCCAAGGCTACACAGAAAACTTGCCTTAAATTATATAAAAAAAGTGTTATGGCTTTCCTTAAACTTGTGCCACCATAGCTGGTTTAATTTTCTGTGTGGGTGGTGCAGGTGTTCAATGACGATGACCCTGGCATGACTTTGGGGGGGAAATGCTCATGGCTTTCCTTTTTTCTCAGTTGCTCATGGCAGGTTGGAGCTGTTGGACAACATGATGCCGACATGACAGGCAGCAACATGAATTGATGGCCATTTGTTTTCTTCTGCCCTAATACCCAGCAACTTTTTCATCATTTCTTATAGCCCTCATTTTGGAGACCAGGTTTTTTTTAACATAGGTTGGCCTGAAATTCCTAATGCTACTGAGTGAATAATTGTGGGATACTGTGACATTTTTGTTTATTTGAAATAGTGTTGAGGAATAATGAAATAACCAGCCATAGTTATGTAAACACATTCCATGGAGTTAAAATTCACCTCACTTTGTTTCATTCTAGTCCCAATTAGAACACATGGTGTAGTTCATACTAACATTGAACTTGTTCCTGTTTCACCTCCCTAATGTCAGAATTAGTTTGGGAGTTGGAGATATGGCTCAAGAGGTTAAGATCGCTGCTTGGTTCTCCAGAGAACCAAGGTTCAGTTTCCGGTACCCACATCACAAGTCATCTGTAACTGCAGTTCTGGAGGAACCAAAACTTGTCCCTCTGGGCAGCAGGCAGGCAGGACATCCATACAGTTTTAAGTTAAAAAGCATAGCTTGGTGGTGGTAAATACTTTTAATTCTAGCAGAGGAGTTCAAAGCCACCCTGGTGTTAAGAACGAGCTCTAGGACAGCCAGGGCTACACAGAAACTCAAAAAACTACAAGCATGCTCAGCATAAATATTAAACTTACTTGTAGGTGTGTCTGCACAAGTATGAAGATTGGAGTCAGTTATTCCTCTATGAGATACCTGGAGCTCCAGTTTATCTTCAGGTCTAGCAGCAAGTGTTGGCTGACTTAATCCTCGTAGGGATTAAATGTGTGATACTTTTAGCCAGAGCTCCCACTCCAGTGTGTTTGGCTTCATGTGTATATACAGGTTCTCGCTCAGGAACACTGGAGACCTCTAGGCTGTACACTGTCCCTTGTACATTTTCACTTCAGATCTCATTGTCAGGTTTAACCTTTCATCCTGCGCAAAGGGAGAAACTCCTTTTCTCAAACTAAGGAAGACAGCACCACACATTTTTAGAGAAATGGAGGACCATACCCTCAGTCCAGCAAGTACAAGCATATCAGGAGCTGTGCAAACTGTTCTGCTTCCCAGGGTCCTCAGTGTAACAAATGAGTTTAAAAGCACCTCCTAGTTTGGCTTGACAGTACTATATAAGAGCCCACTTAAGCCGGACAGTGGTGGCTTGCACCTTTAATCCCAGTAGAGGCAAGCTGATCTAAAAGTGAATTCTAGGACAGCCTAGGATACACAGAGAAAGCCTGATTTACGGAGTAAGTTCCAGTACAGCCATAGCTATGAAGAGAAACCCTGTCTCAACAACAAAAGAGATGTGGGTTTGAGTCTGATAGTATGAGGCTTGAATAGTGTACATAGATAACTTGTAACTTGAGCTCCAAGGTAGTCTTCCAACAGCAGGCTCCTGCACTCAAAATGGCTATGCTTCCAGACTGACAGTCCTGGCAGGCAATGCTCACCTCTCCCCAAAGAGGGCACCACTGGGCCACATGCAGGTTTAGTAATGAAGACTTACAGCGCCCACAAAAGGTTGTAGTTGACTAAGCAATTGCTGATATCCAGCCCTTGGCCAAGGGTTCCACCACAGCTGGAATTAAGTTACAACATCCACTCGATTGCTCAATATTAACCACCACCTCCCTTAGTCTGCCCACATTCTGCATAGTCCCCCACCATTGTCCTCCGCCTCTTCACCCAAGTTGTCCTTTTCCCTAAAGTCACTGCTCCTACATAGGGGTTCCTCCCTGCGCTGTTTGTTTTTCCCATGGGGTGTCCCCTTGTAACCCAGGCTGGCCTTAGACCTCATACCTCGAGTGTTGGGCAGTACTGTTTTTCAAGCCACACTGCCACTATCTTCATCGAATCAGCTGTGCCAGCTTGCAAATTATCATCTCAGCTGTGCTTGTTGACGATTGGTATGGCTTTGCAGGAGCATCCTGGGACCCTCACCAAAATACCAGCGACAGCTCCCAAGTGCTGACTGCATTTGTGTTCTAATTGCACATGGTCTCCAGGAGAGACTAGAGAAAATGGGCAGGAAAGGACTAGGTGAGGCAGATTTTATCTATGTGACCACAGGAAAGTCATCATCCATGCTGGGTGTAGACCTTCCTGTGTCCTTGCTTTGGGGGTCACCTATGCTCTTGCTCATAACCCCTCACACATGCTCTGTAAGTAAGCCCAATAAACTTATTAGTTTCTCTGGGTGAACTTTGGTGGACTTGAATCTCTATTTGTCCTTGGGACCTTAGGAGGGGCAGATGTGGCTTCTATTTCCCATCTTCCATCATTGAAGAATGATGATCTCAGGCTAAGGCAGGGGCTCAGAAGGTAGACTGCTAGTAAAGCCATAATGCACAGAGCTCTGTCTTCTGCACAGCCTACATGAGGCCTGGTGATGCAGGCCTGTAGTTCCAGAGAGGGACAGGAGGCTGGAAGTCTGCTTCATAATGAGTTTGAGGGCAACCTGAACCACACCAGACCCTGTATCATCACTAGTAGCTTATTGGGACTTTCTTTTGTCCAAAGGATATGTAATTAACATATTTTCCCCAATAGGGTTTATTTTGTAGTTGTTCAATCAAAGCTTTGTTGAGCATCTGCTCAAATCAAAGCACAGGGCCCCAAATCTGTTCAGTGATGGCATTTGAAGCTCCTGTCTCTGTCTCAGTACAGCTGGGCTGTTGAAGATGGGACATGCAGGCAGTAGTGCCCAGAGAAATGAAAGGTCTCACCTCTTTCCTGTGACTTCCTGGAGTAAGCCATCTAGAAGTCCTTTGACATACTGGTTTGCTCTGGCCACTGTTGGGTTCATACTCTTCATAGACATGGAAACTCAAGCTGACTTTCCCCTCCTCATTATTTTCTTTCTCCTCTGTGTTAAGGACATGAATTTTGATGAGAAGTGAAGATTAGGATACACCTGTTTCTTCCTCAGAGATGATCACAGAAAAACAGGACCTGGGCTTGGAGAGGCGTACATTAAGCTCAGTACTAAGGAGGTAGGGAGGAGGGACATCTGGGCTACAGAATGAGATCCTGTCTCAAATGCCTAAAACAAAATAAAAGACTCAGAGGAGCCAGGTATGATCGCACACACCTCTAATCCCTGAATTCAAGCCCAGCCTGGTCCATAGAGCAAGTTCCAGACTAGCCAGCTATATAGTGACAGCTTATCTAAATAAATAGTATAGGAGAGGGACTGGAGAAATGGCTCAGCAGTTAAACCTACTTCCTGTTCTTGCATAGGACTCAAGTTCAGTTCCTAGCACCCACATCAATGGCTCACAACCTCCTGTAACTCTGTCTCCAAGAGGTTCAACTCTCTTGTAGACTCCATAGGCACTGCACTCAGGGACACAAACCCACACACATATACATAATTAAAAATCATAAAAATAGCATGGTGTTTTGCTGCACATCTTTAATCCCAGCACTTGAGAGGCAGAGGCAGGAGGATCTCTATGAGTCTGAGGTCAGCCTGCTATACAGGGCAAGTTCCAGGACAGCCAGGACTATATAGAGAGGTCCTATCTCATAAAAAGAAAGAAGAAATAAATCTTTAAACAAATGTGCAGAAGAGGGCTGGTGAAATGGCTCATCTGGTAAAGAGACTTGCTAAGCAAGTCTGGTGATTGAAATCCCTTCCCTGATGTGGTGTAAAGGTGGGAGGACAGAACACACTATAAAGTTGACCTCTGACTTTTACATGTGCACTGTGACAAGCACACCACCACCACAAAGTATCATGCATACACACTATTTTAAATGTGCAGGTTTTTGACAGGGAAGGAGAGGTCACAGGGTGCACCTGCAGACAGTGGTCTCTATGGAGCCTGCATTTAGTCTGTCTGCATTGTGTGTGATTGCTTCTTAGAAATCCCTGTCTCAGTTTCCCTCCCTGCTGCTTTTGAGGCTTTCTAAGGAACTTCCCACTTGTCACTCTGCCAGCTGGTTGCCCAGAACAGCAACTGACTTCACTCACACTGAATAGTTAGCTAGGTTTCCAGTACCAAACATGGCTTCCTTCTTTTTTTGAGCAGGTCTTAAGCACATTTAGAGAGCAGTGGGTTACTGTCAAGATATGTGTACCACTACTGCACTTCTACACTTACCATGCAACGGTAGATGTTGATGCGATTCAAAGGCGCCAGAGCTGGGTAGGACTGTTAACTGTTACCCTCCTTTGGAAGCTTCCATGCCACCTTCTGGAACCATGAAAGCTAATCCTCAGGGAGGAGACATTCAGGACAGTTCCAGTTCAGGAGTCTCTGGGCTTTATTTTTTGACTTGTGTGGCGTCTTCAGCTATAAGGCCTTATCTTCTACCTTTTGGGGGACAACCAGGAGCAAAAGAAATAAGTCAAAAGTTTGGACAGCCCTGACCAACAACTCAAAAGAAGACTGCCATCAGGCTTTACAATTTGCTTAGCAAGAACACCAAACTGTGGGATCATATTCTTGTGGAAGACACCGGCCAAGTATCTGCCTGTCCCTGATGTGGAGTTAGGGAAGCACCCACACACTGCTCTTCTTGGACAGAGGCTTTGAATAAGGAGTGAAGATAACCCTGAATGAGTCGTCCGTAGACAGACCAGTGACAGGTGATTGATGTCCACCCCTCTGGACCCTAAATGGCTTGCTTCTTCAGGTTGACTGTTCTGTGATGGCAGCTTTGTTCCCTCATGTGAGTCAGTTTCCTCTGTGTATCTGAGAAAGCACCTAGCTTGTTCCACATTGAAGAGCAGCAATGGTCTTAAGCCAGCTAAGTTCACTGAAATCACCAAAGGCACTCTACAGTTATACTCTACACTGATATGTGCATTAGGAGTGTATAAGAAAGGGAAAAATCAGAGAGGTCTAAGCTAAGAGGTGATAATTTTCTCATGAGCTAGTCTGGATATAAAGAGCACAGATCTCTAACATCAGGGTCTTCGTGGTTTTCTCCCTCTGTCCCTCTTTGCCTCCCTCCCTCTCTTTTTTTTTCTTTTTCTCTCCCTCTCCCTCTCTTCTCTCTGTGTCTGTCCCTGTCTCTGTCTTTCTGAGATGTGGCCTAACTATGTAGCTCTGACTGGCTGGCCTGGAACTCAGATTTCTTGCCTCTGTCAAGTCCCAGGATTAAGAATGCACACCAGGCAGCTGGAGTGGTGGCTCAGGGGTTAAATGCCCTGGCTGCTCTCGCATGGGATCCCAGTTCAGTTCCCCAGTTCTAGGGAGCTCACACTATCTTCTGACCGCTGTGGGCACCAGACATGCATGTGGTGCACATATGTGCATGCCGGCAAGATTCTCATGCACATTAAACAACTCTAAAAAGTAGAAATGAAAGCATGTACCACCACACCTGGCAGAGTTTTCGTTCTGTTACTTAGCATTACGAGATAGCTATCACAGCTCCGGGGGATCACAAAAGAGAAAGGAGTAGAAGGGTGAGGCCAACCCCATCTGTTTTCTTTTTAATTTTGGTAGTTGAATTGAAAAAATAAAACCCTTTATGTATGAGTACAGTGACAGCAGAGGCTATAGAAGGTATCAGATCCCCTGGAACTTGAGTTACAAATAATTGTGAGCTTCCGTGTGGGTGCTGGGAACCAAACCTGAGTCCTCTGCAAGAATAGCCAATGCTCTTAATTCTTGAGTGGTCTCTTCAGTGCCTGCATCTATTTCTTTTATGGAGAAAACAAAGGCCTTCACTTGCTCAGCATTTGTCCTAGGTCTCATTTGTCCTTAGTGTTATTGATCAGAACTGGGATAAGCTTCCTTCAGTAGCCACAGAGATGACTGGGAAGAAAGGGTGGGGTTTGTTGATTGGCTTTCTGACTGCTCACCTCTGCACTGCCACACTGTCCACTTTTGTAAGGGTAAAAAATTTTAACTTGGGCCTAACCATGGGAACTTAAACTTGTTAGCTTTACAAGAAACTTCTTTGTTCCTGGACCAAGAAGTGCAAACAGTCCCTAACTGTCCCCTAGTCACCACACCTGGGCACAGCCAATCACTGACCGCCCCCGTTAGAAAAGTCCCTCACCCCTAGACCCCCTCCTGTTTTGCGGGTTTTGCCTTTATAAACTCTGTGATTCTGCTGCTTGGGGCTCTCCACCAGCCCCTTGCATGGGAGCTGTGTGCAGAGCCCCGGCGCACCGGCTACCGAGTAAAGCCTCTTGCTGTTGCATCAAGCTCTTGTCTTTGTTGGTCATTGGGGTCTGGCGGTCTATCCCAAGGAAGGGAGGGTCTCCCCACCTCTAGGGTCTAACATTTGGGGGCTCATCCGGGATGAGCGCAGACCCCTGACCCATGAATTCGACCTTTGAGGTGAGAAAAGGTGCCAAACATTTGTCTCTGTGCTGTCTGTTTTGTCTGTTTCAACGTGCTTTTGGTTTGCGCACTTTAGGGGGAAACTCCAGGTGGTCAGGGGGGCCAAGGATGCTCGGACTCCTCCTATCTGGTAGACTCAGATGGAGTCCAGTTCTGACTTTGGATCCTTGGACCGAGGTTGGAGCTGGGACTCCACACGGATGCTCGCTGGCTCTGCGCTGCAATCTGCCAGGGACTGCTGCTGGTCTCAAGGGGAGGCCACTGCGGCATGGGGAGGTCCCATGCGGGTGCTGGGGAGCCGCCTGGATCGGGCTGCCGCGTGGCTGGGGCTCAGCTGGCTGCCCAGCGGGAGTCATCAGGGGTGGAGCTGGCAGAGCTGCCTGGCTCCTCCCCTCTGCCGCTTCCCTCCCGCCACGGAGCACAAGGGAAGCAGGTTCATAATCAGCCTTGCGGGGAGTAAGCTAGGGTGAGCAGCAGGGGTCATGGCGCTGGGAGCCATCAGGCGCAGAACTGGCAGAGCTGCCTGGCTCTTCCCCTCTTCCGCTTCCCTCCCAAAAACGGTTTTATAATCCAGCAGATCATCTGGGGGAAGCCCGGCTGGGGAATGGGTTTGCACACCTGAGCAGCGGGGCTACAGGTGGGTGTGGCGAGCACGCCTGAGTGGGAGAGACTTGGAGCGGAACCAGCTAGAGCTCACTCCTCCTTCTCTTCCATCCAGGGAGCTTAAGTTAATTGCTGCTCCGCAAAGCATGCAGTGGTAAAAGAAGGTAACTACACTTGACTGTAACGGTTAAGATTGCAGCTAAGTCCAACAGAAAGAGTTTATTCCATCTGTTTAAATATATGACCATTATATAATGGTCATAAGATCATTAATTAATCATTAAGATCAGATTAATTTTATCTGATCTTAAATGGTTAATATAACCAAAAGTAATTAAATATGTTTAAGGTTAAATTCAAACTTATTTAAAATGTATATATGTGCCTATGTGTTTATAAGGTCTATAAATGCATATGTTTAAAGTAACAACAATATAGGTTTCCACGTGGTATGTAATATGCCTCACCACCATCTTGAGATTGCCACGTGGGTAATGGGACCACCATCTTAAAATTCCTGTGTGGTATGTGATTTGAGTCCACCATCTTGGGATAGCCACATGGAGTGGTTCAAAAAAAAATTTACAGATGAGTCTCAGTTTAAATTGATATTGGTTTTTAAAATCAAATTGTTTGCACTGGTATATTCTGGTTTTAAAATATAGTTTTGACTTTTAAAATTTGACCTCTAGTTTTGGTTATGCTTTATGATTTCTCACCTACCAAATGGAACTTTATTTTAATATTTTAAAAACATGTTTTTAAAATGTTTAAATGTTTAAAGCTATAAAACATTTAAAGTTTATCAGGCATATTAAATAGTGATCTTGTTCTCAATCCTATGGAGAAAGACAAAAATACTTTGGTATTTATTTTATTAATTTTACTAAATAAAACCAAGCCATATGGTTTGAGCTAATTAAGAAAATTGCAGTTTTTACAGTGCATCTTGTAAAGAGCTCTTTGTTTGTTAAGCTGCCTTGTTTATCGAAAAACATGTTTCCACCCTGGTCTTCACCTTGAGACAGAGAAAAGAAAAAGTTTCACCAAGTTCCTTAAAACTTGTTCCAAGTTACTTAGAGTTTGTTCATGTGACCTTAGACCATATCTGCTACAGGAAAGATTTTGATGGGAGTTTTTATGTTGTCTAAAAAGCAAGAGAAAGAGCAAGAGATATTTTAAAGTAAAAATGTCTGGTTAAGCCAGAAAAACAGCTAAAAACCTAAAGGTATATAGAATGTTGCAGAAGGTTAGTGCATGTATGTATAAAGAGCCAGTGAGTTAATACAATTAAAAAAAAAACTGTAAATGTTTCTCAGAGCTTGCTGTATTGTGAGAGGGAACAGTGCCATCAGCAACTACATAGTGGCCAGGCACCATGCTGGTTCAGAGATAGAGAGGGTAGAGTCATGAGTTTTGCCAACATCTTTGTTTAGGTCTATCAGTTATGTTCAGTGCTCTGATTAGTGCCAAGTGCAAAGCCTTTTAATGTTCGAATTTTAATACAAGTGGTAGGACCACTCTATAAACTATATCTGATTAAAAGGTTTACTTTGATTTTAGTTCAGAAAGAGCAGATTTAAAGTTATACTAACAACTGCAGTTGGTTAAAATGGTGAGATTTACCTAGTCTCTTTGTTTAAGTTTTTTTTTTTTAAGGGTAAGCCTAAAATGGGTAACTATAAAGCTTGCCTATGTAGATCTACTTAAAATATAGTTCTAAAATATACATCTAAGAGATATGCCAAAATTAAAGATTATAGCATTCTGTTTTATAGGACACAGTTTAGAGCAGATGACAAAGATAGATATGCTAGCCCTCAGGCTTGTCAGAGATCTGATGAATATGGCGTTTTAACATGTGTAAGTTTATTGCCACAGAAAGTCCCAAAATCCTGGCAGTAGCTCCCCAAAGTCTCTGAAAAGATTTGGACATGACAGATGGCTGCGACTCTGGATTGTAGTATATTAACCACTGGGCAATACTGTCTCAACTGCTAGGGTCCAGCCTGACCCATGGACAAAGCCATAGACACCTGGAGAGCCATTGTTTCACAATGCAAGAGGCAAGGTGAGATCAATCTCTCTTGTGTCCCTATTTCTACAGAAGCAGTCTCTCATCTGTGCCTGGCTAGACCACCTCTGCTCATGATGCCATGAGACCACAGGAGCCAGGGACACTGCCTAGGTGATGGACTAAGTAGTCATCTCTGTCATTTTAATTGGTACATGGATTGGTATATTTATTTAGCTTATAATTTATCCTTCTCAGGTGTCTGATCACCTTGACAGCTATGCTACACTAATGATAGCTTTTCATCTAGAGAGCAGACATTTAAGTCTACTGTTAGCCCATTGGTAAGTTCATTAGCTAGCTAAAACTACTAGGTACTAGATCTCTTGTTTAGAAAGGAAAACAGGTTTGCCTTGCTCACAGGATTCATGTCAATTGCCTGTGTTTTAAAATATATAGCTAAATAAAAAGATAAAAAAGAGCTTTTATAGGGTCTAAAAATATGAGAGTTCAGGTTATAAAAATCTAGAGAGTGTTGTTTGGTCTAAAAAATGTTTCAGGGTTGACAAATACAAAAAAATTAAAAAGTCTAAATATTTTAAGGCATATAAATACAAGTTATAATATGCTTTAGATTTCTCCCCCCTTGCTACTGTTGTACTTATGTTGTTATAAGATTTCAGAAGTTCAGAGTTTTGATATTGATCAATAGAGTTCTGATAAGTTAATAGATCACTGACTGCTTATTATTCAGTTACCAGTTTAAAAATTTAATTTCCTTTTGGTTGTCTTCTGGAGATAAACTTAAAGGTGCTTCTTGTCATGTTAAACACATCTGTTTAATGTATATATCTGACTCAAAAGCCATAGCCTTTACTATAGTATTCTTACTATCTGACAAATCTTAACTTCTGTCTCTAGTTTAAATTTATCTCAGAAGATCTTCACCTGGTTGACTCTATCCCCGGATCAGCTATGGACTGTGAGCTAAAATTTGAACTTGCTAAAAGCTGACAATATCGCTCCCCATGTTTTCAATTGGATCAACCAACCAGATGCTTGGGACTGCCCCATTGTCCAGCCTTTGACTAGCACTTCAGCCTCCCTAGCCCCTGATGCCAATGGTCCAATTGTCAGCACTAAAGAAGCTCCAGAAGATGGACCTTCAGCCCAAGTCTCACCTTACAGGCTAAAATGCTAAATCAAGGGGTGGGAGAACCCCAAGAAAAACCTTCACCCCACAGCTGCTTCATGATTGAAGCAGTTACTAGAAGAAGGGGGGAATGTAAGGGTAAAAAATTTTAACTTGGCCCTAACCATGGGAACTTAAACTTGTGAGCTTTACGTTTCTAAGAAACACCTTCTTTGTTCCTGGACCAAGAAGTGCAAACAGTCCCTAACTGTCCCCTAGTCACCACACCTGGGCACAGCCAATCACTGACTGCCCTGTTAGAAAAGTCCCTTACCCCTAGACCCCCTCCTGTTTTGTGGGTTTTGCCTTTATAAACTCTGTGATTCTGCTGCTTGGGGCTCTCCACTACCCCCTTGCGTGGGAGCTGTGTGCAGAGCCCCGGCGCGCCGGCTACTGAGTAAAACCTCTTGCTGTTGCATCAAGCTCTTGTCTTTGTTGGTCATTGGGGTCTGGCATCTATCCCAAGGAAGGGAGGATCTCCCCACCTTGGGGGTCCAACACTTCAAGGCTTCTGTTGATCTGGGTCTTAGTTATAAGGACCTGCCCTGTGCATTGCGGGATATTTAACAGTATCCTTTACCCCAAGATGCCAGTAACCCTTACTGTGACAGCTAAGATGTCTCTGGATAGTTGGAAGTCTGCACTGTGTTATTTTTGTCTGTGACAGAACAACTTGAGGGAGGCCAGCATGGTGACACATGTCTGTGAACCAAGCCTGTGTGAGGCTAAGGCAGGGAGATCCGGAGTTCAAGATCAGCCTGGGCTACATAGTAGGATTCTAGCTCAAACAAACAAACAAAAACAACACAAAACAAACTCCAGGGGCTAGGGAAATGGCTCAATTGTTAAGAGCACTGGCTGCTTAAAAAAAAAAAAAAGGGAGCAGGGCTGGAGCAATGGCTCAGCAGTTGCGAGCACTTGTCAGCTCTTCCAGAGGTCCTGAGCTCAATTCCCAGCAACCACACAGTGCTTTACAACCATCTGTAATGAGACCTGGTGTCCTCTTCTGATGCGAAGGCATACATGCAGATATTTTATACTAAATAATAAATAAACAAATAAACAAACAAACAAACAAATAAATAAATAGTACTGGCTGCTCTTCCCGAAGGCTCAGGTTAGATTCTCAACACCCATATGATGGCACATAACTATCTGTAACTCTAATTCTAGGGGATACTATGCCCTCTTCTTGTTGGCCTCCCACAACTCTGAAGCTTGGGACCACACAGCTCTGAAGTACGACAGTGTCCTAAGGGAAGGGTATCCTGAGACATGGGAACCCAGGAACCTCACAGCCATGAGAGGAGGCCTCCTCAGCAGAGACGCTGCAGCTCCCAAGGGAGGGTTCCCCCAACCTCTGAGGAGCTGAGGAGCTTGGGAGCTTAAGCCTCGCTCCTTCTTCTCCTCTTCTGGGCTTCTTGGCTTCTTCTGATGAATCACACTAGGCAGCAAATCTTTTAAAAGAGATTTATTGGAGGGACGAATCCAGGAGTGGCTCCTGGGAAAAGGCAGCAGGGAACTGAACAGACACAACCAGCATTTACAATTTTTTTTAGGGGGCAGCGTTTTCTAGGGCAGAAATTTTCAGGATTCAAGTCCTGAGCTTGGGGGAGTTTAGGGACTGGTAAAGTTCTCTTCAGACTTTCCACCTAAAATTAGCATAATCTGGCAGGGGTCCCACCGAAGGGCTGGAAACAGGCTGGAAATGCCATTATGACAGTTAGAGAGGTGCAGGGAGGGGCCTATTAACTCATGCCTCAGTGATTTATACACACTTGAACTGTAAGCTAAACAAAACAACCTTCCTTAACTAAACTATACAAAAGGGTCTGATTCCTGGTGCTGGTTCCTGCTCCCTGCCTCAGAGGAATGGCTAGATTATACATTGTTGCCACAGAGATAGCAACAGAGCTCACAGACTAGCTCGAGCTGGACATACCTGACTTCCCCGTCAGCAGCAGCCGTAACTGAAGCCTTCCTGGCTTCACCTTCCTAGGAGTCTGATCTCAGGTCCCAGGGCTGTAGAGATTTAGCCTCAGCTGCTCTGCAGTCCTGATGTGCTGTTGTTTGGAGGTGTAGAGAGGCCAGCAGCACATCCTGAAGATCTGAGCACCCCTTTTGGGGACCACAGCATATGGCACCCAGAGGAGCTGAAGAGCCCAGGGCAAAACTTGAAGCAACCTGACATGGCTGCTGCAGCTCCTCAGGCAGGGGCCTGGACACTTTCCTGCAAAGTATACAAAGTTTACAAGGCATAATAAGTTTCCAAAGGGAGTCAATGGCAGGGGAGGCTTTCCCTGATGTTTGAGTAGGTGTGAATAGCCAACACTTCTGGTCTCTGAAGGCAGCAGGCGTGCGTATGGTACACAGACATACATGCAGTCAAATCACTCATACACATGAAATGATATTTGAAAAAAGAAAGAAATGGAGAAACATTGAGAAATTCAGAATAATTAAAAAAAATCCAGATTGAGCACAGTGGTATACCTCTTTAATGCTAGCACTCCAAAGGCAGAGGCAGGGGGATCTCTCTGAGGTTTGAGGTCAGCTTGATCAGCATAGTGAGTTCCAGGCCAGCCAGCGCTACATAAAATACACCATGGGCTGCTGAGAGAGTTCAGTGGTTAAGAGTGCTTACTGTCCTTGCAGGAGAGGCTTAAGTTTGGTTCCCAGCACCCTATTATTCCACCACCCATCTACCAATCAAATGTCAATCATTTATCCATTCATTTAGCCGTCCCTATCATTTTTTTTCTCTTTTCTTCTCATGCATGTGACTAAGTACCTGACAAGAAGCAACTAAAGTGTGTGTGTGTGTGTGTGGGGGGTCATTTGGTTCTCAGTTTCAGGGAATCCAGTCACTTAGGTAGGGAAAGCATGGAGATAGCTGTGGTAGCTGGAAGTTGCCAGCTCAACCCACACTGGGTCAGGAAGCAGACAGAGGGGACGCTGGCGTGCCAGCCTCTCCTTTCCCTTTCTTTCTTTCTTTCTTTCTTTCTTTCTTTCTTTCTTTCTTTCTTTCTTTCTTTCTTTCTTTCTTTCTTTCTTTCTTTCTTTCTTTCTTTCTCTTCTGAGACAGGGTTTGTCTGTGTAGCCTTAGCTGTCCAGGACTCTCATTGTAGATCAGCCTGGCCTTGAACTCACAGAGATCCACCTGCCTCACCTCTCTGAGTGCTGGGATTACAGGCGTGCTCCATTGTCTCTGGCTCCTTTCCCTGTTTTTTTTTTTTTTTAACTTTCTTTTAGTCTAGGACCCTAGCCCATGAGATGGCGTCAACCACATTCAGGGTGGATCTTTCTCCCCAGTTTATCTTCTCTGGAGAAAGCCTCCCAGTTGCACCCTAAGGTGCTCTCACTAATGCCATAGCTACCTTTTCCTTTTTGAGGAAGAGTCTCATGTAACCCAGATTGACCTTAAACTCTCTACAAGAATGACCTTGAACTCCTGATCTTCATGCCTCTACTTCTTATCACTGAGATGACAGATTTGTGCTACCATGCCTAGTTTGTGTGGTGCCAGCGTCAAATCCAGGGCTTGCGCATACTAGGCAAGCCTCTACCCACTGAGACACATCTCCAGCGCTTCTACTTTCTTTCTGAATTCAATCTGGTTGACGGTGGAACTTAACACCATGCTAATAAATGTCAGCTTTGGGGGCAGAGGGTGGACTCCAGTCTGAAGCTGCAGACAACCTTGCTTCAGTTTCAATGTACCTATCTTTTTTTTTTTTTTAATTTTCTCACAGAGATCCACCTGCCTCTCAGAGTGCTGGGATTTCAGGCGTGCACCACCACGGCTGGCATCTTGTTTGTTTGTTTGCTTGCTTTTTTGAGACAGGGTTTCTCTTTGTAACCCTGGCTGTCCTGGAACTCATTCTGTAGATTCAGACTCAGACTCAGAGATCTGCCTGCCTCTGCCTCCTAAATCCTGGGATCAAAGGTGTGCGCCACCGCTGCCTGGCGTCATGTGCTATTATACGCAAATGTAACAAAGAAAGCCACTATCCAATGAAGGTTGTTTGAGTTCAGAGAAACAGAGATCAGAAAAACATGTAAGGAAAGGCCAGCAAGCACGTACTAAAAATTAACAGAGCAGCCTTTTCCCAGAACTTTCTCAGGACAGGGCAATGTAAACACAATTGCTTGGCACGTGATCTAGATTGTATCTGGGAAAGCATGAAAGCAAGGCAGACGGCCATATCCAGATTCAGGGCACACTGGGGACAGCACTCAGCACATTCTTCCACGAGACTGGATTCTGTAGCTATGTTCTGACATCCAACAAGAATAAACATGTCTTTTTTTTTTTTTACATGATTTAAAAAAAAGATTTCTTTATTATTATGTATACAATGTGTGTTTGCATGTACACGTGCATGCCAGAAGAGGGCACCAGATTTCACTGGTTAGATGATTGTGAGCCACCATGTGGTTGCTGAGAATTGAACTCATGACTCCTGGAAGAAAGGCCAGTGCTCTTAACATCTAGCCATCTCTCCAGCCCATAAACATGTCTTATACATTGAATGTAAATGCTTGTCACAGGAGGCATGAGATTATGACAAAATTATGTCCAAGGAACAATCCAGGGAACAAAATGCAGCTGAGGTAAAAGGCCCTCTGCTTTTTCTTTTCTTTCTTTCTTTCTTTTTTTCTTTCTTTCTTTCTTTCTCTCTCTCTCTCTCTCTCTCTCTCTTTCTCCCCCTCTCTCTTTCTCCCCCTCTCTCTTTCTCTCTTTTCTTCTTTCTCTCTCTTTTCTTTCTTTGTTTCTCTCTCTCTCTCTCTTTTTCTTTCTTTTATTTTTTTCCCAGACAAGGTTTCTCTGTATAACAGAGCCCTGGCTGTCTTTGACTTGCTCCATAGACTAGGCTGACGTCAAACTCAGAGATTTGCCTGCCTCTGCTGCCCAAGTGCTGGGATTAAAAGCGTTTGCCACCACACCCATCTGGCCCTTTGCTTTTTTTCCTGGAGCCTCTCTCACAGTTTCCCAAGGCATTGTTCACTGTGCGTCATTCTTCTGATGGTGTTCCGACAAGTGACCATTCTGTTTAACACTTATCTTCTATCAATCAATCTGTCTATCATATTTCATCATCACCTACTCATCAATCAATCAATCTACCTACCTCATACTCTATCAGCCATTTATTTGTCTGAATTATTAGAGAGTGGATTATAAACCACCCTATTTTCTTTGAGGTGTCTGGGATGGAACCAGGGCCTTGCACATGCCAAGCAAGGGTTCTGCCATCAAGTGCAACTCCAGGCCTCAAACCTCACACTCAGTTTTGATTCTGACTGTTAGCTTGCTACCCTACAACATGTAGCCAGGACACTATTACCCTGTCTAACTGAATTCCAGAGCACACATGCTCTCTCACTCCCCTTTCTCCCTTTCCCATGTATATGTGTGTAGAGGTCAGTTCGCTTCTGCTGTGTGAACTCATGTTGTTAGGCTTGGCTGTCTTTACCAGTTGAGCCAGCTCATCCTAAGGATTTTTTCTTTAAAAGAGACAGAACAGCTTGATTGTTATCTGCAGGAGCTCTGCTGACTAATGGGCCACCAGAACTCCTTACGGTCTACTGAGTCAGCACCTGCCCCCTCCCCTAGTTTCCTGGCTCCTGAGACCCCACTACTGCCCCTGACCTCCACTATGGCTGCTGTGAGTCAGTGAGTGAGCTGCTGTCTGCTGCTGTCACAGCCTCTAACCCTGGCCTGGGTGTTGGAACAAGCTGGGACTCCTGGCAGAGTTACAGCTCTCGGGCCTGGGCTGCCTGGGCTCCTCCACACTTCAATCCTCTTGCTCCCTGGACCTCCCAGGGTGGCTGGGAAGGTTCTTTAGGCTCAGCTCTCCGCTCTTTCTTCCCACTCCCCTGTCATCCCTGCCATTGATGCTCTCTGGAACTCTTCCCACGGGTCTCACCTTGCCATTCTGCAGCCCTCTAATCTCTCCTTTTCCTGTTACCAATTCAGCACAGTTTATTAGTGATGAAAACTTAACAGAAAGCAAAAACCAGGGCAACGCTGCAGAGAGTAGCTTTTCCCTCTCTTTGTTTTTGTTTTTGTTTTTTGAGTCAGGATTTCTCTGTGTAGCCTTGGCTGTCCTGGACTCACTTTGTAGACCAGGCCGGTCTCGAACTCACAGAGATCCAGCTGCCTCTACCTCCCAGAGTGTTTGGATTACAGGCTTGCACCACTGTGCCCGGTTGGTTGAGAATGGTTTCTTGGTTCTAAAGTTGCACCACCAGGGGAAAGCATGGGAGCACCTCCAGACTGACTCAGAAAGTGGGCTAACGGCCGGTTTACACAACCGGAAAAGAGGTTGCTTAAGGGTGTTGCAACTAAGCCAAGGCATTGTTTGGGCCATGGGGAGTGATGGGAGGGGGGCGTGTAAAACTCCCTCTCTGGGCTTGGTGTGAACTTTACCAAGGCTGCCTGTGGCAGAAAGATCCAGCTTGAGCTTTCTTAACCAACCCTAGCTGGGGGAGGCATATGGAAACCAGAGCCATGATTCAGCCGCAAGTGGCTGTGGTTACTGTCTAGTTTCCTTGTGTTGTCTATGGCACGTCCAGAGAAGCCAGGCGCTCCTGATAGTTGCCCAGTTGGTTGCTTGCTGGGCAGTCTTGTATGCAAGGCAGCCAGTTACCAGCTGTCAAGCATGCCTGACCCCCAACATCTCAGCGTATTTATTGGAAAAATAAACATCGAAACTAGTACCTATGGGCTTGTAAGACCACTCAGAGGGCAAGGATGCTACAATAAAGTCCCGTCATTGACCTTAACTTAACACACTCAAAAAACCTTAGAGAGAGCTGAGCAGTGGTGGTGCATGCCTTTGATCCCAGCACTGCAGGAGTCAGAGGCAGGCAGATCTCTGTGAGTTCAGGGCCAGCCTGGTCTACATAAGGGAGTCCAGGACAGCCAAGGCTACATAGGGAAACCCTGTCTGGAAAAAAAAGTTTATACATAATATGGAAAATGTAGCAGTGGGACCTAGTGACAGGAGAGGAATCCCAAGGCAGCCCCTGCATTTGAAGGGCAGTGGCTTCTGGGTTTGCTCCTGAAGGAGCAGGAACATAGAGCATATGGTATGTGCTTTCAAGTCTCCTTCCCCTTCCCCTGCCTTTTTGTGTGTGTGTGAGTGAGTGAGACAGGTTCTCACTACATGAGACAGCCTTGTCTGGGCTGGCTTGGGACTCACTATTTAGACCAGACTGGCCTTGAATTCACAGAGATCAGCCTTCTTCTGCCGCCTGAGTGCTGGGATTAAAGGTGTGTGCCACTATGTCCTGGCACCAGCTGGTTTAAGAAGATAGTTTGGGTGAATGAGGCAAGAAGGTTCAGAGGCTAGAGGTGCTTGCATACAAACCTGACAACCTGAATTACATCCCAGAGGCCACAAGGTGGCAGAAGAGACCAGACTCCTAAGAGCTTCAGCTGATTTCTACACATGAACTGTGTCATGCATGCATGTGTGTGTGTGTGTGACACACACTCACAGATAAGTAGGTAGGTAAGTAGCTAGGTAGGTAGATGGATGGATGATAGATAGATAGATAGATAGATAGATAGATAGATAGATAGATGAATGTATATAAAGACACACACCTTTAGTCTTAACACTCGAGAGGCAGGAGCAGGCAGATCTCTGAGTTCAAGGCCAGTCTGGTCTACAGACTGAGTTCCAGGACAGCTAGGGTTACCCAGAGAAACAGGGTCTCAAAAAAAACAAAACCAGCCAACCAAACAACCAAACAAATAGGGTAGTTGAGGACTGGTGCACCTTGGGAACAGATTATCTTGCTGAGCATTCACGAGGCTCTGGGTATACTCTCTAGAACTGGAAAAAAAGCTGCATATGGTTTTGGAATGCTTTTTCTTATTCCACGTAGATGTGTCTTCTGTCTTGTTTTTATTCCCAGCCACAAATATTGCATTGTAGGGCTGGGCACTGTTTAGCTTGTCTGCCATTAACCACATATGGCCAAATAAACTACCCCAGACATGACATACCTATAACCCCAGCACTTGGGAAGATGACACAGGAGGATCGAGGGTTCAAGTCCACTGCAGGCTATACAGCAAGCCCCTGCTTCAAGAAGCAAATGAACAAAATAGCAAAACAAAGAAACAACAATTAGCCTGGTATGGTAGTGCACACCATGGATCCCAGCACTTTGGCAGGTGAATCTCTGTGAGATCCATGCCACCCACAGCTGCACAGTGAGACCTTGTCTCAACAAAACAAAACAAATAAAGGCAACCAAATCAAAGCAAGGCTCTGGGACACTAGCCTGTAGACACAGGGACCTGGGAGGCTGGGGAAGGAGGGGTCACCAGAGCTGGAAGATCGAGGCTACAGGGGATCAAAGGGTCTCACCTGTGCTGAGCTATCCCTAGCTTTCTTCTTTTCCTTCTTGGTTTTCTTCATCTCTCTCTCTGTCTCTGACTCTGTCTCTCTCTCTGTTCCTCTGTCTCTCTCTCAGAGACAAGGTTACACCATGTAGCCTAGCCTGTACTTAAATTCACAACACTTCTCCTACCTCAGTGTCCCAAATGCTGGGGTTGCAGGCGTGAGGCACAACACTGACATTTAAAAAAATGTTTTTTATTGTACAACTCACTAAGTTGCCTAGGGTAGTTGGGGTGACGAGCCTGTACCACTAGGTTCTGCTCAGGTCTCTTACATTGGTGGGGTTTGGGGAAGCTGGTGAGACGGCTCAGAGGTTAAGACTACTTGCTGCTCTTGCTAGAGGACCTGAGTTCAGTTCCCAGCACCCACATGGAAGCTCACAACCTCAGTTCCAGGGGATCTGATAGCCTCTTCTGGCCTCCATGGGCACAAATGTCCACACACATAAAATAAAATTATTTTAATTTCAATTAAAAAATTTTAAATCAAATTTGTTTTTGGGTCATATTTTCCATCTTCATGCAGGATGGAAGCCTGTGACTAGAGTTGCCATGGCTACAAAGGTGCACAGCGTCTCCACACACTAAGCTCCTTAAAAAGGGCTTGCTTTGGGCTGGAGAGGTGGCTCGCTCAGAGGTTAAGAGCACTGGCTGCTCTTCCAAATGGTCCTGAGTTCAATTCCTAGCAACCACATGGTGCCTCACAACCATCTATAATGAGATCTGGCGCCCTCTTCTGGTGTGGCAGGTGTACATGCAGATGGGATATTGTATGAATATATCTTTCCAAAAATGTGCCTGTTTCTTATTTATTTATTTACCTTTTATTTATTTAATTTATTGTATGGATGTTTTGCCTTTGTGTATGTCTGGGCACCATGTGCATGCCCAATGCGCATGTGCCACCACACTCGACTTTAATTTTTAAATATGTGTATGTGCATGGGAGTTGTAGGTGCCGAAAGAGGCCAGAAAAGCCATTGGATCCCCTGCAATTGGAGCTAGTGACATTTGGGAGCCACCATGTGGGTGCTGGGAATCTGGAAGAGCATGCAGCGTTCCTAAGCACTGAGCCATCTCTCCTCCTACTCCACTAGTGCTTGTTTCAGTGGACCAAAATCTAGGCACACATACCTTCCTGTCAGATATTTGGGTGGCTTTTTAATAATAATTTTGCTACTCCAATCCGTGAAACAAAGAAAAAAAATAGCTTTTATTGTTATTTTGTATTGTTCTGGGGAATCAAAGCCAGGACCCTTCGTGCAATAGTAAAGTTTTACTACCATTCATCTACATTCCAGTTACACAAAGAATATTTCCCCTGTAACTCCAGCTCTAGGGTCTCCAGCTCCCTCTTCTGGCCTCTATGGGCACCTACAACTCACATGCACATACACACATTTAAAAATTAAAGTCGAGTGTGGTGGCACATGCCTTTAGTCCTAGCACTAGAGATGCAGGTGGCTCTCTTTAAGCTCAATGCTAGTCTGATGTACATAGTTCCTCTCCAGGCAGGGCTACCCAGTGAGACTCTAACTTAAAAAAAAAAGTGGTAGGGGGAAGGAAGACAGCAAAACAAAACAACGTCCATGCCTAGTCATACCTAGATAACTCTTGCCATCTCCCACAACAGTCACTGGTCCCCACACCCAGGCTACGCGGGAGCCTTGAGACTTTGATCCTTGCTTATCTGCTTGGAAAGTAATGGTGTTCGTGACAGTTTTACCTTCAAAGTCACTTCATGTGTCCTCGAATAAAACAAGAACCTCGTTAATTATCATTCTTGGCAGAGTCACTTCAAATGTGGAAACTGTCTCTGGAAGCTTGTCTCTGCAGGGGGACTTTGCTCCCGGGGAGGGTGGCTCATATTGACACATTGCCTCCTGTAGCGCCAGCATGAACCGTGCAGAGGAAACAGGACCGCAGGGGGCCATCAAAAGCTCAAACCATCTTTAAAAAAAATGGTGTGCATGCGTGTGTGTGAGACACTTCAGTTGGGGACCTTGTGACAAAGCACTGAGTATCTACTGGCTTGAGGGGATTAATGAGGGGTTGCCCTTTCTTAGCTGCCCTTGTGAAGAGTGGCTGATGACCCAGCTCCATTGACTTAGCTGGACTGTGTGACAGAAGAGTCACTGTGGTGTCTGTTTCTTCAGCAGCACCATACTCGAAGTTATGAGTGGAGAAGCATCCCAAGAGGAACAGATCAGAATGTGGGCTCAACCACCTGTCTCGTGCAACCTTAATTGTTAGTGTGATCTCACCTAAGGTCATCTGAAAGGAGAGTCTTGATTGACGAATTTCCTAGATCAAATTTGCCTGTGGACATGTCTGTGGGGCATTTGTCTTGATTGTTAATTGGCGCAGGAGGACCTAGCCCACTGTGGGTGGCACCATTCTCTAGGCCGGTGGTCGTGGGCTGTGTGAGGAAGCTGGCTGAACACCAGCCTGTGAGTGAGCAGCAAGTAGTCTCCTCCATGGTTCCTGCCCTGACTTCCCTCAGTGATGGACCGTGATAGCAAACACGAGTGGAAACCAACCCTTCTCTCCCCTAAGTTGTTTTGGTCAACACTTTACCCCAGCAACAGAGGGGAAGCCAGGACACTCCCCACCCCTGGACTCCCATTCCAGAACCCCTGCCTGTTCCCTGTGGTGGGGAGGGGACTCAGGACCTCATTCATCCCTAACTTGTGCTCCACCATTGAGCCACTGAGCCACATCCCAGTCCTCACTCATCCGTGAAGCAAAGGACATTTGATCCAGACTGCGGTAAGTAGGCTGCCAGGACACAGTGCTGCTGAAGTCCTTCTGGCAGGATATAGAACATATACATGAGGTGCTTGGAGCACACAGCTTTTGAAACAGAGTGGAGGGGGCTGTGGCTGCGGAGGGGGAGGGTCTTTGCATTTCAGGGTGCAGAGCTTCAGTCTGGGGAGATGGAGAAGTTCTGGGGATGAGTGGTGGGGAGGATCATGGGTATCCTTAAATTATCTGCTGGAATGTAGGGTCTATGTTTTAAGGCAGAGGTTCTCAATCTGTGGGTCAATTGACCCTTCCACAGAGGTGGCATATCAGACATCCTGCATACCAGACATTCACATTACAACTCATAACAGCAGCCAAATTACAGTTATGAAGTAGCACCAAAAACAATATCATGGTTGGGGTCACCACAATGTGAGGCAATGTATTAAAGGGTTGCAGCATTAGAGGGCTGGGAACCACTGTTTTAATTAATGGAAGCCTGCTGGATGTTGGGTAGATCATGAAGGGGGCTGATTTGATTACCCCCTGTGGTGTCTTTATATGCTCATGGCCAGGAGGAGAAAGTCGTAAGTCCTCTGCAAGAGCAGCCAGTGCTTTAAAAATTTTTTTTTTACTTTTATTTTTATTTTATTTTTCCAAGACAAGGTTTCTTTCTGTAGTCCTGGATGTCCTGGAACTCACTCTGTGGACCAGGCTGGCCTCAGACTCATAGGAATCCTCCCACCTCTGTCTTCTGAGTGCTGGGATTAAAGTTGTGTGCCACCAACACCCGCTCAGCAGCCATTGCTCTTTACCACCGGGCTGTCTCTCCAGCTGCCTCTTCTGTCTTTTTGCCTGTGGTGGGCAAGTCTTCCCTGCTTCCCTGTTTCCTCTTCCTCTCTCCACACTCCAGCTTCTATTGGTTACCAGGTCCTCCTTCAAAATGGCGCCCTGGTTCTTGGCTCTCCCTTGCCTCCAGTGCCCACAGATCCAGTGAGGCTTGGCAGATCGGCAAGCCCCGCCCCAGATCTTCCATCGGCATCGTCTCCCACGAGGGCCAGAGGCTCTCCTGTTTGTCTCTCACCCCCTCCCCAGGCCCTGGCTTTATTTCTTCATCCCCATATTGCAGTCTGAGAGGATCAAAGTTTGAAAGTCAGCATCCAGCACCTGCCCTCCTCAGCCCACCTCAGCCCACCTGTGCACTACCTTTTTTCTCTCGATATTTCCCCACACTAACAGACCAGACCCTGTCTCAGGCTCTTTGTGCCCACCTCTCTGCTGCCCAGAATGCTCCACTTTCCTTGTCACTTCCCAACCACTTGTTTTTGTTTCTGATCATACTTCCTCTTGACCGGGTATGGTGGCCCATGCCGTTTATCAGGTAAATCTCAGGACTCTGAGGCCATCTTGGTTTACATAGTGAGTTTCAGGCCAGTCAGGGCTACATAGTGAGGCCCTGTCTCAAAAAAGTAGCAACAACAAAAAAGAGGCCTTATAGGTGGGCTAATCAGCCTCCAAGATGCCTCCTTCCTAATCTCCTGGACCATGCTACTTCATGTAGGGAATGAGACTCTTCTATTTCTTTTCTCACTGATTTTGAAGACCTGAGGTACCCCAAACAAATCTTACCTTCCTTGCCTTTTTAAAAAAATTAATTTACTTTACATCCAACCGAAGTTTGCTCTTCCCCCCTTTCCTCCCCTCCACCTCATCCACTTCTCCCTTTCTCTTCAGGAAAAGGGAGGCCTCCCACTGATATACACCAGCCGTAGCATATCAAGTTGCAATAAGACTAGGTGACCCTTCTTCCACTGAGGCTATCAAGGCAGCCCAGTATGGAGAAAGGGTCCCAAAGGCAGGCAACAGAGTCAGAGACAGCCCCTGCTCCCATTGAGGAGTCTCACATGAAGACCAAGCTGCACAACAGAGAGCCTAGGTCAGAGGCGTGCATGCTCCCTGGTTGGCGGATCGGTCTCTGTGGTCCCCTATGTGGCCAGGTTGGTTGATTCTGTAGGATTACCCTCCTTGGCTTTTTATGGCTGGTCTATTTTGCTTTTCCGTAGAGTTCGCTCATATTGTAGCTAGTGACCATGTTTCCTTTCTTTTTAAGGCTGTGTAATATTCTATGATGCTGATAGACCACATATACTCAGTCACCCACTGGGACCGAGTATATGCTTGGGTCGATGTTACTTTCTGGTTCATAAATACTATGGCTGCTGATGTGACGAACAGATGTGTCTTTGACACTTTATATGGTAGAACATATGTGGTACAACACCTGACAGAAATAACCTGATAGACAAGGATTTACTTTCTTTGTGGTTTCAGAGGTTTCTGTTTATTAGTTAAAGAAGTGTGCAGGGGGAAAAAAAAGAAGTGTGCAGGGAGCAGTTCATAAAGGTGGACAGGAAACGGTGACAGGAAGTGCCCAAGGTAGATACAGCCCACAAGGATATGCTCCAGGGTCCACCAACCAGGCCCAGCCTCTCAGAAGTGCCCTCAAAGTTCAAGTCCATCCATGGGTTAAAATAATGATCAGTTCAGAGTCCTCAAGCCCTACCAGCTCTGGAAACTCCCTCATGGACACACCCCAAGGTGGCTTCACTAATCTCATAGGCATTCCTTAATCCAATCAGTTCAGGTCACCAGTTGGGATCAGCTGGCCTCTAGCACTTAGAGCTGTGCAACCAGAAAGGGGGGCGGGAAGGTCCCCACAACACATTAAGTTTTGAACTGAACATATGAGACAGAGGGAGGGGATGCAGAATAGCGTACTGAGCATGTGCAGAATGTTTTCTTGACATTAGTCCTAGCACAATCTGCCAACTGTTTGTGTAGCAGCTCCACAGTATGTGTATGTATATATATATATATATATATATATATATATATATATATATATGGTATATATATGTACTGTTTGAGGTAGAGTCTCACTATGTAGACCAACCTTTAACTTATGGAGATCTGCCTGCCTCAGCTTCATTAGTGCCAGGATTGCTAGATTATCACTACCATGCCTGATAGAAGTACAGACCTGTGGGGGAAAAATTTTATTGTGTGCGTAGAGGGGAAGGGTGTATAGCACGCTGAAATCAGAGAACAGCTTACAGGAGTTGGTTCTCTTTTTCCACCATGTGGGTCCCAGGAATGGAACTCAGCACTTAAAAGAAATATATCCTATATATTTAATAAATATCATATATATATGATTTAATTTTATTTATGCACCATGTGAGGTGGGTGCTGGCAGAGACCAGAAGACAGAGCAGGGTTGTCCTCTGTAAGAACAGTAAGTGCTTTTACCACTGAGCCATCTCTCCTGCCCCCGACACAGTGCTCTGTGATGGAAGAGAGCTTCCTCTGCCTTGGTCTGCCTCACCATGCGCCTGGTGATACCTCAAGACTCAGTAGGAAGTCCCCAGCAGCAAGATGGCCCTAGCCTGGTGCAGCCCCTCCACTGTGAATGCTCAAGCCTCTTGAGGTGTAGGAAACATGTTTCTTTTTGTCAAATATAAGAAAAGATTATTCTTTAAAATTCTTGTTTATTGGGGACCAGGGGAGCAGGGTGCCATGGAGTGAGTGGAGGTGGATGATGTTCAATTGGTTCTCTCTTGTCTTTTTTTAATCAATTAATTTATTTTTATGTACATTTGGTGTTTGGCCTACATATTTGTCTGTGCAAGGGGTCGGATCCACTGGAACATGAGTTACAAACAGTTGTGAGCTGCAGGGAATTGAACCCGGGTCCTCTGGAAGAGCAGCCAATGGTCTTAACCACGGAGCCATCTCTCCATCCCGTTTTCTCTTTTCATCTTTACAGGGGTCCTGGGATGGAATTCAAGCTGTCGAGCTTGTGCATCATGAGCTTTACCTGCCTGGCCCTCTCATCAGCCCGTTTGAGCTAAAGAGATGGCTTTAGTGGTTAAGAGTACTTGTTGCCTTTGCAGAGGACCACAACTGCCTGTAATTCCAGTTCCAGAGGATCTGATGCCCTCTTTGTCCCCGAGGGCACCACACACACACAAAGTACACATATACATGCAGACACTTATATACACATATAAAATAAATAAGGGATGGAGAGATGGCTCGGCGGTTCAGAGCACTGGCTGCTCTTCCAGGGGATCTGGGCTCAATTCTCAGCACCCACATGGCAGCTCACAACTGTCTGTAACTCTAGTTCCAGTAGCTCTGACACCCTCACACAGATATACTTGCAGGCACAACAGCAAAGCGCACAAAATAAATGAATCATTTAAATAAAATAATTAAACTTTTTATGTGTGTTTGTTTTTTTAAGAAAAGGTTTCTCTGTTTAGCCATGGCTGTCATGGAACTTGCTCTGTAGACCAGTCTGGCCTTGAACTTAGAGATCCACTTGCCTCTGTCTCCTGAGTGCTGGAATTAAAGGTGTACTCTACCATGCCCAGCCTTAACTCTAATTTTTTGAAGTGCAAATTTAAAGCTGAGCATGGTGGCGCATGCCTATAATCCCAGCGCTTGGGAGGCAGAGACAGGCGGATCTCTGTGAGTTTGAGGCCAGCCTGGTCTACAAAGTGAGCTCAGGACAGCCAGGGCTACATAGAGAAACCTTGTCTCAAAAGACAAACAAACAAACAAACAAAAAGGTGCAAATTTAGTGCTGAGACTCTGGACACAGGTTCTGAAATCAAATCTGGAAGAGCAGTATGCACTGTTAACCACTGAGCCATCTCTGCAGCCCCTTATACTGCAGGACATTGGACCCGGGGCAGCTGCAATGTTTGCCCCAAGCTCTGCCACTGAGCCACACTGGGCAATGGCTCTGCTCTGGAGAAGGCCTTGCTCTGAGCATGCCTGCTGGTCACAGTGTGAATGGAAGAGTTCCTGTTTCATCCTGTAAAGAGGAACTCGATTCCTCCCTGGAGCTGTGCCCTGGCAAAGCTCTGATTTCACTTCTTCATTTCTCAGAGTCCATAGGATGAGAAATGAGGGGAAGCCGGAAGCACTGGCACATGGGAGACTATTTAGTCTGCAATGCAGATGTGCAACGGTGGGTGCTGTGAGGGTTCTGGACCACCACATTCCTATTTCCTTCCACTCTCAGAGAGCCCAAATTCTGAGGAACACTCATTTAAGTGTCTGCTATGCAAACATGAGGACCTGCATTGCTTCCCCAACATGTAAAAAGCCAGGTGAATCCCTGGGGCTACCTGGTCAGCCAGCTTGGCTGACTTCAGGAATTCCCCAGTACAGACAGAGACTGTCAGAAAGCAAGGTGGATGGCTCCTAAGGAGCAGCCCTGGAGTTGCCCTCTCACATCCACACACACATTATACACCTTTACACATACATATACGAACACACACACACATGCTCTATAAAAGTTAGCTGTCTCTCAGCTTTTACGGAAGAGCTGTGTGATCCAGAGTTTGTGTTTTGATCAATAATGACAAGTGATGGCCATGGCCCTGGACCCAGCAGACATGATGCCTCAAAGCTGCTCTGAGCAGTGTTAAAGCAGAGGGGCAGTGCCAGGCAGTGGTGGTGCACACCTTTAATCCCAGCACTCGGGAGGTAGAGGCAGGCTGATCTCTGTGAGTTCAAGGCTAGCCTGGGCCAGCCTGGTCTACAGAGTGAGTTCTTGAACAGCCAGGGCTAAAACAGACAAACCTTGTCTCAAAACAAAACAAAAACCACAAACAAACAAACAAACAAACCCCCCAAAACAAACAAAAAACAAAAACAAAAAAAAAGAGGGGAGCCTTTCTGCACCACCAGCTGCTTCTGCATTGGAAAATGAGAGTGAACTCCTTGTCCGATGTGCTGGAGATGCTGTGACTTTGGGTCTTACAGTTTCTATTCTCTCAGCTATAACAAAACACCCAAGGCAGGCTGCCTTTACAGGAAAGATGAGGAGGGTATGACAGCTCAGCACTAACTGCTCTTCAGAGGACCCAGCTTCAGTCTCCAGCACCCACATGGCAGCTCACAATTGTCTGTAACTCCAGTTCCAGGAGATCTGGTGCCCCCCTCTGACCTCTGCAGGGCACAGGCAGGCTCATGGTACAAAGACAGACATTCAGGCAAGTGCTTATGCACAGATAATAATACATGAATGAATTAAGACACTTTAAAAAGGAATCATAATTTAGAAAAGGACTCTTCCCCTTGTGGGGTGTGAGTTTGAGGCTATCCTGGCAGCCTGGTCTGCCTAGCATGAGCTGGGTGGCTGCTTTAGTTCCTCTTCTATGGCTATGAGGAGACGCTATGGTCAAGGCAACTTTTATTAAAAAAACAAACAAACAAACATTTAATTGGGGGCTTGCAGTTTCCAAGGTTAGTTCATTGTCATCATGGCAGAGAGCATGGTGGCATGCAGGCAGACATGGTGCTGGAGAGGTAGCTGGGAGTTCTACATCCTCATCCATAGGCACTGAGAGAGAGAGAGAGAGAGAGGGAGAGAGAGAGAGAGAGAGAGAACAAGAGAGAGAGACTGGGCTTGGCTTGAGCTTTTGAAACTTCAAAGCCCATCCCCAGTGACACACTTCCTCCAACAAGGCCACACTTGCTAATTTTTCTAATCCTTTCAAATAGTGCCACTCCTTGGTGGCTAAGCATTCGAACATATGGTCCTACTCAGACCACCACACCGGCTAAGCAAGTGAGGTGTACTTTGGTCACTAGGTTCCCTCACACCTCAAGGCTGTCCAGAGTGAGGACACTTGAAGTCAGGACTGTATTAAAGCGTCGCAGTGTTAGGAAGGCTGAGAACCACAAGTCTAAGGGATCCAGGGCTGGTGGGGGGCTCAGGCCCATCTGGCTTGCAGATGTGCCCCTCCAACCTCCCCCATGGCTACCTCTTGGCCTTCCTTAGGGGTGCATAGGGGCCGGAGTTTTGATCAGGGCCATCTAGTCCAATGTCATTTCTCAACTCAATGGCATCTACAAAGCCCTATCCCAAATGAGGCAATATCTGACTTGCTGGGCATGACGTGGACATATTTGTGGGGGTCTGGAGGACATAGTTCTACAGAAGAATTCAAGAAACAGCAAAACCAGACGAATCTGCATGGTGGGGGGGAATGTGTGCTGAGAAGCACCCTGATAGCACTCTGGTCTGCCTGTCTCTCTGTGTTTTTTTTTTGTTGTTGTTGTTTTGTTTGTTTGTTTTTGTTTTTTGAGACAGGGTTTCTCTGTATAGCCTTGGCTGTTCTGGACTCAATTTGTAGTCCAGGCTGGCCTCGAACTCACAGAGCTCTGCCTGCCTCTGCATCCCCAGAGTGCTGGGATTATAGGTGTGTTCCACTGCACCTGGCTTCTCAGTATAACTCTTACGTCTCAGAGCTAGGGAGGAGTGGGGAAGTCGGGTCTGGGGATGGCTTCCAGGGTGTGAATAGCTGAGCTCCCTCTCTCCAGCCTTCACACTTTTCTGGCTCCTGGAAGGGCTTTTGGGGAGAGGGAAGGAAGAGCAAGGCTTGTTCCCACTTGCTTCGAGCCTTGCCTCTGATTGCACTAACTCCAGCTCACAGCATGTGAGAGTCAAGTTCTAAGTCAAGGTCCTGGGACACAGGAGCACTTGCATTGGTTCCAATTTTAATTACCTTAAATGAAGGATGTAGGGGAGCCAGACAGGACAGATAGCATGAGCATGGTGTGTGTGTGTGTGTGTGTGTGTCTGTGTGTGGTCTACGTGGGAGGATCATCCTCCAATACCAAGCTCAACCCTCAATGCCCGGAGGCTAGTGACTCACAGGTGTAGGTGAATGGCTGAGTGGCACCATGGCCTGGCTGAGGAGGGAACCAAAGCCACTCAAGAGGGTTTCAGAATGACATTTGGTCCTTGTGTCAGATCCTAGACCCTGGGGTTTTCAGAGGGCTGGCAAAACATGGAGGGCCCCAGGGATTATATCAGCTCCACTCCTTGCCTCTCAGATGGCAAATCAGATACCGTGGGTTCACAAAGCCTCACCAGGCCCTTCCTTCCTCAGCTCCTTCTCTCTCCCTGCTCCCTCCCATTGAGACCTGTGAAAAAGCAAGCGGCTCAGGTTATACTGAAGCGAAACAGGAGGCCCAGTGGCCACAGCTGTGGTTTCAGACAGGCCGGAGCTGAAGCTCGGAGACGCTGCTGTGGAAACCCTGAGGTAGTTTCGGAGGAGGGGCGTTTGAAACAGGGAGAGAGTGTGTTGAAGACACCAGGGTGGCTGCATGCGGGCTGGGAGAGGAGTGTGAAGTTGGGGTGTTGGTACAAGGATGTAACTAGATCTCTTCTCTTTGCAAAAGGACACAAAGGGAGCAGATTTGCTTCCCCTGGGAGCGTCTGCTCAGGTATCAGTAGGAGATCCTTGGCGTGACCGGCCCATGTTCGTCTGCATAGGCTGGGATCAGGAAGCCACGCAGCAGATGCGTCCCACGTCCCCCTGTCCTGCTGGAAACAACATGGCTTAGCCATGGATCCCGTGTGTGAGCGTCACGAATCCACCTGGCCTGACCTCATCCTGCCCAGATAGATACCATTGCACCCAGGCGGGGAAAGCGTGCTGTCCCTGGCTTGCAGAGACAAGTTTTGAACCTGCTTCCACGCCAGGCGCCAGCCCTGTGTCTCAGCCAGGGGCCTGGGAACAGCTCTTGCCTCGGGAGAGAAACTGAACCCTGCTACTCTCTGCTCCACAGGACAAGGGTGGGTCCTCATCCCAGGGTGCTTTCTCTGTGCACTGTAGCCACAGTGTGCTCCTAGCTGTTCCCCGGTGCTCACTTCTTTTGAGGCACGCAGTGCTGGCCATCACAGGCTCTAGGGTGCTGGGGAAGAGGCAGCTGGGACAGGAGCGGAGGCTTTCTGGGTTGGGAAGAGAGTATCGTTGTAGCAAGAATAGCTAGACACCAGGGAGGTGGTTCGGGGGAACACCCCCTGCTTTGCAAGCCTGATGGGTTCAGACCTCCAGGAACACAGAAAGCCAGGCTCTTGCATGTTTGTAATCCCAGCATGCCCTATGGTGATGGGAGGCAGAGACCTGTGGGGCAGTGGCCTGGTGTACGAAGTGGTATACAAAAAGCCCTGCTCAAACAAGGTGGGAGGCGAGGACTGACACCCGAAGTTGTTCTCTGACCTCCACATGTATGTAGATGTGTTACACACCTGTGCCAGTGTTCACACATGAAAATCCAAAGCATACACACAAATAACTAGACAAATTGAAAACAGAATAACGGGGCAGGTTCTGAGGGGCTTACAACAGAGCTGACAGGGCAGGCCGAAGTCTTAGGACTGAGATTGCACATGGGATTCTCATACTGGCCCCCTCTCCAGTTAACTCATTAATTTACTTAAACAGCATCTCACTGTGTAGCCCGGGCTAAGTCCAGCCCTTAGCAGTCCTTTCTTTCTCTGCCTCCTGAACGCTGGGATTATAGGCTTATCATTTTTTTTTCATTGTGTGTGCACCTGGGTGTTGGTATGTGCATGTGCGTGCAGTGCCCATGGAGGCCAGAAAAGGGCGTCATATTCCCTGGAACTGAAGTTAGAGACAGCTGTGAGCCCTCATGTGCTGGGAACTGAACTCAGGTCCTCTGCAAGAACAGCCAGTCAGTGCTCTTAACCACTAAGCCACCTCTCTAGCCCCTAGAAATTACTCTGTAGAAACAGGAGTGTGACTCTGTGGCAGACCTGTGGTTAGTGTGTTCAAGGCCCAAGGCTTACACCCTGGCACTGAAGCACTTTGCCTATTGGTGATTGTCCTTGCCTGTTTCCACTCTCGAGCCCAGACATTTGGAAAAGCAGTTTCTCCCTACGGATCTCCAGAGCCCAGCACTGTGCTGAACAGGGAAGGCACTCTGTGAGCTGTTGAGCTGATAAAGCTGCCTCCACGTATACCCAATTGGAATGCCCTGGAGTGAAACTATAGTAACGGGGTGATAATGAGGAAGACAGAGCCCTGAGGTGAGGCGGCTCCAGCCATGCCGGTTTCAGACAGATCCACATCCCCAAAGCTCTCAGTCGCAAGATGACTGCTGTCTTCTCGGCACCTTACCTAGGCAGCCAGCAGCCAAGAGAGGAGCAGAAGTGCTTCTGTGACAGCCCCCTTTAAAGAGCATCATACAGCTCCAGCTGGCCTTGAACTTGCTATATAGCTGGGCATGGCCTTCTGCCTCCACTGCCCAACTTATTCAATTTACAGTCATGGGCCACCATGCTAGGCTTCCAGGCTCCTTTCGTTTGTTTGTTTGTTTTCAAGGCAGGTTTCTCTCTAGCCTTGGACTCTATTTGTAGACCAGCCAGACTGGTCTGGAACCTAGAGATCCGTATGCCTCTGCCTCCCTGAGTGCTGGGATTACAGGCTTGTACCACCGGGCCAACAGCAGGCTCTTTTGTTTCTTTCATTTATTTATTTATTTATTTATTTTTTATTTATTCTTTCTTATTTATTTATTTATTAGCAGGAGAAACTGCCCCAGAATTCCCCCAACATTTTATTGGCCAGAATGTGGTCACATACCCTCTGCTCAAGGGATGGTATTAGCCAAACTGACTTAGACAATGAGGATTTTTTTTCTTGTTGGGGCCTTAGGTTCCTCGTTTTCTGAACATGTATGGCCATAGGGGTAAATAAATCCTCAGCCTGAGAAAGGAGAGGGTACGGAAGCTGCAGAACATGTTTGTGATCCCAGCACTCTGGAAGCTGAGTCATGAATTCAAAACCAGCCTGTGTACACAACAAAGTCCTGTCTTACCTTTTTTTTTTTTTTTATGTTGACTGATGTTTTGCCTGTATGTATGTCTGTGTGAGAGTGTTGGAGCCTCTCCCCCCACCCCCCGGCCTTTCCCTGCCCAGAGAGCTACACAGCAGCTAGGGAGTGATTGTTGTCAGTGGAATGCATCTAGGACACAGGGACATGAGGGTTCAGTGAGTCACCATGTCTGGATCCCTTGGGACAAGTGTCCTGCTTGTTAAGTGTAAGTGACTAAAGCCAGCCATTGTGGTGCACGCCTTTAATCCCAGCTCTCAGGAGGCAGATCTCCAGCAGTTTGAGGCCAGCCTGGTCTACACAGCAAGACCCCAGACAGCCAAGGCTATGTAGAGAGACACTGTCTCAAAAACCAAACAACAACAAAAACAAAAAACACAAAACACCCCATCAAATGCACCTTAACGTGTTTTTCCTTAAGTAAAAGAGGATTTGTTCCCACTAAATCTGAGGGTGCCCAAACTATGAGGCGGGGGTCAAGCACCAGACAGCAGTGGCTTCTGGTACCCAACCCCCTTTCTCTAGCAGCCCACCCAAATCCAGGAGACGGTGCGGCCCACAGTGCAGGACTTTCCACCTCAATTAACTAATCAAGATAATCTCTCAGGCACATGGCCAGAGGCTAACCTGTTCTAGATAACTCTTCCCAGGAACACCTGGGAGCTATGGTTCACTATCCTAGTCCAGGCAGTTGGGGACCAAAGAGGACCCCCAAATGACCAGGTGCATTTTGGGCCAGGGGCAAGGCAGTTGGAGTCTCCCAATCTTATCTACAGTGCTGAACCCTCCTCTCTCATCCCTGTAGGCTTCAGTGCTGGTTAGAAAATAGCTCCCAGGTTATAAAATGGCTCCACAGGGGCCCCACAGCCTCATTAGGAGGAACCTACCTCCACCTCTCTGTAGCCTCATGCCTGCATGCCAGCTACTCCTGCCCAGAATGCTCAGGGCAGGGAGTAAGATGAGAGTGCCTAGCAGCCTTCCCTTCTCTCCTCCCACAGACCCCTTCAGCCCAAATGCTGTACATTCGTTCTCTGGGTACAGGACCAAGCTGGGGGTTCATGGAACCTCCAGGTCCAGTGTCAGAGCTGCATCATAGCTCGGGTGCCCACCAATGTGTACAGCCTGGTCTTTGGCATCCCTGACAGAGCTCCTCGGCACCTTTCTTTCTTCCTCTACACTGGGGATGAACTCAGGGCCATGTACATGTTACCAGGCAACTGCTCCTCTGCTGAGCCACCTGCCCTCTTAGGAATGGGTTCTTCCTGGTGGCTAGCCTTGACCTCATTCTAGACCTTAGGCTGGCCTTGATCTTATGAAACTTCTGCCTTAGACCTCCCAAATAGCTGGGCTGAGAGGCCTGGCTTCTAGCTGTGTTTTGATTGTAGAAGGCTCTATACTAAAGGACCCCCCCCCCCACCACCAACTAACTAAAACTCTCTCTGTGGCCTTAGGCCGGTTAGTTTTGTCAACTTGACACAAACTAGAGTCACACAAAAAGAGGGAGCATTAACTGAGGAATCACCTCCATCAGATCAGCCTGAGGGTGAGGGTGTGTGTGGGTTTGTTTGTTTTTATGATTGGGTAAATGATCCTGGGATGCATAAGAAAGTTAACTGAGGAGCAAGCCAGGAAGCAGCATCCCTCCTTGGCTTCTGCTTCAGTTCCTGCCTCCAGGTTCCTGTTCTGAGTTCCTGCTTTGGCTTCCCCTGAGGATGGACTGTAATTTGTAAGCTGAAAGAAACCAATGCCTCCCCACATTGCCTTTAGTCAGTGTTTTATTCAGCAACAGACAGAAAACCAAGACAGATCTTTCCTGGGTGGGCCTTCCCTCACAGGCCTTTTCTGCTGCCCGGAATCGACCTTCATCCTGTGCTGTCTCCCTGACTCCCCCTCAGCAAGGCCAAGGCTTGGACACTTGGGTTGTCCATCCTTTAATGTCTGTTCTCTCTGTGTGTGTCATCCAATGAAAGTGTAGCTTGACCCCAAAGCCTGGCCCTGGCCTTGGGCTCTCTGAGGTAAGCACCACGTAGATTTGGACCTTGAAGATTTGGCAACAGTTTGGACTGTGTAAGTTGGTCAAGGCAAGTGGGTATCAAGAAAGGGGGTGGCAGACCTGAGCCTTTAGCTGACTGGCAAACTCCCAGGAAACACTGGCGTCATTGAAGCAAAACAACCCCGCACTGAAGGATGTTGAAGGCCTCAAGGGATTCAAGGAAATTTTATTTTTAAAGGCTTATTTATTTTTAATTATTCTCTGTGTATATTTTTGTACATGAGAGCAGGTGCCTGAGGAAGCCAGAGGTATCAGATCCCCCGGAGCTGGAGTTAAGGATGGTTGTGCGCTGTTCAACAAGGGGCCTAGAAGCCAAACTCCTGTTCTCCGGAAGAGCAACAAGTGTTTTTAATCACTGAGCCATCTCTCCAGGCCCCTTCCATGAAATTTTATTAATCATAAATCCATGATTTATGAATAAATGAATTCCCTAATAATTTGCTCAAACTTTTAAAAAGTGTAAATTGTTTATTTTATTTATTTTATTTTTGAAACAAGGTCTCACTATATAGCCCCGGCTATGTAGACCAGGCTGTTCTTGAACTCACAGAGGTCCACCTGCCTCTGCCTCCCTAGTGCTGGAATTAAAGGTGTGAGCTACCATGCCTGACTACATGTATTTATTTTGAGTGTGTGTAGCTTGGAGGTCAGAGGACAACCTGAGGCAGTCAGTTCTTCACTTGGACCAAGTGGCTCCTGGGGACTGAATTTAGTTCATCAGGCTTGGCAGCAAATGCCTTTTATTCGCTGAAGCATCTTGCCAACCTGAATGTTTAACTTTTTATCCAGTACTGCTTGATGGTTTGTGAGGCATGGCTCTAGGTGCCAGAGATATATTGATGCTCAAAAGGATCAACATCTAGGCTAGAGGAATGGCTCCGTGGCACTGAGCACTGGCAGCTCCTCCACAGGATCTGAGTTTGGTTCCCAGCACCCACCTGCTGGCTCACAACTGCCTTCAACTCCAGTTCCAGATCTGATGCCCTCTTCTGGCCTCTTTGTGAAACTGCACAAATACACAAAATTTAAAAAATAAATTATAAATTACAATCACTCTCTTTAGAGAGATAAATAAAACCATTTCAAATAACCAGAACACTTATTTTCTTCTCTTTCAAATTTTATTAATTAATTATCATTGTGGAGGGGGTTGCCATGGCACCCGAGTCCTTTTCTTTCTTTCTTTCTCTCTCTCTCTTTTCTTTTTTCGAGATGGGTTTTTCTGTGTACCTGTGGCTGTTCTGGAACTCGATTTGTAGACAAGGCTGGCCTCGAACTCACAGAGTTCTGCCTTCTTCTGCCTCCTGAGTGCTGGGATTAAAGGTGTGTGCCACTGCACCCAGGGAAGTGTGTTCTTTTCATCCGCCAGGGGTTCATGGATTCCAACTCAGGTCTTCAAGCTGTGTGTCAAGTGTCTTCACTTTCTAAGCACGCTCACCAGCCCTTTTCTTTGGCTTATTTGAGACAGGTTCATGTAGCCCAGGCTGGTCTTGAACTTTTCTTTCTTCTACCTCTACCTTCTAAGTGCTGGGATTACAGGAATGCACCACCATGCCTGTAAGGTCTCCCAGTTTCATCAAATTAGACATGATGAGTAGGCTTTGGGCTGATATTTACAAGTGGAAGAGTCAGCCACTGAAGGAACAAAGAGTAAGCTGGGGAGAGCTGGGGAAATGGTGGTGTTGGTAGCATCCTTGCCTCATGAACCTGAGCACCTGAGGTTGATCCCCAGCGCCCATATTTAAACACAACACACAGGCCTGAAGAGATGGCTCAACGGTGTTCTCACACACAACCAGGGTTCAGTGCCCAGCACCCACACAGCAGCTCACAACCATCCTTAACTTCAGTTCCAGGAGATCTGATGCCCGATTTTGACCTCTGAGGGCACCAGGCATGCACATGGTGTATATACATACATGGAGGGTGTGCAAAGGCCCAAAGGTAGATACAACTGCACACATAAATAAGTCCAAAACAAACAAACGATGCTGGTAGTCCAGTGCTGGGCAGGCAAGAGGGGGCATTCCAGGGGTTGGATGGCAGGCCAGACTTCTCAAACCAGTGAGACCCAGCTCTCAGACGGATATTCTGTCTGAAACAACGCATTCAGGAGCACCCACATAGACGTGCACACACATAGACACAGGAGAAAGACAAAAAGGAGGCTAGGAGTCCTATGGACAAAGGGGCAGAGGTGGGTGGGGCCTTGGAACATCAATTGTGACACACCTGCACATTCCAGGCTCAGAGGCTGGCTGGCTCCCAACTGGCTCTGCAGCCTGGGGAGAGACATAGGGGACCCTCTGGACTCTCGGGTGGGAGCCTTCACAGCCCAGGTTCCTCTGCACTCCTGGTGGAGGTCAGGGCTGGAAGTGTGACTTGGTTGTCTCTCCAGAATTTGCTAGGTGTTCAGTAAATCCTGACGTGGAGACATGTTGCTGAGGTGGTCCCTAAGAGGAGCCCATCTGGGTTTTTAACAGGAGCTGGAATGGCCCATATTCTTAGGAGTCTTAGCTTGGGGGTACCTAATGTCAGGGACACAACTGAGCCAAGTCGAATGGGACAGCAGCACCCTAGAGAGTTAAGGACCTGGTCTACAGGAGGTTGTCATAGGGGAGCTGGTGTCATTTCTTTCACCCGTGTGGGACTGGGTTTTCTCGCCCGTGATTGTCCTGAGTGAGGAGCAGGCCTCAGTAAGTTGCCCCGTGCCTCAGCTTTCTTGGCAGTCACACGGAGCATTTAGGGTTAAAGGCACTGGCGGTAGGCTGGGCCTGAGCTAACTGCGCACTGGGCAGGGCAGGGAAAGACAGAGCCCCCACCACCCTGCTGGTATCCTAAGCCGGGTTTTTGGCAAGAGAAGGCACAAGTGAGCGCCCGCTGAGCCGCTGGCGCTGGCTGATAAGAGTCAGCGGGGAGCATAGCGGCCAGGCCAGGCATCTCTGCCTGATAAGATCCTCGTGTTAGGGTTAGGGTTAGGGTTAGGGTTAGGGTTAGGGTTAGGGTTAGGGTTAGGGTTAGGGTTAGGGTTAGGGGAACACCTTCCTGGTTGGAGTTAGAGGCCCAGCGGGTGTTTGGGGTCTGGAATTCTGAGCGGAGGATGAGCGAAGGCCTCGAGGAACACGGAATTCCAAGTGGAGGGAGTGCAAAGGTCACAAGAGACATGGAATTCCGAGTGGACAATGCGCAAAGGCCGCGAGAGACACAGAATGGAGGGTGTGCAAGGCCCAAAGGGATAAGGAATTCCGAATGGAGGGAGTGCAAAGGTCCCGAGAAACACGAAATTCTGAGTGGAGGGCGTGCATGACCTGGAGGCAGGTCCTAGTTGACTGTAACTAGTAACTGATGAAAGCCAAGGGAGCCTAGGGCGGGAGGCATTCTCAGAAGTTCGGAGAGAGAAGTCGCAAGAATCGGGTTAGCGGTGTAGACGGTGCCAGGGGCTTCTGCGTTCCGTGGAGAGTGCGTCGGTTCCCACCCAGACGAGCGCGAGACAAGCGAGCACAGAGAGAAGCGCACAGTAAGAATCCAGGCACTTGGAGCACGGTCTGCTAGAGCTGCGAACTCCAAGGGGCCGGGCCAGACGGAGGCCACGCCCACGCCTCAACCCCAGAGCACCGCCCACTCCCCGCCCATTCCTCCTCCCCCCTCCCTCCCCGCCGGAATCCCGCGCGGAGCGAGGGGGCGGGCTGCCCGGGCCATGGCGCATAAAGCCGCTGGCCACCTGCAGGGCTACTACCGCGCCGGCCACCGCCTGGTACTCATCTTGCTGCTGAGGGGGCCTCGGCTTCTGTCATCCCTGTGGCCTCTGTCGCCTCTGTCGCCGTCTCCTTCAGGCCCGGAGCCCCGCGAGCCCCGGCCGCGCACGCGGACATGGGCGGCAGCTCCAGGGCGCGCTGGGTGGCGGTGGGGCTGGGCGCCCTGGGGCTGCTGTGTGCTGTGCTCGGGGTTGTCATGATCTTCATGGTGCCCTCGCTCATCAAGCAGCAGGTGCTCAAGGTGAGTGACGCGTCCTCCGGAGGATCAGGACGCAGGATGGATGGTGGAGATACCTTCCCACCCCCTGAGAGGCTCAGGCTCACCCCAGAGGCTTGGAGATCTGAGTCACTAGCGTCCGGGGGGGGGGGCTGATCCTCACTGGAGCAGAAGCGTGGCCTGGTTGTCCCTGAGTTTCGATTGCAGCTGCCCTGACCTCCAGCCCCTTTGCACATCCTGGCCGGTGACTGTACCTAGTGACCTCAGAGCTGCTCGGAGCTGGTGTCCTGTGTACCTCTCCGATGCTCCCACGGGCGCCCCGTTCTCAGTGGGTGCCCTGCCTGGCTCCTCCCGCCCAGATGCCCCAGCGATGCCCTGGCTCGCCCCCACACTGCCTGGCAGCCTGAAGTGTTAAGCAGCTTTGCGCCTCACGCTCTGGCAGATGCAGACAACTGCCCAGGTCTGCCAAGGGCAGGCAGCCGGGCCTGTCCCTTGATCTCAGCCTTAGGCCCCATTTTTGCCCTTTCAACCGGGGACATATATTAGGCGGGCGGTGCCGGTCAAGCCACAGACTCTGCCCTAGGATCCGGTGTCCTCCGAATGAGTCCGGAGCTCATTAAGTCCTAGAGATTACCGTGTAATTACACGCCTGCTAAGGGTGTTTCTGAAACGCTGGGTTACCACGGAAGGGGAAACGGAGGCTGGCCCTTAGGGAACATCCAGTTAGAACTGGATCTGGGATATAGAAGGGGTCGTTGTCACGGGGACTTACTGACATCCTTTGCTCTTAGCGGGTCTGTTTACTGGGAGTTTAAGAATGGCTTCGTGTACTGTGTGAATGAAGGAGAGAATGAATGGGGGCTGCACCCTCTCAGGCCTGGCTGCCACCTCCCAGGACCTGGCTGGTCTTCCAGATGGAGCGAGCCACAGGTGGCTTTCCTGGAGTTCTGGTGGGCAGTTCTGAGTCCTCTCGGCCAGACTGTCACTTCTAGTGCTTTGGATTTTCAACTCTTGTACCTGAAGATCCCCTAATCTAGGGGCCAAAGAAGTCCCAGGGTCCCATGAGATACCGAATCTAGGGTGGAGGGAATCCCCTTCTCATTGGAGCATCAGAACTTCTCTGGGCCTTGATGTTAGGCCTGGCGAAGTAGTGGTGACAGGCTTGTCCCGGTGGCAGCCTGTGGTTTCAGCAATGCCAGGCCCCGGTCCTGTGTACCCAGCACGTGGACTGCCTGTCTGCTCCTCAGCCAGCCTGCAGCGGGTGGAGAGGGCAGGTGATTTCTGCTCTCCTCTTTGAGGGTGAGCGGCAGTCTTAGCTGCTTCCCCACGTTCCTTTCAGAAGTGTTTTCTTTATTGGGCTGGCACAGAGACTAAGGATGTCTGCAGGGATTGTGGGGGGCGTGTTAGCGTTGGGATTTTGCATTCCTGTCCCATCAGTTGAGGGGTGGGGTGTGGGGGGGCATCTGCCCTGTGGTGGGGGAAGAAAAGCCCTGTCTGCCTGAGTCGTTCACAGATAGAAGCTTCGGGCTTTAAGTTGGAGTGAGCAGCCTTCAGTACCCTACTTGAGAAAATCCCGAAGGTGATTGGTTGGGGGCTGAGTGGCGTGAAGGAAGGAAAACAGGAAGAAAAGCCTAGCCCAAGACAGCCTCTTCTTAGACACTCTGGCTGGAGTGGAGCCACAGACCTCCTGTCGGAGAAACAAGCTCACTTCAGGGGCTGACGGGTGGGCGGAGGTGGAGAGGAGCAGGGAGGGACCCCAGAGTTGACTTTGGCTACTTTCATTCTGTGCTACTTGAATGGAAGCCTTGTCTTTTGAATTTTCATGTTTTATGCTCCCCTCCCCCCACTTTGGTCAGTCAAAGAAGTTGATGTGTAAAAGGCAGGAATACTTGGTTGTTTAAGAAAAAAAATCAGGACCGGGGGTGTAGCTTGGTAGAGCATTTACCCAGCATGCAGCTGGCCTTGGGTTCTAACACACACACACACACACACACTTTGCTCTTATTTTCTTCTAATGTTATTCTCATTCTTAAGCATATATATTTGTGTGTGTTGGGGTGTCAGCCGCTGTCTGCCTCCCCACAGCACTGGGGTTGCAGGTACACTCTCAGCTATGCCCAACATTTTATGTGTTGTTGGGAGTTTGAACTCGGGTCCTCACGTTTGCCCAGCAAGCATTTTGCCCACTGAGCTACCTCCCTAAGTGGACATCTTTTACAAAACCTGAACTGGATAGTATGTGCTTTTCCTTTTTCCTTCTTCCTTTTTTTCCCTCTCTTGAGTCAGGAACTCACGGTGTAGCCCAGGTTGGCCTCAAACTCAGAGACCCACCTACCTCTACCTCTTGAGTGCTGGGATTAAAGGTGTGCACCACCATGCCTGCCTTGAACAGCATGTTTTTTTCTGTTTGGTGTTAGTGTTCAAAGGTATGTGTGTGTGCGAGCTTATGCACCTGTGTGGGCGGGCTTGCCACACATGGCAATAATTGATATCGTGTGTCCTCCTCAATGGCTCTCCATCTTGTTTTTTGAGACAGGCTCTCATTAAATATGGGGTGAACCTTTTCTGCTAGACCCTGGACAGTGCGCCCCTGGGCTCTGCCCTAGTGCTGGGGTTTCTCCGTGTAGCCCTGGCTGTCCCAGAACTTGCTCTGTAGACCAGGCTGGCCTTCAAATGCGGGGATCCACTTGCCACCACACCTGGCTCTGTGTTCAGTCTTTGTCTGGGCTCTAGGAATCGGAACTCAGATTCTCTGGCAAGCACTTTACCCACTGAGCTGTCGTCCCAGCCCTGTTCAAAGGTTTTCTGCATCACAGGCAGAACATGTCAGCCTGTTGCTGCCTTTCCCCCTCTTACTGCATGGTCTTCCTTTGTGGTTCCTCTGCTGCCTGGCCGTTTCTTTGTCTCAGGCTACGGAGAACCCTTCTGTGTGAGTCCGGGAACACTTCCACAGTGTGACTCTTAGTCTGTGGACTCACAGGTGTGCTCTGTTTGGATTTTGAGATTTTCAACCAGACAAGCTGTGGGACCATCTACTTCCCCTCATCTCTTCTCCTATCACATCACCCCCCGAGGCTATCTGGTTGGTGGCTTTGATTCACATCTTCAGCTTCATGAGGTGGGGAAAGAACATGGTGCCCACGTAGGTGACAGTTTTCATAGCCCACTGTGCCATGTGCCAGCTGAAGCCAGTCCATCACTTGGGAGTCAGGATTTCTCCTGGCAGTGAGACATGGGTCAGATCTGGTTTGCTCCCCTGAAGGATTAGCAAGTTACAAAGAAGATTACAAGCGCCTTTGGAAATGCCTGCTTCTGCTCTGAACTCAACCACAGCATTGTGAAACAGGCCGAGGCTGCAGAATTCTTCCTTTCTGTAGATAAGGGATCTGGGCCATAGCAAAGGTCGGGAGCTAGTTAGCGAGCATGGCCTGTGGTGGGCTGGGAGGGACTTCAAGCGGCCATGCTTGATTTACCCTCCACAGGGAAGTAGGAAATAGCAAGAGCTCTCTTTTTCTGTGTAGTGAGCTGTTGGACAGAAAAAAAAAAAAAAAGAATTCAGAACAGCCGGGTTTTCCCAAAGACATGGCTGATGGAGAAAAACCTCTGTTGTTGTTAACATCTTCCCTCCCCAGCCTCCTGCCTGTCATCCCAGTGACCTGAAGGCTGAGAGGAAAGTAAATTCAAAGCTGGCCCTGGGCTTTTCAGGAAGTTTAAAACCTGCCTGGGCTATACAGGAAGTTCAGGGCAACTTATGAGACCCTGTCTTTAAATAAAATATAAGCTAGGCGAGTTGGTGCACACGTTTAATCCCTCAGAAGACAGAGGCAGAAGGTAGATCTCAAATCCAGTTCCTGGACAGCCAGGGCTACACAGAGAGACCTTGCCAAATGGATGGATGGATGGATGGATGGATAAGACAGACAGACAGATAGATAAATAGATAGATAAAAAGAAAGCCAAAGATACACCTCAGTGATAGAATGCTTACCCTCATCTGCAAATCTCTGGGTTCAATCCTCAGCACTGTAAAACATACATGGAAATAAACAACAACAAAAACTGCACACACACACACACACACCTGGGGAGGCAGAGACAGGTGGATCTTTGTGAGTTTGAGGCCAGCCTGGCCTACAGAGTGAGTTCCAGGATGCCCAAGGAGACACAGGGAGATTCTGTTTCAAAAACAATAGGGATCAAAGAGATGGCCCAATGGTTAAGGGCACTGGCTGCTTTTCCAGAGGATCTGCGTTCAATTCCTGGCACCCACGTGGCAGCTCACCACTCTCACCACCAGTTCTAGGAGTTCTAACACCTTCATACAAATACATGCTTCAGGCAGAACATCAGTGCACATAAAATGAAAATAAACAAATACTTAAAAAAAAAGAGTCCAGCAGCAGTGGTGCATGCCTGTAATCACGGCACTTGGGGGGGCAGAAGCGGGCAGATCTCTGTGAGTTCGAGGCCAGTGTTATCTACAAAGCGAGTCTAGGACAACTGGGGCTGTTACACAGAGAAACCCTGTCTCGGGGAAAAGAAAAAAAGCAGCAAACAAAGCAAAAACAAAACAAAACAAAAACCCCAAGACAGAAAACAAAACAACAGAAAAACAAACAATAAAACCAAAATGACAGCAATGACAAAACCCTAGTCACATTCTATATTTTCAATAGATTCATGTCAGTGAAACTATTTAGAAAAAGGTATGGAAAGGTGCACACCAGATACGCAACGCAGATAGTGCTGGGCCCACGATTCTTTGTGGAGCTTTGTTTTATTTTATGCGTATGGGTGTCTTGCCTGCATATACACCTGTGCAGGGCCCTCAGAGACCAGACAGGGCGTCAGACCCTCTGGAACTGGACTTCCAGGTAGTTGTGAGCCATCGTGTAGGTGCTGGGGATTGAACCCAGGTCCTCTGGCAGAGCATCCAGTCGAGCCATACCTCCAGCCCACCATGATTCTTTTTTTTTTTTTTTTTTTGTAAAATACTAAATGCATGTATTTATTTGTGAGTGGAGGGGTCACTCGGGCCACTACATGCCTGCGCAGGTCACAGGACAGCTTTCAGGAGTCAGGTCCTTCCACCTCGTGGGTTCCAGGGATCGAACTCGGACTGTCAGGCTTGGCAGCCAACATCTTTACCTGCTGAGCCGTCTCACTCACCCCCATGATTATTATTTTGTTTGTAGTTCTTCGAGGCAAGGTCTCACTCTGTTACCCAGGCTTTATTTGACATCCTCCTGCCTCAGTCTCCTGAATGCTGAGGTAACAGATCTGCACTAACTCATCTGACCTCTTTAAAAACAAAAGGAGAATGTATCTATTGAGTTTCACTAAAAATGACAAGTGGACCAGTGCCTTAGTATTACCATTGCTGTGAAGAAATACCATGACCAAAGCAACTTGGGGAGGAAGGAGTTTATTTGGCTTATACTTCCATAGTACTGTGATCACTGAAGGAAGTCAGGGCAGGAACTCAAGCAGGGTGGGAACCTAGGGGCAGGAGCTGATGCAGAGGCCATGGAGGGGTGCTGCTTACCAGCTTTCTCTTCATGGCTTGCTCAGCCTGCTTTCTTACAGAACCTAGGACCACCAGCCCCACTGTGGATCCACCCACAAGGCTGGGCCCTTCCCCATCAATCCCTAACTAGAAAATGTTCTATAGGCTTGCCTACAGCCTGATCATATGGGAGCATTTTTCTTAATTGAGGTTTCCTCCTGTCAGATGACAATAGCCAGCACAGGCGGCTTGGTAACAGGTCCTTGTCAGTTAAAGAAACAGTTGAAGATGGTAAACACAGGTCCTTGTCAGTTAAAGAAACAGTTGAAGATGGTAATTGGCCCGTGACTCACCCGGAGTGTGTGTGACTGACTGTAACTGACTGTTCCAGGGGCTGGGACCCCTGTGTGTTCTACCTAGAGCCCAGCCTGGCATACAGCTGCCTGTCTGCGGGGCCACCACCTTCAACAGAGGGCCTCATAATCTTTGCCATGTCCACGATTGCATCACCTCTGCTGTCCTGAAGTGGGTTTTCCTGTTGAACTCGCCCCAGGTGCTTGATCTATCCATCTGCTGATGCCTCCTTCATCTCATTTGTTCCCTAGATGCAGAGCGGAATCCTCAGGCTGTCCCTACCTGCTTCTTCTGTCTGCTGCCTCCTGCTACCTCACACCTGGCTCAGCCACATCTTAACTTCACACACTTGGGGTCTCACCCTTTATAACCCTTCTGCCCCCATGGCCTCTCTGCCTGCTTGGGCCCACGTGGCAGTTTCACCCTTCTTTTCACAGGCAAGCAGAGGGGCAATGCCCACCCTGCACAGACCCTTTGATGTCTCCTGTCTTTTTCCAAGTGAACCCCAAATTCCTCTCAGCGGCTTGAAGGTCCCCACTTAGTTTGTCTCTCTTTTCCTCCCTCAAGTCAGCCCTCACCCCAACCCCTGCCATCCTCCCGGTTTGAGTCCACTATACCCAGTCTCACTTCAGAGGCCCTGGCATGTCCCTAAGGTGACGTGTGCCTTTGATCCCAGCCCTTGGAAGGCAGAAACAGACTGTTCTCTGTGAGTTTGAGGCCAGCCTGGTCTACAGAGTGAGTTTCATGACAGCCAGGGCTACACAGAGAAATCCTGTCTCAAAACGTGTCTCCCCACAATCCGGAGGGATGTGACTGGTCAGGTGGGTCCTGGGAACCAAACCCAGCTAATCTGCAAGAGCAGCTGATGCTCTTAAGCTCTGAGCCATCCCTCCAGCCCCCAGTCCTTATTCTGTCACAGGCCTCTCTGTGGTTCTTTCTTTTTCCTGCACATGAAGTTGTCCAGAGGAGAGGCTGGGGAGCTGCTTGGGATCCTCGGTCGATGGCCACCCACCCCTCCTCAACTCAATTCTATGTTGTCACCTTCTCCCAAAACTCCCTACAGAGCCACAGGGACCTCTCAGAAGTTGGGCCAACCTGGAATATCTGTCCCTGAGTTGTTTTGTGACCTTTGGCAGAGCTCCTTGGCCTGGCCCTTGGAAGTTAGTACTGATGGCAGATGGCAGCGTGTAGGCACCGTGTTGCACTGAGTGTGTGACGTCCTCAAAGCCTTTTATTTAGCATCTAAGTGGCTGCAGCTGCTTTCTGCTCTGTCTAGGGAGACAGACACACAGAGACAGAAAGTAACTTGGCCGGGAGTCACACAGATTTAGGTAACAGAACCAAGATACAGCTTCTGCTGATAGATTGTAACCTCTGGGTTTTGAACAACTCCCTCGACCAGGGAGGAGAGGCCCAAGGCCACCCTGCTCCTTCCCTCTTTTGCCCTTCCTGGGTTAGTCTTCTGTTTATCTGCATGGCTCACGGGTGTATTCCAGGCTTTCCTCCCGTGGTTACCTACCTGAGTAAGCTGCAGGTTCACAGTCCTTTGATGTCTCCTCAGGAAGACTCAAGTGGGAAGGTCTGCCTTTCCCCAGCTAGTGGCCCCCTGTGACCTTGAGGTCAGGGTCTGCCTGGGCTACCTTGGGCTGCTCCCAGTGAGATCTGGGGGCCCCAGTGTCGGGATGGGTGTCTCCACAGGTTCCCTGTTCTCCAGGTCCTGGATAGAGATACTTGTGTTTTCTTCCTCTTGCCTGCTGCCTGGCTTCCTGTCCTCATGGCTTCCGGTCGCCCTTGCATGTGAGGGGCTATTTTCGTTCCCTTCAGGGCTGTGGCTGTGGCTATAGGCCGGCTATTTTTAGTTCCAACGTTTAATTCTGTACCCTTCTGTCTCCTCATATATCCACAAGTACGCATGTCTCTAGTGGGTGTGTCTATTGGCGCATGTCCATATAATTGTGTCCCCGAGTAAACTAGCACACATAGCTTGGTGTATGGTCCAGTGCTGACACACATGGACATGTGTGTTTCTGCGTACCACGATAGTTGCAACCCCTCCACGTGCATATGCAGCCACACTGGTTATTGTCTGGACCCATGTGGACTCATTCACACATGTGCTATTGTATGTTCCCACGTGCTGAGGGGCAGGGATGTGGCTCCATGGTAGAGTGATGACCTAGCAGGTGCAAGCCACTAGGCTCCAACCTCAGCACTGCAGAAGACAAAGGGGCCATTGTCACCGTGCAGTACTTAGATGTTCCCAGCTGGCATTTTGAAGCCAGGCTTTCTTTTTTCATTCCCAGAAGGACCAGGAGCCTTCCTGGAAGTGTCTCAGGACCCTTCCTGGAAAGATAGCCTCTTTGCTGTGTTCCCACAGTGACTCACCCCAGTTCACCCCAACTCCAGGAGTTCGGCTACCTGGAATCTTACGCTCTGGCCTTGGATTCTAGCAGCCAACTCTGGAGCCGGTCTTGGGGAGGCTGCTTGGATCTTTGCACATCCTATCCTATGTGCATCTCGGTTCCTACACAGTTTGGCCCAGGCTGCTGGCTCTGTGGCTACCCGTGACTTCTAGGGTTCCTAGGAGTGTTCACACATCCTTAGCCAGCAAAGGAGAGGCCCAGAGCCACCATGGGCCCCTCCGTAGGTGGATACTGGTTGTTTGACACTTTCTATCTTAGGATCCAGGAATTCAGCTGAGACACCTCCAGCATTCTGAATAAAAATAATAAAGAAATTAATAGAAAGGAAAGGAAAGAAAGGTGAGTGGTCCCAGGTTTCGGCGTCAACTGAATGAAAAAAAATTGAAAAAGGAAAGAAAAGGAAACATTACAGTGTCTAGGTATGGTGAAGGAGACGGTTTATTATAGATAAAAAGGAGAGCATGGTTAGTTAGAGGAAGGGACTTCTGGAAGAATCCAGGGTGGACATGACCTTGAGCCATGTGATGAGGAGGGGGAAGGAGAGGAGAGAGGGAACCAGGTGTAGCAGCCAAGAGGCCCAAATGTACAAAGAGAGGGGATAACCAAAATGGTTGGATTGTTAAGGGAAGAGCAGCTGGAGAGTTCAGGGTAGGGGCGGGGTCTGCCAGCCTGTAACAGGTAGGAATGAGGAATGCAGGAAGATATTGGCAAGTGGGCACCTCAGCCATTTTCCCTGGGTTTGAAACCTAACACCTTCTGCTCGGATCGATCTGGTGTCATCAGTTTGATTTGAGGAAGATTCAGACAGGGGCTCTGCCAAAAATAGGAATAGGTCAGTCTGACAGGCCTCAAAGAAAGAAAAGAAAAGAAATCAGAAAGAAGGAAGAAAAGTCTATAAAAATGAAAAACAAATTAAAAACATGACCCTTTTAACTCTCTCCTCTTCCTCCCTCACAAGGAGGCCCTTGGCCTCCACTGGCCTAGGGCCTTGGGCTGAGCCACAAACAAAAACAAAAAACCAGGCCTAGCTCAGCCTGGCTCTGAGCCTCATGGGCCAAGGAGGCTTCGTTGCTATGGGGTGATTTCACCCCGAGCCTTAGATGCTTCGTCCCTCCTCAGAACCAAGGCCTCCTCAGACCTAGGACTTTCTTGTGTGTCATCCCCCGTCCCCCCTAGCCCCCTTTTGCTTTGTGATCTTCAGCTTCCAGGGGAGGGGAAGGAACAGGAGTGGTCTGACCCTTGTTTGCTTCCTGGCATTTCAATGAAGTTCCTTCCACCCTCTCTGGAAACTTCTACAGGGGCTCTTGGCCTTCTTTAGCTGTTGGGGTTTCTGGTTGTCTTCATGGTTCTCGCAGGGTTGGGGCCTCTTTTGCTCCTGAGCACTCATGGTTGGTGAGTCCTTGCCTTGCCTCAGCCGTACTCTGGTGAGTTATGTCCAGGCCCAACTTAGTTTAGCTCTGCTCAGCCCCATGTTATATTATATATAAAAATGTCACATACAACAGATTTCTGGGAGGAAGAGATTTATTTGGGGGAAGGGAGGGCCTGAGTGAGCCATGAGGGCAGAGAAACAGAGAGATACAGAGAGAGAGATGGGGGCATGCCCCAGACACAGGGAAGGGGAGAAGCTGAAATTGAGAGAGTGTGAGAAGAGGAGGAAGAGAGAGAGAGGACAGGGGTTGGGGGTGGAGAGGGGTGGGGGTGTCTTTTATCCAGGTGTTTCTGGATAAAAAGACACCTGGGTGTCTTTTAGCAGGTGACAGATGATGTCACAGGTTGCTAAACATCCTAGAGGCATCCTGTCTATATGCTAACACCTCAGACTGTCCCCAGTGCGCCTTGATGTCTCTTGAACTTCAGCTTTGACCTCAAAGGAGGACTCTGGTGTGCCAGGTGGCTCACCTTGTCGTGACCCTCCTCTTCACCCTCAGGCCTCTCCCCCTTCACTTTCCTGGCTAGCTTGGCCTGTGGTCTTCCATCCTGAGGCCGCCAGCCAAGACCTTGGGGGCAGCGGTCATTTGCTCTCTCTGCATCCCACACTTGAGCTCCGGGGAAGTGAGAGTCCCCCACCTTCTGTCTCTTTCCTGAGGCTGTCTACTGTCACTGCACCTTTCATCGAGACTCTTGAACTCCTTCCCAGTTGTCTCCTGTGTCCCCCACCCCACCCCACCTCAGCTCTCAAGTACAGCAGCCAGAGAGAGGTCCTAGGCCCTTCCCCTGTGCCATGAGGCCCTCTGATACCTTCCGGCTTGTTCGATCCCCTTCCCCTTGTGCACAAGCCAGGTCTGTGGTCTTATGCCTGTGACATTCTCTGTGAGAGCCTGCTGAGGTGGATTCAAACCCAATACACTGTTCTGTTTACCTGTGACATTTATCTGCACATCGGGCTTTTTTCTTTTGCCACGTTGTCCCATGGGAAGTCTGGACTCAGAAGGGCAAAGATCTCTTTGGTGTTTGTTCTCTGTCCCCAGTGTTGGAACTGATGTGTGGCACTGGGCCTTGGGTTCCCAAATGTTTACCCACAGTGGACAGGCCAAATCACGGGGTGTTCTGGAACCCTTGGCACTATGAAGTCTCGTGCCAGGCCAGGACATGGGTACCATGGTGCCACTGTCCCACCATGGCTGCCCTAGCAGTTCTTCCTGTCACAAACAGAATGCTCTTTAGAGTATACAGGTGGTGTGGTTTAAAGAGCTGGTTAAAATAAATTTGATTCCCGGAACCCAGGTCTAAAAACCTGGTAATTCCAGTGCTGGGGGTGGGCAGACAGGAGAATCCCTGGGGCTCAGTGATTTCCGGCTGCCAAATTAGGGAGCTCCAGGGAGAGAGCCTATCTCAAGAAACAAGAGGGAACATGCTTGAGGAACCACACCTCAGACTGCATTGTCCTCTGGCCTCTACAGACACACACACACACACACACACACAGACAGACACACACACAAAGACACATAGACAGACAGACACACACACACAAAGACACACACACATACACTCCCGCCCAGGCTCATCAGTCCTTTCTTCACATGCCCCTGGCTGGCCAATTAGTGTTTCTGTAGTTCTAGCCCAACAGGCCTTTCTTCTTTTCCAGCCTCACATGCAATTCCTTCTGCCCGAATGCTTTTCCCTTGGCTCTTTTATTCAGTCCCTCTGTGCTTCAAAATAAATGTCACTTATTCGTATTTTGTTGTGCCTGGGAGTGCCTCCGCAATGCCTTCATGCTAGACAAGTGTTCTGTCACCAGTCTACACCCCAAGCCTGCAAGTGGGATGTTTTTGAAAACACTTCCTGGTCACCAGCTTCCCCCTACACCTCAGGGGCTGCCTTTGGGATTTTCCCTGTGGCCACCCTCCAGTGAGCTCACTCATTTGGTGGATGCCCTGCAAGGATGAAGATCCTGTTTTGGACATGGCTTTACTTCACAGTGATGACCTGGTGGGACGGCAGAGGACCCCAGCAGCCATCACTGAAATGACGAACCTTGCAGCCCAACTCTGGGCTGCGGTTAAGTCACAGAGCTTTGCTGGGCCTCTGCCTCCCGAGGGCCACCTTTCGAGTCCCTGGCAAGTGACCATGGATCCAGGGACTGAGTCTTTACACGATTTCTCTTGATCCCAGCAACTTGTCTCTGGTGCCTATGCCGGGGTGTACCTCCTGTTTGTACTGCTGACTTCCACCAGAGATCTCTTTCCTGTTCCAACACAAATGCTGTGGGCCAGGAGGAAGAGACCCAGTTCTCAGTGATGTCACTAGGACTGCTGTGGGCGGTGCATAAATAAATCACATTTGTCTTAGCCAAGGGCAGGACACCAGGAGCTGGGGTACATGGTTGGGGTGCATAGTCTTTGGTAGCCCTGGCTTGGTGCTGATCGTGTGCAGCTGGTGAACCAGGTTTATTATTATTATTATTATTATTATTATCATTATCATTATTAAAGCAGCATCACTTCCTCAGTTTCCCTAGAAGCAGCACTTGGGGAGGCAGTGAACAACTGCTTTCTCCTGCTAGTGATCCTATTGAAGGAAGTTGTGGCCCACAGACATGAAAAACAAAAATAAACTGGGTACCATTACACACCTGTAATCTTATCAGTCCAGAGGCTAAAACAAGTGAATCGGGAGTTAAGTCATCCTGACTACATAGGGAGGCCAGTCTGGGCTACATGAGACCCTGTCTCAAAAAAAAACAAAAAACAAAAACAAAAACAAACAAAAAAACCAAAAAACAAAAAAACTACCGAAGGGCTCAGTAAGTAAACACACTTGCTACCAAGCTTGGTGACTAGCATTTGGCCCGGGGACCCTTCAAATTGTCCTCTGACCTCCGGGCATGTACCACAGCACATTCAAACTCACACATAAACCGGAATGTGAAACAGTACAAACCAAAAGCAGGGATGCTAAGGGCTGGGAGAAGTGGTGAGTGGCTGACAGTCCATGGCCTCTGATTGGGTGTGCTTGGGTCACATGCTCATCTTTGGCCCAATCAACTGTGTATCAGGAAAACTGGCCTCTCGGAAAGAGAGTAATCTCTGGAGTCTTCAGGTCGGGGTGGAGAGCCGTCCTGTGGGTTGGCAGGAAGCAAGGGTGACAGGTGGCTCAGGTGGAGCTGGGACCCTTGGCCCCTAGTTAGCCCCTGGTCACCACCAGGTGGTTCTTGCTGTCAATCTCATAGTTTCGTATTTGGGATCCTTTCTTTGACACCCGTTCCTGGCTTTCTTGGGGGGGGGGGGCTTGTCAGGGTAAATTTCAAACTCTTAAGATTCTTGGGTCGTCAACTACTTGGGTTTCTCTCCTTTTATTTTATTTCATTATCATCACGATGCGATTATTTTGGTTTAAGATCGGGTTTCTCTATATAGCCCTAGCTGTCCTGGAACTCACTATGTAGACCAGGCTGGCATTCAACTCTTAGAGATCCACCCGCCTCTGCCTCCCTGAGTGCTGGGATTACAGGTGTGTGCCACCACACCCAGCTCATCATCATCATTTGAGGCAGGGTCTCACACTGTAGCCCATCCTGGCCTCACACTTTTGGCCTCTGCTTCCCCAAATCCTGGGATTAAAGGTGCATGCCACCGTGCCTGGCCCATCTTTTGTTAAAATCACATGTATTTATTTATGTGTGTGTGTGAAGAGTCTGTGTGTATTACACGAGTAGAGCTTAGAGGACAGCTTACCGTAGTCAGTTTTCTTCCACACGTGTGTGGGGTTGACCTCAGGTCAGCAGGTATGGCCACAAGGGCTTTACTGGCTGAGCCATCTTGCCAGCTGACATGTTTTTTTTTTTTGTTTGTTTTGTTTTATTTTGGTTTTGTTTTTTAAGACAGGATTTCTCTGTGTAGCCCTGGCTGTTTTAGAACTCACTCTATAGAGCAGGCTGGCCTCAAACTCGCAGAGATCCACCTGCTTCTGCCTCCTGAATTAAAGGCCTGTGCCACCACTGCCTGGTTTAGGGCCCTTCCCCCATGTTTTATTTTTTTCTTGAAGGACACCAGAGCTCAGAGGAAGCCGTGGTCCATTCAAGGCTGTGGGGATGGTTGGTAGCCAAGTGCTGGCTGGTTGTGGGTCAGGTTGACTGTTCTAGACTGTGTAGGGAAGTGGGATGGCGGGCCTATAGAAAGGGAAGATACCTTGGTAGGTGAGGGGTACTCAGGTTGTTTCGTGGAGACTTCCAGGCAGAGTACCTCTGCTCCTGCCTGCTTTCTCTTTGCTGCCATCCTCCCACAGGAGTGGGAGGAAGTGTTTTGATAAAGTGGGAGAGATTTCAGGGCAGGGTATGCCAAAGTTCAAGCTTTATGCGCCTCCCCTGAAGCTCGGGGTGCGTCCTAAGATGCAAGTGGGGGAAATGAACCCAGGCCTCCGTGACCTTCATTCCACTCGGCGCCAGGCTCTAATGCAGAGGAGTTGATCCGCTCTGGGCATGTTCTGCATGTGGCTCAAGAATCAGCTCTAGGCCCAGACAAAGCAGCTGTTGGTTCTTGCCAGAACTCTGGGGCATTCTCGCCCTTCTGAGACAGTGACGGTGTGTGTGTGCTGAAACTGGACCTCAGGGATGGGGTCTCTGCTGCTGTCCCCTTCCAAATGGAGCCTTGGTCTGGGTACCCACATGCTTGCCATCTGCCTAGAGAGGAGGTAGGAGGTGGGTCACTGTCAAGTTTATAAGAGAGTTGGAAAGTCTCTGGGCCTGGGCCTTGGGGGCTGGCATTTCAGGTTTGAATCCCAGCTCTGCCAATTCCCGGCTGGATAAGCTCAGGCAAGTGCCTAACTTCTCTGCGCCTTTTCACCTTGTTCTGAATACTGTCCTATGTCTGACTTTTATGAGGGCAGAGGAGATAGCACCTGTTAGGTACCTAGAACAACATGCTAGTCACCATGTTGACACACACCCTCCGTGGGCCTGTCATCAGTGCTTGCTGCCCTGAGCCATTCACCAGGCTTGCTCATGGCACACCCAGGTTTCCCACCAGCCTCACACAGGCTGGTGATGTCTGCAGTTGCCCAAGTACCTTTCGGTCAGTATAGCCTCACACCGCCATGCCCAGCTCTCCCTGCAGGGTACACGTGGCTGCCAGCCATTCTCCCACCTTCAGGTTTTCCTTTACAGAATATCATTTTGGAAAAACTGCTGGCAAAGGACAGCCACATTGGCAATCACCCAAACCCCTTGGCCCTGCAGAGGATACATGCAGACCTCTCTTGGAGTCAAGGACACTTGCCCTCCCGCCACAGCCTGCAGCCACGGGCTGGCCCCTGCCAGTGGTGCTCTGTCCCCAGCACTGCACTTCCTCCATTCTAATCTATCTCACTTACCTTCTGCCAGGCTGGGGACTAAACTCAGGGTTTCCTGATTCACGGGCTACATCCTCAGTCTTTTTTTTTTTTTTTTTAACTTAAACTTTTTACTCTTGTTTGTTTTTTTTAAAACTCTTTAATTACGTGCTGTGTGAGCATGTGCACATAAATGCAGGTGTCTGTGGAGGCCGTATGAGGGCGCTAGATGCCCTTGAGCACAAAGTACAGCGAGCCCTTCCTGACTCAGGTACTGGAAACTGAAGTTGGGTTCTTTGCAAGAGCAGCGCACACTGAGCTGTCTCTCTGGCCTTTATTTGTTTGTTTATATAGGGGCCAAACAGAGATAAGAGGCCAACCCTGGGGAGTCAGTTCTCTTCCTCTATTATGTTGGCTCAGGGACTGAACTCAGGCTTGGCAGCAAGTGCCTTTATTACTGAACCATTTTGAAGGCCCAACTTTTTATTTATTATTTTGAGACAAAGTTAGTCTCACTAAGTTTCCCAGGCTAGCCTTGAACTCATGCTTGGATTCCAGGCAGACCTTGACCCTTCAGTCCTCCTGCTTTGGCCTCCCGCGTAGCTGGGTGGCAGGCTTGACTACCATGTGCCGCTTGGTTGTAGTTGTTAAATTTAGAGGTTTGTCTTGTGTGGTTCTCCTTCTTCCTGTCACTTATGCCACCAGCTCTTTCTTGTCATCCATCCTCCTTGTTTTCCAGGAGCTAAGGAGCTGACCAAGTTCTAGGCAGGGTTCCCTGATAGTGGCTGACATGCGTGTTTCCCACAGACCCTGTGCAAACACTCCCTACAACTATCTTGACCGAGCAGGCAGCTGGGCTCTACAGTGGTGGCAGTGGGGTGGTGGCAATAGGGGACCTTGGTGCATTAGAGCTCCCTCTCCATGTTCCAAGAGGTGTTAAACCTTCTATTGGCCAGGCTGGGGCCAGTCCAGCGTTCGCACCCATTCTTACAGTTGTAGGAGTCCTGGGGTATCAGAGCTGGCCTTCTGGAGCTGGGGGCTCTTCCGGTCCTACTCCCCCGTCCTGGCCTCTGAGCCTACAGGAATCCTAAGCCCTGGCCCTGTTCCCATCTGCCCTCCTGGCACAGGAGGCTCCCCTGGCTCCCCTGGGCTGAGAGCCCATCTCAGCTCGCGCTCCATGGTAGCTGGGGTCCTGACAGGCGCTGGCCTTGGGATTTCCTTCCACTGTCTGTTCCCAGCCCTCACTGTGCCTCCCGCTCTTTGTGTCTTATTATTGTGAAATAGTACACAATTCTAGCAAAGGTCATAATATACATTCAAGTGAAGTCAGCCCCAGGTGAAAAGTTGGAGCCTTATGGTCTTGTGGTCCTGCGACCCTGCCTGAGGGAACCTCTGCCCTCAAGTGCTCCTTGCCTTTCATAGAACCTTCTAAGTCCGTCCCCACATACCTGACACATATCTGGTTTTGAACTTCCCTCTAGTGTACACAAACTCTGATTTTATTCTTGTGACATTATGTTTGTGTTGCTGGCTTTTTGAGACCAGGCCTTGCCCTGTAGCTCCGACTAGCCTTAACCTGGTGTGGTCCTTCTTTCAGTCTGTGGAACGCAAGGCCCACTGATGCTCACTACCGAACCTGGCCTCATTCGCATCCTGGATCTGGCTTCTTTTCTGCCAGCCTTTTTTGAAGTTCATCTATGTAACAGCATTTGCCTGTGTACTATTTATGACTGGGTGATTTTTCACAGTACAGATGGCCACGCTGTGTTTATCTGTCGTTAGCTGGTGGCAGGTAGATGCTGTGTGTGTGTGAAGCATGCTGCTGTGGGGTGTGTGGACACGTGCTCACTTACCTTGTCCCCTTTCTCCCTCCCTGTCTGTCCTCCCATCAGCCCTCAGCAGCTCATCCTCTTCCTAGCTTCAATCTTAAGTCTGACCTTCAACCTGCTTCAGCAGTGGGAGTCTGTCCACACCACAGTGGGTGAGAGCCTGAGTTTGGAGTCCTCAGGCTCAGGTCCAAGTTTTGGCTCAGCCTTCTGCCAGCTGTGTGGCCTGCAGCAGTTGGCTCACTTCTCTGACCATGGTTAGGTGACTTGTAACATCCATTTCCTTTCTGGCTGTTCTGGAAACTGGATGCCCACGGCTGCCACCATGGCTCCTAAGGTTCCCCCCTCATTAGCTTGCAGCCACTGCCTACCTAGTCCCTGTCTCCCCAAGGTCATCCTTGGTATCTCTGTCTCAGCTCTTCTTGCTGTAGACTCCAGTCACATTGCATCAGGGGCCACCCTGACTAATGGATTGCCTCATTTTAACCTACCGCCCCATTATGGGCTCTGACGCCAGTACAGTCCCAGTTTGAGGCATTGGGGTGGGGCGGGTAGGAGGTAGTGGTTCAAGCAGGACACTGTGTGGCCATCTTGAAAACAGAGTCTCAGTGATTAGTGGCTGTGACCCTTGAAAGATTGGGTCCTGTGGGAGTGAGGAGGGTGCCCAGGCATAGCGAGGCAGTAAGCAGTTGCTGGGGACGGGGGAGGAGGGTGACACACCTGCCTTTGAGTCACCCACACTCCTGGAAGTGACCATAGTGGACACGTTGCTGCACCCATCTGGACGGGCCAGAATCACCTCTTTGGTCAGAGGTTACCTTGTCTGGGGTGAATAGAAAGAGGCTCCAGGAAAAGTCACACAGGGACAGGAAGGGTTATGTTTTTGTTTTTTGAGACAGGGTTTCTCTGTGTGGCCCTGGATGTCTTGGAACTCACTCTGTAGACCAGGCTGGCTTAGAACTCACAGAGGTCCACCTGCCTCTGCCTCCCGAGTGCCGGGGTTACAGGTGTGGGCCATCGCTGCAGGGCTGTTTATTAGGTTTATGAATTTATTTGTGCGTGCATGTGTGTGTATGCGTTTGTGCATGCACACTTGAGTGTGCCCCAAGGATGTCATCAGGTGACTTCCTCTGTCATACTCTACTACACTGATGAGGACATCAGTGTGGACTCTAGCTGCAGTGTCCGGGGAGGAGGTGGCATCTCCAGGCACTGGCCCATCACTTAGCTGCTGTCACAATCTCATCTGAGTTGCCATGTGCATAGCTAGCTCTTGGCTTCTCGCTGTCACCTGGACTCTCTGTTTAATGTCTGTCGGATTTCGTCTGTTCCCATGGTGACCGATGCCCTGCTTTTTCCGACTCTAGCCCGACACACAGCATACTCCACACACTCCCTGAGACCTGCCAGTTAGGTGGCTCCAGATCTGTCCCTGGGATGTCTGAGTAGGCAGCTGGCTGCCTACTGCTTACTGCGGTGGCCACTCACCTCTCGGAGTTCTGTGTGACCAGCCTTCAGGAAGCTCCGTGGCTTTGAAGAGAGTAGGGTGTGTGGGTGTTGTTTCAATTTGCATTTCTGAGTCGTGTGCGTGTACATACATCTGTGTGCCTCTGCCTATGTATAGGTAGGCGCATTTTCTGTGTTGGTGTATGTGTGGATTCCAGAGGTCCGTGTTGGATGTTCTCCTCGCTGACTCTCCAGTTTGCTTGTTCGTTTATTTTGAGACAAACTCTTATTATATAGACCAGGCTGGCCTCAAACTCCCAGAGATTCACCTGCTTCTGCCTCCTAAGTGCTGAGATTAATGCCATGGAGCACCACACCTGGCCCTAAACTATATATATAATAAATACATAATATTATATATATATACATATAAATATGTTTGTGTACACACCCGTACACACACACATATATTATAACTGGAGTTTGAGCCCAGAGCTTCCTAGGTGCTAGATAAGCAGTCTGCCACTATCTTACCTCCCATATACAGTTTATTATTTTTTTGACTCAGGGTCTCTCATTGAACCTGGAGCTTGCTGATTGGCTAGACTGTCTGTCCATCATGCTCAGGGCCCCTCCTTTCTCCACCCACCCCAATGGCTGCAGTGCTGCCATTATAGACCTGTGTGGCTGGGCTTGATGGCCCAGTTGTCTTTTTTGGGGGCCTGGGGGCTGGGAGGGGGGTCCAAACTCAGGTCCTCATGCTTGAACAACAAGTATTTGTTTCCACAGAGCCGCCTCCACAGCCTTCTAAGCCTCTTTGGCTTGTAAGTAGGGCTCGGAGAATTTGAAGGACATTAACTGGCTGACTTGAGGCTTGGGCTCCACTCATTCAGAACTGGTGTTGGGTTGAGCGTGGGGCTCACCTAGCATGCACCAAGCCCCAATTTCAATCCCCAGCACCCCGTGAGCTTCATGTGGTGCTCCATGCCTGTCATCCCAGCACTCTGCTTGACTGCTATAGCAGGTAGACAGCTAATCTGGGCTAGAGACACTGGTCCAAAAAAAGAATCTGTGATAAAGGTCACGAAGCTTACGGGTGGCTGGGATGGGAGCTTCACTGGCAGGTAGAGGCCAGCAGGAAAGTCTCGCCAAGGGCTGGAGGCCAAGGAGCTGGTGTGTGTCTCCCCTCACCAGGGCCGAGATAAGGAGGTATTCTCTTCAGCAGTAGCTCCCCAGCCTCCTAGTGAGGCCTGTGTTAGGCACTTAGGTCTAAAATTGTGTCCTTGAACCATGGACACTTGATGTTAGTCTGGGTGCTCCTAGTGTCTGGGAGGGGGGGAGCCTCTTGGTTCTTGCCACTCCTGTGGGTTTTCTCCACTCCTCAGTTGGTGGCATCAATGCCCCTGACTCTGTCTCAACGTGGCCTCCTCTGTATTCTCCTCCTCCTCTTCTTCAAGGTTTAGTTATCAGTGTTGTGTGTATGTGTGTGCACACACGTGTGTGTACGTGCCTGGATGATCTGTACACTCACAATCCTCCAGCCTCAGTGTCCCACGTGCTAAAGTGACAGGCCTGTGCCACCATGACGATCTGATATCAACCTGATGGCATCAGCCAGACCCTGTTTTCAAATAAGGTCCCATTCTGAGGTGGGCTTCATCAGCTCTCCTTGCCAGTGGTCGTGGGCCATGTATGTGAGCCCAGCCTCAGGTCTGCAGGATTCTGGGAGTCAAACCAGATGCCATGACTCAAGTTCTGCAGAAACTGCAATCCCTCCTGAATGTGTCTCCTCCTTTGTGGAGGGGCTAGTCACCCCCTCACCACCCAGGTGAGAGCCACACAGGTCACAAGGGGCCACCGGCATGGTCAAGCATCTTAGGATGACCTACAAGTGTGTATGGCAGGGTATCTTTTGCCTAGAAGCCCCACAGTGAAAATAAAACTTACAGAACCAAACTCATCAACGTGTCATGATGACCAAGTCCTGGCACTTGAGAGGAGGAGGCCGGAGGATCAGAAGCTCAAGGTCATCTCTGTTAATAGTGAGTTTGAAGCCAGCCTAGAGGAGAATGGTGCTCTGGAAAGACAAAGGTGATGTGCGCTGCCCTCCCCCAGGGTCCCAAGCGCAGAGGTAACTTTGGTTCATGGTTTCATGGTTTTTTCCTTCCTGCAAAAAACATGTTTGTTTCCAGGAGAGCCCCTCCCTGCCCTCCCTCTCCTGGCCCCCGGTACCCATGCGCACTTCCTTCACTTTGCAGCCCTTGGATCAGGCACCAAGATGGGGCTTTGGTCTTCCCCTTCTCTCCAGAGTGCTGAAGAGGTCGGCCGTGATTCCTGCTAGCCCAGGCGATGGGGTGGGTGTGCATCCCATAGCATGTCTCTGGGACATCGGGCCTATTCCAGCACCATCTTGCCTTGTCTTCCGAAGCTTTCTCAGGGGACACACCACTAATTCCCCCTGGCCTGGTGCCTGGAAAGCCACACGTGTGAATTAAGGTGCCGTTAAGGCTGAGCTTCCTCTGAGGCCTCAGGAGTCCTCCCTCGTCAGCTCCTGGAAGTAGCCCTCAGTTTGTGGCCTCATCCGTCACGGTCTTTCCCTCCTCCATCTTCTGATAAGGACATTTGTTGTTGGAGTCAGGGCCCATGCCTACCCAGATTGCTCTCAAGACCCTTAGTAATAATATCCAAAGACCCTTGCTCTTTTTGTTGTTGTTGGTTGTTGGCTTTTTTGTTTTTTAGACAGGCTTTCTCTGTGTAGCCCTGGCTGTCCTGGACTCTCTTTGTAGACCAGGCTGGCCTGGAACTCAAAGAAATAGACTGCCTCTGCCTCCCTTCCTCTTGACAAGGCCATGTGCGTGCATTCTGATGAGCACAGCTTTGGCCGGGTTTGGGGCACACTATGCAGGAGAGATGGTGCCAACACCAACAGTCATTGACCAACATTGAAAGCACATGAAAGGTTGAGGAAGGGGATCGCTAGTTTGAGGCTAAGCAGGGCATGGTGGTGCACACCAGTAATCCCAGCACTCTGGGAGGCAGAGGTGGGCGGATCTCTGTGAGTTCCAGGCCAGCCTGGTCTACAAAGCGAGTCCAGGGCAGTCAGGGCTACACAGAGAAACCCTGCCTTGTAAAAAAAAAATTGAGGCTAATCTGGGCTGTAATGGAGCACAAGGTGTCAGGAATTAGATAGCTGGTCACACCAGCCACAGTCCAGATCAGAAAGGAACAAATGCATGCACACTTGCTTGCCTGCTCGCTTGCTTGTGATCGGTTTGATTTCCCCACAACTAAATACAGTTCGGGACCCCTTGCTTAGGGAGTTTGAAGCCAGCCTAGAGGAGAATGGCCCTCTGGAAAGTCAAAAGTGACAACACCGCCCTCCCCCAGGGCCTCAAGCACAGAGGTAACTTTGGTTCATGGCTTTTAGTTCCTTCCTGCAAAAAACATGTTTGTGTCCAGGAGGGCTCCTCCCTGCCACCCACAGTGGCTCTTCGCACATCAGTTAACCTAATCAAGACACTCCCAATGTACACAGTCCTTCACTGAGGCTCTCTTCCCAGGTGATTCTAGCTTGTGTCAGGTTGACAGTTAAAGCTCAGCAGCACAAGGCCATAATTTTAAACAACAAGGCACATCTCTGGGTGTGCTTAGCTCAGAGTTGCGGGTTACATACATAAAAGATGAAAAGTTCGTCAATACAGAATTTAGTCCCTGAAGGCACTTGCATGCTTAGTCACCATCAGAGCTTCACAATAAGACACTTAAAACAAAACAAAACAAACAAACAAACATGGACCAGGGATGTAGTTCGGAGTGGGGAGGGGGCTTGCCTAGTGTGCACAAGGCTCTGGGTCTGGTTCCCAGCACCGCACACACAACTCAGCTTTTACTGAGTGCTTGCTCCTCCAGGCACCACGCCATGTATGGACAGGTATCCTCACCAGAGCTAGACTCCCCCCACCCCACCCCCTCGTCTCTGCAAGTGGAGGCACATGGGCACTGTGAGGTGAAGGTACCAGCCTGAAGCACACAGCTGTTGGGACAGTCAAGTTCTACCTGGTTTCCTGGCCTTCTTCAGTGTGTGTGTGTGTGTGTGTGTGTGTTGACACTCCGTGTTCCCAGGTACTTATTGTGCATCAAGGTGGCAGAATTTATGTCGCAGCCACTGGCAGAGCTGAACCCTCAAGGATGTCTGGTCTTTAGTGAGGTCCTCCGCCTCCTTGGATGCTGATCTCTAATGTGTGGCTGAGGGCAAGCAACTGGACTTTCTTGTGCCTTGGTGTCCCTGCTTGTCAATGGGGCCGTGGTTGTGAGAGATAAGTGACTGATAATTGGTGAAGTGTCCTGGTGTTGCCAGGATTGTATCCAGCTGCTGGCCAGCATGGGCCTCGAGGTGACCAACTCAAGTTGGTTGGCAGTGATGACAGTTAACACCTGGGCTTTGTGGTAATCCAGTGTGTTCCAGGAGGTGTCTGGGGTCTCTGGGTGATGGGTTTGAAAAAAGAAAAATCGGTCCATTGTGAGTTCGGGGATCTGAGGCTGCTGGAACTCCATGGTGACCTCCTACTTCAGTGTGCTTGTTTGTCCTGAGCCTCCTACCTGCTCAGGGGAGGTGGTAAAGACAGAAGGGGAGGCCAGCAGGGAAGGGCCCTTGCCACCTTGCTGCCAAGGTCAATAACTGGAATTGGATCCTTGAAACCCACATGAAAGAAGAACAGAACAGATTCCTGTAAGTTATCCTCTGACTTTTTTTCTTTTTAGTTTTTTTGAGACAGGGTTTCTCTGTGTAGCCTTGGCTGTCCTGGACTCACTTTGTAGAGCAGTCTGGCCTCAAACTCACAGAGATACCCCTGCTTCTGCCTCCCTGAGTGCTGGGATCAAAGGCGTGCGCCACGGCACCCAGCTTATCCTCTGACTTTTACACAAGTGCTGTAGTGTGCCTCTTCCCATGCACATAATGAATAATTAAATACCTTTTTTAAAAATTGAAAGGAGCTGGATGGTAGTGATACACACCTTTAACCCCAGCATTCAGGAGGCAGAGGAAGGCAGATCTCTGAGTTCAAAGCCAGCCTGGTCTACAGAGCAAGTTCCAGGACAGCCAAGGCTACACAGTGAAACTCTGTCTTGAAAAACCAAAACCAGAGAAAGAGACTAAGAAACGTCAATTTGTTTTCTGCAATTCTCTCCCGATGCATGACCATGAGGAGTGGGAATGAAGATGACAGGCCTAGGTCTAGCTCCTGGCTCAGGCAGGGCCTCATCTTCCAAAGACTCAGTTTCCCCATCTGTAAAGTGGTTGGTGTTAACTCCAGTGTCCAGTGTCAGGACTTAGGTGTCAGCATGCCTATAGGAATGGTGGTGATGAAGGTGCCCCTGGGGACAAGTTGAGCTAGACGAAGAAAGGCAGGGAGAGGCCAGCCAGGGAAATGACCATGGCTGTGGGCAGGAAGCTGCCCTTGGGCTGAGCAGCCAGGCCTTTGAGGTCTCCCCGGAGCTGACCTTCCCAGTCTGGCCTTGTGTGATTTGTGGTTCAGGACCAGATAAGTGGGCCAATGTATCAGCAGTCAGGGCCACTGCGCCCTCATGGTCAGTGGACTGGATGGGCTCTGTTTCAAGGTAGAGGCTAGCGGAGGACCACCACAAAGAATCCCATAGCCTTGCCTCACAGTGGCATTGCCCCTTCCCAGGCCCGAAACTGGGGTCTGGCTGAGCTCTGGCTTGGTAACAACAAACAGCTGTGGAATGGAAGGCATCTGTCCCATAGCAGATGGGACACCCATAAACTCCAGCCTACGGCACTCTACCCCAGGCCAGTTTGAGACACTCGGAGCCTTAGGTCTTCTCCAGGTATCTTTGTGTGGCATTGAAGCCTTGGGAGTTATTGGTCTTGCAGATGGGACAGACACTGAGGAGCAGGGTAGACAGAAGGAGGACCCTGAGGCTCCTCTGGGGAAGCAGGTATTCCCTTTTCCGGCTGAGCTGACTGCCCCTTTGCATGCTGGGTCCTTCTCAGGCCCTGGAGCTGCAACCATGGGGCAGAGAAACAGGGTCTCGATGGACTCTCTGCAGCTCATGACCTTTGCACGAGAGGGGCTGGTGTGGTACACAGGGCTGTGGTGAGCATGGATAGCAAGGAGACTGGTGGGGGAGGGGCCTCTGGTGCTGAGGAGGAGGAGTGGGCTTCACTGAGGGCCAGACAGGGAATCTTTCCACATGATGGAGAACCAAAATGACTGTCCAAAGCTGCTCACAGGTGGTGGTAGCTCTGAAGCAGATGTGCAAGACACCTGTCAGGGCTGCAGGTTGCTGAGGGTCAAAGGTCATACATACCCACAAGAACAGCCTCTGAAGCCCACTAGGTCACAGGTGTGTGGAGGAGCAGGAGTTATTTCTGATAAAGGGTGCAGCTGCCTTAGGTGGCCCATGTCAGGTTCTCAAAAAGCTAAACAAAGAATCACTGTCCCGCACAGCCGTCTGTCCAGGAGATCTGGCCGCCACATGACAAACGAAGGCAGAAAGGGGGCTAAGTGACAATGGATGGGCAAATAGGAAAGCCAAATGAAATAAAGAGAGGTGGACTGGAGAGATGGCTCAGAGGTCAAGAACATACGACTCTTCCAGAGGACTGGAGTTATTTCCAGCACCCACATCAGGCAAGTCACAACTACTTGTAACATCAGCTCCAGGGGATCTGACACTCTCTTCTGGGCTCTTCAGGCACTGTGCTCATGTACACAAAGCCATGCTCACGGTAATAAAAGTAAAATTAAATCTTCAGATGTAAAAGGAAGGCTCTCCAAGGAGAGAGATCCTTCCTTCCTTTCTTTTTTTCTTTTTGTCTCGTTATATAGATCTCAGGCTGGATTCAGACTCATGATCCTCCTGTATCGGCTTTTTCCAAGTGCTGGGCTTGATACTACAGAGGAGAGAGTTTTTTGTCATGCTGTAACACAGGTGAACCCTGAAGGCAGATTCTGAGAGAAGGCAGGATGGTTGCAGCACGATTTTGTTCACAGGAACCCGTAGAGTACCCAGAAGGTGCGGCTGGAGGAATGAGGTGCTGGCGGGGAAGGGTTGGCCAGCGTGTTGAATGCGGACAGGGTTTCAGAAGGGCAGATGGGAGGTGGTCTGTGGCCATTGGTGGGGACAGTTGCCCAAAGCCGTGGGGTGTACTTAACACCATGAAAATGGGTGCTTTAAAATGGTCTCGCCTTTAATCCCTGGCAGATCTTTGAGTTCGAGGCCAGCCTGGTTAACAGAGTGAGTTCCAGAACAACCAGGGCTACACAAAGAAACCCTGCCTCCAAAACAAAAACAAAACAAAAAAGGCAAAGTCTGGAGGCTTCAATAAGCCAGCTGTAGCTGGTTCCCCCTGAGGGGACATGGGCCACAGGCCTCCTTACCCTGGCTTGTAGATGGAGGGCCCAGTGGCCATGGCGGCTGTGTTCCAGCTTGATGAACGTCTTAGAAAACCCCATTTTCCTCGAAATGTGGCCCTGAGATGGTAACTGAGGCCACAACCACTGCCCCCTCCGCTGAGGTTTGGCCGGCCTCAGTCTGCATTCTTGAACCTCAGCCAGTAGCGCTGGAGGCCCTTATGGCATAGTCCCCGTAGCGCTGTTTGTGAATGGGTGTCTTCCCTGCGACAGCCTTGTGCCCCAGGCCACTACAGGAATCGCCACTGGAAGGGGCCCTAAGGGGACCATGCAGCGATTCTGGTGACCAGGCTGGAGAGAGCCGAGGACCCCAACCTCGTGACCTCGTATGGCCTTGTGTGGCTCTGGCTCAGTGGAGAACTCACACATAGCTGCTACTGAAAGAGTTCTCTCTGAGTCTCCTGCAGTCCTGTCATCCCGTCTAGAGTCAGGGCCACCTCCCCTGAGAGGCCGGGCTCTGTACCGCACAGGTGAGCTACAAGTGTTTCTAGTGGGATAGGAGGCAGAGAGGCCTTGGGTGGGCACAGTCTCCTGTGTGTGTCAAATGGCGCATGGCTGTCGGGAAGCAGAGACAGGAAGATCGTGGGTGTGAGGCCAGCCCGGGCCACACACTGAGGTCCAAGCTAGCCTGGGTTACATAACCTGTCAGAAAAACTACAAGAAAAGATGCCCGTTCACCACCTGGCTTGGCCCTTGGTGAATGATAGCCATTGTCATTAGCCTGACATTTTGGCACCAGGATCAAGAAACAGGAGCTCCCAGAATCCCTTGGGGCACCTGGAAGGTAACCAGTCTTTTTTTTTTTTTTTTTTTTTTTTTGATTTTTCGAGACAGGGTTTCTCTGTGTAGCCTTGGCTGTCCTGGACTCACTTTATAGACCAGGCTGGCCTCGGACTCACAGAACTCCTCCTGCCTCTGCCTCCTGAGTGCTGGGATTAAAAGCATGCCCCACCATGCCCAGCTGTCTTGGTAAGCAGTCTCTTTCTTTCTTTCTTGGTGTGGGGTGGGGCCGGGGGGAACAGGCTCTTGCCGTGGCTCTGGCTGGTTTGGAAGTCACGGCAATCCTTTGGCCTTAGTCTCCACAGTGCAAGGATTACAGATGTGAGTTACCACACCCACCCCTCTGTTAGTTTCCTGCCACTTGGCTTGGCTTGTCCTAAATTGAGCTGGGTTTTGCATCGACTTGTCACTGTACTTTCAGAGTGGGAGCCTGACCTAGCTCTGCAGTGTGGCTTCGCTGCAGCTCAGCCTGAGGCTGGTGAGATGCATACAAGTCATAGCTGGTTGCTTCTCGTTGCTAGGGCGTGTCCTGAGCCAACTGGTCTCTGATCAGTGGAAGCCTCTGGGAGCATCGCTAAGTCTTTTGCTGAGCGACAGAATGCAGATGGGTGGGAGTGAGTGACAGGCTTCAGTATTCTGCTTTGATGGCTGTTTCCCAATGACACTGCACTGCGGTGCTCCCTCCAAGAGGGCTGGTGCCGCCACCGCATGCCGGCGAAGGCGTCGGATGCGATGAGTGCTTCCTCTCATGTCCCTGAGTCATACAGGTTAGGAGCCCTCTTCCCTAGTCACAGCCATTTCCCCAGGGCAGGATCCAGTTTGGTTAACTGCCTCCATAAGTGCTAAGTACCAGTTTGGGGCCTTGGAGGTGTGTGGGCATGTTGGAGTGAATGGAAATGAGTGAATGGATTCATGAACAAATGGATGGATGGATGGATGGATGGATGGATGGATGGATGGATGGATGGATGGATGGATGGATGAGCATTCTCAGCCTGTGCTGTTCTCAGTCCGGGCTGAGTGGGAGTATCAATGGGCACAGGCAGCACATGAGCTGTGGGGTTAGGGCTGGAGGGGAGGACGCCTGTCTGTGGGCTGCACCTGTGCTGGGGTGCATCCTTGGTGATATACCACAGAGTTTTGCAAAAGGAGCCAGAAATGAGGCATTTGAGACTAACCTTGGTTATATCTGATGAGGGTTGAGAGTGGGCGTGGAAGAGGGGCCCGAGGAAGCAGATGGTCTAGAATCACTTTGGAGTCAAATCTCCGAATGTGTCTGTGAAGGACCCACCCTAACTGCTGGGCCAGATAAAAGGAGAAAGTAAGTTGGGTGCCAACATTCACTCACCCCTTTCTGCCTCCTGACTATGGAGACAGCCTAGTAGGCTGCCTCTAGCTTCTGCCCCACTCCCTTTCCAGCATGAAGAACTGCACCTTTGATCCGTGGGTTCCTTTTTTAAGTTGCTTTTGTCATGTATGTATGTATGTACCTACGCACATACGTATGTATGTGTATACATACGTACAAAGCCAGGCCCCTATGCATATATCACACAAATGCTCTGATGTTAATACCTGGCTCCTGAGACTTGAGAAGTGAAGTTTCTGTCAGAGTCTGGGAAAATCACTGCTCAACAGAAGCTTGTTAAACAGTAATAGACCCCAGAGCAAAAGCTGACCTCACGAGCCTCCCAATGACAGCCGCCCATGATCCCAACTGATATAAGCATCTGTGTTTGACTTTGTGGGGGTTCTCCTCTGCGGGACTTTATCTGGGTGGTCCTTATTCGAGCTACCTTTGGGAGCAGAAGGAGTGTGGCTCAGTGATTGACATACACACAGGTGTCCATGCGGCTGTGTCCAGTCCTGGTCCAACCCGGGAGCTTCCTGTGGTCCCGGGAGCGGCTCTCACTGCTCTCGTCTCCACAGGAAATCCACTGGCATGGAGGAGGCCTTTGACAAGATGCCCACAGGTCCTGATGCCACCGTGGAGGGGCAGCAAGGGGCCCACCAGGGACCCTTTGATGGAGCCACCTGAGCCCTCCTCCCTGGGGCTCTGGTTTTTGTATCTGTGCAGCTGTGTCAAAGGCTTGTGTCCTGAGGACACCTTCCCACCCCTGTCCCTGAGATGTGTGTGCCTGTAGTTGTGTGTTACAAGAGCAGAAACCAGCTTTCCCAGAGCCTGAGGGGTCACCAGCCACACCCTTTGATCTCCAGGGAACATTCTAGCATGTAACTGTGCCTCCTTCAGCCACTCATGAGGATTAAACTACTGTAGCAAAACTCTTGAAAGCATCTATGGGCAGCCTGTGGGTGGGTGCTGACGCTCCCCCAGGGTCCGTGCATGTATATGGCATAGAGCTCATTGGGAGGGGCCGTTTTTCAAAGATTGGTCCCATACATTTTCTTCACTGCTGTACTCCAGGCCTAGCGCACAACCAGTTGTGCACTGGGGGTTCATCAGAGGCCATGTGGGTGCTGGGAACAGAATCCAGGTCCTCTGCAAGAGCACCCAGTGCTCCTATCCTCTGAGCTGTCTCTCCAGCCATTCCTGGCATGTGGCGTCTCCAAACCCCAGGCTGGACCATCCCGTGGGGCCCATCCTCCCTGGATGCATGGCACCCCACAGGGCTGGTACATTGTGGTTAGGCTCGTCCAGAGCCCGCCTCAGTCTCAAAGCATTTGTTTATCTGGTACCCACCCAATCCTGTTCTGAAAGGTGGCTGGCTTATTCTCTGCTGTACCGACCCTCCCCCCAAGGTCACTGCTGGGCACAAAGTACATGCCTGGTATGTATTCAGGGGTACAAGCAAATGATTGGAACACACAGGCCCTCATTGTCCAGGGCATGGAGGTTGTTCCAATTTTCCTGTCTCTTGGGCACTTGGAGTACATTTTTAGGATCCCCAAGGCTTGCAGAGTGGGGTTGAGGTAGCGTGCGGCTCCCCACGGAGGAGGAAACCCCTGTGTATTAGGCTGTTGGTATTGACATAATGAAAGCTCCAGGCTTGACGCCGGCATCATCTACCTCCGAAGAGGCCACTTCGTGCTGCTGCCTGTGTATTGCTAGGAGCAGCTGTGAGCAGGGAGATAATGGGGGGCTAGGGGTATGACACCACCAGAAGCTAAAGAAAGTCTGCATCCTACAGCTCTTTCCCAGTGAACACGCCTCCTGAGGGTCCCGTGTGGCTCATAAGGCTTTGTGTTGGAGACCAGGCCTCCAACCATGGCCCTAAGCATGAGAAGAAGGTCTTTGTGGTCCTTTTTAAGGTGACGATCTGGTGGGCCAGTGAATGTCCTTGAAGACAGAGAAGGCAGGGGTGGAAATCAAGAGGCTGTAGGACGCTGGCAGGGTCACGGCTGGAGCTCAGCTGGCCCAGGGGGCTGCTGCTCGCCACGGCTCCCCACATGAGAGCTCTGGTCGTTGGGACTCCCCGCTGCCCCTCCAGGTCTGTCAGGGTCCCCAGCCCTCAGGATCTGGCCAGCCATCAATCCAGGGAGGAGGCCTGCTGTAACCTTCTTGTGTGGAAGTCAAGGGTCTTTTCAGTCTGTCTGGCACGGGGCTGGGGACCAGCTGGAAGATCCGAGCTTGTAGAATCTGAAAGTTTCTATTCTTTAACTTTTGAGAATCACTTAATTGAAAAACAGATAAATTGCAGACAATGAAGTTGGCCATTTTACCTGCTCACACATCCAAAGGTTGTTGACCAAACTTGGACCCCAAGGGCCCAAGCCCTGGGCTGGCTCAGAAATATTCTCTTGAGTGAGAGGCCCAGCTTAGTGGCACAGTGTGAGGACTGGGGTTCTTTTCTGGCATCCCCAAATGCCATTATATGTGTTACATGTGTGCATGGATGTGTGTAGAAGTCAGAGGTCAACCTCAGTTGTTGTTCCTCAGGTCCAAGTCACCTTTTTTTTTTTTTTTTAATAAAAAAGCTTTTATTTTAAACTTATAGGTGTCTTACCTACCTGCATGCCTGGGCACCATACGCATGGTGACTGCAGAGGCCAGAGATGGTGTCTGGTCCCCTGGAACCAGAGTTACAGATGGTTGTGAGCCACAACGTGGGTGCTGGGAATTGGACCCATGTCCTCTGGAAGAGCAGTAGCAGTGAGTGCCCTTAACCACTGAGCCATCTCTCCGGCCCACAAGCACTTTTTGGCTGAGCCACCTCCCCAGCCTTCAAAACTCTGTCTCAAGCTCACACTATGTCAAAGGTGCCCACCGGAGGCTGGGCCCTCTGGGGGTTCGTTTCCCTCACGGGTGGACCATGGTGTTCCAGAATTGGCTTGGACTCCTTCCTCAAAGTCCTCTGAGGTCCTGCCAGGTGCCTGGTGCTGGCCAGAGTTCTCGGATGCAGGGTGAGCATCATTGGTGGGGTTTATGGCCTGGCAAGGAGTCATGAGCACAATGCACAGGATGAGCTCATTAACGTAATCGGGGAAACAAGGAGCGCTGAGGAAAAAACAAGCATGGGCGAGGGAGCGCGAGGCTCAGGGTGGGCTGTGTGGGTCTTCCTGAGCGCAGGCAAAGGGTCCCAGGAGGCCTTGCCAATGAGGCTTCCTCCGCAAACACAATGGAGGCAGAAGGAACAGCCAGTGCAAGCTGCCCAAGTGTGTGAGCATGCAAGGCAAGGGCAAGGATGCCAGGCTGGGCTGTCAGACAGTGGCAGGGCACAGTACTAGAGATGCCACTGCGGCCAAACAGAAAAAGACTCCTAGCTCGATGTTAATGTGGTAAAATTTATAATTTTTAAATTAAAAAAAACACTTTGGTGGGGATGGGGTAGGCATATAGATGCCAGAGCACATGCCTGGGAGAGGGGCAATTTGTTGGAGTCAGTTCTTTCCTTCTGACATGTGGGTCCCAGGCTTGGGGATAAGCACCTTCACCTAGTCATCTTGCCAGCCCAAATCTGAAAGATGAGGGCACCAAGCCTCAGATACAGGAAGGCCACACCACCACAGGCGTCACGTCTTCCCACACTGATCGACTGGGCTCGAAGCTCTTCGTGCTTCAGCCTCCCACAGCAGCCCATGCCCTCAGAGGGAACCACCCATCACCCCATGGTTTTGAATGAGATTCTGGCTAGTCCTCTGTGTCCAAAAGAGCCAAGTAGGATGTTTGGGGAGCCTGCCTTGCCAGCTATCCGGAGAGCCCTCCGGGTGGGGAAAGGAGCCAGTCTGTTTTAGATGAGGGCCTGCGGGCACTGGTCTCCACAGCTCTGCTGGCCTCTTGCATCTTGGGAAATCCTCTGGGGCAGACTTTTCAGACAGTGGGATGTGATCTTCCTGATATATGTTGTGACATCCCCGGGGTGTGTGGGTGACTGGTATTTAAAATATGGTGTGAGTGTGGGGGGTTGCCAGAGAAATGGCACAGAGGTTAAAGGAATGGGGTGGGGGTGCAAGTGTGTGCAGACGCTAGAAGAGAGTGTTGGCTCTCCTGGAAGCTGGAGTTACAGTTCTGTGAGGCACTTGATAGAGGAGCTAGGAACTGAATTCAGTCTCCTGGGACAGCTGCAAGGGCTCTTAACCACAGTCACCTCTCCAGCCGCCCCCACAAATGAAAAAAACAACCCAATTAACACAAGTCTTAAACACTGTAAGGTGCAATGATATCCCTGGGTCCTTGTAATCCAGGCATTGGAGCGGCGGAGTCAGGAAGAACAGGGGTTCAAGGCTAGCCTGGGCTACATGAGACTTCATTACATAAAAAGAATCCAAATACCACTCAGGAGGAACAGGGTAGGATATTGAGGCAGAAACACTGTAGTTGGGGTGGAGGAGGCCATTTTGTGCTGGGTGGCAAGCAGCATTTGGGAGCTGGTGTTCTGGCTGCTGTGCCAGAGAGGGGCTCCACATAGCCCCCGGGCACTGTGCAGATAGGATCTACTTCAGGAGTTCACATGGCTATCCGCTGGCTTCCCAGGCTGTGTACCTCACCTACGCCCTCACTTATTTTGCTTGGGCTTCCTATTTGGGCACAATTTCTGAGAAATTATATCCTACTTGACTTTACAGTTGATCTTTTTAAAGCCACAAGTGAATTTCAGTTTGGGTATCCAATTTAGGGGCCAGCACGGTGGCTCAGTGGGTGAAGGCACCTGCTGCCAAGCCTGATGGCCTGAGTTCAATTCCTGGGGCCCACAGAAGGAGAAAAGCAGCTCCTGCAAATTGTCCTCTGACCTCCACACATGTGCCCTGGCATGTGCAAACCCACTCACACATACCGTATACACAAAATAAGTAGCAGCAATGATTAAAACAATGAAAATCTTTGTTGAGGCATGCCGCCTTCTCTGTTCTGCAACTTCCCACAGCAGGCCTCACACAGCCTGCACCTTTTGCTTCTGCCTTTTCTGTCCCGGTAGGGCTGCATTACATCCTTCCCTTTTTCTTTTTCTTTTTTTTTTTCTTTTTTACAAGCTTTATACCTTGACACCTTTTTTTTTACATTTAAAGTTTTCTTTTATATATATATATTTTATTAATTATACTTTATTCACTTTGTATCCCCCGATAAATCTCCCCTCCTCCCCTCCCAATCCTAACTTCCCTTCCCCTTCTCCACATGTGCCCCTCCCCAAATCCACTGATAGGGGAGGTCTTCCTCTCCTTCCTTCTGATCCTAGTCTATCAGCTCTCATCAGGAGTGGCTGCATTGTCTTCCTCTGTGACCTGGTAAGGTTGCTCCCCTTCAGGGGGAGGTGATCAAAGAGCAGGCCAATCAGTTCATGTCAGAGGCAGTCCCTGTTCCCATTACTATGGAACCCACTTGGACATTGAACTGCCATGGGCTACATCTGTGCAGGGGTTCTAGGTTATCTCCATGCATGCTACTTGGTTGGAATATGAACATCAGAAGAAGAAAAAAACAGGAAACAAGTTAGGAGCCTGCCACAGAGGGCCTCTGAAAGGCTCTGCCCTGCAGACTATCAAAGCAGATGCTGAGACTTATGGCCAACTGTTGGGCTGAGTGCATGGAATCTTATGGAAGAAGTGGGAAATATTAAGATAGGGAGATGACAGGAGCTTCACAGGGAGAGCAACAGAACCAAAAAATCTGAGCACAGGGATCTTTCCCTTTTTCTTTTTGAGACAGGGTTTTCCATAGCCCAGGCTAGCCTTGAACCCACTGTTAGCTGAGGATGACCTTGAACTCCTGATCCTCCTGCCTCTGCTTCTGGAGGGCTGGGGTGACAGCTATGGGCCTCTGTTCCTGCTTTGTTCAGCTCTGGGAAGGGAACTGATTTAATCTGCCCGGTCACATACATGGAGTCATGAGTGCCTGTGGGACTTGCCCCGTGTTGCCAAAGGCCGTTTGGTAATCTCGCAGCAGCTCTCCAGATGTTTCCTAGAGGCACCTTTTACAAACACCACTGTCATGGGTGGACACCGAGCCCGGCACGCTCTCACAGCTGGCCAGCCTTAGCTGGAACTCCCTCCTGGGACCTTTTCCTGGCACAGCCTGTTTTGTCTTTGTTTTGTTCTCTTGCTATTGTGAGGCAGGCCGCTGCTGTGCAGCCAGGCTGGCAAGTCTGCCAAAGTTCTGCCTCAGCTGCCTGCGTGCTGAGGTGACTGGCGTGCACTCCGGCACTCAGCTCTTGAGCCTTTTTTTTTTTTAAGCTTTTGGTTTGTTTGCTTATTTTGTTGTGATAGGGATGGAACCTAGGTCCTTGCGCATGCCAGGCAAGCTCCTTTCCACTGAGCTACATCTTCAGCACTTGTCTACATTTTCTTTTGTTTTAAATATAGTATTGTTTATTTATTCTTTGAGAATCACAACATTCACACAATGTATTTCAATAGTATATACTTGCTACTCCTCATAGAGCTCTCTATGAGGAGAGCCACCCCTAGCTTTACATCCATTTTTTTGAGGCTTTCAGCCATTGGTTCTTGACCAGATTTGTCATACCGGGCATATTTCTTGTCCTATGGAGGAGGCCTTAAATCCATCCAGAAAGGGGTTGGTTATCCCCATAGTATTCGTGCCACTAATACATCTGTGAGCACATCCTCCCAGGCTGGTAAGCTGCTGTGGTCACGTCTGGGTGAGACTGTTGATGGAATTTTCTGCCCCAGCAGTCTGCATAGTGCCTTCCTGCGCTGTGAAAGCTGACCAGCAGGGTGGAAGCTTTTGGGTCAGTACCACCTTTATTTCTCCAAGTTCTGTATCCTCAGCAACAGGGTCTTGCCATCAAGTTCTGGGGCAACCAAGAGCAATGCTAATAACCTGTATTGTTGTGATCACCAGGTGACGGTGTGATGCCAGGGCCCTGCCTGACCCAGTCACTCCTCCTTGGCAACTCCTATTCCTTGCCAATTCTCACTCCTGTCTGCTACTCCTGGAACCTCACCTGTTAAAAGTAGCTGCTCACAGCATGCTTGGTGAATGAATGAGTGACTGAATGAATTAATGAGTGAATAGAAGAACAAATGGATGAATAAAGGGATGATGCAGTAAACAGATTAAAAAAAGTGAAATGATCAGTGAATGAATGTGAATGGATGGATGGATGAATGCATGGCTTACTGGGTGAATGAATGAATGGATTACTGGAGTGACTAAAGGAATGGAAGTGGAAATGCCACTGAGTCACAGCCACCTGTGCAAGGCTCCAGCCCTAGGTGCACCTCCCGGGAGGAGCGTGTCTTAGACAGTGTTCTGTTTTACTGTGAAGAGATGTCATGACCAAGACAATTCTTAGAAAAGAAAGCATTGAACTGGGAGTGTTCACAGTTTCAGAGCTTAGTCCATTATCCCCATGGCAGGGAGCGTGGTAGCACGTAAGGTGGAGAGAGAGAGAGAGAGAGAGAGAGAGAGAGCACCCTAGGCTCTGAGTGGGCTCTTGAAACCTCAAAGCCCACCCATAGCAACACACCTCCAACAAGGTCACACCTCCTCTGACAAGGACGCCCCTCCTCCAAAAATCAGCCATCTTTCCTGATGAGCATGTGAGGTCCCTGGCACAGGCCAGTCTCAAGCAGCTGTTGCAGAGCCATAAAGTGGGGAAGCCCGTCCTCATACTCCTCCCTGTGTCTGCCCGCAGAATGTCCGCATAGACCCCAGCAGCCTGTCGTTCGGGATGTGGAAGGAGATCCCGGTTCCCTTCTATTTGTCCATCCGCTTCTTCGAGGTGGTCAACCCTGGAGAGGTCCTACAGGGTGAGAAGCCAGTAGTGCGGGAGCGTGGACCCTACGTCTACAGGTGAGGCCCAGCAGGGTGGGGTGGGGTTGTGGTGTCCTGGCTGCTCATGTACATGTGTCATCATGGGGGTGGGGCACAGAGGCTCCAAGAGGGCACAAAATATGCAAAATGGCTGCTCTTGAGTCAGAAAGGTCAGACAAAAGTGCAGAAGTGAAACCAGTGAAAGTGGCACACGAGAAGTGGCAAGCAGGGAGGGGACAGAGAGAATGGAGGAGCCTTGTGTCTTAGTCGACACGGCCTGTGAGGGCCTGTATGAGAAGGAGACTTGTGACTTCAAGGATGGGAGAAGGACGTGTGGGCCTGGGATAGTGGGTTGAGCAATGCAATGGTCCTGAGGCAGGAGCATTGGGGAACAGTGAGGAAGCCAGCTCATGGGACAAGTCCCCTGGGGCTGAGAGGCGCAGGACCTGGAGGCTTGTCCGCCAGCAACTCTCACCTCGGTTTGCTGTGGGTACAGCCACCTGCTGATGGGGGGTATTATAGTCCCACCCTACAGATGCAAGAACTGAGGTTCCAGAGATAGAGAGGCTCCTTCAGTGCCACACGTCCTAATCCTGGGCTCTCATGGCTGAAACTATGGCTCTGAGAGTGGCCGTCTAGCCCTCCACCCTTGATGGGGAGCTTTACTTCTGTAAGGCCCCATCTGTGAGATGGGGATAGTAGCATCTTCTGTTCAAGGTTTGTGCTTCCTAAGCTCAGTGTCTGGCATGCAATGAGCTCTCAGTAAATGCTGGCTGTGTGGATATCTGCTTGTTGCTGGGTGCTGGTTGTCAAGTGGAAGGAAGAGGTGGGGACTTGGGGTTCTCTCCACAGGGGCTCAGAGAGCCTTGTGGCTGGTGAGGGTGAGCAGAGAAGGGCTGGCTGGTGGTGGCAGTGTCTTGCCGTGGGCAGACAGTGGGGTATATACACAAAAGGTAGCAAGCTTGCTTGGTTGGGTATCAGTGCACCGACACTCCGGGATCCCTGGCTCCCAGGGTATGCTCGGAGTTGATGGAAACATTCCTCTGGCCTTCCAGACCCAGCCCATTCAATGTCTCTTTACAGGGAGTACAGACAAAAGGTCAACATCACCTTTAATGACAATGATACTGTGTCCTTCGTGGAAAGCCGCAGCCTCCATTTCCAGCCAGACAAGTCCCGGGGCTCAGAGAGTGACTACATTGTACTGCCTAACATCCTGGTCCTGGTGAGGCTGTGGCCCTGTGTCGACCCCATGCTCATCCTGCTTCTTCCCCTCTTAGCCTCCAGAGAGTCAGTGAGCAAGGGTCGCCTCGGCCCCACTGTCTCCATAGTGACCACCCCATCCTTCTCCTGACATTAGTACGCTTCTGAGACTCTGGGACCTCCACCATGATCCCTGGCAAAGCTAGAATGCCAATGCTGCTGGGGGCCAGTGTGGCAGGGTCACTCCATCTGGGCAGGTGGGAGTCAGGAAGATCAGGCATTTATTGAGCACATACTGTTGGAGTTGCTGCGTCGATGCCTCGGTACATGCTGGGTCCCACTCAACTCAAAGCAGTCCCAGCTGTCCAGGGGAGGAAGCAAGAGTCAGGCCAAAGCAGGCATTTATGCCAAGGGGCCAGGAGGACCCTCCTCAAGGGCAAAATGTCAGACACCAAAATGTCAGTCGGGCCAGTGTTAACAAGCCAGATCCTGTGGTCAGATACTACGGTTCTGGCTGAAGTTTGAAGACACGGAGCATGGTGGAGGTGGGGGGTGGGGACAGCGGGGGCATGATGTCACTGGGTAAGCATGGCCATTCCCAGTGAAACTAACCTGAAAGACTGAGAATGTGAACTTTGTGTGATTTTTCATGCTTTTTGGAAGAGTCTTTTGATCCCCTACTTCTACCTCCAGTCATAGAAAATTGCCAAAAACACCAGCTTTCACACAGGCGACCTAGAGAGGTACTGGCTGGCTTTGCCCCTCATGCCCCCTTGCCTGCCAACCCCATGCCCATTTTCAGAAGCATCTCCAGAGACCACAGGGCTGAAGGGAGAACTTGTTTTTATTTTTATTTATTATTTTATTTATCATCATTTTGAGACAGAGTCACTATGCAGCCCTGGCTGTCCTGCAACTCTCTATGAAGACCAGGCTGGCCTTGAACTCACAGAGATCTTCATGCCTCTGCCTCCCTAGTGCTGGGACTAAAGGCCTGTGTCACCACATCTGGCACTAACTCCTTTTTTTATATTAATAAACAACAGCAATCTGTGCTGGGCCAGCAGGATGGGCTCAGTAGGTCAAAGGTGCCTGTCACTAAGACAGATGGTCTGAGTTGAACCTCCAGGACCCACATGACTCCCACAAGTTTTCCTTTGACCTCTATCTATGTGCTATGGCACCCCTCAATAAATATAATAAAAATCCAGTGTTGATTCCTAATAATGAAGGAGACCTGTGAGGGGCGGGCATCACATATTTGCTGGAAATTACCTGGAAACACCAGCCACACATTGCTCTGGTGGCAGACAGTTGCTTTGGGTTGAGCAGCCTTTGGGAAAAACTAAGGGTCCGGATGCTCCATACAGAGGAAAAGCAAACACAAAAACTATAAACTCAGCTACATTGGGGCACTTTGGCCCTGGTGGCAGGGAGTAGGTGTTTTGGGCTCCGGGTGTTGAGGTGAGGAGGAGACATGAGAAGTGGGGTGGAATCTCTGTGAAGAGGCTGGGGCAGGAGGATGCTACAAGTTAGCCTGGACTACATATTGAGACCTTGTGGTTAAAAACATGGAAGAGCGGGATGTAGGGAGCTGGGGAGACTTTCTCAATATGCTGTTTCTGGGCTCATGTTACTGATAGGGGAGGTTTGCATCCTCATTATAAACAGGACACCGAGGTCGTTCCTGGCCCTCTTCTCTGGTAGCCCTGCTCCTAACCTTGGCTCAGGGTGAAGGACAACATGGGGACCTCCTTCTCTGTATCAAAGCTCCACAGAGCATCTCCCAGTGGTTCACTGGTTCCCTTCAGGCCACAGGACAGCTTCCGCATGCCAGGCCTGAGCTTTGTGGTTGCCTCTGACTCCCTGTGAAGTTCTCTTACTCTGAGCCCTTTGGTTGTTCTCAAGAGTACTTGTTGCCCTGGCAACATGGACAAGAGAAGGGTCCACCCTGAGGGCTGAGCTCTTTGCTGGATGCTGGAGGTGGGGAAGTTGTTCTGCCATGACCACCATCCTAACCCATGTCCTTGGCTTTCCAGGTGGGGGCAATGATGGTGGAGGACAGGCCTACAAGCCTGAAGCTGATGATGACCTTGGGGCTGGCCACCATGGGCCAGCGTGCCTTTATGAACCGCACGGTTGGTGAGGTCCTGTGGGGCTATGACGATCCCCTCGTGAATTTTATGAACAAATACTTTCCAGATATGTTCCCCTTCAAGGGCAAGTTCGGCCTGTTTGCCCAGGTAAGTGTCTTCCATCCACACAGAGAGCTGGGTGTCAGTAACGCAAACCAGCTTAAGCAAAATTGGGAAATTATCAGCTCATACAGTAGGAGACACCAGGATTGCGGTCAGGTGTGGCTTGATCCAGTTCAAGTCCCGGGTGTGACTGGGGTTTAGCTTAGAAAGTTGGAGGCCTTACTGAACTTGATCCCAGGACTTGAGCCTAGAGACTCAGACCTCAGATGTTCCCATCAGTGCTGCTCAAAGGTGCCCATTTAGTCTCAGTCTTGATCTTTGGTAGCCTGAGCTAAGATTCGATCCCTTACTCGGGGAAGCTTAAGCAGGCAGATCTCTGGGTTTGAGCCAGCAGTCTAGGACTGCTAAGGCTGCACAGAGAAACCCAACCCTCTCTTGAAAAACCAAAAACAAAAACAAAACCAACCAACCAAACAAACAAACAAATGGATCCTTTGCCGGGAGGGGTTTCTCTGCGTGGTCCTGGCTATTCTGGAGTTCAATACGTAGACCAGGCCGGCCTTAAACGCACACCAGTCTGCCTCTGCCCACTGAGAGCTGCCATCAAGGGTGTGTGCCACTACTTCCTACTTAAGTGCTTTTTTTCTTAACTAGCTGCAGGGCCTGATGGAGTAGGCTTGTCATCTCTGTGCCTTGGAGTATGAGGCAGGAGGATGGCAAGTTCAAAACCAGCCTGGACAACTTAGTGAGACCCTGACTCAAAATGTGAAGTGAAAAAGAAGGTTGGGGTAGGGCTCGGTGCACAGCCCTGGGTTCTGGCCCCACCACGGAGTCAGTCAGTGCAGTGGTGATGGGCACCTGCTCTCATGCCCTCAGCCCAGGGCTAAGGGCACTGTTCCCTGCCTGTCTGCAGATGAACAACTCGGATTCTGGGCTCTTCACTGTGTTCACGGGCGTCCAGAACTTCAGCAGGATCCACTTGGTGGACAAATGGAATGGGCTCAGCAAGGTGAGCAGTGGGGGAGATGGTCCCCATCTACTGCAGAAGGGCCCAGACTGGGACAAGCCTGGGAAGGTGGCAAGTGCTTTGGAGAGGGCGTCGGGGTCACCAGAGGACTTCAGGGGCCCCAGAACTGTCCCCGAGTGCTTCTGCTGGGAACTCCTCACTCTTCCATTCCCGAGTGTTCGTTTACAAGGCAGACAGGAAGACATTCCCATAAAGATAAGACAATGGAGGCCCAGCACCTTGCCAGGCCCGCCCGGAAACCCCCAGCAGCTTCCTGGCTATTTACCCACCCAGTGCCTCTGTGTACCCAGAGAAATGTGTTTTCCTTCCTTCTTTGAACACACAGAGATCCTATCATGTGCTATTTTCCTGCTGTCTCTTCTTAAGACATCTTTATGTATACTGTGGTTTGGTTTGATTTTGTTGGTACTGAAGATGGAGTCCAGGCTATGTGCATCCTCAACAAGGGCTCTACCACTGAACCACACTTCTGCCCTTCACTGGGGAATTCTAGGCAGGGGCTCTGCCGCTTTGCCACATCCCCCACCCCTCACTGGGGGATTCTAGGCAAGCCCTACCTACTGAGACAACTCACTGTCCCTACTCTTTTTCTTCTTAAATTTTTATTTTGGAAATAAGGTCTCATTATGTATCTCAGGCAGGCTTTAAAGTTGCAACCCTCCTGTGTCAATCACCTCCCAAATGTTTAGATCATAGGTGTGTGCTACCACACCCAGGCAACAGCCATTTTTAGTGGGTTCTGGTCAGCTCTTTTCTTTGTTTTCTTTATTTTTATTTCACGTACACTGGTGTTTTGCCTGCATGTGTGTCTGTGTGAGGGTGTTGGATCCCCTGGAACTGGAGTTACAGAGGATTGGGAGCTGCCTTGTTGGTGCTAGAAAGTGAAGCTGAGTCCTCTGGAAGAGCAGCCATCTGGAAGATGGCTACTGAGCCATCTCACCAGCCCTAACCAGGTCCCTACCCAGCCCCTAACCTCTCCCTGCAGAGGTCAATGGAAAGTGCATGGTTAATTTATTTATTTTTGGTTTTGAGACAGACACTGTGTAGCCCTGGCTAGCCTGGAACTCACTATGTAGATCAAGCTAGCTTCAAGATCACAAGAGACCCACCTGCCTAGTGCTGGAATTTAGGGCATAGCTGGCTTGAGTATTGGTTTTGAGTCCTAGTCTCCCTGGCTAGAGGCAAGTACTCTGATGGCTTCAGTTTCCAGGCCTTCAGCTGTCACTTTAATAGCTCCCTTAGCATTTCCCAACTCTGCTTATTGGCTTCTGCTGGGGGAGGGAACAGGAAGATGTAGGTAATGGACCCATTGTACAGGCGACTTAACCGAGTCCCCAGCAATGCTGTGTGCTCAGGCCCCACTGTGGGAGCAGGAAGCCGGGCCAGATGCTGTGTCTTCACAGCCTGCTCCCAGGGCTAAGTATGCTGTCTGCACTGGGTTGTGTCTTGAGTACAGGCCTTGGCTGCCCCTCAAGGCTACATCTTATCCTGTTCTCCCACAGGTCAGCTATTGGCATTCGGAGCAGTGCAACATGATCAACGGGACTTCTGGGCAGATGTGGGCACCATTCATGACACCCCAGTCCTCACTGGAATTCTTCAGCCCGGACGCCTGCAGGTGACACTTGTGTGGGGGACTCCCTGCCTCCTGAATGGGAGAATCTGCTTCAGAGATGGTTCGGAGCCTAGTTCCATGGGGTGTGCACTCAAAGTGTCTGCCCCTCTGTGTACTATGACTCAGTCATTTTTTTTCTTGTCACCTGACAAAATACCTGGCAGAAGTGACTTGGGGGAGGAAGGATTATTTTGGATTTCAGTTCTAGCGCATCTGCACCTTGAAGGGTCTACAATCTCCCCCAAACAGCGCCCCCAGCTGGTGTCCAAGAGTTCAAGCCTGTAGCCTTACTGCCTTGGCTTGTTCGTGGGCACCGCAGGCTGAGGCAGAGCCCAGAGAAGCTGCAGGCGGTGGTGGCCGGAGGCTCAGGGGTGGTGGTGGTGGTGAGGGGTGGTGGTAGGGAAGGGTTAAGGTCTTGGGTGAGCTGTGAAGTGAGGCTGGAGGTCTGGAGTCTGGAACCTGGATCTTTGACTGCCGGGCGCAGTTCCCTCTCAATCTACCAATCTCCAATTCCCCTGCCTCAGAGGTGTGCTGGGGCCTGGTAGGTTGGGCTTCACCATCCCAGGGTCCTGACTCCAAATAGGTCTTCAGAGACCCATTCCCAAGTGGTGCCCTAGCCCATGTTCCATTCTGGCCACGCTGGAGATGACCTTGGCCTGGGAACTCACTGGGCTGACCTTTGATCCCTCTGCCTCTCTAAGCTAACACAGACAACGATACAACGTGCCAGGTGTGAGCACAGACATGACAGATGGGCAAAGCCTGTGTGCTTTGGTAGCTGTGTCCCACTGGGGACTTTCAAAAGCAGAACTTTGTTATTCTTTGCATTTTATTATTATTTTTTAATTGGCATCTGTGTGGGTCTGTGCACAGGAGTGCAGGTGCTTATGGAGTCCAGAAGAGGGCATCAGATCACCTGGAGCTCCTGTCACAGGTGGTTGTGAGCTGCCTGATGCGGGTGCTGGGAACAGAGCTTAAGTCTTCTAGAAGAGCAGTAAGTGCTCTTAACTATGGACTGTACCACCTCTCCAACCCATTTATTTATTTGTGTGTGTATTATGTGTGCTGCTGATAATGGAGCCCAGGGCCTCATACACACTAGGTAAGTGGTCTGACACTGAGTCATGCTCCAGTCCCCAAATAGGATTTCAGACTTAGAGAAAACATCTTCAGCCCAGCCACTGGTGGCCACTGTCGGTGACACAGATGCCTGGCATGGCTCAGGGCTGGGGAGATGGCTCAGTCAGTAAATTACAGACTGTTCAATCAAGAGGACCTAAGCTCAGCCCCCAGAACCCACACAGTGCTGTGTGCCTAGCAACCCAGCCCTGGTGAGGTGGAGGCCAGAGAATCCCTAGACCCGGAAATCCAGTAAGCCTGACAGAATTCTGTGAAAGCAGGCTGCAGGCCAAGTCTCCCTTTCCTTCAGTTCTTCACGGGGTGTTCTCCAAAAACAAAGGTCTCTTCTTGCACAGTCACAAGGATCAAAATCAGGAAATTTAACATTGACCTGATAAGATCCTCTGAGATGACACTGATGCATAAAATAAAAAACAAACCATGCTTATAATTTCAGATCATGGCCCATCCTTATGGGTGGGGATCAAAGCAGGCAGCTAGTCAGCTGACTCATAAGAACAGAGAGTCAAATTGAATGCAGTCATGCCTAGGGCTTAGAGGACTGTCTCCATTCTTAGACACTCTGTGACCAAAACCTAGGGAATGGTGCTGCCCACAATGCATTGGGCCTTTCCATATCTTTGAGGGAATCAAGACCATTTCACAGGCCACTCTGATCTAGATAGTCCCCCACTGAGAGTCTCTTCACAGGAGATTCTAGACATGTCAGACTGACAATTAAAACTTAGAGCGTGGGTCGCCCAGGCCTGTGTTCCATCAGAAGTGTGTTTGAGATCAGACAATGGGGCAAATGGACAGAGAGGAGTTATGGTGGGTAAGGGGCACCTGGATTGCTGAAGTCTGGTGTGTGCATTCCAGGCTGGGGGAGAGGTGGGTTACAGAGGTCCTGGGTCAGAAAGGGCCATGCTTGAAGAGCATGTACGAGGCCCCGGGCGGGCGCAACGAGGGGGCGGATGATGTCTCACTGCAGCTTCACCAGGGCGATCCACAGGAAGCCATTGCCCAAAGCCCTGGTTTCCACAGTTCTCAGTTCTCAAGTTTCTATCGAGAGAGCACGGCATTTCATTGTAAGGGGACAGGAGCTCTGTAAATTTCTAATTATCCCAGATGACTGACCACATTTAACACAGCAGGATGCTGTGCAAATGCTGGCCTTTTTTATTGTTTAGGGAACAATGAGAAAATATACCAGGTTGACAGCACAGGTGCAACTCTACCTCAAATGTTTTGTTTTGTTTTGTTTTAAACAGGGTCTCATAATCATCCAGGCTGGCCTCGAACTTGCTGTGTAGCCAAGAAGGACCTGCTGGTCCTTCTGCCTCCTCCTCTTCCTGATGCTCGGCTTTCATCACCACATTTGGTTTATATCAATGCTGGAAGGGGGTCTAACCCAGGACCTAGGGCAGTTCTCAACCTTCCTAATGCTGCAACCCTTTAATACAGTTCCTCAAGTGGTATGATGCCCAAGCATAAAATTATTTTCAGTGCTATTTCGTAAGTGTAATTTTGTTATGAATCATAAGGCAAATACCTGTGTCTTCTGATGATCTGTTGGGGACTGGCCTAGGGCCTGCCAGGCTGGTCTGTGTTCTGGTTTTAAATTTACCTCGTTGCTGGGAGATGCATTGGCTGGTGGGGAGACGAGGGAGCAGGCAGAGCATTGAGGGACCACTGACGTTTTCCCGGCAACAGGTGGCTAGGGTTACGGTAGTTCCCGTGGCTTCCTCTGCAGGGCGGCCCCAGCGCTGTCCTCCGGGAACAGTTCTCACCCTGTCTCCCCCCTGCAGGTCCATGAAGCTCATCTACCAGGATTCAAGGGTGTTTGAAGGCATCCCCACTTACCGCTTCACGGCCCCCAAAACTTTGTTTGCCAACGGGACCGTCTACCCACCCAACGAAGGTTTCTGCCCGTGCCGCGAGTCCGGCATTCAGAATGTCAGCTCCTGCAGATTTGGTGAGTGTCTTGACCGCACTCCCCACCTCCAGGCTGAGGCGACAGGGTGGTACCAGGATTTTATCTGCTGCCAGCTCGCTCTCCCATTAATCTCTGGTCTCTGCACGCCTGATGACCTCAGTGCTGCAGATAGGGAGCGAAAGGTAAGCGGGGAAGATAACGCCATCCTGATAAACGTCCCACCAGCGTGCGCTATCCACGTTGCTCCGAAGTCCGAAGGGTCCTGCCCTGAGGTTGAGATTCTGAGAGTGGGCACTGGCACTGATTCTTGGCCATGGAGAGGAGTCTGCCCTCATCCCTTTTCCTGCTTTTCCTTTCTTTCAACCTAACATCCAGATTGAGATTGGGTAGGGCTGCGTGGCCCAAGTTAGCTTCTCACTGGCATTCTCCCTGCTTCTGCCTTGTGAGTCCCGGGATGGTAGACGCATACCCCAACACCAGATCCCCCCTCCAAAATAAAAACAAACAAACACTTCACTCTATGATCCCCTCCTCTATCCAACTCTTACAGTTTTCAGGACTCCAGAGACTAGTTGGATTGGGGCCACTGTGAGACTAAAGAATCTAATGACAGCCTGGTCTGGAGCCTGGTGGCTGTGGCTGTTAACTTCTTTGCTCACTAAGGTGGGTGGGTGGGAATGTCCCCTGGGGCCATTCACCTGCTGGGGAACAAGGGCTTGGCAGAATCTGTCCTTCATTCAAACTAGCAACTCTCTTGTTGTGTAAAACTGTCTTCAGCCGAGTTGGGTGTGAATCTCAGTGCTGGCTGTGTCCCCCTGGCATCTGCTCTGAGTTCTAATCCTGTGCCAGACCCTGCCGTGCCCCACCTCTGTTGCTCAATTTGGATACTTGGGTGTCAGCTCCATGCCAAACCCCTCACCCCTCACCTGTGGTCAGGCTCAGGCAGCTCCGGGTACCTCCCACGCACCCTTTCTCCTTCATATTCAGCTTCTCCCCCAGTCTGCCACCGTGGTCCCCTCCGTAGCTTGCCAGCTCATATTGCACCAGACGTAAGTCAAATTGAAATGACAAGTCTCCTGTGTCGAAATCCTCTCAGAGGCCCTCTCTGGTCTTCTGCCCCCTCTGTCCCTCCAGCCATTCTCTGTTACATTCTCTTTGTGCCTGCCCATGGCTGTACATGTTATTTAATCCTTCTCTGCCTGTCTCCTTCCTGGACTGCAAACCCAGTGTAGTAGCTGTTCACAGACTGTTGAAATATGCAGAGACGGAGGCATGCCTGAACTAGAATCTAGAAGGCTTGAAGCCTGGTGGCAGCCTGAGTCTGGTGGCTTCTCTCTGGCTAGGAAGAGGAGAAGCCAAAAGATGACAGATCAAAGTCTGGGATTTTCCTGGAGCCTACCAGGTCGTGTCTCCCCTTCCCCCGCCCCCTGCTGCTGTACAGGACCCTCACACGTCTGTAGCAGGCGCCTGGCCTAACTGGGAACTTGTTGGTTTTGAGCTTCTGAGGCAGTGCCCTTCATGGGCATGGGGTCCAGGCCTTACCTGTGGGCAGGAAGTTTCATACACAACCCCGGTTCTGCCTTCCCCTCTGTGAGTGGCTGAGTGATTACTCCTTGAAGCAGCAAGCATCTCACGGCTTGCTCCAGTTCGTCCAGCTACGATCTAGTCACTGAGGCTGACACATAGCCATGTGGCCGCAGGAACCGTGACAGGCCCACATCCCGCAGAGCTCTGCTGACAGAGACAGCATTTCAGCTGTGCCAAGATACAGTGTGCCTGTATCTGTAGCTTGTCCTTTTTTTTTTTTTTTTTTTTAGGGGGTGGGGTTGGGGAGTATAAACATGCATGTGCACAGGAGCTGTGTGCAGGCATGCTGTGCATGGAGGCCAGAGGTGGGTGTCTTCCTTAATCACTCTCTGCTTTAGCTCAGTCACTCTCTATTTATTTATTTTTTGAGACAGACTCTGTCACTAATCCTGGACCTTGCAAGCTCCAGGGATCCACCTGTCTCTGCCTCCCAGCACTAAGGTGTTTTTTTGATAGAGTTTCTCTGTGTATCCTTGGCTCTCCTGGACTCTCTTTGTATACCAGGCTGGTCTCCAACTCACAGAGATCCACCTGCCTCTGCCTTCCTGAGAGCTGGGATCACAGGCATGTGCCACTGTGCCCAGCCACATCTGGTTTTCTATGTGAGTCCTGGAGACTTGAATTCGGGTCCTCATGCTTGCACGGGAGGCACTTTCCTGACTGAGCCATTTTCCCTGACCCCTAAAGCTTGCTCTAATGAGGCAAGAATAAGAAAGGGGAAGAGGGACGCAAAGGATAGGGAACACAGCCCTGTGGCCACCAACAACCCCACAAAAGAGGCAGACCTCACAGGACCCAGCGTCTTCCTGCTTCTCCTGCCCACTGGCCTGACTTTTGGCTGGCAGCTCTCTGCCTGGCGTTAGTCTTTATGTAGATGGAGTCATGATGTCTGTTCTTCCCTCTCACTCTCCGACGCCACTCCTTGTCACGTGGATATGGTCTATCTGCAAGATGGGGTGGTGATTGAGTTTGACCTGTGATTTGTTGGGTGATGTTCCATGGTGGGCATAGCTCTGCCTGCCTTACCCCTTCCTGGCTCATGGAGCTCTCTCTTGGCATTTCACTGTATCAAGGGCGGTTCTAGGACAGTCTTGCACATGCTGCTGGGGTGCACCAGAGTCCACACTTCTGTGGCATTTTATCTGAAGAGAAAGAATGCACATAGGTTTCCCTTCTCGGTCACAAGAATTTCTTGGACTCAGGACTCCCCACGACTCATCTTCCTGTCTTGGGAGCACCTTGGAGCTTTCCTGAAGTGCACCTTAATCACAGCTGGGGTAATCCTGAGCAGTTAAGTCTGGATACATGGGTCATAAAGCTATAAATTAATTATGCTTATTGCCCGGGTGCGTCTCTCTGTTTGTAATTTATATATATATAAAAAAGATGATGATGATGAAACACATCTGCTATTAGAAAGCCACATGGCCTGTGTTGGAAAGCAGCAGGCCCGTGTTGGAAGCCATGACACTGTTAGAATCTGTGCCTCCCAGGTCTGGTTAAGTGGCAGCTTTCACCTTCCCCAGATTCGTGGTGTCCCTCCCATAGAAATGGGGTTCTGGTGTTTGCTGGTGTCTCCATTCACAGCTTGGATGGGAGGATGGACAGTGTTTTCCAAAATGAAGGCAAATGCGAGGTGACTTTAGAGGGTTCATGGATGTGACATTAGGCTTCTGGGATTAAACAGGCAGGCATCTCTGCTCTGTTATGTTTTAACCCTGGAATTGTGTTTTCACGAGGGATTGAAGGCCTCCTGAGGGTCACCTACCTGTCTTTCTGACAGGACCAGCTATCTCTCTGGAGTGTCGAAGTTTCTAGGATTCACCTGAACTCTCAGTGACCCTTGCTCTCTGCTGCCTCTCTGCCCACATGTACCTGCTAGCTAGGGCATTTGTCTGCCACCCTGGCACATGGGCAACCTTCTCGTGTTGGACACCTGCATTTTAAGATGGCCGTGACAGCCGGTTTAGTAAACTGTTGTGTCGTGCGTGGCTCAGGATGTCCCAAAGGGAGGATCACAGGGACCAGAGAATGAAGGGTGTTTGGGAACCCAAAAGGGCAAGGGATGGCACAAAGATCAAAGCCCCACACTGAAAACATCCTGGCCTTCATTCTCAACCCGTACTTGAACCTGAGGCCACAGGCTACATGTAAGCACCAACTCTGAAGAAGAAGGGGCTTCAGCAGGGAGCGTGGAGTTTCAGGTTCAGAGATCCACCTGCTTCTGACCCCCAATTAAAGGAGTATGCTTTCCTGTGTGGCTTTGGGGTGTTTTTTTAAAGATTTATTTTTCATTATGTAGTGTTTGCTTGTGCACATAAGCGCAGGTCACCAGAGGTGTCAGATCCCAAGCAGCAAGAGAGGAGGCTCTGAGCCGTCCGGTCCTCGTAACTGCTGAGCCACCTTTCCAGCACCAAGGTTTTCCTTGTTTAGTTTTAGAGTTCCTGATAAAAAACCACAGTGCGGCCACCTTCAATGGACCTGTTGCCCTGGAGCCTCTTGTGGTCTCCTGAGGGAAGCTTGTAACTCACCCATCAGGCCTTTGCACTGAGGCGGCTAGGTTAAGCCACTTTGCTTTTTGGTGGCAAGGTCCTGCCTCAGGGTCCTGGGTGGGAATCTCTTGGCAGTACTGTCCCGTCCCCTCCTGTGGATGTCAGAGACCCGCTCACGTGCACCCGTGAGCTACAATGCCGACAGAAATTCAAATTCCGCTTCCATTCTCAAACTCACATGACCGTAATTTTCCTTTCCAGCCTCATCTCCCATGATTCCCCTGTGCACCTCCAGCCCAGGGGCTTGAATCTCTGCCTCTGGGTTCTTACCTCTGCCACACTCATACCCGGAATGCCTTTCCCTTGCCTGGCAGCAGCTGCTCTCTCCCCTCCTCTGCCACCCCCGCCACCGGAATCAGCCACGCTGGCTCCATCCACCCTCCCAGTGTCCCGTGCCCACAGTGAAGGAACGGTTCTCCATACCCCCGCACCAGTGCTCACATCTTGTTAACGCCCCCACAGACTGTTTAGGTCTGTTTCCTTGTCCCTTTCCCCTTGGCGCCCAGCCAGGCCAGTGCGGCAGTCTGCCTTCTGACTCCTCCCTCTCTCTCCTCCAGGTGCGCCTCTGTTTCTGTCCCACCCTCACTTCTACAATGCAGACCCCATCCTGTCGGAAGCTGTACTCGGTCTGAACCCTGACCCAAGGGAGCATTCCTTGTTTTTAGACATCCATCCGGTAAGCTCTGCTCCCTGCGAGACAGCCGGTTCTGCTAGCTGCTGTCTCCCCCAGCAACCTTCCCTACTCCCACAAGCACAGAGCTGGCTCAGACTGGGCCAGGGGAGCCCGGTTCCTCCCACAGTGGCAGCTTCTAGAACTTCGAGCCAGTAAAGGTCTTACTTTACCCCAATTCCAGAGTTCAGTGATGTTATTACTTTTTTATTGGGGCCTATAAAAAAGATATAAGATAGTAAATTAATTAAGAAATATCAGCTGGGATGTCTCCTGCAGCAGAGATATCCTTGACGGTGTCAAGACACTAAAGACATCAGTGCAGGCCACAGCGTCTCAGAGAAATCAGGGTGAGGAATTTGTCCTGCCTTAACTCCTGTCCACCAGCCAGGGCCAGGAGGATGACGCTCACACGGGCCCTCTCTGCCTCTGGCCACTGTAGGATGTGTGCAGTCAGGCTGATGTCTTCATCATTACCTTGGGAGCCCTCTAGGCTCCTAGCCTGCGTGGACACCTGTGACACCCTGAATGCATTTTGTAAAAAAAAAACAAAACAAAACTCTTTTGTTTCACTGTGTAGAGATGGGAGCCCAGGCCTCACATTCTGAGCTGAGCCTCCAGTTGGCTCTGAGCTTGCAATCCTCCTGCCTCGGTCTCCAAGTGCATCTTTGCACCTGGATCACAGCTGAGAGTTACTGCGGAGGAAGGGTAGGAAGGCGAACTGGCAGAGAGGGTGGGCACATGGGAGGAAGGTATCTGACTCCCAAGCAAAGAACCCAGCATGTAGGTGTTTTACAACAGGAAAGTTCCTCAGGATAGGGGCCGGGTGTTAACTGGGGACCTGCCCTCCATGGGGCAGATCTGTGCCCCAGGCTCCCAGACGATGAAAGTATCTGGTATTAACTGCCTAGTTTATGCAAATGGTTGTGGCACAGTGAGGCCAACCTCCTAGCTTAGGGAATGAAGGAACCCCTGGAACTCACATTCCAAGACTCACACTGGGTGCCTACCCTGGCAGACTTCCTGGAGAGGGTCACCCAGCCCACCCATGGTGGATCTGTGTGCATGGTTATGACACCTGTGCCTTTGTCAGAAAGTCATATTCAGTTTCTGGAGGCCTTTGCCCAGTTTCCCTTTGCCCTAGGGGCAGGAGGAGCCTGGGTGTGCTGAGCTCAAAGCAAAGGCGATGTCCTTGCTCCCTAAGTGGGTGGTACTGAGCCGAGAGGCGGCCGCCTGTCATCCTTGCAAGAGTCTCATGACCTGGGCAGGGTTAACCGCCTTCTCAGCAGAGAGATAGTCACCAGAGTCCTACTCCCCATTCTGGAACCTAATGCCGAGGTCTCCTTTCACCAACCTTTTCTTATTTCATTCTAAAACCCACAACCTTATATCCCTCCTCGCTGTCTTCTGCTCCAGGTCACTGGGATCCCCATGAACTGTTCCGTGAAGTTACAGATGAATCTCTACATCAAATCTGTCAAAGGTGTTGGGTGAGTTGGGTAGGGCCACAGCTTCTGAAGGCATCAGGGGCCAGGAGGCTTCATTGGTGGGTGCAGGCATGGCATGGGACAAGGCAGGACTCAAGCTATAGGACTCATCCACCTCTCTCTTCCCTGTAAAGGTATCTTTGCTTTGGTTGGAGACCCAGCCTGCACCCTGACGTTCCTTCTTCAGTCCCCCTTTCCTAAGGTCTCTTCTCCCATTAGCCAGATTGGTCGGTCCACACTGCCTCCCATAATAGAATGGCCACAGAATAGATTTGCTTGCTTATGTCTGTGCACCATGCGCATGCAATGCCCACGGAGGCCAGAAGAGGGCCTGGGATCCCGACCTAGAGTTACAGATAGTTGTGAGCCCCTTTATGGATGCTGAGAATTGAACCTGGGTCCTCTGGAAGAGCAGCCAGAGCTCTAAACCACTGATCTATTTTCCTCCATTCCCTAGATTTACTTTATTTTTAATTATGTGCAGTGAACAGAACGAGACTAGTGAGGCTTCTGCCCCATTCTGTGCTTGCCAGGCAGAAGCTTGGTAAGCAGAGTCCAGCCATGGGGCTACCGGCTGGTCACCCCTCGGGGTCACAGATCAAATGCTTGGGAACCACTCAGAAGGATGTGATTGAGGAAAAGGTGGACTCCTGGCTTGAGCGGAATGAAATCAGCAAGGCCTGCAGGTCTCATACTCTGAGCCCAGCCCTGACCTTCTGTGGGGAAAACTGAAGCTAGGACTCACTTGACTCAGCCAGCTCCGGTACACGCACGTGTGCGCGCACACACACACATACACTCCCACACATATACCATGACTTCATGCATGCTGGAAAAGCATTCTTTCACTGAATTATACCCTGCCACCTTCTTTTCACTTTTTATTTTGACACGGGTCTCACTAAAATTGTCCGGGTTGCTCTTGAACTCGATTGATAGCACATCATAGCCCTGAACTTGGAAGGAGTCCCAACCATTCAATTTGGCTCTAGAGACTGGAGGCCAAAGCGGGCCATCTATGGGCTTGAGCACCTGCGGTCAGCTCCCAACATTGGTTTGTTCTACTGCCTAGAATACTCTTGAGAATCATTATAGACTTATGGAGAGGTGGCAGAATGCAGATCCTTGTTCCCTGTCCCCAGCGCCCTCAGCGCTGTCAACTGGTACCGGCAGTAGCCGTCACAGGAACCGAAGTCTAGTGCAGTGGTAGTGCTTAACCCCATCTCTTCCGCCTCTGCTTCAGGATGCAGTCTGTCACCCCACCCCTCCCATCCTTGTCTCTGTGTGTGTGTTTGTGTGTGTGTGTGGGGGGTGTTTCATGCACACTTTTTTTTTTTTCTGAGACAGGATTTCTCTGTGTAGCCCTGGCTGCTTGGAACTCACTCTGTAGACCAGGGTGGTTTTGAAGAACTCAGAGATCCACCTGCCTCTGCCTCCCAAGTGCTGGGATTAAAGGTGTGTGCCACCACACCCCACTTCATGCACACTGTGTTCACGTGCACTGAGGAAAGAGGGTGCCATGGGTCCTGCTCTCTCCCTCTCTACCTTCTTCCCTTGGGACGGGGTTTGTCACTGAAGCCTCAGCCGTCCTCCTGACTCTACCCAGTTCAGCTCCAGGGTCAGAGGCTCAAAGCCACACACAGCTTTCAGTCCAGATTAGGGGATCTGACCTCAGGTTCATATTCGTGAGTGGCAAATGCTTTGTCCACAGAACTCTGGGGTATGTTAAAGGACTTGCCGGATCTGGACCTGTGTCTCGGGATCACGTTTGACTGTAGACAGCAGCAGATGCAGCCGCCCAGGCTGCAGAGAATGACACTCATTGTTTATTTTTTATTTTTCAGGATGTATTTTTTTATGTCTTTTATGTATGAGTGCTCTATCCGCATGTATGCCTTGCATGCCAGAACAGGGCATCAGATGCCATTATGGGTTGCTGTGAGCCACTGTGTGGTTGCTGGGAATTGAACTCAGCAGACCGTGCTCTTAAACACTGAGCCAGCTCTCAGCCCAGTTTTTAATTGCAGTGAGTGTGTGTGTGTACGTGTGTGTGTGTGTGTGTATACAGGTGTATGCCACAATGCACATGTGGAAATCGGGACAACTTTTGGGAGCCTGTTCCATCTCGCGGGTCCTGGGAATAGAATTCAGGTCGTCAGGCTTGGCAGAAGCACCTTCTCTGCTGAGCCTAGACACTCTCCCTTAGTGTATTTTTTGAATCCGGGTTTTATGTAGCCCAGGCTGTCCTGGAACTTGGCTAAGGCTAGTCAAGTGTACCGAGCTCCTGCCTTCCAGGCTCCCCTACATCCTTCTGTCCCATTTTCTTGTGACGTGTTTTGGATTGAACCAAGGCCTTGTTCATGATAACCAAAAGCTCTACCACTGATCAGCATGACACCCCAACCCCAGGCATAGTTTCCATTCTCAGGGTCACCTTTGGTCACTCACTTTGCGCCCCTTGTTTCCAGACAAACAGGGAAGATCGAGCCTGTGGTCCTGCCGCTGCTGTGGTTTGAGCAGGTGAGGCTCTGAGGGCAGTAGAGAGTGTGTGTTTGTGAAGGGGAGGGGAGTCTGCATGTTATCCGAGGCAGGTAGGAGAGGCGCAGGCCTGGCTTGTTTATTTTATTTAACTTTATTTCGCTTTGATGATAATTTCTGGTACCTAAATTTAGTTATTTGTATGGCTGTTTTGCCTGGATGTACGTATGTATGTATATATGTATGTGTATCACGTGAATCCCTGGTACCCATAAGGCCAAGAAGAGAGCATCGAATATTTTGGAACTGGAATTGGTAGTTGTGAGCCACCAAGTGGGTTCTGGGAACGGAGCCTGGATTCTCTCGAAGAGCAGCCAGTGCCCTTAACTACTGAGCCAATTTCAGAGTTTGTTAATGACCCCTGAGGGTCAAGTTCACTTCCTCTTTGTCTAAGCAATGCAGGAGTTCAGCATCGGGCCACCATACAGGCCTCGTGATCTTTCTCCAGGCCCTTCAGATGCTAAGACTAGGTTTTAACGGGTGAATGAATGTTGCACCAGGAGCTTTGGGACCATATCCACGCCTATTGGCCAGTGCATTATCACATGGTCGTGCCAACGCAAGGGCGTCTGGGAAATGTAGTTCTTTTTTGAATATCTAGCAAAGACCCCGGCCTGAGACTCTCTGTTCTGAGTTTGGGAAGGATGAGAAACAGGGGGGAGGGTCGAGACACAGAGGGAGGGTCCCCGGGGATGGACAGCCTGGCCCTCCTCACCCACCTGCCCCTCCGTCTGTCCGTCTGTCCTTCTGCAGAGTGGGACCATGGGTGGCGAGCCCCTGAACACATTCTACACGCAGCTGGTTCTGATGCCCCAGATTCTTCACTATGCCCAGTATGTGCTGCTGGGGCTGGGCGGCCTCCTGCTGCTGGTGCCCATCATCTACCAGCTGCGCAGCCAGGTAAGTGGACGGGACGGCCCGGTGCAGGACTCTGTGATCCGGTTTGTCTCACGCAGCCAGCTCTCAATCTAGCTCCTCTCGCATCCTGTACTGACTCTTGTCTACCTGTCCTAGAAGGCCCCGGATGCTCCCCGGTGGGTGCTAGGCTGAGACAGGTACTCAGTCGTTTGACCAGCAAGTGGAACAGGCTCTGTGAAGTGCCTGCTGGAGGTAGAGGTGAGGGGCTGGGGGCTGGCCTGGTCAGAGAAAGCAAACAAAAGCCAGGTTAGACCAAACAGAAAAGGTAATTTTTACCTACCGAAAATGCGATGGGCCAGCTGGGTGTGAGATGGAATGGGAGGAGCAACGTGTGGGATCCTGAATTTAAATTTTCTAAATCAAGAGAAACAAGTGAAATTAGTTATAAATTTTATTTAACCCAAATGTATCAAAATACGGGGTTGAGGTTTTAAATCACTGATAGCGTGCTTGTTCAGCAAATGCAAGGCCCTGCACTCTTCAACACTGACAGAAAAAAACACCAACCTGTAATCCCAACACTTGCGGAGGCAGAGGCAGGGGGATCTCAGTGAGTTCCAGGCCAGCCTAGTCTATTTACAAAGTGAGTCCAGGAGAGCCAGGAGTACACAGAGAAACCTTGTCTCAAAAAACCCAAACCTTTAACAACAACAAAAAACAAACCACAATAAAAAATGATCAAAAGATGAGAGAGAGAGACAGAGGGAGAGAAAGAGGAGGAGGAGGTCTGCAGAGGTGGCTCAGTGGTTAGGAGCACTCACGGCTTGCTAGAGGACCCAGGTTCGAATCCCTAGCACTCACTTGGTGGTTTGCGGCCATCTGTAACCCCAGTTCCAGGAAATATAACAGTCACGCACACGGTGCACATGTATCCATTCAAAAGATCCATACACATAATGTAAAATAAATACATACATATTTTAAAAGGAGAGAAAGCATGCAATCAATACAAAGGATACAAAGGCTCTCTCAATTCTTTTTCCAGATTTAATTTTTGAAATCTAGTGACCTTGTCATCCCAGCATTCGGGAAGGAGGTTGAGGCAGGAGGATCTGAAGTTCAAAGTTACATGTAAAGTATAAGGCCAGCCTGGGCTACATGAAACCTCGTCTCCGAAAAAAAAAAAATTCAAGTTCAGAAAAGAATAGTATGGTTTAGACAGGCTAGGGGTGACCTACATAAGGAAGGAAGCAAAACTGAATGAAAAAATGTAACCCCAGGGCACGCAGCCACTAAAAGCAAGGCGCAAAGTGGAGGTAACTAGAACTGGTTCCTTTCTAGCCGAAGGGCCACATATCCACTGGTGATGAGAATTTTTTTTTTCTGAAGCCCTGTCTGTAGATCTTGGGGTTACAACATTGAGCAGAACATACAGTTTCATGATGAGGTCCCTTCACATGGTGCTGGTAGCTGTAGTTTATGAGGCCAGCGTAGTTGGGGACAAAATGATGGTAAGCTGTGATGACAGGGGTCAAGGGCCAGCCACAGGGTCCCACCTGAGATGTCCTGGGGCCACAGGGCCTGCTTTCTTGCCTGCCTGGTTGGGGGCCCTTCACACCTGCTCTTGCTCCAGTCTGTCCGCTGGCTTTCTTTCTTAAGGTGTGCTTGCTTGCTGTTGGAGGATCAGATTTCCTCTTTACTCGCCAGCACTCCACTTCTCTTTCCAAGCACGGGCCCGGGTCTCCTGTCATCTCCAAGGGGTGTCCGGGGGCCTCAGGCTCTCCCTGTTGATTGTAGTGTTACAGACGTCATGGTCTGGGCTTCCAGCCTGGTGTCCCTCTTCCCTCCTGCTGCCCGGTGAGAGCTGGGCCAGCCTCTTCCAGTCAGCCCTTGGAGGGAACGAGATGAGGAGTCCAAAAATGGAAATAGGCTGCTCACTGTACCTCAGGGTCTGGGGTAAAGGCTGCTAGCCCTCGGGTTTCATCAGAGCCAAAGGAGCAATCCACCCCCCATCAGCCTTGCTCTAACAAAGCTAGTTCCCGTGTGTGTGTGTGTGTGTGTGTGTGTGTGTGTGTGTGTGTGTGTGGAGAGAGAGAGAGAGAACTCCACGGACCCAGGGAAGTGGCTAAATGAGAGACTGTACTCAGCAGGCCGCAGGTCACAGGTTTAGGCCCCACCAACCTAGACCAGAGAAATCCAAACACTCGCCAGGCCTGCCCTGCTATGGCCACCTCCGCTGCTTGCTTTCCGTCGGTGGCGCTCCCCGATGCCCTGCTTGCCGGCCTTCCAGGGCTGTTCTCCTCATGGTGTGGGGTGGAGGACTGAGTCTGCAAGCCTGTGCTCTTGTGTCCCTTCACTTCTCCTGGGGGGACCCAGGGACTCCCCCAGTGACACAGCACGGAATATAAACTAGCTTGGTTGTCTTCCAGGAGAAATGCTTTTTATTTTGGAATGGTAGTAAAAAGGGCTCGCAGGATAAGGAGGCCATTCAGGCCTACTCTGAGTCTCTGATGTCACCAGCTGCCAAAGGCACGGTGCTGCAAGAAGCCAAGCTGTAGGTGCGTACCGGTAACCCCGCCCCACCCCACCCTGCCTGTGGCCAGCAGGCCCTGTCCACCCTCTCCACCCGTAGTACCTGCCTGGGTGTCACTCACATGGAGGGCCACCCTCTCGCTCCCCCTGGGTCCTCTCCTGCCTCACTTTCTTGGACCTTCTTTGGTCGGTGACTCTTATTAACAAGATCCTGTTAGAAGAAGAAGGTTAGCCGAGTGTGGGGACACACACCTGTCATCCCGGCACTCAGGGAGCCAGAGGCAGGTGGATCTCTTGAGTTCAAGGCCAGCCTGGTCTATAAAGTGAGTCCAGGACAGCCAAGGCTCCACAGAGAAACCCTCTCTCAGGAAAAAAAAAAAAATAGCCGAAGTTGCTTCTTAGTGGTCCATCCTGTACTGTTTGCCAAATGCAGGTCTCTGGGCAGCCTGCAGCCCAAGGGGTTTGAAAACTGTATTTCTCTGAACCTCAAAGGGTCTAAAAGAACCACTGGCTCCAGTCTGGAATAAGTTACTGAGAATGAGGAAATTTAAGCATTGGTTGAGTGCCAGGTGTATACTCAGCCTGGGCTGGAGAGTAGGATTGCCAGGCTGAGCACACAGGGTGCACTCTGAATTTAGATCAGTTACAGGGTCTGCCCGGTACAGTCGCTCACCCCTGATTCAGGTATCGCTGGCATCCTGGATTACCTTGGGGATCCAGGCCAGCATCCTCTGAGAACTCCAGGCCCTGTAGGGCTGAGGCACTGAGCCCTACAGGGTGTGTCCCTGCCTGGGAAGTGACAGGAAGAGCTATGGACCCCGCAATTTGGGGTTAGCAGAAGTGAGTCTGAGTCTCGCCCCAGCAGAGAACTGCTATTTCAGCTTCTGAGCCAGCTTGGGTGTGAATGCTTCCTGGGAGGGGGTTCCTGGGCTCCTGGAGGCCAGCTGGCTCCTTCCAGTGCTGCCTGCAGTCCGAGGAGGAGAAACTTAAACAGAACTCTGGTGGGTGTGTGACTGTCCTGGAGGGCGCCACCTCCCTGCAGGAGGAAGGAAGGCAAGGTTTCCATGTGTCTCTGGAGCTGAGGAAGAGTCCTGGTCCGGTGCGGGAGGGGACCTTAGTGTTGGGTCCTGCTGCCTTCCAGCTACAGTGCCCTCTGCCCGTGATGTTTGGTAATGCCCAAGGGCAGGTAAGGCATTCCCAGGAGACTCCCAGTGGCAAATGCAGGCTCCAAGCAGAGACTCAATAGTTTAGCCAGATGAAGCCCATAGCCACACAGTCATAGCCCTTTCCGGATCCCAATAGAACGAATGAAACTGGGGTTCCCCCTTTACTGTCCCAGCCTGGTCCGGCCCTCGTTTGCCTTCAAGATTCCCTTAGGCTACAGAGGGTAGCTTGAGTCCCACTTCAGGGGACACCCTAACCCTGGCCATGTGCTAGAAAGAGCAGTGCCTCCAACCACCAGCTTCAGCACGTGGAGTAGACACGTGGGTCCTTGCATAGGGCCTCACCCTACCCACTGCCTGGCTAAGTGAGGGTTGCCGAGGCCCCACACTTGGCCTTGCACCTGGGTGTGGGGGTGGCCCCCAGGGGCTGCTGCTGCTTGCTGGAGAAGGACGACACTAGCCCAAAGGGTATTATTATACGAATAAGGTCCCTCTGGGCAGCTGGGCGTGGCTGCAGGGGGAGGGGTGTGGGCAGGCAGGGTGGGCAGCATGGCCAGGTGGTGGGAACAGAGTGGACAGCTGCACAGAGTGGCCTTCAGAGAAACGCTTCAAACCTCTGCTTCTCCTCGGTCTGTCTCCCATTCTAAAGTCTCCTCTGTCAAACCTACTGTGGGAGCAGGGACAGAGGAGGGGACATCTGCCCAGCTGCCCTGGGCCGCCCAGGGCCTTGCAGCTTTGTTGTGTGTGTTCTCCTTGGGAAAGACCAGCCACAGTCAACTCTCCTTTTGCTCTCTGGCACGCTGGGTCACACACACTGGCTTTGAACTTACGGCCATCCTCCTGCCTCAGCCTCCCGAGTGCTGAGATTCCAAGCATACACCACGGCCCTGCCTTGTGCCCTCACCTTTACTTTTACTTTGGGCTTTCTGCTGTTTGTTCGTGGGGTCTGGGATTGAAGCCAGGGCCTTTTGCTTAGTGTGTTCCACCTCTGAGCTTCTCCCCCAGCACCCCCCATTTTTTTTCTTCCGAGTGAGACTTTCTCACATGCTGGGGTGCTGTGGCTTATGCGTGGGAAGACCGACTTTGGTCCAAGGAGAGAACACCTTCCCCGCCACCCCCCAGCCCTCCGTCTCTGTCTGCCCTGCAGTTTTCTTCCATGTTGCAGGGTTCAGTGGAGCTGGGGTGTGGGGGTAACAGCACCTGTGTCCCAGCGGGGGAGGGATGGGCTGCAGGGCTGCCTGTGTTCTTCACCCTGCCTTCTATTCATTTCCTTACATTGGGAACACTTTTCAAGTTGGAGAGACAGCGGAGCCATCTTTTCCTGTTCTTTACCTTTTTTCTTTCCCGACATCCTACGGTGCCTAAGGCCCAGAGGCCACCACTGCAGGGGTCTGGTGGGAGGGTGCCTCTCACCCCCCACCCCAACAAGAGCCAGTTTTAACAGCTGATCCTGGCCTGTCATGTGACAGTATTTCAAACATGTTCTCCTGTGGGCAGACATTTAGGCCATTTCTGGTTTCCCTTTGTGACAGTGTTATACACCCACACCGGACCCTGGCGTGCCAGTCTCTCTGGCCTCAGTTTCCCCATCTCTAAAGTGAGGGGATGAAACCCAGTGACCTACAGGACTGAGGAGTCCCCGTGTATAGGGGCATGGCATCTCTGAGTCCATGGCAGACAGTGCTGTGATGTGGGCAGGAAGTGGGTCCCGTGCTGGTGGGATTCGGGGTGGGAGCGGGACAGGTCGGCCAGGCAACATGACAGGCTGCTGACCCAGCTTCTTTTTTCCTCTACAGGGTCCCAAAGACAACGTGAGCCCCCCAAACCTGATAGCTTGGTCAGACCAGCCACCTAGTCCCTACACCCCACTTCTTGAGGACTCTCTCAGCGGACAGCCTGACAATGCCACAGCCTGAGCCCCCCAATGTCACATGTATCCACACATTACACACACGCCCAGGCGTGTGCAAAAACACTCAGGGACCAGGGACAGACCTGCTGCTGAGCACGCCTGTTGGGCCACAGGCGCTTGCTCCTAAGTGTCCTGTGAGCAAGGCTGTGGGAACTACAACTCCCATCCTACCCCTCCCGTGAGGAGCTGGCCCTGCCTGTGCTCTTGACTTCACTCTGCCCTTGTCTTTCTCCACCGGGCTCAGTTCCCGCAGAGGATGGATCTGTCACTCCTAGGGGCTGGGTGTGCATCGGCCGTTTGTGTCAAGGCCAGGCACACAGTTCCAGGCCCTGACGGGTCTGCACACACTCTGGAACTATACCTGGCCCTTTCCCTCTGGTCTCTGCTATGTCACCTAAACACTGAATTGTCCACTTTAAAGTGGCCAAGGTGGCAGGTCCCTGAGGGTCCTTAGTTTTCAGGTATGGGGTCAAAGATAGAGAGGTATGGGCTGTCTGCCCCTGGCACCTGGCCCCCCGATGTCTGCTCTGGTGGCCTGGTGTACCTCCCCAGAGGGTAGGGGACAAGGATGCCCATTGCCCTGCAACTGCCCCTTTTTTTCTACTGGAAGAGAAATTTTATCATCTTTTCAAAGAAACTCATGATTGAAGCAATAAACCTTTTCACAAATTTAACACTGGCTTCTACGACTGTTTGCTGGGCGGGGCTGGGATTCCAGGAGCCATATCACTTATTCACTTATTCAGACCTGCCAGGCAAGTCTCCTGGTGTGAGCCCCGTTTTCCACCTCAAGCCTGATGTGGTATGTGGCTCAGATGCACAGGGACCAGGCTGGCTCTGCCCTCTCTCTGTCCCGTGAAGCCCTCTGGGTCTTCCTACAGTCAGAGCCCAGGGCTGGAGCATCCTTGTCATCCATGTGACAGACCTGGGAGGGGCTGGGGAAGGATTGGGATGTAGGGTCTAAGCTTTGCCCCAAGTTCAAGGAGTTATAAGGAAGGAATTGCCCCTGGTGTCCCTGGCTTAAAACCGTGAGCTGTGTGGTGGTGGCAATATTCTTCCATGCCTTTAATCCCAGTGCTCAGGAGGCAGAGGCCGGTGGACCTCTGTGAGTTTGAGGCCAGCCTGGTCTACAAAGCAAGTCCAGGAAAGCCAAGGCTACACAGAGAAACCCTGTCTCTAAAAATTAAAAAGAAAGAAAGAAAAAGAATTAAAGTCTGTTTTGTCCCTAAGGGACGTGTTAGGATATGGGCAGGAGACTTTCACTGTGAACACTGAATATACTGAAGATACTCTACTGTTTGTGGCGGGCTGCTCTGCTCCCTCTTTTAGAATTAATTTTGTTTATTATTGTGTGTGGGCCCACGCCGTGGCACACGTGTGCAAGTCAGGGGATGACCTGGAAGAGTTGATTCTTTTCTCACCATGTGGGTCCTAGGGGTTGAACTCAGTTCCTTAGGTTTGGCAGCAAGCTCCTCTACCTGGCTGAACCATCTCACTGGCCTGGCACTTCCTTTACAATTTTCACTGCTCTCTTCCTGCCCTGGACCCATTGAAAGGTTTCTGCCTCATACTATTCACTCCATTATACTATGCAACATACACATCTATATAAGGTGAATACTTTTATTTTTGTTTCTTAAGACAGGGGCTAGGGCTGGAGAGATGGCTCCGCACTTAAGAGCGCTGGCTGCTCTTTCAGAGGTCCTGAGTTCAATTCCCAGCACCACATGGTAGCTCACAACCATCTATAATGGGATCTGATGCCCTCTTCTGGCGTGCAGGTGCAGACAGAGCACTCATGTACATAAGAATAAATAAATACATCTTAAAAAAAAAAGACAGGGACTAGCTTTATTGGCCAAATTGTGCTAGAAGTCATCATCCCCCTGCCTCTGTGTCCCAAATGCTAGGATGGCAGATATACCCCTACCATATCCAGATTTTTTTCCCCCAAGACAGGGCTATTGGTGCTGTGTAGCTCTGGCTGTCCTAGAACTCACTCTGTAGACCAGGCTGGCCTCGAACTCAGAGATCCACCTGCCTCTGCCTCCTGAGAGCTTGGAGTACACCACCACTGCCATCCGGCTCAGATTTATTATTTCTGTGACTGGGAAGAGCCAACCTTTCTGCACTTTCCCAGGATGGTCATACACTTGCCGGCTCAAGGAATCCTCTGTCCTCAACTTTCTGCATGGCCGGGACCAGAGACAAGGCCCCTGTGCCTGGCTTCCTTGTGACTTTCCTGGCCTGGTGTCTGTGCCAGCTTCTACTGCTCCGCAGACAGGGGGCAGCAGTCACAGGCAGACATTCCGGGTCAGGAGTCCCGAAGCTCCAGCAGGCTGGGGCAGGCTGGCAGTGCTAGGCCGTTCCTCCCTGCCTGCCCTCTGTGTCTTCACTTGCATAGGTGTGTGGAAACTCACTTTTATACGTGTGTGGCCTGTGACCTCTTCCCACCGTAATCGTTCGCTGGTGTTACCCACAAACACAGCTCCTTCAGGTCTCCTGTCTGTGGATATGGGACTAAGTGAACTCAGCCCCTAACAGCCAACTGTCCAGTGCAGCCCCCTCAGCCTGTGTCATTTCTTCTGTCGGCCTTTGTTGACAGAAGATACTGTCCCAGGATGCCTTTCCTGGCCACACATAGTTTATGTAGTTTCCCATACGCAGACAGAGCCTGTGTACGCACTCACGTCTGTGGAGTTTAATGCACGGTCCTATCTGAGGACCCCCTGGTCAAGTGTGTACACAGGCTAGGGAATGGAGCTGGGCTCAGTGGCAGACTGTTCACCTAGCGCGTAAGAAGCTCCCATGAACCGGAAGCGAAGGTGTACACCTCTAAGCCCAGGACTGGGAGGTAGAGACAGGATGATCAGAAGTTCAAGGTCATCTTCAGCTACATAGTGAGTTCGAGATCAGCCTGGGCTACAACGTAAGACCCCATGGAAGGAGCAGGAGGAAGGAGGAGGAGCAGAAGGCAGGGGAGGAAGAGGAAGGAGGAGGCTGATGTGGTGACACACACCTCAAATCCCAGCACTCAGAAGACAAAGGATCTCTGAGTTCGAGGCCAACCTGGTCTACAGAGTGAGTTACAGGACAGCCAGGGTTACACAGAGAAACCCTGTCCCCCCAAAAACAAAACAGGGCCAAAGAGATGGCTCAGCAGTTAAGAGCACTGACTGCTCTTCCAGGGGAACCAGGTTTGAGTCCCAGCCCCCACATGGTGGCTCACAAACATCTGTAATTCAAGTCCTAGGGAATCAGACACCCTCCTCTGACTTGCACAGGCACCAAGAGCACAGACACACATGCAGGCAAAACACCCATACACATAGAATAAGAACAAAACAACAACAAAAAAAGCAAAACTTGGGGTTCAGGCATCACTTCCTCAGTGGCATCTTCCCACTTTACTGTGACCTTC
>CM053766.1:102867090-102954555 GCA_028658305.1 Pachyuromys duprasi
TTTTTTGTTGCTGTTGCCTTCTTCTTTTCCTTCTTCTTCTCCTTTCCTTTTCGATTTTTCAAAACAGGGTTTGTCTGTGTAGCCCTGGCTGTCCAGGAACTTTTTCTGTAAACCAGGCTGGCCCTCGAACTCAGAGATCCAGCTGTTTCTGCCTCCCAAGTGCTGGGATTAAAGGCATGTGCCATACCTGGCTTCAAGAATTTGTTTGAAGAGAAAGCCATGTGTCCATGAGATTCTGGACCAGTCTGGCCAGCGACACTCTGTGACACCCCGGAACATTGACACCCAGCCCTTAGGCGTGCAGGCCCTTCAGTAGCTCCTAGTTCTTTGGAGGGCCCTCTGTACCCTTGTCACCACTTCCTACGCTCCAGTGAGTGTGTGTCAGCCCTGGCCATTCTGCCTCATCCAGCCCTTACTTTCCTTAACTGCTCTGCCGTTGCCATACTGCCCCCTCTGAAGTCCTCCAGAGCTGGGTAATTATAACTGTCAACATGACACAGCATAGGATCACCCAAGAAGACAGGGTGAAGGAGAGATCCCTTCGGAAAGGGATTGCATAGGTCAGGCAGGCCTGTGGGCACATGAGTGAGTGTTTGCCTTGATCGTTAGCGGAAGTGGGAACACTTGCCTTGAATGTGGGCAGCACAATTCCCTAGGCTGGTTCCTGGCCTGTGTAAATAAGAGTGAGGGAAGATAGCTGAGCATGAGCAAGCAGAATGGGAGTGGTTGCTTCTCTCTGCTCTTGGCTGTGGATGGGAGGTGACCGGCTGCTTGACTTCCCCAAAATGATGGACGGCGACTTAAAACTGTAAGTCAAAAATATCCCTTGCTGCTTCTGTCACAGTAATAGAAGTGAGGCTAGGACACACTCCACTCATGATACACACACATACACACACGCCAACTGCTTACTTAATTTTTCCACCTTAGCACACCTGGAGTGCTTTTGTACCCCAGGTGATGCTAGAATGCTTCTCGATACTTGAGATTATAACTCTGCTTGCTGCAGTCCCCTCCCCCCAGCCCTGACCCAATGATGGAACCCCTGGTATGTGACCCCATGTCAACCTTCTCACAGGCTCACTGGTTCAGGGAATATCTGCCCAGAGGCTGCTGTCTGCTTGGCACCCGGGTCCTAGGGTGGGGTGCAGGTGGAAATGCCCGAACCAATGCCCTTCCTCCCAGAAGGCTCTGCTATCCTGCGGCCTGCAAGGGGCAGGGCTGAGTCTCACTTAGCCACCCCTTCCCACTTCCTTCCGTATAAGACAGTACACCTAAGAGGCAGAGACAGGGCATCAGGAGCTCAAGGAATAACTGAGCTATGTATAGCGAGCTAGAGGCCGGTCTGGGCTTCCCGAGACTCTTGTCAGCCAAAGCAAACTGAAATGAAGCCAGGCTCATCGGTACACTCCTCTCACCCCAGCATTCAGGAGGCTGAAGCCGGAGGATTTGTGAGTTCTAGGCCAACCTGGGCTAAGAGTGAGGCCCTGCCTCACACACACACACACACACACAAACCTTAGTGAGCAAAAGCTAGAGTCTCCGCAGGGGGTGGACCAGCCAGGGAGGTGGGGAACCAGCCTGGAGTTCCTGCTTGGTGGCTCACTACCCGGTCATGCTTTCATCTGTCCCTGGAGGAGTTGGCCAGGCTGTCGCTGGCTTTCATATGTGGCCTGGGCCTTCTGTTCTTCACGAAGCTACTCGGGAGCCTTTCCAAGTTGTTATTTGCCGCCGCAGCTCGCCCTTAACCACACAGGTAGCTTTTCCCTTCTCAGAAGACGACCCTCTCTCTCGCCATCCTAGGTTTACAGGGCCAACTTCTGGGCAATTCCAGAATCAACCACTGGAGGGCGGGCTGCACATACACGCAGCCCAGGGGAGGTGGGAAATCCAACCTACAGGCAAGCGTGGGATTGGTAACCTCGAGGAATTTTATTTTATATGTGTTTCAGGGTGCCCTTTCCACACCAGAACTATTTCTTTAGTAATCTTTAGATTTTTGAAAGGGTTTTGATGCTAAGAGGCTTGCTAAGGAGCAAGAGCAAAGCCCCTAAGCAAAAACCCAGGGCTCATCATGAGGGCTTTGGGCTTGGAAAACCGCCATCTGTGTTACTAATCTCCGCTGCCATTGCTGGGCTGCCTTGGAGCAATTCTCTACGTCTCTGAACTTGCCGTTACCAGCTCATGGAGGGGAGGGAAGATGGCTGCCGTGGAGAAGGCTGACAGCATATGTGAAGAGAGAATGGAAAATGCATGGCGGCACAGGCCTGTGACCCCGAACTCAAGAGGCGGGGGAGGCTGGAAAACCACGAGTTTGAGGCCAACCCGGGTTAGGTAGCAAGATCCTGTCTGTAAGTTGATCAGAAATAAACGGGGGTGTGAGCACTTTCTCAAAGATGAGATTACAGTGAAAACGCTTGGATGCTGAGCTTCCAGCAACCCACTATTAGGCACCTGCTCTGTGTGGAGCACTTTCTGCTCTGAGAAGGTGCTTAGATGCTCTCATTCAGCAAGCGTCTGGGTGGCCACCGTGGGCCTGGAACTCACTTGTGCATCGGGACACATGTTGGGCTGGGTTTCCTAGAAGGAGAGCGTGAGATTGAGACTGATGGGTAAGAGGTGTCCCCAGGAAGAGGGAATGGGCCCAGTAGCCAAGGGCAGTTGTGCAAGAAAGGATAAGGACAAAGAAGTATAGCAACAATCCGTCATGGAGGACCTTAGAGATGCTGCAGTTACATGGAATGGACACCAGGGGTCGCTGTGGTTCTAGTTACTAGAGGGCCTGGAAACAGAGGTCTGCATTCTCAGCCACAGGGGCTTCTGTGGCAGTTTTGAGGCCAAAGAGCATCAATTTTTTGAGGCTCTGGGCATGTCAAGAGTGAAAAACAAACAAACAAAACGACAAACCAGGGCCACATAAAATCTGCTGCTGAATATGTTTATATTTGAGAGGCTGTTCCCTGCTCCCCCGGTTCCCATGCACAGAAGCTCTGCGGGATTGTCAAGTCATGGGGCTAATGGACACAGTCTATGCAAACAGCCCAGGAAGCCAGGCTCTGGGACCGAACATTCATACTTCTCTCCAAAGTAGGCACAGGACTCAGGCTACACAGCTGTCCTCAGGATAAGTGGGAACTGTGAAATGGCAGATCCTGGGGCTGGAGAAACAGCCCTCACAGCTCTCACAGGAGACTGGGGCTCCGTTCCCAGAACCCGTATCAGGAGGTTCACATCACCTCTAACTCCAGATCCAGAGGATCTGGCGCTCTCTTCTGGCCTCTGCGGGCATTGCACACATTCACCTCCACAGAGACACATAAGCATACACATAATTTTAAAAATAAAATTAAAATACCAGGTCTCTAGAAAGCTCCTACCCAAAACTGGATGGTGAGACCAAAACTGGGCCCTACTTTCCACACTCCTGAGATGCTAACGTTACTTGAACACTTGCTGTGTACTGGATAAATGTCCCACACTTACCGCATGTGTTCAGTATTTTGTGTCACGACCTGGGGAAGTACTGGTGTTATCATGCCTCTCATTTTCCCAGTGAGGAAACTGAGGCACAGAGAGATGAGGACCTGGTTGATAAGGGAACATGTTTGCCTCTCAGTGGCTTGATATGGCTTACATGTGCTCTCCTACCTGTTCCTCTATGTGGAGAACCCAGGACTGCTCACAGTGCCGGTTAAAAGGACCCTCAGGGACCCCAGAAACAGCGTTGGTCAGGAAGCACAGCAGGTGCTAAGGATGGCCACCTCCAGAAGTCTGGAGAGGAAGGGAGGTCGCAGGCTCAGCCTCAGACTGCATCCCAGCAGCACCTGGAGCAGGGGGTCTCAACCTCCCTAACGCTGCGATGCCCCCAACCGTGAAATTATTTCTGTTGCTACTTTATAACTGTGATTTTGTTACTGCTGTGAGTCATAATGTAAATATTTTTGGAGGTAGAGGTTTGCCAACGGGTTCTCAACCCACAGACAGGTTGAGAACTGCTGGTCTAGAAGGGGCCCCGTTTTGGTGAGGCCCCAGGCTTGCCTGGTTCAGGCTTGTCCTAGACAGGTGGCGAGTGGTGGGCAGGGCAGGAAGAGTCACGTGTCTAAAAATAGTGCCTGTCTCCCAGAGCCGTCCCAGGACAGAGTGAGGCAGTAAGAGAGTGGGAAGGATTCCCTGGGACTTGGGGTGTTAGGTATACAGGTTCAGGGGAGCCGGGCTGGAGGGGTGAGGGCCACAGATGATACAACGCTGGAGTCAGGTTTGAGCCGTTCCAGGTCCTGTGTTTCACGGGCCGAGTCTTGTATGAGGAGGTTCAGAGGGACATGGAGGAACCAGGAGAAGCTTTGCGATGTGGTCACTATGCCCATTTCTCTCATCTGCCTCTGCCCTCAGCCCGCCCCTCCCCCACCCTGCCGGCACCCTACTCTTGCTCCTGCCCTGAGACCACGACTCCACAGAGAGACAGGCAAGGACTTATAAGCCGGTTGAAACTGCTCAGAGGCCCTTCTGGTCTTCCTCTGTGTCTGTGGCTACCATCTGCCCTCTGCTGGGCCGCAGGAATGTCTTCTGCTTGAAGGGTAGGGACCCGGTGATGACACACAGGCCTCTCTGACCCAGCTTTGTGTAGCTCTTGGCCCTGTGGTCTCCGACTGTGGGCAGCAGCTGTTTGGGGGCAGGACATGGTTTCTCTATGACATCAGCTTTGGCAAGTGAGCAGGCAGGGGTAGGAGGCCGGCCCTGTGTGTGGCTAGAGACGAGGTGCCTGTGTCTCCCTGGGCAAGACTCCGTGACCATACCATGCCCACGTCCAAGTCATGGGAAAGCCACTTCCTGCCCCACCCACTCCAAGGCCCAAATGAGGGTGGGCGAGAGGGACGTTGTGTGAACGTTATGCTGAGGGCAGTTGAAAATGGTTTTCAGATGCGTCACTGGACGAGGAGCAGAAAACCCTGTGACCTGGGGCAGACCCAGACAGACTGCCCTGCAAACCCACACATCACCAGCAGATGCTGCTGTTGGCCACACAGGAGTCCTGCATTGTTCAGTGGCAGAACTTGAACCTGGGACTGCAGTAGAGACTGTTGGGCCAAGGGCTTACGACAGGCACTACGGGCAGTTTGCAGCAGGCCTGTCGGAAAGGCACGCCTGGCCCAGATGCTGGCCAGAGAAGGTGGGTGCAAGGAGCAAGTGAGGTCATGGTACCTCCTTCCTAACAGGCTGTGGCACCTGCTACCTCAGGGAGGCAGGTGGGTCTCTCTTGAGTTCAGGCCTGGGCTATGATCCTCACTGAATTAATTTCCTGGAAGAAAAAAAAAAATCAATGCCTGTCCCTCGGCGCCAGACATTAAACTCCTCAGGATTGGCGGTGGCGTGCTGTTTTGACAGGGGTGAGAATGGAGACGCCCAGGAGACCAGCGGAAGGCCAGACGATGCCTCACTTCCTGACACCCGTGGTGCCGAGCACACTGTCATTGAGTCAGGACACACAGCCACCACCTCCCACCCCCGCAGCCACTCGTCTCTCCCCCCCTCCCCCACATACACACACACACTTCATTTGCGAGCCCCTCGATTCGCAGCTTGGCGGCTGTGTCGGAGCAGAAACCCCAAATGAGCTATTTATGGGCCATCTTTCCACGTGGCGTGCATATTATAATTAAGAGATAATGTCAGTGGAATAGAACGTTGTCACCCAGTAACGGCCTCCCGCCGCCTCGGAAATGTCACGGCAAAGTCACAGATATATCAAGCGTAAAAGTGACGTTTGTTTCTTGGAGCAGGGACACTGATCCTGGGACGGAGAGACAGCTGCGCCTTCATCTCTGTCTTGGGAATGACGGATGCCAGTGGATGGTCGGGTCAGCCGGAGGAGGGGTGCTGTCTGTGGGGACTGATGGACAGGGGCTAGGCCTCGCTCGGCAGGTGGAAGACTTGGCCACCCTCTGGTTCCATGGTCAGCAAAGCCCCTCTCTTCTGAGGCCGTGAAGGTGGCTTGGGTGCCCTGGCTCCTGAGCAGGTACTGTGTTTTCTGCAGCCCAGGAGGCTGCCAGCTGGCAGGGTCCCCCTTCCTGCCACCGCATTGTCTCTGGAGACTTGAGCTGCTGCTGTGGTGGCCTGTCCTTGGACAACCTCAGTTTCCGAGTCATTGCCCCAGAGCTGCAAGGCCTCAGAATGGACAGCAGTGACTGTGACTGGGGTGTGGAGTGGCTGAGGGTCCGGAGGCTCTCTGGAGCAGTGGCCTGGTGAGACCATGGCCCTGGCTGAGGTGGTATCTGCCCAGCATCGTGGTTAAGCGGACTCAGTAGCCCACATTCTCCACAGACACAGCCTGGCTCCAACACATCTCCTCTGCCGTGCACATCAGCCTGCTAGCTCTGTCCCCACAGCCCCCACCAGTGAGGCCTTCAGCCCATCCCTATCTTGAGGACACCCACACATTTCCCCACACACCTTCTCCAGGCTGGCCTGGGAATTCTACTGTGGCCACTCCTCCTGAGCAACCAAGCAGGATCTCTCCAGTAGACTCATGCCTGCGCTCTCCCACCCCAAGCCTCTGTCTTAAGCACTTGCTATAGCTTAAGAACGCCTCCCAGAACCAGCTTTTTTTTCTTTTCTCTCTGCTGGGTATGGAACCCAGGGCCTCGTGCATGCTAGGCAAACACTCACCAGTGAGCTCCAGCCTTGACACCCACTTTCCTAACTGAGGGTCCCGTGGGAGTCTGGCTGGTGGTGGACCTCCTCCAGAGCACAGAGCGGCTGCCCTTCTGTGTGCATGTGGAAAGAGCTGAATGGGAGAAAGGCAGACAATGACAACTGAGTCGTTGGTATCAGGCGCTGACTGGCAAATGGTGCTGCATAACAAGCTGCCTCAAGATCTGGAGACATAGAGGTTAAGAGCACTGGCTGCTCTTCCAGAGGTCCTGAGTTCACTTCCCAGCAACCACATGGTGGCTCACAACCATCTATAATAGGATCTGATGCCCTCTTCTGGCATGGAGATGTATGTGCAAATAGATATGACTCATGTACATAAAAAAATAAAATGACAAATAAACATCAAATCCCAGTGCTGGCGGCATATTTAGCCGCTGCTTCTGCAGGCAGGCCAGGGAGGGAGGCTGGGATTGCCTGTTGGGTTCCTTTTGGGGTGAGGGTCACTCACACATCCTTGGGGTGGTCTGTCGCTGGCTGAGGGGGGTGTGTGATCATTTACCAGCCAGGGGGCTCTCTGTGGTCGTGAGCCGGATGCACACACAGCTTGGCTGTCCTCAGCCCCAGTGTGTGAGGACATGTACTCACCACCAGAGCCCAGATCACCCCTGACACCAGATGTGCTGCCTATCAGGGAACAGATGGATCATCACTGACCGTGGAGACTCGGGGCCCGGAGCAGGCATAAACCATGACCATTGAGTGTTTTCTGCCACTGAGAATCCCCCGGCTGGTACTCGCCAAGCAGCTGGCCTGCCCTGGGCCCTGCCACGGATGCTGGGGACAGCATGCAGCCTACGGAACAGCCATGTTCCTGTGAGGTCACATTTGGGTGAGGCATGATAGTCTAGCTATTCCGCATGCACACGCTGAGCGGCTATGTCCTCCCAGTGCGGGCATTTACCAGGTCACTTAAGGGTGATTGCAGGGGCTGGGGGGTGGGCCACCCCGCAGGAACACCCACTGTGGACCCAACTCTTCATTCACAAAATAAAGAGCAAGTTTTCTGCCCCTCGTTTGAGGGGTGCAGTCTGTACATAGAAGCACTGGGTGCTGTTTGTCCATCTAGTCCTCAGGAGACCTTGTGCAGTCACCACCTGTGTCGCAGTATGCAACATAGACACCCTGGCCCCACGCGTGTACCCTTGGGGGAATAAGAGGCAGGTGACACAGAGCGATCACTGAAGCCTAGCCCTGGCAGAGAGACATGATGACGAAGATGGTTTGGGCTAAGAGCGGGGCTCTTCTGTCATGCAGCACTGGTCAATGCTTTCAGTGGGTCCCATTTTACAGTGAAGGAAGCTGTGGCCCAAAGTCATGAGAAAAGTGACCAAATGTCCTCAGGGGAGTGGGCTGTCACCCAGGCGGGGCCACACACCTACCCCATCGCTGGACCCATGATGGCACCGCCCCACATCCAGGCACTGAGAGTGGCAGAGGGAGGCTTTCCCAAGCACGGCTGGCCACCCTTGGGTTTTGTTTGTTTGTTTGTTTGTTTTTGATGGGGACAGTTTGCAGACAAACACAGAAGCAATGCTGTGTGGATCTGAGCAGCCTGCAAGGGACCTCATGTAGTCTCCACCTGTGTCACGGTGCGCAGCAGGCACGTACACACCCGTGAGAGACAGAAGCCAGGAGACAGGGAGGTAGATGTCACCTCAGCCGGAGGCACAGCACAGAAGCTCCGTAATCCTCTGCAAAGTTCCCCCCCCCCCCACTCCCCAGCCCCCGGCCACGCAGCGCCCGGCCGCCCACGCGCCACGCTGCTTGGAGAAGATCATCTGTGATTTATTCCTGGCGCCGGCGCCGTGAGGTGCTCTGCCGGAACAGTGAGTTACGAGGCCATTTATCTTGTTGGCAGCTTCTGATAAAACGGGCGGCCTGGACAGACGGGGCCGTTAACGGGCGCAGCAGCAGAGCCCATCATTTAGAGAGCTGGAGACCTTGAAACCGACTTTGATTGAAGGGGGTTGCAAACCCGGAGCCCGCGGGCCCGGGGTGGGGTGAGACCTACCCCTACCTCCGGGAAGAGTGTGCGGTGGCACAGTGTGGTTCTAGCTGACCCCAGAGGCTTTGTGGGTGTAACTTCAGACAAGCTAGGTGACCCCCACCTTGTTTCCTCCCCTCCGGGAGAGATGTGTATCAGTCAGCGCTGTTGGGACAGGCGGCGGTAACAAATAGCTCCCCGGTCTCGTGGCTGGAGACCAGCAAGCTTCCTGTTCATTTGAGGTCCGGTGTATTGTGCTCTGCTGGGGTTGGCTTCTTCCTTGTCCCTCTCTCCACAGCCCAGACTGAAGCGCATTACTCCACCGGCTGCTGGCTGAGCATAGACAGGGCCTCTGCCTTCTGCAGATCACTCTCATATTTGGGAGGGGGCATATGTATATGTATGCGTACATGTGAGAATATGCGTGTGTGCTATGTGGGGTGTGTGTAGGTATGTGTGTGAGAATATGTATATGTATGTGAGTGTATATAGGTGTGCCATGTGTGTGAGGGGTGTGTATGTATATGTATCTGTAAATGTATGTGTGTGTATATGTGAATCTGTGTTTATGTATGATGGTGTGTGTATGCATGTATGTATGTGTGTATATCTGGGTTTCTATGTATGTACGTGTCTATTTGTGTATGTATGTTTCTGTGTGTGTATCTGTATATAAGTATATGTGTATGATTGTATATGTATGTATATGTGAGTGTGTGCAGATGCATGTATATATGTATGTGCATATGTGTGTGTAGAGTCAACTCTAGGTGTCTTCCTCAATCACTCTCCACCTTAGTTTTTGAGGCAGGGTCTCTCACTGGACCCAGAGTTTGCTGATTCAGCTAGACAGCAAGCCCCTGGGACCCACCACTTTCTGCCCGCAGCACTGGGCTGCACTCTTGGCTCTTCACATGGATGCTGGGGAACTGAACTTAGGCCCTCAGGGTTGCATGCAGGCGCTTTTTCTTTTAACTGATTCAGTGGTCTCCCCAGCCCTCTGCACGTCTTAAAGTAACTTGTTTATTTTATGCACATTGACGTTTTGACTGCCTGTCTCCAGCCTGGTGCTCGGCTCCTTGTGGGTCTCCCCTCCCCGACTCATGTTTGTAGGTCTATGGTTAATCTCGTGGCCATGCCTGGCTTGTGCCAGTGTGGAGAGGGGGACATACTACCAGGCGGCTGTCAGCAGGCACACCAGCACTGGCTGGCTACTCCCACCCAGCGCCAATCTACAGCTCTGGCCTTTGTCATTTCCCTCCATCTGCTGGGGACCCCAGGCTTGTTCCTCCCAAGAGAGCCAAGCCAGGCATGGAGACCCTAGAACCTGGGGCTTCTTATCTAGCTGTGTACCTAGCATTTTCCACAGTGCCTGGCATACAGCAAGTGCTCAATACTTGTGTGCAGGGACTGTGAAATGACTCACCCAGCTCCATGTGGCCTGGAGACCTTCTGCGGTGTGATGCTGAGGCAAGCAGGACTCCCCCCAAAGTGCTTGCTCGCTGCCTGTGTGGCTCCATGCCAGACCCTTCCTATTGCAAAGTGCTCCTAGGGAAAGTGCTTACAAGGGTTCCTTACCCAGATAGTCCCATCCTGCATCTCCACCCTGTAAGTTCTCTACTTTACGCAAAGATGGCACTCCACCCATACCTTGAGTTTTGTTTTTTTCCAGACCGAGATTTGAAGCCTCTAAAAGATAGCTTCTCTATATGTGCATCCTGTGTGTTTGTCAGCTACAGGTTCAGCTGCTGTAACAAAGAGCCCCTGTGCCCTGGGTAAAGCAAACAGAAGTTTATTTCCCTATGACATGGGATTCCCATGGGGCAACTAGAACAGGGACAGTGGGAGATCTGCCCCACTGTTGTTTGGGGACCTGGGTCCCTCCACGTGGCTCTTCTGTTATCTCTGGAACAAAGTCATTCCTCATGGAATGGAAGAAGCCTGGGGTGAGAGGGTGAGGGCCCAGGGTCTGTTGGGGTAGAAGGCTGTACACAGCAGAGGGTGAGACAGATCTGACTGTGTCTGGGTGTCAGTAGGATCCCCCTGATGGCCAGCACAGCTGGGCTCCTAAGGAGCTGGGGCTGATCCAGGGAGTGAGAAAGAGTGTCACACCCCAGGGATAGAGGGTGCTGGGTGGGAGGCGGGGCAGGCTTGGAGGCTCACACGCTGTGCCATGGTGGTGAACTAGAATCTGTATGGAAGACTGCTGGACAATCGATTGGGTCTATGGTTCTGATCCCAGGCATCTCAGGGCACCCAGAGACCGACCAGCAGCGTACCTGGGACATTTGATGTCAGCTCTGGTGTGTAGGAATGCCCAAACCAAAGCTTAAGCCCTAGAGGACAAGGGTCTAAGGTTGGTGCTGTTCATGGGGAAGAAACCCAAATCAGGATGTGCCCTGGGTGTGTACCTGAAGCCGTGATGGCCAGCTTTATTATATGAGGAGTCAGGGGCTCTGAGAGGTCAAATCACTGCCCTGTAGACACCCAGTACGGTCACTCTAAATAAAAGTGGGATTTGGAAGGGGCCTGTGTCCACCTGCCCCCTGGGAAGTGCCGCTGGCTGTGTGGTCCTGTGTGTATAGAAGGGAACATACAGGAGGAGCGAGGTGGTGGAAGGTTCTGGATGCCCAAGGGGACAGATGTCTGTGAGTATTGCATAGGCCTGCCAGCCAGTTCATGAGGCCTGGCAGAACTGTCTGGCAGAACTTTCTAGAGCATTTTAGAACTCTCTTAAGGGCTCTCATCCATGGGTATCTCAGAAGCAATGGTTCCTAAATCAGACCCTTCCCACCCTGGGCTGGGTTGGCAGCAGCTGCTGAGTTCCGGTGGTGCCTGCCTCAGACACAAAGGGGGAGGGGCAGTTAAGTCCGTGAGAGCCAGGCCATCCACTCACCTCCCTGAGCCTTGGTGCCTTTCCGCCTTTGAGGATGGTGGGGATGACAGTACTGTAGGGGCGCTTCAGAGAGAGGAGAGGGAGAGAGAGAGAGGGAGAGAGAGAGGGAGAGAGAGAGAGGTGCCCAACCCATCTCCAGGACTCAATCTGACCTGCATGCATTTTTCTGCAAATGTCAGTTTGAAGACACTCTCAGAGAAAAGCTGGTGGCCCCTGCCTGCCCCGTGCACAGCAGCCAGCACCCTGTGGAGCCTCACGGTAGGGACCCTTCCCACACATGGAGTTTGCATCCTTCTTTGCCATTGTGCTCTGATAGTGGCCAATCATTCAGAAGCATGTCTGGTATGGCATTCATTCTGCAGGGGACTTTGGGTTATTTCCACTTACAGGGTTGGGTCATTCTTTCTTACGGCACTGCCCTGCTCAGCTCTGGTGTCCCTGGCAACCCCTGGAGGCAAACTTGCCTCTGGCTGAGCCCTTTGGTGTAGAGAAAAACATGGGCCTTCAGATGGCACCGCACAGAGCCCTGCTAGGAAGGCAGGGGGCGCGCAGTTCCGCTACACATCTCAGGGTCCCCTGGGGATGTGTTAGCCGTGCTCTCGGGCCCTGGGTGACTCTGACCCTGGGATTCCCACAGTCCTCTACGGTGCTCTGAACACACTCAGCGTGAGACTGAGTTGTGCACTCACACTAGCACACACTGAGAGGAAGGCAGCGATGGGGAGCCATGCCTCTACCCAGAGGGCAGATGGGTATTGTTAAAGCAGGAAGGATGCCCTGTGGTGGCACAGCCTTTAATCCCAGCGCCCAGGAGAGAGAGGTAGGTGGATCTCTGAGTTCAGGGCCAGCCTGCCCTACAAAAGAGTTACAGGACAGCCAGGGCCACACAGAGAAACTGTATATATATATATATATATATAAAGCAAAAAGTAACAAGGGCAGGACTGGTATCCCAGAGAGGCCAGTGAGCCGATATGAACCCAGCAAGCTCCATTCTCATTTTTGCATTTCCAGGAAGTTCCTGGGTGTCTGTCACACACACACACACACACACACACACACACAGGCATGCATGCATACAAAAGACACCAAGAATAAACATAAATAAAGCCAGCCGACACCTTAAGCCAGCCAGTGAATGACAAGAAGAGCAGGCTAATCGTATACACCTGTCATTCTAGCACTCAAAAGGCTGAGGCAGGAGGATTGCAAGTTTAAGGCTAGTGTAGACTGCATAGTAAGACCTCATCTAAAAAAAGAGAAAAGGAAGGAAGGAAGGAGGGCCAGTAAGAGGGCTCAGTGGGTAAAGATGCTTGTCTTGAAGCCTGAGGATCTGAGTTCGATCCCCGGGGACCACATGGTGGAAGGAGAGAACCAACCCTGCACGCTGGCCTCTGGCCTCCACACACACACCCCTCAACCTATACAAATAAAGTAGTGATAGATATAACTTTTAAGAAATGCAAAAAGGAGCCAAGAGATAGTGGCACACAGCTGGAATCCCAGCACTCGGGAGGAGGCAGAGGCAGGTGGATCTCTGTGAGTTTGAGGCCAGCCAGGTCTAGAGAGAGAGTTCCAGGACAGCCAGGGTTGCACAGAGAAACCCTGTCACAACAGAAAAGGAGGAGGAGGAGCAGGAGGAGGAAGAAGAGGAGGAGGAAAAGAACACAAAAAGAGAAGGGGAGAGGACGGAAGGGCAGAAGGAAAGCCCGTGGGACCCCAGGACTCCATCCTCAGCTGCCCATCAGTGCCTTTCTCTGGCCCTCCCCCTTTAATCTCTGAATTTAGGGTCAGGGGAGGGAGGGGTATCTGATTAGTTGAACAGACTTTCTGCTGACTCTGCTACTGACACCTATCCTAGAGATGGGGAAACTAAGTCTTGGAGATGCTAGATAACCACTTGGGTTTCTCAGGGAGTGGAGTGGAGCCCTGAATCTGGGCCCTCCTGTCCTTGCTCCCTGTAAGGCTGGCACAGAGCCCACTGTTGGCTGTCATTGGCAGGAGTCACGTTCAAAGGCTTCCCACTTTTCCCCTGTAGTCACGTTTGTTGAGGTTCTGGCTGCTGCAAGATCCTGTCTTGAGAAGTCCCCATCCTCGGTACTGCCCATAGCCTTGGGATATTTGTCTCTTTACCCTTCATGGTCAATGGCCTCTGGCAGGTAGGGCTGAGCCCTTCACAGGTCTCTATCCTCGTCATCCACCCTCCTCCCTCTCAGCAACCAGCCAGAAACCCCATACCCAGGGTGTGCCCTGCAACCCAAATACAAGACCCCTACCCCATTTTGGGGACAGGGAAACCAAATCTGCTCAGTAAAAGTAGGCAAGAGTCTAGCTTTAACAGAGGCAGGCCAGCATTACTTACTCCATGCCCACCACAGCCTGCCCAGCCCTTCTGCCTGGACTCTTACAGATGGGGAAGACAAAGCCCAGGGAAATCCAGAGGCTGGCCCAAGATCAGACAGTTTAAAAGACAAGGAGCCAGGCTCCAGCCCCTCCTCTAGGCTAAACTCTCAAGCCAGAGCCAGGCTCTGCTTCCCACAGGCGTGGCTGGCCATGGACAGCAACAACAGGAGGTCCCTTAAGGTGTTTTGGGTTTGTCTGGTGTTCCCTGGGTCAGCCAACTAGGGCCAGTGGCTCTCATCCATGCCCAGCCTAGGCCAAGGAATGTCACAGCCCTGTAGCTCTTTGCAGCTCTAAAAAAGCCAGCAGATTGTGTTTCGCCTGCTTGGGGAGGGGACAGGAGTCCAGTCACTCATTTACAATAGGGACTCTATCCCGAGCAGGCAAGGGCAGGGCAGGCGAGCCTCCAGGGTCATGATGTCCCTGGCACAGCTGGGAGCTGGCCTGGGATGACCTGCTTTTCTCCTACTGTGGCCCCGCCCTCCCTGTGGACTGGGAGTTTCTTTCCCAAGGGGCCACTCTCAACCTGGAGCCCCCTAGTCCACAGAACTGTGCCCTCCACTGAAGGCTGGAGTCTTGAAAAGATTCTGTCACCCATCCACCCATCCATCTGTCTATCCACCCACCTACCTGTCTGTTCATCCATCCATCTATCCATCCACCCACCTACCTGTCTGTCCATCCATCCATTCATCCATCCATCCATCCATCCATCCATCTACCGTTCCTTCCCTCCTTCCTTCCATCTGCCTTCCTGAGAATCTAACCAAACCTGAGCTAAACATGGTAGCACATATCTGTTGTCCCTACATGGAGGAGACTGGCGGGGGAGGGAGACTGAAACACACTATACATTATGACCCTGTTTTAGAAAAACCAAACCAAACAACAAAGCAGAGGAAATGGTGAGAGGGATCCCTGTTGCTGCCTGTGGCCTGCTGACCACTTGGATCCAGGCGAGTCCCAAACTAGAGAACTTCAGGCCCTCAGGGACAGGAGACAACAAAGGAGGAGCAGGCCTTCCCTCTCCTTCATTCCCCAAGACAGTTCTCACACTCTGCTATGGGTACTCTGCCTGTGGACTAACAGAGTGAATTCTTTGCCTGCCTTGTAGAACCTAGACTAACAGAGTGAATTCTGAGCCTGCCTTGTAGAACCTAGACTCTCATGCTCATTGCTTGAGCCCTGAGCACCAATTTTAGGAGCTGTAGAGCATAGGTGAGAGCCAGCATCCTCCAGGGGCCTAGGCCACCCACATTGTTTGGTTTGGTTTGGTTTGGTTTTTTGAGACAGGGTTTTTCTGTATAGCCTTGGCTGTCCTGGAACTCCTTCTGGACTCAAGCCCAGAAATCTGCCTGCCTCTGCCTCCTGAGCACTGGAATTAAGGTGTGTGCCACCACCTGGCTAACACAGCATAGGGTTATCTGGGACACAGGGCCTACCCACCCCGCCACCTACCAACAACTCATTCATCAACAAATGTGTGTTTTAAAGATTTTTTTCATTGAATTTTTTTTTAATGTGTATGGGTGTTCTGCCTTCATGTGAGAGCATTATGTGCATGCAGTACTCATGGAAGCCAGAAGAGGGTGTCAGATCCCCCTGAGAATGGAGTTACAGACGGTTGTGAGCTACCTTGTGGGTGCTGGAAACTGAATCTTGGTCCTCTGCAAGAGCAGCCAGTGAATGCTCTTAACTACTGAGCCATCTTTCCAATTTCCAAGAGGTGTGTGTGTGTGTCTGAGCATGTGAGTGTAATGCCTATCAAGGCCAGAAGAGGGTGTTAGATTCCCTTGAGCTGGCTTACAGGCAGTTTTGAGCTGTTCATCATGGGTGCTGGGAACCAAACTCAGGCCCTCTGCAAGATCAGTACCATTCTTAACTTCTGAGCCATTGCTCCAGCCCTCTGTGTTCTATTTTTGGCTTTTGAAGCAAGGTCTGGCTGTGTAGCCAAAACTGGCCTCAAAACTTCCAAGTCCCCTGCCTTGACTCCTGCATGCTGGAATGACAAGGGTGCGTCACCTCACCTGTCTTGGAAGGAGGCCGTAGAACCCGGCTTCATCAGAGCTGTTGTTAGAGAGGCTTGGGGAGTCATTGCCACTCCATTTCAATAGGGAGAAACTGAGGCACAGGAAATGTTCAGAGCCTGAGGCTAGCCGCACAGGTGTTTATTTCTGTGTCGACACACCCTGTGAGGATGAAGGTGACCCCACCCACAGGAACCTGCACTCAGGAGGCCACTGAAGCTGGTACAGCTTGGGGAGCAGCTGGCCCCTGGGCACAGCTCTGTCCTGTCACTGTTGCCTGTGCCTCAGTTTCTCCTTCATGAAGCCTAAGGTTTTTGGTGATAATGAAGTGAGTTGCATGTCTACCTATGATGCCCGAAGCACTGCACGCACCCTCAGGGTTGATTCGCAGAGTGACTATAGGACCAGCTTGCCACTTCTGCGCAGCCTCCCTCCACGTAGGGAACAGTGCTCGAGGTAGGAGGAACAGCCCGAGTTCAGCTTGCTACGCCCTGGGCCCAGCGCATGAGCATTCGGGTGCGACAGGGCTCAGTGCCATCTGGCCATTAGAGAGCTCCTCTCCTTGGAGTGCACAGAGGACAAAGGAGGTGTGAAAGCAGCAGATGACCAGTCTCTGCTTGTCTCACACGGCAGGTGACTAGAGATAACGGTGGGGCCTCCTGCGGACAAGGGGGGGAGCAGTGGGACAAGCCAGTTTGCATCTCCTCCCACCGAGAAGCCCTCCCCACAGCCTGCAGCTGTGGAAAACGCCGAGTCCGCCTTTTCTGAGCACAACCCCAGTGACTTACTCCGGGAGGGCTGCTTCCTGCCCTGAGATGGACTCACGGGGTAGGGGGAGGGAGTGGAGGGGGGGTGCAGCTGCCATCCTGGATTAATCTGGAAGCACTGGCTCAGGCTGGGTTTCTGCTACCCTTCGCCAAGGTCACGATCTCTCCACTCTCCAGGGCTTCTCCTCTGGGCCTCTATCTGAAGAAGCCACCCTCCCCCCAGAAGGGGCTGGAGTGGTCTTTGGGGACTCTGCAGAGGCTCCTCTGTTCCCCTGTCCCAGTAGGAACAGCTAGAGGGAGTGTGGGGATGGGGGTCTCTTCAGTTGTTTAATCGGTAAATTATCTAGTCAACAAACTTCCTTAGACTCTGTTCCTAGTCCAGGTGCTGTGCTTGGTTCTTGTAGGAAGCAGTGAAATGAAGGCATTGTCTTCCCTCTCAAAAGAATTCCAGCCTCACCCTGAGACCAGTTTGCCAATAAACAGAGCGAAACCTTTAAGCCAGTTCAGGCCCAAGGGAATGATCATCATGTGACTGAAACATTAAGTACTGTACTTTCAAGTATGGCGTGATTCAGCGACTCAAAACCTTTCCCAGGAGCTGCAGAGAGCGCCTGCTCAGTGACATTCTTGCCAGGCAAATGTAAGGCTTTGAGTTCAGTCCCCACACAGTCCACATAGAAAGGCACACATGGCAGCACATATGAGAGGCAGAGGCAGAAGGATCTGTTGGTCTCACTTGAAAAGAGACAATCAGTGAGAGACCCTGCCTCAAAAAATAAGGTGGGTATAACAGCACAGGTGCACAGAGGGAAGAGGATCTCTGAGTTCAAGCCAGCCTGGTCTTCAGAGCCAGTTAGTGCCGGGCCAACACCCACATGAAAGCATATACGCGGCGAAGACAGATCTCTCCACAGATTTGATTTTCCTGTGTCTCTGGATCCCGTTTGCTTTCCATTGCTCAGCAGCCCAGGGGATCACAGCTGTTGACATTTTAAGTGTGTGTGTGTGGGGGGTCCAATTCAGATTCTCCATCTCCATAGCTGAGTCTGCCAGTCAGTCAAACCTCAATGCCTACATCCTAGTGATTCTAGACTGAACCAGTTTGGGCCGCGTACCCCCCTCAGAGCCAATCACCGTGGCCATAATGGCTGTGATTGGCTAGAGACCACCCCCACACTGGGCTTGAAGGTCCCTGCAAGTTAAGGAAAATACTGGACTATGCTCCAACAAAGGAAAATGAAGGCAGGGCAGTCAGAAATAGCAATGGGCCAGGTGTGGTGGTGCACACACCTTTCATCCCAGCATTCAGGAGGCAAGGGAGGCAGAGCTCTGAGTTTGAGTCCAGCCAGGTCTACTAAGGGAGTTCCACGACAGGCAGCGACAGGCAGGGCTGCACAGATAAACTTTGTCTCGAAAACAAAAGCAAAAAAGCAGCAGGGAAGGAGGGCCATAGGAAGCTCCTAGTCTTTTCCCAGGTTCTTGGCTCTGAGCTGTGTGACTTTTAGTAGATGGGGCAACCTCTCTGGTCCTCCTCCGCTCACCAGTAAAAGTCAGTCAGTAGTCCCAGCCATGCCTCTTCCTGGGCTGAGACCATCCCTGAACACTGTAGCTGGCTTTGAACGGGTTCTGGCGTGTTTCCGCTGCCCCAAGCCAAGCCTAGGAGCCTGGCTGGGCTGGCAAGGCTCCTGCCTTCAGAGTTTGCTCTGAGGCTCTCCCTTATCTGGGTGTGAAATGGAATCTTTGCCGATGACTCAGACTTCAAAGGATGGGGTGTGGCCTTCTGGGCTGGGCTTCCCACAGTAAGAAAGCATTGATGCTGGGCCAAAGAGGCAGCTTCTCCCTTTAGCTTGGCTTAAGGAAGGCAGGCACCCTTCCTGAGCCAGAGCTGGTCCCAGAAGCAGAGGGGGAGGGGCTTGCAGTCACCTCTCGGCCTATCAGACCCCTGCAGCCAGCAGCTGGTGAGGACCGAGGTAGGCAAGAGGGTGTCCATTGCAGAGGGACTGTCCTCAACTCCACCCAGGCCTCTAAGCAACTCTGTGCCCCTGTGCCCCCTAATCGAGGTCTGCTCCCTGTTTCGGCTTCTGTGACTTTAACCCTGAGCTCTGGCCTCCTCCTGCCTCTACTTCCAAGTGCTGGGATGATGGGTAAGCCCTGGCCCAGCCAGGGACACCAGCTCCAACCCAAACTCTCACACATATTCCAGAGGAGGCCTGGATGCCCCGGGGTGCAGTTCGAGGGTTCTTGTTAACCACCTCGGCCAGCCAAGATGGCTGGAGGGGAAACAGTGTACAGATGAGCCTGCATCCTCCTGCTCACCCAACTGTGAATTCAAGCCCTGGAGCAGCGCAAGCTCCTCGGAGGTGTGCACCGCAAACCCACCAGTATGCCCACACTGACCGGCCCATGCTTGTAGACTTGGCCTTCCACTGCAGACTTTCATTGTCTAGCTCATTCTAACACTTACTGTGTCATTCCCACAAAAAGACACAGGAAACACTTTTTCTTAAAGATTTATTTCCTTTTATTTTGTATATTTCTGCTGTATACCATATGCATGCAGTGCCACCAAAGGCCAGAAAAGGGTATTCCCCTGGAACTGGAGTTCCAGATGGTTGTGAGCTGACGTGTGGGTACCAGAATTGACCCTAAACCTTCACAAAGCCAGCCAGTGTTCTTAACCACTGAGCCATCTCTCCAGCCCCAAAGAGTGAAGTATTGGTCCACCCTGGGACAAGGAAAGTGGACCCACTCCCCACAGCAACAGGCTGAGTGACAAGCCAGGTGCAGAGAGAGCATGCTGGGTCAAGCGGACAGCATTGGGATAGAAGGCTCAGAAGGTGGAGACCCCACAGAGTACCATGGTCACTTGGTCTGTCCCGAAGACCTCACAGGTCCACCTCCTGCCCTCCCTGCCCTGACTCCTGAACATAATACAGAGTCCGTGTTTCAGGGTCTTCCCACTGGCTGTCTCTCTGCCTAGGACACACATCCCCAAATGCAGATGTGACCCCGGAATACTGCTGCCTTCCAGCCTTGGCCAAATGTTACTTAAGCAGACCCCTTCTATAACCCTCACACTGCGTACACATACGGGATATCGGAACATACCCCAGTATGGATGAGCAGGACTGGCGGTGAGGCCTAAAGGAAGAGAGCCTTTCTAGCATGTGAAGACCTGCATGGCTTCACTGACACAAATAATTATTTATAATCCTAGAACTTGTTCGCTTACAACCATCAATAAAGGTCACCGCCACCAGCCACACGTGGACAGAGTCCTCGCTTGGACTCTAACTATAAAACACAGAGAAAAAATTTTTACGTGTTACCCCGTTTTAGTGAACTTCAGTAAGAGCAAAAGTCAAAGGCCACTGGGCATTGTGGTGCACGCCACACTCTGGGAGGCAGGGGCAAGCAGGTCTCTGTAAATTAGAGTCAGCCTCGACCTGTGAGTGCGGGATCTGTGAGTGCGGGATCACGGGTAGAGCTCCCTGCCTGCCTTTCTCCACCACAGCCCCTCTGTCCTCACTGGGGCCTGGGTGCTGAGCCTGTCATTTGTAGAATCCCCAGCCAGGTTACCTGCCCCCATCGCTCTTTACCTGCCCACAGCTGACTGGACATGTGTCCCCCTGAGGGCGGTAGAAGGTCAGACCAGCTGGGAGGGATCTGCAGTATCCTTGCTTAAGAAACATGCTCTATACGGCATGGACCGCCATCTGCCAGCCAGCTTGCCAGGCGCAGGTGCCACCAACTGGGAAAAGGACTCAGAGTAGGATGCTGTTGACATCTCTGGACTCCCTGGCTTCTTCAATTCGTTTTCAAAACTGTGGTTCGCCACAGAACAGACAACAGGAAATGACCACTTGAGTTGTTTTAAACACCCAGTTCCCTGGGACTGAGCAATTTGCCAATGATATACAGCTACATCATTGTTCTGTAGTCACTGCAGCCTACTTCCCAGAACCTTCATCTTCCCAGTTCAATCGCTTAAAGCCTCAGGTAAGGGGCTTCCTGGAGAAGGGAGCCAAGGAAGAGTCATGGGAAAGGCCAGGAGCCCACTGTGGATCAATGCCTGGAAGCTGGGCTGGAGAGATGGTACTGGTTGCTCTTACGGAGGACTGGGATGGACTTCCAGCACCTTTAACTGCAGTGTGGGGGGATCTGATGCTCTCTTCTGGTCACCTCAGGTACCGCATGCATGTGGTGCACATATACACATGCAAGCAAACACTCATATATACTCGTGTACAGGGAAGTTCCTGGATGTGGGCTAAGGGAGGTGGGCAGGCATTGCAGGGGGTGTGGTCATCAGGGGGTCCTAGAGCCTCTCTCCTGTCCTCTATTGGGGTCCCCAAGGCCAAAGAGAGCCATAAGTCAAGGGCAACCACTAGCCCAGGGCTTCAGGCTTGGAGACTAAAGGTAGGTGTCAAAGGGGTTGAATGATCTGGGGGCCTGTAGCCCAAATCCATTTTTTGGTTCCTTTTCTTCTGATGTCAGCCCTGGTTTTCTTTTTCTTTTCTTTCTTTCTTTCTTTTTTTTTTTCCGGTGTGTATGTGGGTGTGTGTGTTGAGATAGAGTTTCTCTGTGTATCCCTGGCTGTCCTGGAATCCATTCTGTAGACCAGGCTGGCCTCAGACTCAGAGATCTGCTTTCCTCTGCCTCCTGAGTGCTGGGATAAAAGGCATGCGTCATCCCCTCCCAGGTCAACCCTGTTTTTCATGGGAGTAAGGGGGAATCTGGCCCCCCTCTCAGACTGGAGGTGTTGATCCCAGTTCCAGAGCCATTGACCAGGGACCAAACCAACCAACTCTCTGCTCTCCCTCAGCCCAGCCTCATTTAGATGGCTGATCAGGACTAGTGGGGCCTTTGCAGAGACACTGACATTCTCAGGGACGTTTTTTTTTTTTTTAAGTTTAGCAGGAATGCTGAGCAAGCAGCAGATGGGGAACAGAGACCCATCTTCCATCTCTGGTCTGTGTCAGCGTTATGTCTGTAGTGAGCCAGGCATTGTGCCTGTTCAGGGAGGGACCCACTGAGCTTCCATGAACCACAAGGCCTCATGAGTCAAACAAGTATTTTTACTTCAACCTGAGCCAGGTTCCTGCCTATAAAATCAGGCAATCACGGTCCTTGCACTTCGGGGTTCTCCTAGGCCAGATGAGGTGCCTGTGCATATGGACTCGGTACAAAGGCCTCTTGGGGCTGCAGGGACTTAGCTGAGGTCCCTGTGAGGTATCTGCCTCTAAACCTGGGCATTTCCTGACCCACCAAGTCTAGGAACCTCTTGTGGCCCCAACCCCAGGACATCCAAAAGCAGCTGTTTGGAAGATGGATCTGTTACGGTTTGGGTCTGCCCCCAACAGGCTCATGGTGCTGCTGAGAGAGATTGTAGCCTACTGGCAAAAGTAGGCCTCTGTGGACAAGCCTTGTTTGTGTTCCCTTCCGGTTACGGCCAGAACTGTCTGTGTCCTGATTCACTGAGGTGAGAGAAGGCATATACACTCCGGCCACCACAGACGAAGTCACTTACTGTGGCAGGCCCCTCCATGACAGGCGTGATCCGAAAAAAACCCTCCCCCTCTACACCCAAGCATACACGTTCATGCTAATCTTGATCTCAGTCAGGAGAGGGTGGGTTTTGCTTCAGTAACAAAATCCCCGCTCTTGATGGACAGAGCAGCGACCTGGAAGGGACACGGTGGGTCTGGGAAGACAGCCAAGTGGGCAGTGCATAATTGTGAGGATGGCAGTTCAGCTCCCCAACAGCCAGGCCAAAGCCTGCCGAGTGTGCTGGCGGCTCTCCTGAAATCAGGGACTCCCCAGAGCAAGCAGCCAGGCTAGCTGGGGTCAGTGAGTTCTATGTCACTACATGCAACTGAAGAAGATGCCAGTGTTAGCCTCTGTGTTACACTCTCACACACACATGCACATACCTGCCCCCTCACACTGCCGCACACACCAAGGACATGAACCTGAGCAAATCTTTCACTGACTCTCTTCCCTCTCCCTCTCCCCCACCCACATAGCTTAGGCTAGCCTCAAACCTACAACCTTCTTGCCTTAGTCTCCCAAGTGCTGAGATTATAGGCATGATCCGCCATGCCCAGCTGAGCACTCATTTCTTAAATGATACCTTTATTTATTTATTTTACATATATGAGTGCTCTATCTGCATGTACCGGCAGAGGACATCAGATCCCAGTATAGATGGTTGTGAGCCACCACGTGGGTGCTGGGAATCGAACTCAGGACCTCTGGAAGGGCAAACAGTGCTCTTAACCACTGAGCCATCTCCAGCCCAGCAATTATTCTTAATAACGGCAGGCCACCTCTGTTCAGATTCACTGCCCCAGGAATCAGAAGGGGGGGGGGGTGGCTCGCTCAGCTATCCTCAGCTCCTGTGAGATGAAGAAGACCCAGGGAAGTCAGGCACCTTGCTCAAGGACACACAGCAGTGACATCTCCCTGTGTCCCCAAGAAAACCTTCACTTGCTGAGTGTGGTGGCACACACCCTTAAGCCCAGGATTCAGGAAGCAGAGGCAGGAGGATCTCTGTGAGTTTGAGACCAGCCAGGGCTACATAATGAGACCCTGTTTCAAAACAAAATTAAAACAACCTTCATCATTCTTTTTACTCTAGATAGATCTCATGTCTGCTCTGGGGCACACACACACACACACAGACATGCGCACAAGCACTGGCAATTTACAACACCCTCCTCGCGCATAAGATGGTAATTTGGGGCAGGATGGGGCTGGGAGGGGGGCTCATTCCCTCTAAGGGATTGAGATCACTGTAACTTCCTGTCTCATGTCATGATTCACGGCGTGTCTAAGGTGCCCGCTGCTGCAGCGTGAGCTCATCCGAATCCTGTCTATTGTCTGAGCCGCTCCAGGAGACATCTAAGGCTGGGGATCACAGCAGCTGATTTATGACGCCAGCCCTCCCCACAGCGTGAGGCAGAGGCAGAGCTCGATGAGCTCTGAGAAAGATCTGGTTGGCTTGCTTAATCCCCAGAGGAGACAGAGCCTGAGGCGAGCCGAGAAGAGCAAAGGTTCTGGATTCTCCAGGCAGACAGCACGTCCTGTTTCCTGCAGAGGGGTCCCAGGAGGGAACTGAACGCCGCGGGGTGGCAGATGGCTCATGGCATCTTGAACTTGCCACTGCTGGAGATTGGCCTCAGGCCCACTCCTGGCAGCTCCCATCTCTGCCAAGCTGAACCATCTGGACACGTTGGACTAAGGACTCAGGGTCACCTCTGGCTGCTGCTTTCCCGGCCTGTTCTGTAACCAATTCATTAGCTAGGACCACAATTCCTGGCTCTAGCCACCTTTGTCGCCTGGATCAGTGTGGCAATCCTGTCCTCTGGGCTTCCAGTGGCCACACCTCCCCCAACAACTCCATCTCATGCAGCGGTCTTAAATCAGTTACAGCCTAAAACATGCTGCTCCTCTGTTCCAGAGCCTCCCGGGACTCCCACATTCCTCAGGGCAAAGACCCTGGATACCCTCCCCTCACACGGTGAAACCCCTTCCCTCATACTAGTGACACCCAGCCCCCACCCTGGTGACCCCCTCCCCTCACACCATGACCTCTTCCCCTCATACTGGTGACCCCTTTCCCCTTCACATCTGCCTTCCTCATGGCTACATGGTTCTTGGAGGCAGCCTGACTCTGGGCCCCTGCTTAGGCTGCTCCACAGCGCAAGCTGCTCCTGGCTGGAGCACTCCTCTTGCAAGTGCAGATGAAATCAGCTCTTCTCTGTTGGCCCTTCCTGCGGCCTGCTGGTAAGGCCTCCGGCTGGCCCTCCATGCTCTGCCCCTACTCTGCATTTTCTCCAGTCTTGATCAGGATGGTGGCCTGTCACCAGATCAGAAGTGGGACATAGTAGGGCTCTGTCTACCAAATGTGTGCATTTGCACCTACAGTTTGCCAGGCACGGGAGGAGGGAGAGACTCAGGTCCCAGCACAAAGCAGATCCAAGGTACAGTTCGCCACTGGGCTCTGGGAGGCAGCCGGCCCCAGTGTGGCCTCCAGTATGGCCGAGGCTGATATCTTAGAAGAAGAGCAGGGATACAAGGCGCTTCCCAACTGCTTCAAAAATGTGCTGCCCGGCCAGGGCCAGGCACTGTGGGATGCTGGGTCCGTTTCGCAACTTCTCTGACCTCACGCAGCACAGGGCTGTCTCGTTTTTTTGGTCTCAGGATCAGAGCCATGCTTGGTGTGTATCTCACTCCGATGTCTTCCCCCAGGAGGAAGAGGAGACCCAGCTCTCTGCCACTCCTTAGCTGCAAAAGCACAGGCCTGTGAACGGTCCTTCTGGCTCGCTCGAGGAGTCAAAAGATGCCATATTCTGTGGGTACCGAGCCACAGTCTTTGATTTGGAGGGAACAGGGTCCTAAGGTCTAGTTACTGTCACAAACCCTTTCATCAGGGAAGCTGTGATGACTCTGTGGCCAGGACCAGTAGCTGCTGTAACTGAGCCTTCCTGCTCCCCAGCCTCCTTCCTCTGTGAGCAAGTTTCTGGCCGCAGGACCTTTGCACCTGCTGGACTAGGCCCTGTAGTTGTCTTCCTTCCCCTAGGCTCCCTGCCCCCACCCCACCTCACATTCTGGGCCCCTCGGGATCCTCCTTCTCCCTAGGCTTGGCTGACTCCTCTGCTGTGGGTCCCCGGGCTCTGAAAAAGAAAATCTATTTAAGACACGGAGAGACGGGGGTGGGGTGGGGGTGGGGGAGTTGTGCCACATGCTCTGACACGGAGACTCAGCTAAGAAGCAGCCAGCCCCCAGATGGCAAGAGGCCCCGTGGGAGGCAGCTGCAGCTGTCACAGGCACAGATGGGAGGCGGGACACTGGGTGCCAGGGCTGAGGGAGGGGTGGAACTGGTACTCAGCCACAGAGCCGCCGCTGAGGGAGATAACCTTCTGCAAGGGGTTGGCAGGGTGATTTCACAGGACAATGGCTGCTCCATAAACATCACACACGAGCACACATACACATGCACACACAGATACACACACATGCAACACGTATGCATGCACACACACACACACACACGGATGCACAAACACTCTAGCCAGCTAGGCTTCAGATGCAGGCCCTGCTATAGGGCAGGCTCCAGAGCAGGAAAGGGCCAACCTAAAGCTTCCTTCTGTCCCCTTTTCCCAGAAAGCCTGTCCTGGGAAAGCCCCTCTCTCTGGTGCTGCAGGTCTGTCAGAGGCTGTGATTATCTATTTTCCTGGTGCTGAAGATCAAAACCATGGTGTTATGCTAGGCAGGAGCCCTACCACTGAGCTATGGTCCACACTTAAAAAAAAAAAAAAAAGTAGCCCAGTGATGGTGGTTCCTGCCTATAATCCCAGAAGACAGAGGCAGGCAGAGCTCTGAGTTCGAGGCCAGCCTGGCCTACAGAGTGAGTTCCAGGACAGCCAGGACTACACAGAGAAACGGTGTCTCAAAAACAAAACAAACAAATAGAAAAGTGTTTTATGTGCATGGGTGTTTTTCCTCAATGTCTTGTGCCATACACATGCAGTGTCCATAGAGGCCAGAAGAGGGCATCTGACCCCTTGGAACTAGAGTTACAAGCGGTTGTGAGCCACCAGGTGGATGCTGGGATCAAACCCCAGTCCCGTGTGAGAGCATCCAGAGCTCCTCACCACTGAGCCCTCTCACCACTGAGCCCTCTCCACAGCGTCCAGCCTCCAGCTCTTTTTACTTTTTACTTACGGCAGGGTCTCACTAAGTTGCCCAGGCTGCCCTTGAGCTCACTGAGTAAGCCCAGGCTGGCCTAGAACTTGTAGCCCTCCTGCCTCAGTCTCCCAAGTAGCTAGAATGTAGGCCTACATGTCCAGCCTTGATCCTTATTGTGTGTGTATGACGTGTATTCGGGTGGGGTTGCATGCACGCCACAGCGCTCACACAGAGCTCAGGCAATGGCGACTTTGTGAGGCAGATTCTCCCCCTCCCCCTTTTCCTGGGTTGCAGAGATCAAACTCAGGTCACCAGGTTCCCATGGCAAATGCATCTACCCAGAAGCCATCAGCTATGAATTTTAAGGCTCACCTTGATGAGAGGTCCCCTCAAGGTGGACTCTGGGAAGCGTTGAAAGATGCTAACATCTCGTGGTGACGGTGGAAACATGACACTGTGCTTAAGAGCACGTATAGCTCTTGCAGAGGACCTGAGTTCAGTTCCCAGCAGCCATACTGAACTCAGCTCTCGGGGATCTGATCCATCTGAGGCATTGCACATACACATATGTACATGCATAAACACATATACACATACACGCATATACACACATGCATATACAATACATACATACACATATACATACACTCACATACCTATACATGCACATATACATAAATATACACACATACTCACAAATGCATATACAGACATACACACATAATACACACATATACATACACCGTATGTGTATACATGTGCATACACACATACATATACAGACATACACATACATACACACATGTATGCATACATGTATACACATACATATTTATGCACACATGGATACACACACATATAAACACATACACACACAAATACATATGCATACATACAAATATATACACAGAAATACATATACATACACATATACATCCTTAAATTTTTAATTTAAAAAATCTTGTGCAAAAATCTGTTGGGTGCAGTGGCACATGCCTCTAATCCCAGCTTCGGGAGGCAGAGGCAGGCAGAGTTCTGTGAGTTCAAGGCCAACCTGGTCTACAAAGCAAGTCCAGAGCAGCCAGGGCTACACAGAGAAACCCTGTCTCAGAAAAAACAAAACCAAAACCAAATCTTGTGCATCAGAGAGCTCACTAGACCTGCATTCTGCTGTGTGAAGATTGGGTGGGGCATGGGACGCTGCTTCCTCCTCACCTCCCGGTGTCCCCTGTGTACTGGCTTGTCCACAGCAGATTACTGTGGCCTGGCTCTCGTCGGCCCAACTCAGCATCATCTGGCTCACCATAGCCTGGCTCTGGGCCACCAGGAGCCCTTCAGCTGCCAGAAGATCCGGTCCCAGAGCAAATGGCAGGAGCGTCAGCCTGTGGCCCCATTCACCTTAGATGAACCTCACCTTTTAACACTGCACATCACCGGTCCCTGAAGGACTCTGACCCCAAGAGCCACGTACCAGACACTGCCCAGAATGCCGCTCCCGAGAGCTGTCAGACGAGGGCAGGAGGGCCAGGAAGAAGGTAAGATGGAAGCCCAGGGTCCGGGCAGTGGCAGCAACAGAGGTGTCAGAAGCAATGGCCCCAGAGTCCAGCACCACCCTCTCTACTGAGGATAGTGCCGGACATGAACTTGAACCTCAGCGGGCCTGGCAGGCTCAGAGTGAGTCAGATTCTGGATCCCCACGTGGCATTTGCGCTGTTCGGAGAAGTAAATACACCAAAGTACATTGCAGCGTTGGGAAGAGTCCCAGGCCGGCTTTGGAAGCCTGGGGCAGCTTCTCTCCCAGCAGACCCTCCCCCTCCCCTGCAGCCAGACTCCACACCTCCTGTCCCATCCAGCAGGAGGCACCCAAGAGAGAAGAGAGTGGCCATTCATCTTCCCACAGGGACCTTTTCCTTCCTCTCCATCTCAGCCCCACCCCTGCAGCTGGGTATCAGAAAAGGTAGCAGCTGGACTAAATGTGTAACCCTAGCTGTCCTGGACTTGCTTTTTAGACCAGGCTGGCCTTGAACTCACTGAGATCCCCCTGCCTCCGCCTCCCGAAGCTGGGATTAAAGGTGTGCGCCACCAATGCCAAGCTACGAGGGCAGCATCTGGTGAGGCAACCAGAGGAGACCACACTCCCTGGCTCGCCCACTCACGCTGGAAGAAGAATGTGTTTGCGGGGAGTGGTGCCAGCTCGTGACCCCCAGGAAGCAGGTGTCATAGAGAGATACCAAGTCATCTGTGGGCTGCAGGCACCAGGATGGGAGGAGCAGCTCTTCCGGGCACTGTGAGGGTGAAGGGGTGCTCCCACGGTCCACCTGGCCGACATGCCTGTGTGACTGTAGATGTGGCCCATACAGGTCCTGCTCCCATGGTAGCTGACAGACTCAGCTTGAGAATCATATGGTCTCCCTGCCACGTTCAGGGTAATGCCCCCCCTCTTCCTGCCCTGGCTCTCTATCCCTGCTCCTGTCAGAGCATCCCTCCCCCTGCATCTCAAGGACCAGCCAAGGTAAGCTGGCTGCTGGGTACCACTTGACCTGAGGTCAGTCAACAATGAAAGCTGAGCTGAAGTGTGTGTGTGTGAGTGTGTGTGAGAGAAAGAAAGAGAGGCAGCTGCTGTTTGCTGCCTGCACAAAGAGCCTCTTGCCATTGGCAGAAATCAAGTATTATTCTTAATTTTAATGTATGAGTGTTTATCTGCATGTATGTCTGTGTACTGTGTATGTCACTAGTGCCCATAAAGGGCAGAAGAAGGCACAGAGTCTCCTGGACCTGGTGTTACAGGTAGCATAAGGCACCATGTGGGTGCTGGGAATCGAACCCAGGTCCTCTAGAAGAGCAGCCAGTGCACTCAACAGCTGAGCCATCTCTCCAGTCCCCGGCTCTTTCATTTGGCGTTCAGCCTTGCCCTGCTGCTCCAGCGGTCAGCCGTGCTGCTGACGCTGTGAGGTCTCAGCCTCTCTTGCTACCATCTCTTGTTCTCCTCCCACATTCTGTGGCTGTCTGGCTTTAGGCACTTCTTGAGCCAGCGTCTGCCTGACTCAGCCTTGTGTTACTCCAGGGTCATCTGGGCCGTTGTGTGGTGGTGACTCGGAGCAAGTCAACCATTAGCATTGTCATATGCCAAGCTGGTGACAGCGTGTGTATGCTGGCCTCTTCTTCACGATGCTGAGGTTGCCGAATATACAATGTGAAAGTGGCTGTATTCAGCCCTCATTTCCCCCACCAAAAAGACCCTGCTTAGAAGCCAACTCTACACAGGAGGAAATACAGCAGGATACCTCCAAAAATTCCAGTTCCTGTGGACCGTGAAGAGCTGGATCAGTGTTACCATTCCTTGGTGTTTTCCAGTACTGAGAAAGTAAGCTTTTGGTTGGGAACAGAGCTGGGAACCCATGGCCCCTGGGAGTCTCACCTGGTCCCCCCAACCTTTCCATTTGTGATGGTTCAACCCGGGACCCCAGGATGAACAGCTGTCTGTAGGCATGAGCTCTGGCTCGCTGGTTCCCCTTCTTCCTCACTGGTCCCCACCTGCTGGCTGTGCTGTTGGCTGCCAAGTCCCGATGCGTATTTCAGCAGCGACTCAGAATCAAATTAATTCCAATTGGTTAATAAACTACAACCTCCATCTTCCTCTTGGGCAGCTAGATCTGTGCCTATTGCTTTAATTTGTTGCTGTTGTGGTTCTTTAACACTGATGGAATTATGAGAAGGTTGCTCATGAAATTACCCAGATTAGATTAGGTTTGGACACATTAGTCCAGCTCTGTCCTGCTGTCCCTGGAGAGAGTCGGGGGGGGGGACTGCAGGTTTTGAGCATCAGGGGCCACCTGGAGGCCAGGTTCACCCTGTCACTCTTCAAATTAGCTCCTTTTGGAAATGGAATATGCATTGATTGAGTGCTGACTGTATGCACAGCCCTGGTTGTGAAAGTTCTTATTGAGTCTATAGGGCCGGGTCGGGACAGGGGTTATGGGAGGGGTTAAGTGATGTCCAAGGTCAGCTCCAGGTGGCTCTTGGATGTCCCAGGAAACTCAGAGCCTGGTCTGAAGGAGGGGCTCCTATGCAAATCAGTTTGACCTTTGATGGTGATCTGGGTATGCCCTGTGAGAGGGGCCCATCTCCAAGCTTCCTCAGGAGTTGGTAAACAGATGGCCTAAGGCCAGGCAGAAGACAGAAAACCAGTCAGAACCCTCCAAGAGGCCAGCCAAGGGACACTGGTAGCTGAGAGAGCTCCCCTCCCCGCTGAGGTCACCCTGTGGCTGCCAACACCATTACTCTGGAACGCGTGGCCTTGCCCTGACACTCCCCAGCAGGAGTGGAGGATCCACAGGGCTCTCCCCTCCTCCAGAGCCCAGCACCGAGGCCCACTGAGAACTGGTGGTTCTGCCTCTGCGGGTGGAGTGGAGACTCCATCGTCCCAAGAGAAACCCCTGGGCTCTGTTCCCTTAGGTGGAGCCAGTCTTTGTGACTACCTGAAGAACGTCAGGCAAGTGACCCCTGACAGAGAGTGCCTGTGCCTCATGAGACCCCACTCAGGTCTGTTGATGTCAGCAAAGTCTGGCTGGCTGCCAGCATATCCCCTCCAGGGCCTGGAGGGCGTGCCTCTCCCCATAGGCGACCTCTCTGTTAGGACTGACCACACATGGCCATTCTGGAGTGCCAAAGTGACCTCCCTCCTCAAACCCCACTGCCCACCCCGCCCCCACCCCATCTCCATCCCTACCCTCTACCTCCACCCTTGTGTTTGCACACAGGCTGCTCCGGCAAGAGCTTGTTTGTATTAATCTTGTCCAAAACCATAATTCAAGAGAGCCATTTAAATCGGGGGAGGAGAGGAGAGTGGTTCTCCTGCCCACCCGGCGTGGACTTCCTCCTTGTAATAATCCTCCACGGAGCCTGGAGAGAGGCGATCCCGGGTGGTGAGGGCTATGCCAGTTCCAAACCTGCCAGTGGTTCACAGAGTGGGAGACCTGTGTGAAAAGAGACGCTTAAGCCCGGTGAGGACACGGAGAAGGTTCACTCTGCCTTGTCCCAGCCAGACCGCAGCCTCCAGCCTCTCACTAAGCTCAGGAGCACAGATCTGGGACAGCTGCACATGCCCACTGCTTCACCCACAGTTTTGATTTCTTTTTCCCTTTTAATTTTATAAGCATTGATTGGCGTTTTGCCTGCTTGTGTGTCTGTATGACAGTGTCAGATCCCTAGAACTGGCGTTACAGACAGCTGTGAGCTGCCAGGTGGGTGCTGAAAATTGAACCTCGGTCCTCTGGAAGAGCAGCCAGTGCTCTGAACCACTGAGCCAGTCCTGTAGTCGAATTTCAACAAAAGCTAAAGGCTGCTTGTTACAGGACCCAGCAGAACACAGACTCTTTTCTGTGAGTGCCTGTGTCCTCACCCGCCCCGGGTGCCTGACCAGGCTTAAGCGTGTGTTTTCACACAGGCCACTGACTGTGTGGGAATGAGAAAATGATCTGGCTCTATGTGGGTAAGCCTGCTCGCTGCTTCTGGTGCAGCGTCACATTGCTGTCTGTGTGGGAGGTTACAATCCTGACTTCCCAAAGTCACCTGTCACCCCCTTTTCACATCGCACAATCTGGGGTTCCCTGTGAGTCTCCTAACACCCTGCTGGGTGCAGTAGTGATGGAATGAGCTACTTGCAAGACGAAGTTATACTATATAAACGCAGGTTTATTGGAAGCAGCTCTGGGCTGTCATGTGGGGAGCAGCAGACAGAGAGAGAGGGGAAGAGGAGAAGGAGGGGAAGAAGGAGAAAAGGAGGAGAGATACAGAAAGACAGAGGAGAGCAGAGGCAGGGGGTGTGGGGTTGACGAAAATGTCTGGCTTATATAGTAAAGGGCCTCAGAGATAGGGGAAGCCCCGACCCTGGACCTGAGAATTGAGGGTAGAGGGCAGAGTATGCCAGCCACACAGCCCTGCAGCACACAGGGACCTGGGGTGCCTCATAGCAAGCACAAAAGGGCAGAAAAAGAGAATTTGTACTTATTGCTGGGTCCTCTGGCCCTGCTGGCTGGTGTCGCCACTGTGACAAAGACTAGAGTTCTTCTTCTTCTTCTTCTTCTTCTTCTTCTTCTTCTTCTTCTTCTTCTTCTTCTTCTCCTTCTCCTTCTCCTTCTCCTTCTCCTTCTCCTTCTCCTTCTTTTCTTTCTTTCCTTTCTTTTTCTGAGACAAGGTTTCTCTGTGTAGCCTTGGCTGTCCTGGGTTCTCTTTGTACACCAGGCTGGCCTTGAACTCAGAGATCCACCTGCCTCTGCCTCCCTGAGTGTTGGGATTGAAGGCATGGACCACCGTGCCTGGTTGAAACTACAGTTTCTTGCTTTCTTTCTTTCTTTCTTTCTTTCTTTCTTTCTTTCTTTCTTTCTTTCTTTCTTTCTTTCTTTCTTTCTTTTCTTTTCTTTTCTTTTTTCTTTTTTTGATTCATTTTACATCCTGGTAGCAGCTCCCTCCCTCCCTCCTCTTCTTCTGGCCCCACCCTCCCTCCATGTTGCTTTCACCCTCCCTCCCCTACTCCTCAGAGCAGGGAAGCACCCCTATCCACCCACCCCACCACACCAAGTCACATCAGCACTGAGCTCATCCTCTTCTCCTGTGGCCTGGAGAGGTAGCCCTGCCGTAGAAAAGTGATTTAAAAAAAAAAACAAAAAAAACAGGCAATGGCGTTCGTGTTAGAGTCAGCCTCTACTCCCGTTCCTAGGAAACCTATATGAAGACCGAGCTATCCATCGATAGCATCTGTGTAGGGGGCCTAAGTCCAAACTCTATATGGTTCTTAGTTGTTGCTTCAGTCTCCTGCCCCTGTCCTGATTAGTTGGGCCTGCTGACCTTCATGTGGCTCTCTTGTCCCCTCTGGGTCCTTCTGTTCTTCCCCTGACTCTTCTACAAGGCTCCCTGCACTCCACCCAGTGATTGGCTGCGGGTCTCTGCATCTGTTTCCATCATCTGCTGGGTGGGGCCACTCGGAGGACAGCTGTGCTAGGTCCTGTCTGTTATCCTTAATCATTCTAGAGGCTGGCTGTCTCCCATGGGTGAGTCTCTGATTGGGCCCGTCATTGGATGGACATTCCCTCAATCTCTGCTCTGTTTTCGTCCCTGCAAATCCTGTAGGCAGGGTAAAGTTTAGGTTGATGTTTTTGGATTGGTTGGTGTTCCTCCCCTCCACTAGGGGTTATGTCTAGTTAGAGGGTAGCCTCTTCAGTCTCTATGACCCCCACTACTAGGGACCCCAGCTAGAGTCACCCCCATATCCTCCCAGGAGCCTACCCTTTCGTAGGTCTCCAGCTTGTCACAGAGAAGTCCCTGCCCAAGGTTTCTCTTCTCTCTGCAAGCCCTCTGTCTTCCCTAACCCACTCTTCCCAGGTCTGATATGGACCCTCATTTCTCTCCATGCTCCCCTCTTATCCTGTTCTCTCTCTTCAACCACTTCCACTGTCTATTCTGTTTCCCCTTCTGAGTGGGAGCATCCTCCCTTGGGTCCTCCTTATTACTTATCTTCTTCGGGTCTGTGAGGTGTAACATGATTATCCTATACTCTATGGCTAAAATCCACTTGTAAGTGAGTACATACCATGTGTATGGCTAAAATCCACTTGTAAGTGAGTATATACCATGTGTGCCTTTCTGGGTCTAGGTTACCTCACTCAGGATGATCTTTTCTAGTTCTATCCATTTGCCTGAAAATTTCATGGTTTCCTTATTTTTGATAGCTGAGTAGTATTCCATTGTGGAAATGTACCACAATTTCTTTCTTTCTTTCTTTCTTTCTTTCTTTCTTTCTTTCTTTCTTTCTTTCTTTCTTTCTTTCTCTTTTTCTTTTGGGTGCCACAATTTCTTTGGTTGAGGGACATGTGGGTTGTTTCCAGATTCTGGCTATTACAAATAAAGCTGCTATAAACATAGTGGAGCATGTGTCCTTGTTATATGGTGGAGCATCTTTTGGGTATCTACCTAGGAGTGGTATAACTGGGCCTTGAGGCAGAGCTATTCCCAATTTTCTGAGAAAGCGCCAGAATGATTTCCAGAGTGGTTGTACAAATTTGCACTCCCATGAACCTCAGAGGAGGATTCCCCTTTCTCCACATCCTGGACAGCATGTGTTTGTATCTTAGCCATTCTAAGGGTGGAAGATGAGATCTCAGGGTTATTTTGATTTACATTAAAACTAGGGTTCTTAATCTGACCTCTCAGCTGCAGTCCCCAGCCGCCGGGGTTGGCCTGGAACCTTGGATCCTCTTGCCTCAGCTTCCTGAATCGCTCTGTTACAGATCTCTGCTCACTGCAGAGCAGTTCCCTACAGCGGACGACACTGTGCCAAATAGTTGCTGAGTGGCTGGCTGAGATGACACAGGTCCTCAATCCCAGCACTCTGGAGACAGGCAGGCAATCTCTGTGGGTTGGAGGCCAGCCTGGTCTATACAGTGAATTTCAGGAGAGCCAGGAAAGACCCTGTCTCAAAAACAAAACTGCTGAGTGTGCAGTTTTCTCCACTGTACATTAACCTCCCTGGGGAGCCCTGCAGTCTGCTGGGGCCTCTCATCCTGTGGAGACCACTTCCTGACCTGCTTATCTCTGCTGTGGAGTGGCTGCGGGCCAGGGGTCCTCAGGGTGGCCTGCTGCAGGGCCAGGCACCTTCGTGTCAGCTAGTTAGAACGCGGAGTCCAGCTGGCCTGAGAGGCACAGGCTTTGTTGCCAGGATTCTGTCTCTGAGGAGATCTCCATGTCTACCCACTCCTCAAAAGGCCCTAATGACAAAGCACAATTGCACCACAGTCCACCCTGGGGGACCAGATGAGCTTATTGGGCTGCCTTACAGAGCACAGGTGAGGGGTAACTGACAGGAGTGTGGGGGACCCCAATAAGTCTGAGCCCAGGATGAACCATGGCTTCTTAATAGCTGCATAGACAGAACCCCCCGTGGCCAACCTTGCCAGCCCGTGTGGAGACCACAATCAGGGCAGAACTGCAGGCAATGTCTGAGAGGAGGAGCAGAGATCTCAGGGAGGAGTCCAGAGCAGCTCCATGCCTCCTCCTTCGAGGAAGAGACGCCAATAGCCCATAGGCCGGATGGTGATGGACACTGACCGATCTCACGAAGAAGGTGGCAGTGAGCGTGTGTGAAACAGCCTGTCAAACCCAGCTACGCAATGATGAGACAGGAGGATCTCAATTTCCAGGGCTCCTAGGACTACAGGGTTAAGTTCAAGGCCACCCTGGGTGACTTAGTGAGATTTGTATCAAAACAAAAAGTGGAGCTGTGGAGATGGCTTGGTGGATGAGAGAGAGGGGGGGAGGGAGAGAGAGATGGAGATAGGGACAGACAGAGAGAGAGAGAGACAGAGAGACAAAGAGAAGCAACCAGAGCAGACACCAAGCCTGGACAGCCACCTTCTCAGGTCTAATAGGAAGAGGGCTGGGTTCTGATACAAGCTTCCCAGAGACAGCTTTGAACTCACTCAGTTATAAGAACCACCAGCCCAAGCAGGAATTCCTGGGCCTGAAGAGACACCTCAGCAGTTAAGAGCACTGGTTGCTGTGGTAGAGGGCCAAGGTTCAGTTCCCAGCACCCACAGGGCAGCCCAATGCCATCTGTCATTCCAGCTCTAGGGATATATGGCGCCCTCTTCTGGCCCCCGAGGACACTGCACTCACAGATGCACAGAAACTCAGGCAGGGGTAGAGGTACACACAAACAAATGAACAAACAAATTGTGTGAATTTCTGTGATCCAGAGGGTTGGTAAGCCTGGTCCACAGTGACCCCAACACCCACTCCTCCTTCCTGAGTCCTAAACTCCTAATTCTGTTCACACCACACAGCACCAGATTTAAGCTCCTTCCCCAGCCTCTGCAAGTAGGAGCTGCCCTGGGCCACTGCCGCCAGGACAATAAAGAAGATGCCGCTGGGTGGAGCATTGGAGAAGAGGGAGGGGTGAAGCTAGGGCAGATCTCTTGCCCGTTGCTTGGTCTGCTCTTCTGCCTGGGATACGATGCAATGCTGGAATTGGTACAGCCACCTTGTAGCAATAGGGAATTATAAAAATGAAAAAGCTGTAGGGTCAGAGGCTGGGGCTGGGAGCCTCCCCTTTTCACCCTGGGGAACGGAGACCTGATTAACCCCTGGAGGGTGGCAGTTGCCGGCAGTAAATAGGCCGTTGCTGACTCACATGAGTATCCCAGTATCTGTTTGGGGGTGTAGCTGTCTTGGACCAGCTGAGATTAGAGGCTGAGTCACTTGTGAACTATGTGTGCTTCCTGTAAGAAACCTAGGCCCAGCTGGGCACAGTGGCACATGCCCTTAATCCCAGCACTCAGGGAAGCAGAGGCAGGTGGATCTCTATGAGTCTGAGGCCAGCCTGCTGTGCAGAGAGACCTTGTTTCAAATCAAGAGAGAGAGACAGAGACAAACAGAGAAACAAAGAAAAGACCTACTGAGGAAGTTTTAATCCCCTTACTGTTCAACTTGTATTCATGTCATTGCTGTGGAACTGGGCTCCCTGGGTTCAAATCTCAGGTTGTATGCTTCCTAGCTGCGTGTGCTGACTAGTTTTACATCAGCTTGACACAAACCAGGGTGGTTTGGGAAGACACAGCCCCAACTGGGAAAACGTCCCCATCAGACTGGCCTGTGGGCAAACCTGTGCCACATCCTTAATTCGTAACTGATGTGAGATTCCCCCACGTGCTGTGGGTGGTGCCTTCCCTGCGCAGGTGGTCCTGGGAGATAGAAGAAAGCAAACTGAGAATGTCCAAAGAGAGAGGGAACCACTTAGCAGCGCCCATCCGTGGCCTCTGCATCAGCTTCGGCCTCCAGGTTCCTGCCCTGAGTCCCCTCAGTGATGGAGTGTGACCCAAGGGCTGAAGACACTGCGTGGCCTTGGAGAAGTTCCTGAAGCCCTGTCACCCGCTGCCATGCCATCAGCAGCCCCTCGGGTAAGCCATGGCTTATGCCTCCCTCCTGTCTCCTCTGCTGAAACTGACGGCAGTTGCTCTGGCTTTGGTGGACGTGGGAGACACCTCAGGTCCCTGGGGGTGTGGCTCAGCCCTCTGGGGTGGCACCTGCACTTCCTGGAGCAGGGCCCAGGTGGAAGGACAGAAACACCTGGAGGAGGGAAACTCCACCCCCGTCCACAGTGCTCAGCAGTACAGCGAGCTGCGGGGCCCTGTAGGGGGGGCACAGGCTGCTCTTCTGATGGGGACACTCAGAGCAAGGTCCCCATTCATGGGAAGCACACAGCTTGGCGCCTGGCCACGCAAGCCAAGGCTGTGTCCCCTGACTCATCCTGGGCAGGCTCCTGGTGGGACTGGCCTTGGAGGTGCGGCCACACTGTGGGGTACTGAGGGCTGCTCTGTGAATTTCCACACCATGGCTGGAGGAGAGGGAAAAGTCACAGGGCTGTAAGGGATACATGTTCAGAGCCCCTGTGTGTGAATCAGACCCACCACAGAGGGTCCCTGGTAGGTGATCTTTGAATTGGGGTGTTCTGGACTCCCGGGGCTGGATCACTATGCACTTTCTCCACCACACAGTATAGAATTTATCCCTGGGCCTGTGGCTGTCACAGCCCTTTCTGCCCAGAATCAGGTGTGACCAGCCTTCCCAGGCCAGTTCCAGGACACCCCAACAGACTATAGTGTGCACACAAAGGAACTGTCTCCCGAGAATCTAGCATGATTGGGAATGGGCTGTTCTGACCCGCTGGGTGATCTGGACTTTGACCAGAACAAACAGCAAACAACGAAGCAGCCACATTTACCTGACTCATAGGATGACCCAAAAGAAGACTGGGCAGAGGAATAATATGCAGACAGAGAAAAATAAAATAAAACAAAAAAACAGGGTTGGTGCATGCCTTTGACCTCAGCAGAAACAGATGGCTCTCTGTGAGTTGAAGGTCAGCCTGGTCTACACATTGAGTCCCAGGCTAGCCAGGGCTACATAGTGAGACCCTGTCTCAAAAACAAACATCTGTGACAGAAATTTCCCCTCCCAAGGTAGCCTATGGTATAGAGGTGACTGGCCCTGTCCCACCGTTGGCTGGCTCTGTTTGCCTAGCAGCCTGTGCTTGTCAGCCTGTATGACAGGTACGGAGGATGACAGTCTTGAAGGCATGTGAGCTGTCCCCAGGATTGGGTTCCTTACTGATTCCAGCCTTGCTGGCCTTAGCTGTCACTGTTGCAGTGAGCGATGGGGACAGGACCTTTGAGATTGTTTTTTCTGGAAATTTCCACAGCCAATAATATGGGTTTTGTGACACATTTTTTTTAACAAGGAGGAAAAAGAAAATTGCATGGCTAACACCCAGGGAGGTAGGAAAGCCCGACTTGTGACTCCTTGGGGGCCACATCTGGAGATTGCGGTGCGTTCAGGTGAGTAGCCCAGAGTTGTGGCAGCCTCGAAAAGGGAAGGCCTGGGGAGGGGCACAGAGGGCCAGGCAGTGCAACCTGCTTCCCTTTTCAGCCCTGTACTTCCTGGCCATCTTAGAATAGGGCTTCTAGACATCAGAGGTATGAGGCCCAAGAGGCTCTGGGGAGGCTCAAGGAAAATTCCACAACAGGGCAGAGCTGGCCTCAGAGGTCTCAGGCCTTGAGCTCAGCTAGGGAGAGTGAGGGCTTTCACTGAGCATCTACAGCCCTCAGGTCCCAGGCCCTCAGGGTAGAGAAACAAGTGAGAGTCCGACAGTAATCCAGCCACTTCAGAGTTAGGTAGCCTCTGGCCCCCATGTGCCTGGTGTCCCTGTGAGAGTGGGGGAGGCATGAAGAGATGCTCCCACGGACAGAGGCAGAGAGTGAACTGATGAAGATAATGACCAAGAGCTGCCTGAGCAACCCGGGTGTCCTCTCGGCCACTCCTCATCCACAACCCCCTGTCTAGCTAGACTCTGCTCCCCAAGCAAGTGACCTACACCCAGTGGGAAGGCTGGAGGAGACAGGTGTCTCCACCACAGAAAGACTCTCAGTCAGTGAGAAGGGCTCTTTAGGGGAAACTGTGGGATGTTTATCTGCTCTTAAAGAGAAGCAGGGGCTGGAGAAATGGCTCATTGGTTAAAAGCACTGGCTGCTCTTGCAGAGGACCCGGGTTTGGTTCCCAACATGCACACAACTACCTCCTACTCTGGTTCCAGAGGATCTGATGCCCTCTTCTGGTCTCTGTGGGTACTGCACATACATGGTGCACAAACTCATGCAAGCACATACATAAAAATAGTAAAGACTTCTTTTTTAAAGAGAGAGAGAAGCAGGACTGGGGAGTAAGCTCAGAGGGTAAAGTACCTGCCTTGCTAGCATGAAGACCTGAGTTCAGCCCTCCAAATCCACATAAAAAGCCAGGTGTGGTGCACATGCCTGTGGTCTCAGCACTGGACAGGAAAAAAGTATCCCTGAGGCTCCCTGGCCAGCTAGTCTAACGTGTGTTTGTGAGCTCCAGGCCAACAAGAGAGCCTGACACAGGAGCCGAGCCGCTCCTAAGGATGGCATCTGAGGTTGACCTCTGGCCTCTACACACCTGCATACAAGCATACACACATATACACATGAAATGCGGTTCAGTCGTTGTGTACTTGCCTAGCATGCACAAGGCTTGAACCCCAGCACCCAGTAATAATATATTAAAGATAAGAAGAAGAAATTTGAGGAAGTGGCTGTCCTGTATTGGGGCAGAAGCATTTTAATCCAGCAACATGCCTCCTCTGGCAAGGGATCGCATCCAAAGACCTTCTAGGTCTATGTGATCCAGATGAACTGCAGACACACTCTAAATTATAGTATGATCTGGCTGGAATACATATATACCCTTCATACATACCTTTAATCTCAAACAATGAAGGTAAGGCTAGCTTATAGAAGGAAGCAGCCATGTTTGAAAACGACTGCCAATTGAGGGGCAGACAAAGTGATGAATCAGAGAAAGATTTGACAGAATGAGTCAAGATAGGACACACCCAACGTTCATGAGAAAAGGACAGGAAAGAGAGGCTACTTAAGAGCAGTGCAGAGAGTTTTTACTGGGACAGTTTTACAAAGACAGGTTGCAAGTCAAGCTAGATACAGGTGAAGACAGAACAAGCCAGAGAATGAGAATGAGACAGAAGATTAAGACATAGTGTCAGAATTATATTAAGGCCAGGCAAAACAATTCAATCAGAAGCCAATAGAAACCAATTTGAGTCAGTCAGCTTGGAGAGGAGTTTGGGCCAGAACTGAGTTGAACCATCCAGCAAGAGTTAAGAAAGAGCTAGGAAGGCTTGGGAACAGCTCTCATCTCATCCCTCATCTGAGGAAATAAAAACATTTTACATATTGGGCTGTACGTTGTCCTGAAGCAATGATCAGATGAAAGACCCGACCTAGATCCCCAAACCTACTCCTCAGCTCCTCCACTGTGGGCTGCTTATCGAAGGAATGAAGATGCTTGATGGGCTGGTAAGATGGCCCAACAGGTAAAGGTGCTTGCCACCAAGGCTGACGACCTGAGTTTAATTCCCAGGATCCATACAAGGGAAGAAAGATGCCTACAACTTGTACACACACATACTAAGCAAATGCATGTAAAAAATAAAGTTGCTGAAGCTGGATTTTTTTCCCCCTCATTTGTTAATATATATCTTCTCCTTTTGCCCCAGGCCCTGTGTTGAACACCCCATACCCCAGCTGCCTCAGGAGCACAGCAATTTAGAGATCAGCTTCTTGCCCCAAGTCTCCAGGGACTCTGGTCAAACCGCTAGCATTTCATGCACAAAAACAAGATCAAGAGCTCCAGTCAGGAGGGCTGGTTGTGAACTTCAAAGTGGGTAAGCTTAGAAAGACCTGAACTAGGCTGTGCCTTGCGTCTCTCTCCAGCTCCTCTGATGCCAAGATGTCGCCTCCTTCCTCAGCCCTCGGATCACTCTGATCTCATGTCCAGCAAGCTAGCCCAGAGATGCCTTTCTCTGTGAGTGTGATGGGATGAGTGTGCGGCAGACCTCATGCCTCAGGCAGAGGGGATGAGAGGTGTGTGGCTCAGGCCAGTGCCCACCAGCTTATGCTAAGGTTGTAGCTTTGCCCACAGGAACCCATGGCCCTTCTGTATTTCTTTCCTGCCCCCACCTTTCGGCATGTCCCCACTGTTTACATTAGGACCTTCTCCCGTGGGACCAAGCAATGGACTGTGTCACTCTGCAGACACCCGCACTGCAAAAGGCTTGCACACACACACACATCAGTTCTTGGGGGCAGGCCAATCAATTCTTTTCCCTTTTGGCTGAGAAGTCAAGTATAGATCTTCTAAGGCTCCAAGAAGCTGACACTATTAGCCCACTTGCCTGATGCAGAATCCAAAGCCCGGAGGGGTTGAGTAAGCTGCCTGGGGTCACACAGCTCTGGGAGACAAGTCTTTTCTTCTCCCAAACCTCAGCCTCATAAAGCTGGGGAAGCCATTCAGGTTTGGGAGCCTCAGCCACCTCTGTCATGGGTCTGTCTGAACTAGGAGTCAGACGCTCTGCCAGCTGGTATCTGTGGTTACCAGAGGCCCTGACCTGGTTTTGCCCTGTTAGCCTGTGCTTGGCCAGGCGTCCATGGGGACCCCCAGATGACCCCTGGGACAGAGGAAAGAGAGGTGTCTCTAGAGCCCTGGCCCTGCAGTCCCCAGAGAGGAAGGATGTGGCCCACGCACAGGGAACGGGCCAAGCTCCGTCACCATGGCAGCGGTCTCCAGTGTGTGTGCCAGCTGCCCACGGAGCTGCAGCTCCACCCAGTTCCCTGTGAGAGCCGCCACGGTGGCTGGGCTTTCTGCCCGTGGCAGCCTCCTGCCTCACAGCTGGGAATGCTTGCTGGCCCCCGGCACACAGTGGGCCATTAAAGTCTAGGTGGCACCATGCCAAGGCATTCAGAACTGCCCCGGCAGGTTAGCACACAGGCTCTCACAGGCTGGCCCTCTTTCCTGGATCCTTTGTCCTTCCTGGGTACGGGCCTCAATATTCTAGCTGGTGACCTTGGGCATGGGACTTCATTTCTTAGAAAGTGTTTTAAAGATGTACTTACTTTGTTTTATGGATGTTTTACCCACACATACGTATGTGCACCGCGTGTGTGTCTGGTAACAAAGAAGGGCAGAAGGGGTCTCTGGAACTGGAGTTACATATGGGAATTGAACTCAGGTCCCCAGCAAGAGCAGCCAGTGCTCTTAACAGCTGAGCCAAGCTCCAGCCTTGAGGGAGGGGGAAAGGGGTTGTTTAGTTACCTGTGTGGTAACAGTGAGATCGGCTGGTAAGGCTGCTCAGAGCACGTGGGTTGTCTAGGCCTCTGCCTGGCCTAGATCTGTGGTACCCCAGCCTAGATCACCTGCTACATGCCAGAGCTGATGCTAAGCATCTTGCGGAGAGGCCCTGGAAACCTCACAGTGTGATTACCCTTCCTTTATCTGTGACACAGGTGGGAAACTGAGGACTGGGGAGGTTACATATCAGCCTAAGCATCCCTCTGCTCCTTTTCTATTCTCGTTGTACAGAGGCCCTTCAATAACAACCAGTTTTTCTGAGCAGGCGTTATGGGGTGCCCTCTGAGAACAGGCATCACACTGACCACTTAGATGCAGGTGGTAAATCAAGGCGGAGCCAGGTCCCCAGGAGGCAGGAGAAAGCTGAGATTCCACCCCCCCTCCATGCTATTCCACAGCTGCCTCTGCTGGGCCGCCTGGTTCTGGCATGGGGGAGGGGCCTGAGCACACTCACAGCCCTCCTTCCTGTGATACAGCGAAGACAAGGAGCTGTGCCTGAGGCCAGGAACTGTTTCCTGGCTTCATCATGGATGCCTCCTTCCAGCCCAATGGTAGATATTGGGTCAATTCCATACAGTTATGTCTGACTTCACCCACCATGATCTCCCTTACATTCACCCTCTCCAGATGGCTCAGACCCCACCCAGAGAATCCTGGCAAGGCTTAAGTTCAGAGGTCAGCCTTGGATCTCCTATAACTTTACATTTCCATAGACCTTGGGTCTCTCTGCCTCCAATTGCTCCTGACCTCAGGCTCCCACTAGCCTTGGGTTCTTGCAGCTCTTCAGGCTCCATTGGCCTCAGGTCCCTGCTGACCTCCGGTCCCTGATGGCCTCGGGTCTCCATGGACCTCAGGTCCCCGCCGACCACCGGTCCCTGTTGGATCCCCACTGACCTCGGGTCCCACTGATTTGCAGTTCCACTGGCCTCTGGTTCCTGCTGTCCTGTTCTGTTCTGTAGAGTGTGTTGTGGGCCCTGTGGGGCTTGAGCTGAGGCTTGTCCTCCCAAAAGGAGGGCCCAGATCTGTCCTCACACAGGATCATGAAGACAGGTAAACACACAAGTGTATATATGGGCACATGTGCAAATACACAAACACATGCACACATGTATGCATGCATGTGCACACAGATACACACAGTTACCACCACTGACCCTTGCAGCCAGGCCGAGCCGCCACGTGCCGGATTTGTGCCTCTCTGACCTCAGTCTAATACGTCTCTGCTATGTCTGTCTCTAAGTCCTGGGGACTCTTGGACGACACTGTGAGTACCAAGATTCCTTCCCCACCTACAGCAGAGCAGAACCACTGAGGAGCACCCCAAGGAACCCCAAGAGTCCTCCTTCACTGCCTCTGCCTTCCTCATCCAGCCCCCAGCCCCTCACCCTTGGGGGCCTTGGGCTCACCATCAAAGCCGAAGGCGAGCCTCACCTCCAGCTCTCTGAAGCTGGAGCCTCCACAGCAGTTTCCGCGTTCAGAGTGCTTCCTCCGTGCTAAATAATTAATTCTCGCCTGCTCCCAGGCGAGGGAATAAATAAATGTCATTTGTGTGGGGTGACTAGAAGCATGGGGAATCGAGGCTGACGGCTCCAGGTGCCAGCATGGGGGTCAGCCAGGGACACAGCCTTGGAGCCCACAGCTAAATAAGAGGACAGAGCCCTTGTCCCCCCCCTCCCTGCCCCCAGCAGGGGGTCAGGGACAGAGGCTGAGTGAGGATAAGGGACCACCCAGGGCTCCCTTACCAGGCACCAAGCCAGGTGGGCACAGACAGACCAGGGCCCTTCTCCTCATACAGGAGAACCCAGAGCTCTGTTCCCAGCTCGGGCCCCCTCCAGGTGAGAGCCATTGCTCCTGGACACTGGACCCTCCTCCTCAACTCCCCCAGGGGCTGCACAATGCTCAGCCCTGCCCATCTGTTTTACTTCGGCCCAGGTGGGCCCAGGGTCTGTCCTTTGCTGGAATGTTCTTCCTCGACAGCCAACCTCATGGGTGGGGGTGGGGTTCTCCACTCCATCCAGGACCTGCTTCCTTATCGTCTCTCAGGGTGTCCTCTCTGACTGCCCTCTGAGATGGCCACGCAGTGAGATCTCCCAACACCCTCCACACTTCATTTTACTTCTGACCACCTGTCCTTGGTCACTCATCTGTTACCTGGCACTAGTTCTCGGTGATGGTCTAACTGTGACCGGCTTGGTGTCTGGCATACAGGAGGTGCTTAGAAAATGGTTGTCTCATTCTCTGCTCCATTTCTAGCAGCCAGAAATGTGTCTGGCACATAGTAGATGGCCAGTCAACATCTACCTGGTGGACATTGCCATCAGTCTAGAGCTTGAAATATACAGTCAGTATCTACTGTATTTACTTTGGGCATAGCGGGGTCCTCAGCTCCTAGAGCAGTGGCTGGCATACAGTTGGCACTCAGTAAATGCTAGTTGGCTTTTCTTGCTGTTCCTCTGCTATCCAGCACTTAACAGGCAATGGCTGTTTGCTGAATGAATGGTTCAATGTAGGGACGGCCTGTCTCCCGCAAGCCCGGAATGTTTCAGAAAAGAGGCGCTGCAGTGTGGGATGAGGGGGCTCTGTCTAGACCCAGCCTGACTGGCCGTGTCGTACTGTCCCTCTCTCAGGAGCAGTCCCCTCCTGCCATGGCTGGTTTTGCCTGCCATGCAATACCTGACTCCCAGCATGCACTCTGCAGCCTAGAGCAGCCTAGCTTTGTGGGGATGAGGAGGGGAGGTGAGGAAGAGAGGAGGAGATGAGGAGGAGAGGAGGTGGAGGAAAGAAGGTATGGAGGGAGGCGGGCCACAGATGGTCAGCCATCTGGTTACTCAGGAGTGGGCCGGCAACCGTCCCCGCCAGTCCATACCGTGCTGACATATTTAGCTCAGCTGGGCCAGGCAGGGGCCACAGGCTAAGGCCGGACCCCTGAGGCCCCATGGAGCCCTGTGGTTGCTAGCTCCCTGTGCGGGATCTGCATTTGGAATGATGCCTGGCAGGCTGGCAGGTGCTAGCAAGTGATCAAGGCTTCAGCACTCCAAGGTCACTTCAGATCCGAGGGCACCAACTGCCATTCCAGGACTCACGGAGCTGTGGCACACAGCTGGAGGGGGGCAGGGGACCCAAGTATGTCTGTCTGCATGTGGATGTACACAGGCACGTGAAGACGAGAGCAGGAGCCCCTGGGGGGGGGGTCACCGAAGGGGTTAGAGGTTTTCAGATTCATGAAGTTCAGTTTTCTGCTCATTACTGAGAACATGGATCACAAGGGGGGACGTGTGTCCGTGTATCTGCACGTGCCCAAGGGGGAGGGGTCACAGGACTTTACATGGATGTCCAGGTGTCTGTGAGCAGACATGGAATGTGTGTGTGCAGTGAGCTCACTCCTGGGAAGGATTGTGTGTTTCTGGCTGCATGTATATGTGCGCACATGTACAGATATGTGAAGGGGCCAAACGCTGCATTTATGTGTCCATGTATGCAAGTATGTACAGGTTTGGGTATATGTGTCCTACAGGAGGGATGTGTGAGTTGTATGACTGATGTGAGTTGAGAGGGTAAAGGAGCATTGTATGTTCTGGATTTGTGCACTGTGCGGGGGAAACGGGTTCCTGGATATATGGGAATAAATGTTTGTGTAGCTCCAGGGTGGGCGGTATAGACCTGAGTCCAGCTGTGTTGTCCAGGGTGGGTGGTACAGCCCCTAGCCTGGGGTGTGTTATCCAGGGTGGTGGAGCCCCTGGGGTCAAGCCCACTCCTTCCTGCTTTAGGCATCTCACCTACTGAGTGCCTGTGGACACTGCAGTGGCCAGGACACCTTCTAGGAAACAAGGCTTCCCTGCCATACAAGCTATGGAGGCTCTTCTGAAGCCTCTGTGAGGACCAGGCAAGCCCCAGTCTGTCCGCTCTCCCAACCACTACTAACAGCCAGGGTCATCAGCTTCCTTGTGATGTCTTGCATTCCTTTGTAACACAGGTTCTCAAACTGTGGGTAATTGACTCTTTCATGGGATTGCCTAAGACCATAGGAAAACATAGATATTTACATCATGGTTCATAACAGTTGCAAGACTACAGTTATGAAAATAATCTTATGGTTGGGGTCACCACAACATGAGGAGCTGTATTGAAGGGTCGCAGCTTTAGGAAGGTCGAGAGCTGCTGGGTTACAGGGAGAGAGAAGGCAGGAGTCTGTAGAGACGAGCATGGGGGGAGGGATGGTCAAGTGTACAAACAAGGTCAGATCTGTCTGCATAGCTAAGGGGCTGGGGGCGGAACTTTGTGCCGATGTTAAAAGGCTGAGAGTGGGTACTAATCGAGCTTAGCATCCCTGGTGGTGCGTTTCTTTACATCATCAAAGGACACCATTACCCTCGGCCTCTTCCCACTCACACGACACCATCTCCTCTCCGGGCATCTTGCTTCGAGTGGCTGGTCTACAGGGTTTAGGGGGACACAGTCAGAGTCAGGGATGCTGGGCAGGGCAACGAATGGTGGCTCTCTTCTAGCTTCTTCCCGTGTCAGTGGAAGTACCTGCGGGCCTCTGGGTGGCAGATGCTACTCCCAAGGTTTAATGGCCACATTGCAGGTGACAAGTTCCCTCCACCGGCGCTGAGAGCTGAGATGGCCATGCCTTAAGGAAATAGGAATGTCTGTCTCACCCAGGATGTGAGCCATACGGTCCCTGGACATCACTAGGCACAGAATACAGCGCTGTGGAAGGTTAACTCCATAGCTCTCAGGCTGGGCGGTGCCAGGGGACTTGCTGAAAGCGGATTCTCCTTGCCATGTCAGTAACGGATTGGAATCAGACCCCCCCATCTTCCCTCTTCCGTTGCTGAGTGTGAGCCTCTGGAGAGCTGAAGGTGGACACCAGCAGAAGTATTGCCAATGGGTCAGACTGGCCTCAGCCAGCCAGTTCTTGAGCAGGGACCCTGGTGCAGTGGTGGGCCTATGGTTGCCATGACTGGGGTTGCTCCAGACACAAATCTCTAGGGAGCAGTGCCAGCTGCAAACGAGATCCTCACCCGGCCAGAGGCTGCCACGTGTGGTTTGAGCTTGTTGGCGACATTGAAGAGGCCGTGTGCAAAGTGAGGTCCGACTGGAATTGGAATAGTGGTACCTTAGGAGTGATGGAGGACACCGCTGGGTGCAGTGGACCTGATAAAGAAACAGGCAGGTGCAATGCCGAGAGCGGTGGCAGCTCAACCTCTCTGCTGGGCCCTGTGTTTAGAGAGGCCAGACAGAGCCACACTGCCCTTTAAAACTTTGGAAGGCAAAGGCAGGCAGATCTCTGTGAGTTCGAGGCCAGCCTGGTTTACCTACTGAGCTCCAGGACAGCTGGGGCTACATAGAGATACCCTGTCTCAAAACAAAACAAAGCCAAAACCAGGCGTGGACACACATAGTGAGAATCATGCTGGAGTGTAACTGTGTTGGTTTGATTGAAAGTATCCCCCATGGGCTCATATGTTGAATACTTGGTCCCCAGTCGGTAGAACTGCTTGGGAAGGATTAGGAGGTGTGGCCTTGTTGGAGGAGGTGTGTCACTGGGGGTGGCTTGGAGGTTTCAGAAGCCTAAGCCATTCCCAGCTCTCGCTCTCGCTCTCTCTCTCTCTCTCTCTCTCTCTCCCCTGCTCCCTGGAATGATAATTATGGACTGTAACCCCCCTGGAACTGTGGCCTCCAAATTAAATGCTTTCCTTTTAAAAAAAAAAATTGAGACAAAGCCTCTCTATTATGTCACTCTGGCTGTCCTAGAACTTACTATGGAGACCAGACTGGCCTTAAACTCACAGAGATCCATCTGCCTCTGCCTCTGCCTCTGCCTCTGCTCCCTGAGTGCTAGTATTAAAGGCATGTGCCACCTCACCTGGCAAATGCTTTCTTTGTTAAGTTGTCTTGGTATTGTGTAATGGCAAGAGAAAATTAAGCAAAGCAGCAACTCAGATAGGCTCTTTGTTGCTCTGTAGTCTTCCACTACACAGATATACCACAGTGTACCTGTAACTAGCTATGGGACCCTTTCCCAGCAGCCTCTTGTTAAAATCTCAATGGATGTCACTTTGTTCTAAATAACATGATCTGAGGCTGGAGAGATGGCTCAGCGGTTTAGAGTGCTTGCTGCTCTCCCAGAAATCCTGAGTTCAATTCATAGCAAACCACATGGTGGCTCACAACCATCTACAATGAAATCTGATGACCCCTCTGGCATACTAGGCACACATGCAAACAGAGCACCCATAAACATAAAATAAATAGTAAGTAACATGATCTGACATAGCATTCATGAGGTGGATGCTTAAATTCTGTCTAGCACACATTAAAATAAATGCACAATTATTGAAAAATGTAAACGTGTGTCAAGACCAACTCCCCTCCTCTCACTCCTGTACGAGGCTCACGTTGGTCTCCATCTCAACCCTGTGGTGGTCAGACTGGAAGGTCAGGATGTTGCTCAGGCTTGGCCATGGGCAGAGGGAACAAGACTGCCTTCCTGTCCCCTCCTTGTCCCTCTGGAGCCCGCTCCTGCCTGGCCCAGCCCCAACCACTGGAGGAGACACTGGGCTCAATTCATCGAGGCTTCAAAGCACTTCTGTGTGCAGCAGGCTCCAGAGCCCCAGCCAAGTCCTTGACAGGAAGACACTGGGCCCTTGTGAAGGCCACTGCTGCTTCTCCAATGTGGCCAGCTGCCAAGGAAGAAGCCACAGTCCGGCTGCTGAGTGTGACCTGGGAGCTGCTCACTCCTGGAAGTGGAGGCCACCTCGCAGGAGGAGGCCTCACATCAGGGCCTCAGTGAGCCTGGAGGCTGCCAAGCTGCCATCCGCCAACACTGTCAGCCTCTCAGACACTACGCACAGCCTATCTCCTTTCTTCCTCATGAGCCTTCTGTGGCTTCTTCTCAGCCAGCCCTTCTCGATTGCCAGGAACCCATAGACATATTGCGGGTTCTAGTGAGCCCACACCCACGCCCAGTTCACTTTGCAGGAGAGAAGGCTCTGTCCAATAATCCTAAGGCCCTTCTAAAAATAGGAAGTGTTAACCCAGCCACACACACAGGCAGAATGTGTCAAGAACATGAAGGTAGAAATCAGGGTGAAGTGTCTACAAGCCAAGGGATGCTAATGATGGCTAATGCTCTCCAAAGGCCAGGAAAGAGCACCAGAGCACATTCATACCAGCAGCCCACTCTGCCCAACCACAGATGCCTGTCTCCAGAGCTGTAGAAGTAAATTCACCCAGTAGAACCCACCCAGCCTGTAGGGCTTTATGACGGCAGCTAGAGGAAGCAAACACACCCAAGTCACACAGAAGCGCGTTCAGAAAAGGTAGGCTAACTCTGTGGTCTCTGCGTCTGTGTGGCAGAGTGTCTCATGTCCCCATCAAGGGGTACTTGTTGGCTGCTAGTTGCAGAAACTTGCCAATCAATGGCATGAGCAAACAGATGTCTCTTTTACCTCCGGGGAGAAACTCAGCTTGAAACAAAAAAACATAAGCTCGTGTTAATAGGATAGGAAAATCAGATGACAAACTACAAGGTCTGCCTATGGAAAACATGCCCAGCAAACTTCCTTAGCTTGATAAAGATGATCTACGAAGATCTCATGGTTGGTACCTCACTGGTGGTGAGGTGCTTGGTCCTGTTCCCTAAAGATCATGAAAGAGACAAGAAGGCCACTGTCTGTTTCTCTTCAGAGTCCCCACAGAAATCCTAGCTAATGCAGTGTGACCAGTGAGTAGACACCCCAAAACTGACAAAGCTGCTTAAAGAAGGAACAGTTTATCTTGGCTCAGAGCCGAGGGTACAGTGCCTCACGGGATGGCACAGCGGGGCAGGAATGTCAGGGCCTGGTCACGCTGTGACCACAGTCAAGGACGGAAAGATGAATGCTGAAGAGATGAGTATGATGTTCAGCCTGCCCTCTCCTTTTTATTCCACCAGGACCACAGCCAGGGAGTGGTACCGCCCACATCTGGGATGGGCCTTCTGTTCTTCATTGACCTAACCTAAAAACTCCCTCAGAGGCACACCCAGAGGCGTGTCTCCTAGGTGATGCCAGAGCCTGTCAAGTTGATGATCAATACTCACCATCTGTCTTAGTCAATGTTCTATCACTGCAGAACGACACCACGGCCACAGCAACTCTTATAAGAGAAAACATTTAATTAGGCTTGCTTACAGGTCATAGGTTTAGTGCATTCTATTGTCACGGTGGGAAGCATGGTGGCATGCAGGCAGACACGGCGCTGGAGATGGAGCTTCGAGTTCCACATCAGCCCCCCCCCCCGCCCCGTCCCTGGTTAGTTGACTCTGTTGGTCTTTTTGTGGAGTTCTTGTCCCCTTCAGGTCCTTCTAGCTTCCCCAACCCTCTACTCTTCCACAAGGCTCCCTGCACTCCACCTAATGCTTGGCTGTGAATCTCAGCATCTGGGTGGAGCCTGTCAGAGGTCAGCTATGCTAGGCTTCCGTCTGCAAGCACAGCAGAGTATCATGAACACTGTCAGGGGTTGGCTCTCTCCCGTGGGCTATAACGGGAGAGGGGGGTGTAGGCAGGGCTGCTGTCTCTGAGACACCCTTTTAGTTCTCTTTTTACTTTAAAAATATTCTATTATTAATTGTGTAGGTGTGTAGGTGTGTGTGTGTTTAGGGGTACTGTATGCTATGAGATGCTCAGGGTGAGTACTAAAGAGGAAACTTGGGTCCTCTGCAAGAGCGATAAGCCTTCTTAACCACTGAGCTGTGTCTCCTGCCTCCTCTTTTGACTTTTTGAGGTTTACTAAGTTGATTGGGCTTTATGGTGGTTTGAATAGGAATGGCCTCCATAGGCTCATAGATCTGAATGTTTGGTCATTAGGGAGTGGTGCTACTTGACAGAGATTTGGAGGTCTGACCCTGTTTAAGTAGGTGTGGGCTTCTGGAAAAGTATGTTATTCAGGGTAGGCTTTGGGGTTTCAAATGCTCAGGCCAGGCCCAGTGTCTTGCTCTCTCTCCCCTGCTGCCTGCGGATCCAGACGTTGAACTCTCTCAGCTACTTCTCCAGCACTGTGTCTGCCTCCTGCCTTCATGCTTCCCACTGTGATGACAATGAACCAAACCTCTAAACGGTAAGCCAATCCCAATTAAGTGTTTTTCTTTATAAGAGTTGCCGTGGTCATGGCATCTCTTCACAGCAATAGAACAGTGACTAAGATGGGCTGCCCCTTGCCTTGGCCTGGCTGGTCTTCATTATCACTTCCCTACTCTGTTTCCATCACCTCACCTCACACATGCCAACTTTTCCAGCATTGGCTACCCAGGGATCCCCACCAGGTTCCCAGCACCTGTACCTGTCCCTGTCAGGACAGTGCAGGCTGTGGCAGAGGCTCCTTAGCCTGCATCACATGGCTCTGTTTCTCAGAATCTCCCAGAGCAGGAAGTAAGAAGCGAAGGATGGAGAGCCAGGGAGCCAGCCTCAACATGCTATTGCCCAGCTAGCCATCGTTTCCCATGGTTCTGTTCCCCCTTTGTTAGAGCCTTTGCATGGGCAGTTCTGATTGCTAGAACTTTCTCTGCCTGCTTCTAGTCCAGGTGCCATTGGCCAAGCTGAGCTCTCCCTGGCTATTGGGTCTTTGGAGTGTGCCCTGCTCCCCGTGTCTCCGGCTACACACTGTCTCAATCACAGCCCAGACTCCAGGCTAGCAAGACAGCAAGCCCTTTGTTTTCTCCTGGCTCTGAGCCCCACCCGTGAGCCGAGAGATCCCATGTTAGCATCTGCTGCATCCAGCTCCTACCACATCACAGGTGCTGAGTAAATAGTGCTGAAAGAAAAAAATGGGAACAGTGAGACTCAATGCAGGGTGAGGCAGGGACGGCAGCTGGGGAACACTGGGCATCTACAAGACCATCTGCGGGGCAGGGGCACAGCCCGACACATGGTCCACTGTCCACACTGGCGAAGGTCTCCCCCAAGGCAGGTGCCAGAGAACTCACACCCCTGAGAGCTCGTGATGTGGGCCTGGAGTCCAGGTAGGAGCTGGTTGAGGACATGCGGGGTACCATCTGAGATGACTGGGTGCAATAGTGAGGCATTGTGGGTCCACTGAAGGCTGAGGTAGGCCTTTGGAGGATGCTGCTATGCAGGTGGCATTGGAGGAGTGGGTGTGGGTGACACAAGAGAGGATGGAGTACTGAGGTCCTGGGAACTGGAGTGATGGAGATGGAGGGACCCAGGGGCCATGGAGGGGTGCAGGTCCCAGGAAGGCCACTAGATGTTAAAGAACCAAACTTGAAATGGGACTCTGGCTTGGCTCATCCTGACTTTCATTTGTCTTCCCAGAATCCTCTCAGCCTCCTGCAAGAGCTACTGGTAACTTTCACTTACATGGCCGCTGGGACACCCTGCCCCAACCAGACCTCAGGCATTGTGAGCCTGCTGGCCACTGCCCAGAAGGCTTTTGTGGGCTCAGGATATGGGGTGGAGTGGCTGGCAGTGTCCACATCTCCCAGGCCCTCTAAGTTCCTTGAGTCACATCATACAGTCAGCCCTTTGGTCAGGTGGCCATCACAGTCTACATAAAGACATGTGAATTCTGGAGTCCATAGAGCTCCATTCCATTTTGTCACTGGCTGTGTGTCCCTGGGACAGGAGCTTGCTCACTCTGAGCCTCTGTATTTCCTGGTCTATGAAGCAGGGTCTGTGGTAGTCCTTTGCTCTGAAGCCTATGTGAAAGCTTCCTATGGGGTTGTTTGAGCCCTAAGAGCCTGGCCTTGGATTTGACAGTGGAGGAACGCACTACAATCCTCTCTGTGCCCAGTGCTAAAATGACCTGTGGTGGTCAGTCACCACCGTCTGTGGTGGTCAGTCACCACCGTCTGTGGTGGTCCAGATGACCCTGGGCCTTGGGCCTGTGGCCTCCCCTCTCACACTCGCCCTGCTTCTGTCTTCTTTGGGAGCAGCAATGCTAGGTTTTCAGCTGGCTGGGATCCAGGGCATTTCCAGCTGAGTGGACCTAACACGTTGTCTGTGCCCTGCCATCAGGATGGAAACTGGCACTCTCCCGCAGACACCCGAGAGGCCCAGGGGACCGACTCTCAGGAGGGGGGACCAGCTGACTCCAAAGGCACAGGCAGGTCACCTCCCCGTGGGCACAGAGGACACGTCCCTGTGTCTTGTCACGGTGCTAGGGGGCTCATTAATTACAGGGCCATTAAGCGCCCAGCTCCTTGTAGACTCCGGCGGCAGCTGTCTGAGGCCCACCAGTAGGGCAGGGGAACCCTGTGTCCTTGTCATTAGGCGCTGCCGCCAGCTACCGGGTTATAGAGACTTTTAATTGCATCATGGCCATCCATCCGTGCTCCCTCCTAAATCATGTTAATGGAGGATTAAAAATATGTAAGCTTAAATTAGTGGGGCTCTTATCGCCTCCGTAAATATCTTAAATCAATAGTCAGGCTTAATTGCAGTTGGGCACCACAAGTAGGCTGGGGAGAAGGGGCAACGTAGGATGAGGCTTTCTGCCAGCCATTGGCTTTTCCCCGTTGTGGTCTAAGTCTGGCCTGGTGCCCTGGGTGTGTTCCCATGGCAACAGCCATCCCTGACACATCTTGTGTCCAGCACAGTTCTGGGCGCTTGGATATACACAGTCTCATCTGACAAGTCCTATGATACAGTTGTGAGAACAGCTTCCTAAACGATGCTGGGAGCTCAGGGGAGGTGGCCGGCTCAGTGAAGGCTCAAGTAAGCAGGAGGGACCCACTTTGATCTATCAAACCCTAGGTAAAAAGCCAGCCATGTGGATATATGTGCTTAGAATCCCGGCACTGGGAGGTAGCCCAGGTGGATCCCTGGGGCTCACTGGCAAGCCAGCCAACCCTAACTGGGAAGCCCCAGGTCCCAGCGAGAGACCCTATCTCAAAGAAAACAAGGTGCAAGAGGAGTGATGTCCAGAGAGATGGCCCAGCGGTTAAGAGCATTGACTGCCCTTCCAGAGGACCTGGGTTCAGTTCCCAGCACCCACATGGCAGCTGACAACTGTCTGTAACTCCGGTTCCTGGGGACCTGGTGTCCTCTTCTGGCCTCTGTAGACACGGTACTCATTTGTTGTACATGTTTTGTATGTGCATCCATGTGGTACACATACATGCAAGCAAAACACCCTTAAACAGAAAATAAACATTAAAATAAACTAAGCTGTTCCTACCTCAGGGCTTTTGCTCTCACTGTATTTATCCTCTCCATCTCTTTAGACAAGATCCTATTATATAGCTCAGGCTGGCCTGGAACTCACTATGGATAGACCAGGCTGGCCTCAAGCTCAGAGAATGCTGGGATTAAAGTGCCACCAGGCCTGGCCAATTCCTATCACTTCTGAACTACTTATGAATCAATGTCACCTCTTCTCAAGGACCTAAAACCTCAAGGTCATTTTTGCCTCTGATGTCCCCAGCAGTCTCCCAGAACATCTCAGGACACTCTTGCTGAACCCCTGTGTTATGACTTTGTGACCCCACGGTAGCCACAGCCTCTCATAGGCCTTGTGCTCACCTGTATCTGGGATCTGTGTGGGGACATCCTCAAATTACCTCAGAATCCTACTTAAAAGGTGAGGCCCGTGTGATGCATCTGCCCTGCTCACTCTGGTCGGGAAGTGTTCAGTTCAGGACCCTTCTATAGAAGCCGCAATCTCAGAGGGCATCCTGGAGGGAAGCTGATCCTTCCAGCTCCGAGGCTGATGCCTTCTCCAAGTCCAAGCTGTTTCTAAGCTTGTGGTCTCTGCCCAGCAAGGATTGAACAGTCTCTTCAAGAATGCCCACAGTCAAGGTCAGGGCCCCTAGCCTGGGGAATTAAGAGTCTGGGCCAAGCCATCTGTCTGAGAACAATCAGCAATAACGGAGCCAGCTCATAGGGCTCAGGTCACAAGGGAATGGAGCTGTGGGGGTGAGAAACCCCAGAAGGTTCCCAGCTGAATAAGCCTTCCTGTGTGGGGGCCAAGAAAAACCTGCCGTGTGGGAGCAGGATCCCGGAGCTGGGGGAAGTTTGCCCAGAGGCTCCCCTGGCAGAGTGGGCGGGGGGCGGGGGGACTCTGACGCAGGCAGGCGGGCAAGCCTCACAAAGCGGCCTCAGCTGCTGAAGCGTGGGACCATCTGGCGAGGGCTGGAGGCAGAGCAGCCTGTTTGCGCAGTGTTGGGCTTCCTTTCCGCAAACACGCCACACACTGTGAGGGGACGGCTGGCGGCCACCTGGGTGAGGGGAGTGGGTGGGCGAGGGCTCTGCCCAAGCTCGGGAGGAAAGAGTGCCCCTGGGGCAGCGAGCCCTCGACTGTCGCCCTGGGCAGCCTCTGCCTTTCCCCTGGAAGGGAACAGTAGCTTTCTGGCCAACCTTGACTGTTGATACACAGAAGGTTCGGCTCCCTGACTCGTTTTTCTTTGTGTAAATTTGAATAAGTTGCATGCATTTTTTTAATGAAAGTTTTTGTTTGTTTGTTTTTATAGCAAGAGCCGTGCACTTGGCAGCTTTTGGAAGAAGAAAGATCCAGAAGGTCTGGGCCAGCAGGCCGGGCCGAGGTCAGCTGGAGCTGGGCAGAAGTGGCTGCCCTTTCAGCCAGGTGATGGCTCAGGTTTTCTGCTCATTTAGTCACCGGCTCAGCGCCCAGCGGAGAACTACCCTCAGGCTCTAGCCAGCCTGAGGCAAGCTAGTGCTATAGAAACGTAAAACTGGACCGGTCCCAGGCAGGCTTGGGTAGAGCTGTTTGCTCCACTCTAAAGGCATCCCCCTAGCCATGCTATGCTATTTGAGATAGGAGAGAAAAAAGGGTTCACGTCAGGTTCCTGGCCTCCGCTGAGAGGGGCAACTGGTGATGGGCAGATGGGAGCAGGCATGGCTGCGTCAGGCTGCACGGTGAGCTCCCAGCTCATGCCAGGGTGTCAAAGAGACAACTTAACCCTCAGGCAGTCGGAGGAGTCGGAGAGGCCGCACAGACCAAGGCCAGAGTATGGCCAGGAAGAGAGGACATACCACACCCTGTGTGGACAGAGCTGACAGAGTGGCCCATGGCCTGGGACAGTGGATGCTCCTCAGCCTGGGACAGCAGGTCTCAGGTACCACATGGATGTGAAATCTCAAGCCGAGACCTTCTGCTGATAGCCGAGAGCCGCAGAGAGCCAGGATGAGGTCCATGTACTTGCAGAGCTGGTGGAGGCCAGAAGAGGGAGTCAGATCCCCTGGAACTGGAGTTACAGATGGTTGTGAGCCCCCGTGTGGGTGCTGAGTACTGAACCCAGGTCCTGAGGAAGAGCAACAAGGGTCTGCAACTGCTGAGCCATCTCACTGGCCCACAGGTGGCTATTTTGAAGTTTCTAAGCATAGTATGATAGCAGTTACCAGTCATCCTATCACGTGGGAGACTAAAGCAGGAGGAGGACATTCAAGTTCAAGGCCAGCCTGGCCTACATAGCAAGACCCTGTCTGGAAATAAGTCTGTGACCAGAACAAAGTCTGTTCAGATCTGCCACTTCCCCGATGCCCTAGGCAGAGTGGATAGCCCACCATGCCTGAATCTGTTAGCACCATGGCTGGTGAAGTCAGGCAGGGGGGATCCACATAGTCTGATATTTGTCCTGTTCTCCCATAACTCAGACACTGGTCACATGCAGGGCTGGCCAGCGACTGAGTCCCTGGGCTCCATTCCTCTCAGCTAAAGGCCCCCTCTAAAGACCGTGTCTCCTCTCTCAAGGCCATACTTGGTGTCAGTGTCTCATAGAACACCAGGCGCTTTCCCAGGATAGATTAGAAGAGCTGAGGGCGGGCAAAGGGAGAGGCCAGAGCAAACAGTGTCAGGCACCCTGCCACGGACATTGATTTGTTCTCCGGCAACACTGGGTGACCATAAGTACAGTGACCTCTCAGCCGGCAACACTCAACTGCGAGCTGGCTTTCGGGGCGTTCTTTGGGGACCAGTCACAGATCAGACACAGGGTGTCCATATGGCCGGACACAGGCACTTGGCTCCGCTTGGTCTCTAGCCTCTGTCCTGGAGGTCAAACCCATACAAGCACAGCCAGGGCCCAGGCAAACACACACAGGCCTTCACCGTGACCCGTGGTGTCACTGCGGACTGTCTGGTGGGGCCGTATCCCAGGCATAGAAAGACACTGTGGCAGCAGAGGCGTCCTGACAGCTTGATGTCGTCGCCCGGAGCTGGTCAGTGGCCAGTCTTCCTTTAGCCTGCACGGCACACAGGCTAGAGGGATGATTGCCCAGTGTCACCTGGTGTTGAGTTGCATGGTTACAGCGTTACCAGGTGTTTCACTGTGGAGCTGTCCGAGCCTTGAGGACCAGGACTGTCTCTCCCCAGCCTCTGTAGTCTCCTGGAGGCCCAGAGGGGACACTACAACATCTGAGACAACATGGGATCCTGTAACGTGTCCTATGATGGCCTCCAGGACCTGGAGACAAGCTGGTGTGAGATTTTTTTCCATCTGCTCTCAGAGCCTAATAGGTGGGGAGCGGTAATGTTTGTTGAGTGAATAATTGATCATAAATCCTTTCTTGACAGCTAGGCTAGTAAATGATGAAAATGAGATAAGGCATGTGGTTCCTGTCTACCAGGGGGAAACACAAAAATAGTGATTATGAGGGCTTGCTCAGCATCTCTACCAGCCAGCGCCAAGCCAAGTGAGTGAGTCCCTTAGAGCTCAGGGTCATCTTTGTCTGGGCTAGGGGCCCTCCAGTGGAGACAGCTCATAAGAAGGATCAGCGAGGGGGCAAGAGGTGTAGATGACAGTGGTTGTAGAAGAATTTTAATTCAGAACATGGCTGCTCTGGCGAGAGAGCACATCCAAAGACCTTTTAGGTCTGTGTGATCTGGCTGGAATACACACACACTTAATCCAGGAGGACAGAGGCAAACAGAACTCAAGGTCAGCCTGGTATAGAGCAAGTTTCAGGGAAAGAAAACCTTAGCTCCAGTCATGGTGGTATACTCCTTAAATCCAGCACTCAGGAGACAGAGGCATGCAGATCTCTGAGTTCTAGTCAGTCTTGTTGAGATGTTTGGTTGAGTCAGAGAGTGGAGGGGCAGTGGGGTGAAGCTGAGTCCAGTTTGTGGAATTCAGAGGCAGTTTTACTGGGAGAATTTTATAGAGACAGGTTGAAGAGAGAATGAGCTAGACACAGGTAAAGACAGAATGAGCCAGAGAATGAGAGGGAGCCAGAAGATTAGAACAGACTGCTGAGTTAGTTTGAGGCTAAACAGCAATTCAGTGAGAAGCTGAGAGAAGCCAGTTTTTTTAGTCAGATTGGAAAGGAGTTTGAGCCAGAGCAGCTAGCCAGAGCTTAGAAAGAGCTAGAAAAGGTGAGTTTTTTCAGCAGTAAATCTCAGAGGCTGAAACATTCTAAGTCTAGATTAGATCGTACAGAAGCTAGAAGCTTCCAGGACTAGGCCTAGGTTAGCAGACAGAGGTAGTGAGCCTCCAAGATGACAGTTACCTCAGGTGTATAAAAGTTGCTTTAATGGGCTGGAGAGATGGCTCAGAGGTTAAGAGCACTGGCTGTTCATCCCGAGGTCCTGAGTTCAGTTCCCAGTAACCACATGGGGTCTGGTGCCCTCTTCTGGCATGCAGGCACACATGCAGTAAGAGGTTCAGTGTCATCTTTAGCTACATAGTGAGTTTAAGGCCAACCTGGGCTATATGATCTCTCTCTCTCTCTGTTTCACCTGTGTAGCCTTGTCTGTCCTGGAACTCACTCTGTAGACCAGGCTGGCCTCAAACTCAGAGACCCACTAGCCTCTGCCTCCTGAGTGCTGGGGTTAAAGACATGCACCACTGCCTGGCACTGTATGGTCTGTCTTAAAAATAATGACAAAGCTCTCCGGAGGGATGAGATGATGGGGGTGGGGAGTGAGCATAGCTGGATGTGGTAGCTGGGGAGGGTAGAGGGAATCTCTCAGGGGCTTCCAGAAGAAGCCAGCTCTGTCCACATCTTCAGTTGGCCCCCACAAGACCCCCAAGAGGCCTCAGACCTCTGGGCCTGCAAAATAACTGCCCTGAGCACTAGAACTGTGGCCCTCATCTCTGAGGCCTCCAGAATCGACTGTGGCAAGTGCAGGCAAGACCAGCCGCAGGAGCCATGAGCGGCTCAGAGGACAGAGCCTCCAACCTCGGTCTTGAAGGGTAAGTACCAGGGATGAGGATGCTAGCCTGTCCTGTACCCACAATGCACTCCACCAGAGGTCAGGGTGGGGTCTCACACACATCCCTGGGGCCAACGCAGAGGATACAGAGCAGGTGCAGTGGGGCATGATTCTTGGCTCCTGTGGGCTCTGGGTGTGCTTCCAAAGGAGCCTCACCCACCTCGCTCTTCAGCACTCTTGCTAACTCAAGGCTGTGGCTCAGGGTAGGAAGCTGATGCTGGCCTGCACTTGGTGGGCTGGGAGGAGTTGGGGCTCCCCCGGCCAGGCAAGCCTGCCCCTCTAACCAGAAAGCACTAAGGATGAGCTGCAGATGGGCTCTGCCTAATGGGCCTCCTGTGAGCCACAGACTCCCACCCACGGGTAAATGAGCTGCAAGTGTGTTCCCATGGCTCAGTGGCTCAGAGGCGGGTTCCTCAGGGTGGATGGAGAAGGGGAGGGAATGTCCTCAAGACAGGTACACATGGGACCCCACCCCTGTCCTTCCACCACTAGAGGCCTAGGCAGCCATTGAGCTCTTGGGCTCCACCCTCGGCTCATCCCAGTCTTCCCCACCAGCTGCTCTGGCCTAGCACATACTAGCACCACTGTGGAAAAGGCGGCTCCTTGCTTTCCTGGCTATCTAGTTTGTTATAAAACACACACACACACACACACACACACAAAAGCCTCATCCATTGGGTGACATTTCCCCAATTCTGCAGCATGGTCTCCTGGAATCAGGGTGCAACACAATGAAATTTCTATCTTTTTTCTTTCTTTTTTTTCCTTTCTTGAGACAGGGTTTCTCTGTGTAGCCTTGACTTTCCTGGCCTCTCTTTGTAGACCAGGCTGGCCTCAAACTCAGAGATCCACCTGCTTCTGCCTCCTGAGTGCTGGGATTAAAGGCATGAGCTACCGCAATCTGGCTTGCCTGTTTTTAAATTGTTATTGCCATATTTAAATACGTTTGGTTTTTTGCATGTGCACATGTGTGCAAGCACACGTGTGTGGAGATCAGAGGGGATTGGCCGCTCCTGCCATGCGGGCCCCAGGATCCGGGCTCAGGTTGTCAGGTTTGGCGGCAGGCATGGTCCCGCCCAGCACCAGCTCTCATTCTGGATCTGGTTTCTTTACCACCCGCCTCTGATTGACATGAGTGGTGTCTGACGGGTTTTGCTTTTTAATCCTGCAAATTGATTTGTGCCAGGCATACAGTTGGTGCTCAGAGCACATGCTGATGACATACTGACAGGTGCTGAGGAGGTATCAGGCACTGAGCACAGGGCAGGCTTCTGGGGTTTGATTTCTAGAGTTTTTCAGGGCAAAAGTGGGAGGCTCAGCAGCCCCTGGAGCCGTGGTGGTGGGCCTCCTTCCTCTCACCCGGCTGCTGGGTGCCGCTGCAGAGAAACTCGCTTTTCCCCTTCGATTTTGCTGGTGCCATCACTGCTGATCACTCTTTAGACATCTGCTCTGCCCACCTCTAGGACAATGGCCCTTCCTGAAGGACTATTCTATAAGCTGCGCATTGGGGACTTTGATTTTAATCCCTTTTATACTGGGTCTCAGTTTCCACACGTAAAATGAAAGGTATACATAGGTCCCGGTGTGTACCCTAACTGTGGGAGTGCGTAGCATAGGTGCGTGTACTGAAACAGGTGTGTGCATATGTCTGGATGTGTGCACAGGTCTGTGTCTGCTTCTACACTGTAGTGTGTGCATGGGTCTACATGTGTTCACAGGTCAAGTGTGTTCACAGGTCTGGAGAGTATGCACAGGTCTGGAGTGTGTGCACAGGTCAAGTGTATACACAGGTCTCGGTGTGTGCACAGGTCTGGAGTATGTGGGTGCACAGTCTGGAGTGTGTGCACAGGTCTGGGTGTGTGCAAACTCTGGTCATGTTGACATGACCCCAATCCTCCCCACCCACCACATCTCTGCTGAGACACACCGACCAACCTGTGTGCCCCTAAGATCTCTCAGGTGTGCTGAGCAAAGACGAGCTCCCAGCTCCCTCCCCAAGAGGTGACTGCTTGGCGAACTCTCAACCCCCTGGCAGGAATGTGGAACCTTGTCAAATGAGGGACCTTTGTGGAGATGGACAGACAGTGTTGGTGAAGAGGGGACCAGGCGGGTACTGGAAAGGTTCCCTGCCTGCCTACACTTCACTGGGCCTGGGGGAAAGGAATTCATTTGTTTATTCACGTCCAAGAGGCCGTTGGTGGGCAATCACTTGTGGGGAGCAGTTACAAACACACATCGTAGCAGAAGAGCTCTGAGAGTTAGGGTCTCGTTTCGTCTCATGTGACAGAGGACCAAATGGGCAGAGAGGGGAAGGCACCATCCTGAAGACACACAGCAGGCCGCAGGCCTAGCACCTGGCTGGTCAGTGCTGGGCTGGGTTTTCTGGGGGCCGGGGCAGGGAGCTCAGCAGGAGATGGTTGTCCCATGCTAAGCCCTGGCCAGGCAAGGATTCCAAGGCTCCCGAGCCACTGCTGGTGGGCAAGGGGTGGAGCTGTGGGTGGGCACCCCTCCCCCTAGCTGCCTGTTCATCTAATCTTGCTTGTTCCAGTTCCGTCAAGTAAGTCATTATAATTTTATGCTTTTTAGATGAATATTTTTACGCAAGGGCGCAGTAATTATCGCGGCTGGGAGTTTAATGATTCCAGGCACCACTGAAGGAAAATTTCCCCATGAATCAATCTCTCTCTCTCTCTGGTACCTAAGCTGGCAGTCTACCACCAAGCCATGCCCAGCCCTCTCTATCTTTTTTTCTGTAAGACAGAGTCTCAGGGTGGCTTTGAACTCACTCTATGTAGCCATATGGGCCTTGAACCTGTGACCCTCCTGCCTCAACCACCAAATGTCTGGGATCCGGTTGGCCCTGTGAGAAGGCAGGGCCTGCCACCTATAGACCTTCTGCCAGGAGGCTCCCCAGCAGCCCCATGGCCCCAGCCTACCACGCTTCCCAGAGCCAGGGCCTCACCCTGTCCACCCTGGTATCTCTGCCTTTCAGGCTGCCCCTACCCGCCCCAGGATGGCTGATCCAGGGCTGAGGAGATGAGTGGATAGAAGGAACCGGCTGGGGACCCACAGGTCATGGGCGGAAGGTGCTGCCAGCCAAGCTTGAGTGCGTGGCTGTAGTCAGATAGGAGGACATTTTCTCCAGCCAAACCTGCAGCTGGAAGTATCAGGACTTCCGGTCTCAACAGACGGGAGGGCTCACAGGCCCACTGTTTCCAAGGTAAAGTAAGGGCTGGAAGAGTGCTGTAGCTCTTCTAGCATTAGGTGGCAGCTGTCCAGCGTGTCACAGTTCCCACTGCCTCCCCCAGGTAACCCTTGTCATCTGGCCCCAGAGCAGCTGGTTTGGGTGCTCAGGTTGTTTTGTGGGTATGTGTGTATGTGTGTGTGTGTGTGTGTGTGTGTGTGTGTGTTGTTCCCACATGAACACAATACCACCACATTCAAATGGAAGTCAGAGACTGTTCCCTCCTTTCACTGTGTGGGTGCTGGGGCTCAAACTGAAGTCATCAGGCTTAGTAGCAAGAGCCTTTACCCACTGAGCCATCTCGCCAGCCCCAGAGGCTCAGGGTTCAGAGACTGATGTCACACCAGTCTCTGCCCCACATGACAGGCAAGGGGCAGGCAGCACCGGGTGGAGAGGCTCCATTCCTCATGCTCACTGAGGCTTCCGGCTGCTGCTGGCCTCTGGCCTCGCCAGGCTCCGGGGATTCACTGCGGATGTTGAAAAAAAGAAAGGGCTGGGCTGGAGAGATGGCTCACAGGTTAAGAGCACTGGCTGCTCTTCCAGAGGTCCTGAGTTCAACTCCCAGCAACCACATGGGGGCTCACAACTACCTGTAATGAGACCTGGCACCCTCTTGGCATGCAGGCGTACATGCAGACAGAACATTTTATACATAATAAATAAATAAATAAGTAAGCAAGTAAATAAATAAAATAAATGAAGATGTCTGGGGTCGGGGTGGCGGCGGCAGCAGCTCACGCCTTTAATTTCAGCACTTGGGAGGCAGAGGCAGGCGGGTCTCTGAGTTTAAAGGCCAGCCTAGTCTGCAGAGAGTGTTCCAAGGCAGCTAGGGCTACACAGAGAAACCCTGTCTTGAAAAACAAACAAAAAATGTTACCCGGTGTCCAGCAACCGGAGAGTGCCAGAATACCACTAAGCCTCAAAGACCTTGTGCTGTTCAACAGACAAATGCAGAAGGCTGTGTGCCCGGAACTGGCGGATCCACAGAGAAGACACAGGGTAATGGTTCCCAGAGGCTGGGGAGCTGGCAACAGGATGGCCTGAGAGAAATGTCATTTCCCTGCCGAGTGTAGAGAATGTTCTAGTGATCTGGGAAAGTCTAAGAACTCTGAGTCACTCCCTGAAGGAGGTGGGCAGCTGAGCACAGCGGTGTTAGCCTCCTTTGATCCCAGCACTTGGGAGGTGGATGAGGGAGGATCAGGAGTTCAGGGTTATCCTCGGCCGCATAGTGAGTTCAAGGCCAGCCTGGGCTACGTGATACCTTGCCTCAATAGCAACAGACAAATAAAAGAGCCACAGTACAAAGGAGGACTCCCACGCTTACAGGCCACCATGACCCGCCTGCAAGAATTCAGAGATTTGTTCAGAGAATGGCTCCCACTCGTAGGTCCTGAGCGACCTCCTTGCCTCTTTTGTCCCCTCATTGATGGCAGGCTATTTCAGAGGTGCTGGGAGGAGGCTGGGCACCTGTGGGCTCTGGTGTCCCCTCCAGCCCCCCTCCTGCTGCCGGAAGAACAGAGCACGGCCGCCTCCCTGCAGCTGTCCCCAAGCAGACTGAGGCCGTGACACCACGTTCCTGCCGAAGCCTGTGGGTGTCTCCTGACTCCCCCTTTCGTGCTCAGACACTTCTCCGTGACGTCCCAGTTGCCATGGCGAGAGGCGCCCTATTCTATCAGAATGACAGTCACCACCTCACTGGGACTGCAGCCAGCTCAGCCCAAGGGCAGATTAATCCTGCTGCCACAGTCTGGCTCTGAGCCTCAGGGGACTCAGCTGCCAGCCAGCTAGCCGTTCCTCAGGAGGGGCAGAGCAGAGTGGGGCCCGGTGGGGTCCCCTCTAGAGCCTTCCCTGAGGTATTCTGGGTTGGGGGAGGCCAAGCTGACGTGGATCCTAGGTAGTTCCGTGTATGAGCCGATCCAGGACGCAGAGCCTCAGTCCTGTTATTTTAAATACACACACCTGAAACCTGCCTTGCAGCTCTGTGCTAGGGATCGAGTAGTCGCTCGACCAACGTTTGCTGAGCTCCAGTCAAATGCTGCCGAGGTGAAAGCAGGGTCCAGAGGCGAGCTCCTTGTTCTGGAGATCAAAGGGAGGGACTTGGGGACTTTGGTTGCAGAGCTAGGGAATCTTGGTGAGGGGTGAGGATGGTGGACTGCCTCGGGTGTGCTGGGGAAGATGCTGCAGAGATACCTGGAGAGGCCCCGAGGCCTAGCTGCCAGCAGAGAAGCAGGTGCGTGCAATGGCCCTGGAGCAGGACTTGCTCAGTGGATTCAGGGAGTTGAAAGGCAGATGAAGGCAGCTGGCCGGCAGTGTGAGTCCTGAAGGTCAGTGACCCTTCCAGGTCTTAGAGTAGCAAAGGGAAGAGCTGAAAGTATTCTGGAAGTTCTGCCCTCCATTTACCAGGTGTTCTTGCCCCTCGTGTGATGCGTTCCAGTAGTCAGACACAAGAACTAGGTGACAGAGACTACTGGACCCCAACCCTGAGGCTTCAGCCCAGGGAACATTCCAGAAACGAAACCTATTGCTTCCGGGTGGTACGGAATAGCTTTCAGCCTGTGAGTGTCAGGCCAGGGGACTGAGTAAATGCCACGCCAGCTCAAGGGCTCTCTGACAACCCCATGCTTCCATTTCTGCATATGTCAAATGGAGACATAACGGGCCTATGTCACGCGATCTCGGGGCTCACGGGGGACAGTTTGCATGAATCCTTGGCTCTGCACACAGCCACACCAGCTGTTCCAGTGCAGTCTGAATGTCCAAAGAATGTGAAGGCAGGGACCTGACCAGCTGGAAACCGGAGAGCAAGACACAGTGCTGATGGCAAACACAGGTGGGACTTGGTCGCCAAATGTGTGCTCATGTCCCATAGCAGAGTTTCCTCGGAGGAGAAGGGTCCCCAAGGCAGCCCCACACCTCGTGCCCTGCCACCTGCCAGACCTCATCCAGGTTCACGTTGACAGTGTCCCTCGTGGAGGACCCCAGGCCAGCCAGACACCTAGGTTCCCTAAGGGAAGGGCTCCAGGTGCTAACTGAAGCAATACAGATCGCTTCAGAGAGTGAGCAGGGAGATGGCATCCAGGAGACAGACACCTCGGGGCCCAGGGAGCCTCAGCAGGCCTCGGTCACATGCACACATGGTATGGAGGCGACACCAGCCGGCGTGGGGCCCAGCAGACTGCCCCTGCTCTGCCCTGCAGCAGTAAGTCTTCCTGCTTTCCAGCAGGGGAGTTGGCCCACCTCAGGCAGCCTTTCTGGGTACTCTGAAACGGCAATCTGTGGAGTGACCGGGCCAAGCTGTTCCCCAGCAGGGGCCATCCCCAGTTGGGCCCCTCCAAAATGGGTTCAGAAGGCCACCCTTGTTTTGATAGTCCTTTATCACTCATGCATTCAGGCTTGCATGCACACACACACACACAGGCAAGCACACATGCACACAATCTGAGTGACTTCAACTTTTACCCCGTCAGAGGCACCTCCCCCCACCCCCAGGGTCACAAGAAACAACGATGGTCATTGTACAGTCTTGCCTAAGGCAAACTGGAGGCTGAATACACAGGGACTCCAGGACTGAGAAATCTAGGGAACCAGGATACGTGGTCATGTCATTTGCTGTGAAATCCATCGCTCAGTCACTGAAGTGGTGAGAACTGTGTGGGACTAAGGGGTCAGTAGGCAGGAACTGGGTGCTGAATAAGGTACCTGTGTACAGTTCTACAAGTTCTGTGCCTGAAACTTCCAAGACACAAATGTTACACACGCACAAAGTAAATAAACAAAAGACAATGAATACATTAATAAAAGGTTCTGGGGCTGGAGAAATGGCTCAGTGGTGAAGAGGGCGTATTGCTCTTCCAGAGGACCCAAGTTCAGTTCCCAGCACCACATCGAGTGTCTCCAACAACCTGTAACTCCAGCTTCGGGGTCCCTAATGCCCTCTCCTGGCCTCCACAGGACATTGCATTCAGTGGAACACATACCCGTGTACAGATATACACATAATTTTAAGATAATAAAAACAAATCTTGTTTTGGTAGGGTAGAAGGAACAGAAGCTCAAAGTCATTCTCAGCTAAGGGGTGAATTTGAGACTACCTGGTATAGGAGACCCTGTCTCTAAATTAATTAATTAAAAGAGACACCCTTTAAAATTATTTTTTTTTTGTTTTTGTTTTTGGTTTGTTTTTTTTTTTTTCAGAGACAGGGTCTCATTATGTAGTCCTGGCTTTCCTGGCACTCACTCTGTAGACCAGGCTGGCCTTGAACTCAGAGATCTGCCTTCCTCTGCCTCCCAAGTGCTGGGATAAAAGGTGTGTGCCACTATGCCCAGGTTTAAAATGAGTTTTTAGTTTATGTGTACCACATGTAAGCATGTGCCCAAGGAGGCCAGAAGAGGACCTCAGACCATCGCAGAGTGAACTGCCCTGAGTGTCCTCAGCTGTCTTGTGCCTCTTGCTAGTCCCTCTGCAGATAGGCTTCAGAGGGCCTGAGGGAGAGGCCTGGAGCCATGCTGGCTTAGGCTGTTCAAGAACGGCCCAGAAATGGGCCTCTCTGAGCTGTGACATGAAGAAGAGAGAGCATCCATCAGAGCCATGCCGATTCTGGGGTTGGGCAGAAGGGACAGTATATGTGCAAAGGCCCTGGGCTGGATCTCAAGGTTCTGGAGAAGATAGGTAAGCATCTTACCAACTGAGCCACATTGGCAGCACTTTTACTAGTTAATATTGATACTTCTACGGACACATACGTGTTCGTTTGTGCATGTGGGCACCCATGGGAGGCCAGAAGAGGGCATCAGATCCCCTGGAGCAGTTGTGAGGCACCTGCCGTGGACATGGGTGCCGTGAACTGAACTCAGCACAGCAAGCTTGTTTAACTGCTGAGCCCTCTCTCCGGACCCCCCTTGTTCTGGTTTTGCTGAGAGGCTCTCACTGTGTAGCCCAGGCTAGCCTTGAACTCATCATATATAGTACATAAGCTGGTCTTAAATGTTCAACAATCCCCCTGCCTCAACTTCTCAAATGCTAAGTTGGGCGGTGTGAGCCTCCAGGGTTGGCTCTCCAGAAGTTTACCAACACTTCCTCTGTCTGCAAAGCCCTCCCTCTCCCCCCCCCCTCTACACTGGTCCTGTCACAGCATTTCTTTTCTAGCCCGGAGGTTTTTATTTTTGCGTGACCACCTGAGAGGCAGGCCTCACTCTGCGGTGAGCCCCACCACGGGTGCGCCCGGAGCGGAACCTCACTCAGTCCTGCACACAGCGTGCAGAGGGACCTGACAAATGGACTGTGTCCCGAGAGCCAACCCTGTGGCGGGCTGGCGTGAGAGGGTGGTAAGGAGACTGGCCCTGACCCTGTCCCTCAGCTCCCTCATGCAGGAGCCCCCAGCTGAGACCAAACAGAACAAAGAGAACAAAGCGGGGTTGGAGAGATGGCCCAGTAGCTAAAGGGTACATACTTGTTCTCTTCTAGAGGAAGGGGTCTGGTTCCGTCACCCAGGTCAGGCAGCTTGCAAATTCCTGTAACCCCAGCTTTCACACACACACACACACACACACATACATACACACACACACCCCAACACACACACACAGGACACACACACAAGCATTTTGTAATGAAAAGAAACACAGATTGTAATGAAATGGACTGCCTGGAACGCTTCCGGTGGCAGACTTTATGGGCACAGCCTTCGGAGGACGGCAGGAAGGTGGCTCACGGGTCCAGGCTTCCCTTCAGGATAACAAACACGGTCAGGAAGAAAGTGGTGGTGGCAGAGAATGTGGTAATTGTCCCAAGTGTGCTCTCTCTTTCCACACACCCCCCACCCCCCATCTCTGTCTGTCTCTGTGTGTGTTTTGTTTTTGAGCTGGGTCTCACCATAGCCCAGCTGTCGATGAACCCCAGATCCTCCTGCTTCAGCCTCCTGAGTGCTGGGGTGACAGATGGGTGTCATGACAGCGCCTGGTAAGTTTTTGATTTCCATGTTGAACTTAGAGTCTGCAGTGAAGAAGTCTGCGCGCACACACACACACACACTCACTCACTCATCTCCATTAACCCCCTGCCTTGGCTCAGGTTGGCTTCCCAGCTCTGTAATGGAGATGGGGGTGGGGCAGCAAAAAGCCCAAGCATTAAAGACACTGTGTCCTGGAGAAGGGACATCATCTCCAACGGGGGTTATTTTTTTATCCCATGGAAGAGAAGCAGTAGGAAGAGAAGGCTGACAGTAGGAACTCCGTGCCTCAACTTCCCCAATTGGTTTCTGCTGGAGAGCTAGCTGTGAATGCTTTGATTTGACCATATTTCTTTAAAAAAACACACATTGTTTTTTTTCTCTCTCTCATGTATATGGTGTTTTGCCTGCATGTACATCTGTACCAGGCGTGTGCCTGGTGCTCAGGGAGGCCAGAAGAAGGCATTGCATCCACTGGAACTGGTGGTCGTGGGTTGTGTGGGTGCTGGGAATTGAACCCGGGTCACTGCAAGAGTAGCCCGTGTGCTCAGCCACTGAGCTGCCTCCCGGCCCTTGATGATGGTGAGCTACCTGTTCTTCTTAATAAGCTCACCCATCCTTGCACAAACACAGCTGCTGCAGAGCAATCTCAGAAAAGTGTACGTTGCCTGTGTGCACCTGGCCTGGATAGGCCCAGGGTATGCTCAGCAAAAGGAACCGACCTGTGCCCGCTGCTGCGGATGGAAACCAGGGCTGGGGAACTGGGAGGAGGCCGTGGGGTCTGTGGAGTGTCATCTTCTGTGCATGTTCTTTAAGGAAGCAGACGGCTCCCAGGTGAGCTGAAAAAGAATGCAAGAGAGCAAGGATATCATAAGCTGGCAGGCAGTCCTGCATGGGGAGTAGGGCATGTCGGGAGGCGTGCCAGGCTCAGCCTTTGCACTGGGTACAAACATCCTTTCTGTCACAGGAGAGGGTCTATTCTGAAGGAGAACTGAACCTAGGAGCAGCCCGGGAGACCTTATTGGGACACAGAGGACCCTGAAAAGGGTCAGGACTCAATTCTATATTTTATTTGTTTTATTTTATGTGTGTGTGCCTCCTTCATCTATGTGCACAAACCACATTCACGACGGGTACCCTGAGACTTTAGAAGAGGATGTTTGAGCTCCTGGAATTGGAGGTATGGGTGGTTCTGAGCCACCATGTGGGTGCTGGGATCCAAACCCAGGTCTTCTGCATGAGCAGCCAGTGCAGTGTGAAGTGGTAGCACATGCTTTTAATCCCAGCACTCAGGGAGGCAGAGGCAGGCGGAACTCTGTGAGTTTGAGGCCAGCCTGGTCTACAAATCAAGTCCAGGACAGCCAAGGCTACACAGGAAAAGCCTGTCTTGAAAAACAAAACAAAACAAAATGAGCAACTAGTGTTCTTAACCATGGAACCATATTTCCAGTCCCTTAAAAAAATTTTTTTTTGAGTTAGGATCTCATGTAGCCCAGGCTGGCTCTCAACTCACTATGTAGGCAAGGATGACCTTGAACTGTAGATCCTCCTGCTTCTGTCGCTCAAGTGTTTCCATTACAGCTATGCAGCCCCAGGTCCAGGTTAGTGCTAGGGATGGAAGCTGGTGCTTTGTACATAGAGACAAGCACTCCATCAGCTGAGCCACACTCCTAGCCCCATTTGCAAAAGGGGAAGTAGTGTGGATTCCGGGATCCCAGTGTGGGGTGCTGATGGCAGCAGGGCATGGACAGATGGCTCAGGGCTCTTTAGAAGAAAATAAGGTTGTTGTGAGATCTGCAGAAGGCTCAGGACAGGCCTGGCGACTGTGGACCCTGGGAGGCCACTCTGGTGGTCTAGGTAGCTGCTAAGGACCCAGGCCTCTGGGCTGCTCTTCATTGTCTTCGCCGCAGGAACTGTCACCTAACCCTTGGTGAGATGCCCTGCGTTCTCTGAACCCACCCTGTCCGGCCAACTCATTCCCACTAGCAGGTTTTCAGGTGCTTTCCATTTGTGAAGCCATTCCGATTTATCTTAGTGATCTGTATATTAGTCAACAGACGTTTGGGGAGAGCAAGAAATCCCATCCCAATGGCCTCCAGCCAAGGGACAGTGTCGGGAATGGCTGGATCTAGGAGCGTGTGCACCCTCACGGTTTGGCGGGGGAGGGTAACAGATGGAGGGAACAATGTGGCTAAGGCTGGATTTCCTCAGGGGGAGGAGCGGTGGAGTCCTGGCTCTTAGTCAAGCTCATTTCACTGTGGCAACCCAAGCTCGAAAGGAGCTCCAACCTCTGGGTTGATGGCTCCCATATCTAGGCCTTGATTTGCAGCCCCACTGAACCAAAGTTGGGCTACTTCTTCACAGAGAGCAGGGGTGAAGTGTCCTGGAGACATTAAGATGCTCTTTACTGGACAGGGAGGCATGGTCCTAGCCAGGAAGCCATGGCTCTAATGAACTCTTGACCAGTTATGCAACTGTATAAGGAGAGTTAATCAGAACACTCCATTATTATCTCTCCACAATGCATCCCACCACTGACACCAAAACCAAGTACACCAGTGCTTCTCAACTTGTGGGTCGCGACCCCACATCAGAGATTTACATTAGGATGCACCACAGTAGCAAAGTTACTGTTATGGAGTATCGACAATAGTTTTATGTTTGGCGGTCACCTCAACGTGAGGAACTGTAGTAAAGGGTCGCAGCATTAGGAAGGTTGAGAGGCACTGGCTGGGCAGGGCAGGCTGCTTTGGACAATCCTATGGTGGCTTGTGGTGTCACTTCTGGACCACCCAAGTGGGCCCTGTGAGGCCCATATGTCCCGAGACTCTGGCAGTGGTTGGGGGAGGAAGAGCTGGGGTTCAGAGTAGCAGCTGTGGGAGGAAACAGGTTGTGAGAGTTTCTGGGAGTTCACCATGAGCCTGCGGCTCTCCACAGATGCCTCTAGCCTTTTGTCAACAAGCAGGGGTGTCTTCTGGGTGTGACCCTATGGGACTAGGGCTTAGCGCTCCCCCGTTGAGGCCCACATGGTTGCTAGGACTTACAGGCCAGATTTGGAATTGCTGGACAACAGTGCGGGATCTGTTAGTGATGCCTTCCCTGAGAGGTGAGGGTGGAAGGATGGTACGCGCACGCACACACATACACATACACACACACACACACACACACACACACACACACACACGCACGCACGCCCACACACCAGCATTTGCTGAGATGCTCCCTGGTCCTATCAAAGCCCGTGAGGGGGGGACCTCAGAGACCGCCAGCGACTGAGGACACACACACTCTGTCAGGAGCTGAACGAAACACTCTTGAATGGTCCTCAAAGATAGCATCTGTCCCAGCTCCTCCATCTGCATGTGAGCATCAGCTCCAGCCCCCACCTCGGGTGTGACAACGATGGTAGAGCTGGCTTGAGCTTCTCCGGTGCCTCAGACACCTTCACATGTCGCACATACCCACACACAGTGGCTCCCAGACAGCCGATGTTTCTCTTCAAGTTGCTAAACTTTTGAATGCTTCCTCTTGAAATCCAGTATGCATTCAGAAAAGTGCACAGGCCTCCCTAAGGAGAATTTTGAGGGTGTGCCTGCCACTGTGTACATGTGGAGGTCAGAGGACAAGCTTCCAGCTCTCTTTCCTTCCTCCATGTGAGTTCTGGGAATCAGACTCAGGTTGTCAGGCTTGGCAGCAAGCACCTTTACCCACTGAGCCATCTTGCCCGCTCTGTTTTTTGCTCTGTTTTGCTGAGATGGATTCTCACACTGCAGTGGGGGGCTGGCCTTGAGCTAACTGTGTAGCCCAAATTGGTGTTGAACTTGCAAAACTTCTGCCTGGATCCTGGGGATATAGGCTACTACTCCTTGCCAGAAATGCTCAGAAAACAACTGCATCAGTGTAGTAACTCCCATCCCACTTCAACAGGTTTTGCCAGCCCAGCTGCAGCCTTCACTGAGAATCCTCCGTAATCACCAGTTCCTGAAGGCCCCTGGATGCCCTGTTCCCTCTGTGCACCTGACCTGAGACAGTAAGCTAACAGAACCGGCTGAGCTGGATGCCTCTGCATCTGGTCTCATCCATGTCGCTGCAGATGCTCTTTTTCCTTGTTGTATAGGATGCCTTGGCAGATGACTATGCCAGGCTTCCCTGTCCCTGGGTCTAGGCATTAGAGGAGTTTCTACGCATGGGTTTCTGTTCTCAACTCCCTTGTCTGCCTGCTCTTCTTTCTTTCATTTCTTGTTTTATGTTTTTGTTTTGAGACAGGGTTTCTCTGTGCAGCCCTGGCTGTCCTGGAACTCACTCTGTAGACCAGTCTGGCCTCGAACTCACAGAGACCCACCTGCCTCTGCCTGACAAGTGCTGAGGTTAAAGGTGCATGCCACCACTTCCCGGCTTGATTGGGTCTGCCTGTTTCCCTAAGCACAGGAACACATTTCTCAAGGGATTCTACCAGGATGGAGATGGTGGGTCACAGGGTAGGTGTGAATTCACGTAGAATGGATGGAATTTTCTAGTGTGGCCAAAAGACCTTATACTGTCGCTTGGAAGAAAGATGCCATGTGTGTGTGCAAGCACATGCAGTTAGGTGTACACATGTGCACACATTGTGTACGTGAGCATGCACATGTCTGTAGGTATACATGTGTGTGCACATGTGTGTGTGTGAGTGTGCACATGCTGCTGGGGGTGCACCAGGCCTCCCTCACAGGTACTAAGGGAGTGCCTTGTCTCTGATGTCCTGGTCCAGCCCTTGCCTTTTCTGTGGCTAAGCTTGTTTTCAAAGACATTGTGTGTGGGCTGGGGCAGCGCTGGAGAGACAGCTCGAAGGGTAAGGACTGGAGAATCCGCCTCCGTAGCTGCAGGTTTCATGGGAGCACATGGCTTCTATTCTTTCTAGTCCAGGCTTCTCGCTGTCAGGTTTCCACAGGCTCCTTCCTCTGAGTGCGGGCCGGGGTGGTGAGTGGGTGGGCTGTGTCTCCTGTCACACACACACACACACACACACACACACACATCCCACACTCTCTGCCACCACCTCCCTGTCTGCTGTTTCCATCCTGAGACCTCTAGTTCTCACTGTCGTGGCCTCTGTGTCCCTGCCCTTCCCCAGCTGTTCTGACTGGCAGGATGAAAAGGTGCCATGCTCCCTGATGCACACAGGGAGGGGCAGACTGGCGGTAGACACCCCAGGCCATCAGTGTCTACCAAGCCCCGGCTCGGCCTCAGGACCTTTGCACTTTCTGTGGGTCTCCCCGTGGCTGCTGCTCTCTTCACGGAGGTCTGTGAGTCCTTGCCGCCTCCCACTTCCTGATGTTCTCACTTCTGCTTCATTCTTTTTCTTTTTTTTTTTTTCTGAGACAGGGTTTCTATGTGTAGCCCTGGCTGTCCTGGAACTTGCTTTGTAGACCAGGCTGGCCTCGAACTCACAGAGATCTACTTGCTCTGCCTCCTGAGTGCTGGGGAGGCAGGGGTGTGCATCGCTGTGCCTGGCTTCCACTTCACTCTTCTCTGTGTTCCTGTTTAGTGTGCACACATGCATGTAGGCTTGAGGACCGTCTTAGGCATCCTTCATTGTGTGCCTTGAACATGATGAGACCGGACTTCTCACTGGTTGGAAGCTGCCAAAGTAACTCAGTTGTGTGGGGTCAGTGAGCCCCAGGAAGAAGCATGTCTCTGCCTCCTCAGCATGAGGATTACTGTGCCAACATGCACAGCATGGAATGTGGGGATCAAACTTAGGGCCCTGTGCTCATTGGACAGCCATCTCCTACAACAGCCATTACACACTGGTTTCTTTGCCCCTCAGTAGGACATAGGTCCCATAAGAGCAAGGAGGAAGCGCTGCTCAGTGTCAGCTCTGTCCTTCACACCGTGGTCTCCTGATCCCCAGGTTCTCCCTTCGCCTCTTGCATGTGCTGTGGTCCCCATGATGTGCTATGGATGAAAGTCAGGGCTAGGTGGAGTCGAGCTTGATGGATCAGTCAGCTAGGAAGTTGCTGCTGCATGGCAAGAAGCCCCAGCATCTCTAAGCCTAAGAGGGTAGGTGCTTATTGCAACCTGTTAAGGAGGCCATGGGACCAGGTGGAGGGTTACCACAGCCACAGGAAAGCCCTACAGAGAACCCCTGGCTTGTAGCAGGACATCACTAGGCTGTGACTCAGGCGTCCCTTGACTCCCTTGCTCTGCCCACCATAGCTTGGAGCAAGTAGTGGCTATGTACCTTGTGCAGAGTTGAACAGGCCCCGCAGGAGAGAGATACATACTACCACCACCCCTCAGGCCTGTTGGCCCACCTCCTATGGAGACCCCTGGCTATGTGGGGGGCTGGGAAGTACGCCTGGTCCCATCCACTGAGGATGAGGACAGGATTTGGCTCCTTCTGTAATGTGTACCCAGGGAGTCCAAGCCACCACATGCCTCAGGAAACCCCGGGTGAATGCAAAAAGCTTGAATGTGTCCTGTCTGGGTAAGTCCAGGCCTGCCCTGGTCTGTTGGCCAATGACCCAGACAATGAACAGGAAGGGCTGTGGCATCCCTCTGCAGGTGCTGGATGTCTGGAGACCTGATGTCAGAGCCGCTCATCTCAGGCCACAGGAAAGCAGGCTGGGTGGGGGACCAGTAGTGGTGATCCCCCGCTTCAGTTGCCTGGTCTGCTCCAGACCTGCACCAACAGTGGGGGAGGGGCTGGCCATTCTTACTACTGGGTAAGCCGATCAGTACTTTGTTTCATGGTTTCCTGCTGTGTCTGCCTCAGTTTACCCTGAAGCCTCAGGATAAAATGCTAGGGGTGGGATCCCAGAATAGCTGGGCTGTACCTTGTGTGTAGGGGTGGAGTTGGGGTCTCTCAAACCTGAGGTCAAGGATGATGCTGAGACCTCCTGTGGCTATTCTGTCAGATGTGATGATTGACAGGAGATCATGGCTCCCTGCCTTGGAGGCATCTCTGAGACCTACTGGTATATCCTCAGGATGTGGCCTCAAACATGAGGGACAGAAAAGCTGTAAGGCCTTTTGTGAGCAAGTCCAGGTGTAACACCATACCTGCAAATCTCTGCTGGTTGTACTCATTAGCCCTGTTCTGTGTGGCAGGGAACATACAACAATGGATTGATTCAGACACTCAGGCTAAGCTGAGATGGATGAGGAATCTGAGTATCTCCCTCAAGCCTCAACCCCAGCAGGTGGTGCTGCTGAGAGGCAGTAGGGCCAGAGGGTGGGTGGGGTGGTAAGGTGGGGGGCTGGAGGGGGTGGTTAGGGTCCCTCTCTGCATCTCCTCTGTGCTTCATGTCCACCGTGAAGAGAGCAGCCTTCTCCACACATCCTGGTCACCATGACTTCTGTCCGTGCGACCCCAGATTGAACCCTATGAAACCCTGAGTCTAAAAGATGAATCCTTCTTTTAAGCTGTACCTTCTAAGAAATCTGAACAAGAAGCTTACATTTTTCTTTTTGTTGTTGTTGTTGGTTTGTTTTGAGACAGGGTTTCTCTGTATAGCCCTGGCTGTCCTGCAACTCACTCTGCAGACTGGGCTGGCCTCGAACTCACAGAGATCCACCTGTCTCTGCCTCCTCTGCTGGGATGAGAGGTGTGAGCCACAGTCGCACAGCTCACATTCCTTGTGCTCATCCGTTCACTCATTCCCTCGGTAACCCTTACATCAGCAGGAATTCTCTGCCAAGTGTGAATTCTAGTATTGAAGATAGAGCAGTGGACAAGACACACCAGGTCCACAGTCCCACAAATTTTACATGCATATCAGATATTCAACAAAAGACAGAACCTGAATAGAAGCCCTGCCAAGGGGTGGGATGGTGCCCCGACCTTTGGCCAAACATTTCTCCTGGTGATTCTGCATGTACCAGCTCTTAAGTGAGTGGGGAGAGTGAGTCAAACCAGTGGTGTTCCCCAGTGTGGGTGGGGCTCTCCCGAGCAGAGAAAGCTTGAGAAGAAAGAGCTGACTACCCTGGGAGTGAGAGGAAGTTCCTCGCCTGGCTGCCTGAGAGCCAAGACAGCAGGTGGCCCGCCCTCCCCGTGCTCTAAGCTGGAAGCTGAGCTTCTCTTGGGCCTCCAGGCTTTGGATGGAAGCTCATGGGCAACTGTCCCGGGTCTCAGATCCAGACTCAGCAGGAACCACAGCACAGCTTCCTGGCCCTCCACCTGGCAAACTGCTGACCCTGGACTTTTTTAGCCTTGATAACTGTGTTAGCCAGGTCCTAAGGCTCTACCCATCAACTGCTTATCTGCCTATCTATTGATCTATGTATCTATAGAAGATAAAGAGACTATGTATGTATGTATGTATGTATGTATGTATGTATGTATGTATCTCAACATTTCATCCAACAAGGCAGCACCTCCTAATAGTGCCACTCCCTGTAGGTCTGTGGGGACCATTCCTATTCAATTCACCACACTATCTGTATCTCTTTCTATCATCTATTTACCATGTAGCTATCTCTCCATCAACTGTCTATCTCCTGTATCTGTATCTACCTCTCTACCTATTAATCAATCATCTGTCTTCTCTCGTCATATCACATGTCCTCTTGGCTCTGTGACTTTGGAGAGCCCTGACTATACAAGAGTGACACATCATACCAAATGTGAAACGGGGGAGTCCCTGGGTGCTGGGGAGAAGGGCGGGTTTCTTCATGCACTCACTCTCAAGAAGTGAACAGCAATGACCCAGAGTATCTGGGGCAGCCCTGAGTGCCAGGCTCCTCACAGGTCCCTGGTGGGTGTGTTGGAGGAGATGGTGTGGCAGAGTCCGGAGGGGGGGGCGATGAGTTGTAGGAACTGGGTTGTCTCCTTGCTGAGCCCCTTTCTCTCCTGGTTGTCCTTGTTGCTTTCCTTGCCTCTGACACAAGCTGGGAAGGGCTAGCTCGCTGTGGGTGACAGGGACCCTTACAGGAGGGTCCCACACCAGCTCGGTGTTGTGTGGCTGCACCCTCTGGCTGCAGCAGCTGACGCTGGTGTGCTGCCTCCTCAGGAGAATTAGAACCTCTATCCCCTGGACCTATGCAGTGGTTCCCATGGCTCTGCTGTCCTGTGTTGCTGTGTGCTAAAAGTGGTAACCACCCCTGTGAAGGTTTGAATGAGAATGACCCCATAGGCTTATATGGTTGAATGGTTGGTTTCCATTTAATGGAACTGTTTAGGAAGGATTAGGAGGTGTGGCCTTGTTAGAGGAGGTATATCATTGGAGGCAGCATTGAAGTGTCCAAAGTTCATGCCGTCTTCAGGTAGCTCCTTCTGCCTTGTGGCTGTATCTCAAGATATGAACTCTTAGATACTGCTCTAGTATTGATGGTCATGGGTTTGCCCTCTGAAACTTTAAGCGAGGCCCAAATAAACACTTTTTTCTATAAATTGCCTTGGTCATGGTGTCTCATCTCAGTAACAGAAAAGTAACTGAGATGCTGCTTCTCAAGCTGGGTGACATTGGGGTGCAGATGCTCTCCGCATCTGTATGGCCATGACAGCAGTAGTTCCATCTTCAGGGTCCCTGAAACTCAGCGACATGGTTTGCCACGTGAGTCCCACAGTAACCTGTAAGATGTGGCTCAGAGGGGCTGAGTGACTCACCAGAAGTTGCACAGTTGTTGGTATGGGTGTAGGCCTGGGTGCCCAGCCACCATGTAACATGGCTCCCTAGACTAATAACCTCTGTCTCTGGAGGGCTGCGGGTGCTTGGCTCACCCTCTTCTTTTGAGCCATCTGCATTCCTAGGCAGTTGCCTGGAGGCAACCATTGGCAACCTGTGTTGTCTTTGAGAGTGCTTCCTGATGCCCTCCATCTTGAATGATGTTCAGTGGCCTCCAATGATCTCGCAGACACAGAGACCTGGTATCAAAGGAGCTACAGCCCCATAGAGGCACTAAGCCACCCTCTCAGGGATGCTAACACCTACCTACCAGCCCAGGGCCAGGGCCTGTCACTTGCCAGTATTGGGATGGGTGGCTGGAAGAAGGCTCCTCTCAGAAGTCTCAGGCCTAGGAGCCTGGAGAACAGGTCCAGCGGTTTCAAAGGGCCAGGCGACAGCTGGATGAGGACGGCAGATGTGTGTGTGTATGGGTGTGGTGGGACTGTGTATGGGGGGGGGGTGCTGACCACTGTGCTGTCCTCTCCCAGGTTTTCCAGATGGCTGGTTCCCTGTGCAGGAGTAAGGCCAACTTCATCTCTGTTGGCAGAATGGCACTAGGAAGTCTCAGTCGGGGGCAAACCCCAGATGTGTCCCCTTGGACTCTGAGTCCTATCCATTTTGAATCACTTCCTGTTACACAGCCCCTCTCTGGCATGTGAACCTCCCTCAGCCTGTGCAAGCTTTGCAGTCCCTGGTATATCTGAAGGGCCCTGTTGAGCCACAGGACAGGCTTGGAGTCTCCAGACTATTGTTTTGGTTGGTTTTAGAGACAGGGTTTCTCTGTGTAGCTTTGGCTATCCTGGAACTTGCTCTGTAGACCAGGCTAGCTTCCAACTCACAGAGATCCAACTGTCTCTGCCTGGGATCAAAGGTGTGGGCCACCACTGCCCTGCGGCCCCTCCACATCTTAAAGAGACTGCCATACCTGGCCAGGGGGTCCCAGTAGACTGGAAGGTGTATCCAGGGCATCCTCTGCCTAGTCTCTGGTCTCTGATTTGGTCTTGACCTGGGCCGGGCCAGGTGTCTACTCTGAGTTGCTTTGAGCCCCAGGGCAGTGTAACCAGCCAGGGCCCTTGGAAGTTTGGGGTGGGGGAAGGGGCTTTTCACTAACTGTGAAGCTGCCTTCCCAGGCCCAGTGGGGAGGCCAGGCCACCCAGGGGCTCATTCCGGACATTCTCCAGGAGGCCGAGAAGCAGGGAATATGGCACAAAGATGCAAGCAGAGCCTGCCTCAAGCAGCAGCTCCAGACACAAGCAAATTCACACAGTGTGCTCAAAACCAGATGTCCACGCTGGGAGAAAAATAGGAATTTTCATGACCCATCGTCAAAAATTCCACATGGGATTTAGCGGAAGCCAAACTCTCCCTCCCTCCAGCTCTGTTCCCAGGCCCACACCCTTCTCTGTTCTTGTCTTTCCCCAATCCCCATTTCTACCCCCTCTCTGCCACCCCACCCCCGGGCCCCCATGTTCTGAGACCCACGTGAAAAGAGCTTCTGCCCATGGTCCTTGCAGATGCCCTGGAATCAGTTTCTTCTGTGACCTTTCCTACGGCAACCCAGACCTCGTTGCTCCTCCACGCCCCCTCCTCCACAGCCTCTCTGTTGCTCCTGGGCTACCTCAGGGCCTTTACACTGGCAGCCCTTGCAGACTGTTCCTCTTTGGCCTTTGGCCACGTGCTCTAGTCCTTCCTTGGCCTCCCACCCTTCAGCTCACTGCCCTGCCCTCTTTATTCTCCACCCTCTTCAGTTTTCTCAGAGCGCCTACCTCCTAACTTGACTTCTGGTATACTTACTTAAATTTACGTATGTGCTTGGAAGGCTGTTTGCCTATTGTGTTTAAAGTCCTGCATTCAAAAGAACACAAAGAAGCACTTGCTCACCTTCCCAGCAAGGGCACAGCCCATAGCAGGTGCCTCGGGCTAGCGAACATTCTTCCAGAAGTGTCCATGCATAGACAAGCACATCCAGACGGGATTATCCAGCCCTGACTGTGCACGCTCTGCACGGGGCTCCTGTATTAGACCTCAGAGACCTGGCATGGAGCCAGGCTCCTGCTGTTCCAGGAGCCAGCAGCTGAGACAGGCCCTGGGTGTCCTGGCCTCTGGCCACTGACCGCCAGGACCACGGCACTGCCATCCTCGGGGCTCCCTGCTCAGCTCCTTCTGAAAGGCTGGCAGGTGCCACAAAGAAAAGTCCAGACAGAGGCGGAAGCGGGTGACTCTGCAGTTTCTTGTGGTGAAGGGGGTTGGTGGTGGAAGGCTGGGGGCTCCAAACCACATCCTCGGAGATGCTCTCACACGGACGGCTGTGAGGGCGGAAGGATGGGTCATTCTGTGGCTGTGAGACTCCCCCTGTCCCCCCTTCCCCCCTGCCACACACACACACACACACACACACACACACACACACACACTTGGTCTCCTCTGCCACAGTATCCTGGACACAGCAAGTACCTGCTCTGTACCATCAATATGGAAAACATGACCTCCCTTCCCATTGGACGATGCCTATGCTTTGGGGGTGGGGCTTGGGGTGGGCAGGTGTACAGCAGTCACCGTCTGCCTCTCCCCACCCCCAAGTTATTTAGTATTTGGCTTACTTAACTTGTGATATGAAGGAGGGTGCCCAGAGGCCGGGGGACAGGCGTGGGGTAGTCCACAGGCTTCTGCAATTCGCTTGCTCTCTAGACTGGAGTTGGCTGATCCTATCAGGTGGAAGGACTTCCAGCTTGCTAGCTCTGTTGGAATTTTCTGCAGATGCACTGTGTCAGTACAAGACCTGGCCCCAGGCCTTTGAGCATCTTTCATTATAGACTGTGTGCCACACAAGCCTTTTGCATGCGCTGTGATGTCCAGCGCTGGTCCTTGGGGTGGCCTTGTTTTTCAGGTGAGTTCTGAGCCTGTCAGGCTGGCTTCTCCAGATTTGCCCCGGAGAACCAGAGCTTTAATTTGAAGGCCAGGCTGCCGAGAACTGTTAACTTGAGTGGATCACTGGAGGGACAGGCGATTGCCTGAGGGGACTCCAGTTGCTGCTGTCTGGAGGTTGAGATGGTCATGAAATACGCTGGAGAGACAAACTCTGGATTTCTGGGGTGCTCGAGGGCCAGCTACCTCTTGCTCTCCCTGTATGTCTTTGTGAGAGTGACAGTTGTGAGCTGCCATGTGGGTGCTGGGATTTGAACCCAGGACCTCCGGAAGAGCATTCAGTGCCCTTAACCACTGAGCCATCTCTCTTATTATTCATTATTCATGTATTTGTTCCTTCCCTTGAACTTTCTTCTTTAGGGCAGGGCTTCCCTTGTGTGTCCCTATCTTCCCAGCCTCAGCTTCCAGAGTGGTGGGGTGGCAGGTCGGCCATCAAGCAGGGCTCTCAGCCCGTCTTTGTTGAGTGTCTGGTACATGCCCTGAATGTGGAGTGAGCTAAGCAGGTATGGTATGGTCTGCACTGACAATATCTAAGCAACAAACGCTCAGGGGAACCTCAGGTGGTGACAAATGAGGAGAAGGAACAGGTGTTGAACGGAAAAGCACTTGGGGATTGCTTTTAGATAGAAGGTCAGCGAAGGGCTTTTGAAGGAGATGACACTGGAGGGTGGGCTGAGGTTAGAACATGGTTGGCTGAGGGACTACCATGGGCAAATGACCTCGATTAATTTGCTAAGCACTTAGGGAGAAATGACTGAATGATCAGAGGGTAGAAATGAACTTATTTATTTAAAATTGAATTGTTATTATGTTGGGTGTTGAAAGTAGGACCTAACACAGGCTGCAAGCACTCTACCACTGAGCCACAAGCATTCTGCCACTGAGCTACACCTGAAGACAGGGTCTCTTGAAGTTTCCCAGATTGACCTTGAATTTACTCTGCAGCACAGGCTGCCTGCTCCTCCTGCCTCAGCACTCCCAAGTAGTTGGGGTGACAGGTGTGTATTACCAGGCCAGGTGCCCACTTGGACTCATTTACTTTTTTTTTTAAAGATTTATTTATTTTTACATGCACTGGTGTTTTGCCTGCATGTATGTCCGTGTTGAAGGCATCAGATCCTTTGAATTAAAGTTATAGATGGTTGTGAGCTGCCGTGTGGGTGCTGGGAATTGACTCCAGGTCCTCTTAAAGAGCAGTCAGTGCTCTTAACCAACTGAGCCATATCCCCGGCCCTTACTTCGTAATTTATTTTTGAGACAGGGTCTCATGGATTGGAGGCTCCAAGCTGGGCTTGAACCCCGATATTTGGGTGAGAGAACCTTGAACTCCGGATCCTCCTGCCTCCACTTTTAGGCAAGTGCTCTACCCTACTGAGCAGCCACAGCCCATGCTACCGGGCTGGTTACAGAATATCCTTGAGGCACTTCTGGAATTCAGGCTCTTCAGCAGTGACTCAAAGCTGCCTTCCTATCAACTGTCCTTAGATCCCCAAGAGCCCAGTAGCAAGCAGGGTGTGGTGCTATGAGGGAAGCAGCTCTCAAAGTGCCAGTATGTGGGGATGGGGTGGTTCTGCTGCCAGCATGTCTAGAGCCTATGTGGGAGCATTAGAAATTTGTGGCTGGGGGATTTGGGCAGGCAGATTCATTTCTCAGGCCTCAGAGTGAACATTAGAACCAGGGCTTTGGGATGAAGGGCCAGAGTCAGTGTGGGGAGTGTCTGTTCCTCCCTGTGGCTCAGAGGACAGGGCTCCACAGTTTATAGCAGGAGACTGTGGGAAGGAAGCCAGCCAGTCCACTCTAGGGCACTGCTTTCCTCTGGCCTCCGTGCCTCTGCCTTACAGAGACTTGGGGTGCGGAGGCCGAGGCGGCCCGGCCTTCCATGTGCTCTGCCTGAGAGCATACCTGATGCGCCTCCACCCTCTTCAGTACCTGAGGTTGGCAAGAGCTGGAGGGAGTCGGAAGACACCCCAAACTCTTCCTCCCTAAGAGAATCTGAGCTGATGCAAATGAGGGAATGTCCCTGGATGACTCCAGGAGACCAGGCCAGAGAGGAGGGTTAGCCTCGTCTCTTCCTTCCCCAGGCAGATCTAGGCGGCCTTCTGCAGGTCTGGGTTTGGGCTTTACATTGTCAGCTGGGCACCATCGGCAAGTGGGTGCAACTTGACGGGTGTGTGCCCTGACCTATGACTCCTGTTCCAAAGGGCATCCGCCCACTGGCACACTTCCTTTTTCTCAACTCTTAGACTCAGTTCCCCCTCCACCATCTGCCCCTCGCCCCTCCTCAGGCTCAGGGGTGGAGAGGGAGCCCGCTGCACGGGTGCAGGAGCCCCAGCACCCCTGAGGAAGAGGCCCTAGCCCTGGCGACCGCACTCTTGCCGCAGCCATTCCCCTGCTCCCTAGGGGCTCTCTGGTCGGCAGAACCGAATCTGCTGAGACTTCACTCCAAAAAAGGAAAGCTAAATTGAAAAAAAAAATTCAAACTCTCCAACGCGTCTAGGGAAAGCAGAAGCAGTGGGAGGAGGCGGCTGCAGGGCTGGGCTGTCTTGCCCGGCTGCTGTTAAGATCTGAGGCTGAGAGGGCCCACTCCGGGGTGTGTCAATGAGCCCCTGCTGCTAGTAAGCAGGCTCCTGCTGGGTCTGAATGGTCCTGGTTGTGTGGCCACAGGCTCAGTGTGCAGCCTAGGCACCCCAGGGGTGTTCACTCTGGGACATATGGAGCCCGGGTGACAGGGCAGCGCACTGCGGCCCGCGTGCTCAGAACTTGCATGGGCCTCTCTAGGATCTCATGTTCGAGTCACTGAACCTGTTCGCCACTGCCTGAGGTCCGCGGAGCTTTCCCCAAGGGCTAATCTCCCAGGCGAGGCCCAGCGCGCCCCTGAGCATCTGCGCGCGTCTCTGAGGGCTCCGTGGGTGGCCCTCCCCGGGGCGTCGTCTCCGCATCCCCTGGACACTCCTGAGTTATAATTTAATAGCTGAAACGCGATTCCCGTGAAGTCTCTGGGGTTCGCAGAGGAGGAGGAGGAGGAGGAGGTGGAGGGGGCGGGGAAGCACTTGCTCCGCCTTCCTCCGGCTGCGAGAAACGCAGCACGGCGTGCGCAGGCCTGGAAGGCGTGCAAGCGGGCCCTTTAAGGCGGCCGGGGCGGCCCTCCACGAGACCCCGCCCCTCGCCCCGCCCCTTAGCCGCCAGGAGCGGAGCCGCGGGCAGCGCAGGCCGGGCCGCATCCCCGTCCCCGCGCCAGCCGCCCGCGCCCGCCATGCGCGCCCCGCAGCGGCCCGCGCGCCCGGGCCCCGCGTCGTAGCGCGGCGGGCGGAGACCACAGGCTCCTAGCCGGGCCCGCCGCGTCCCGGAGCCCCATTGGTGCCGCAGCCCGTCGCCAGCGCCCGGTGCCGCCGCCGGCGAGGTGAGTCGGGCCGAGTGCGCGGAGGGCGGCGGGGAGCGGGTGGCTTCCGGGCCCGGGCGGCGCACGCGGCGGAGTTGGCGCCCCCGAGGGGACGGGCGGCGCGGCGGGGCGCGCGCGGGGGCGCGGGAACTTCGGGAACTCCGGGGGACCTTGCAGGGCGGTGCAGGCCGCGACCCTGGCACCCGGGACCCTGCGGGATGGAGCAGGCCAAGACTCAGGGACCTGCCGGGTGGAACAGGCCGAGAATCGGGGGGTCCTGCGGATGGAATAGGCCAACAGCTGGGGACCCTCCAGGCGGTACAGCTTGGGACCCCGGTACCTCCGGGGTGGCGCAGCCTGAGGACCTGGGTACCCTGTAGGGTGGCGCAGCCTGAGGACTGGGGAACCCTTCAGGGATGTGGAGGCCGGGACTTGGGACCCTCCGGGATGTAGCAGTCTGGGACCTGGGGACTCTGGGGTGGTACAAGCCAGGACCCGGGAACCTTCTGAGATGGCACCGGCTAAGACCCAGGAACCCTGCCGGGAGGTGAAGGCCGGGACGTGGGGATTCTCACGGGTGGTTCAGGTCAGGACCCGGGGTCTCTGCGGGCAGTTTAGGCCAGGACCCGGGTACTCTCCAGTATGCCGAAGGCCAGGCCCCGGGGACTCTGCATGGTGGCGCAGCCTGAGGGCTGGCTGATGGACTCCGGTTTGGAGCAGGCCAGGACCCGTGGACCCTCTGTTGTGGCGTAGCCTGAAGACCCGGATTGTTAGGGGTGGTGGCGCAGTCCAAGGACTTGGGGCCCCCTCCCGGGCTGCTTGCCTGGGGAACTCTGGGGTGGTGCAGGCCAGGATCTGAGACCCCTGGGGGTGGCTCATCCTGGGACCGGAGGACCCGGTGTTCGGCCGCGCCCCCCCTCTGGTGAGGCGCCGCCTCCTGTTCCCTCCCCCTGCTTGTGTGGATACTTCGGATGCCACTAGTTTGGGAAGTTGCAGATCCGAGCCTAGCGGGGCAGTCGGGAGCCTAGCGCCCCCAGACGCGCGTGGGAAGCAGCCTCCCCTCCCGACCTTGCGGGAGGAGAGCGGGGCGGGCGTCCAGACGGGCGGTCCCCTGGGCCCCAGGAGCTGGGGGCGCCCAGCAGCGGCTGCTGAATAATCTTTACATTGTAGCTTTATTCACGCAGCCAGGTCCACCCGCCGGCGTGCGCTCACCCTCCCTGAGAGTCTGGTGCAGGCAGCGGGGGCGGATCCGTTCTGTCTCAGCCTCCTCCCTTCCTCCCCTTCTCCTCCCCCTCTGTTGGTGAGAACTGGTTTTATTACGATTACGCTTTTTTTCCTCCCTCTTTGCAGATTTGGTGGAGGGATGTGTGTGTGGGGGGAGGTAGGAGTGGGAGGCAGAGGATCCCTGGGGCTCTGTGAGCAGTGTTAGGGTGGCCTTGACTTTTGAATCCAGCCCTGCTGTCTGCGGCTGCTTTGATGAAAGGGGCTCTGAGGCCAGGCGCGTGTAAAGGGGGGGGGGATGCATCTCAGGCCACTGCTGGGATCTTCGTGGGTGGCCTTTTTTTTTTTTTTGATTGTTGAGGAGGGGGCAGAATACTCAGGGAGGCTGAGGCGAGCCTGAAGCCTAAGCGTTCTGATTGGTTCTGCAGCTCAGTTTCTGGGTTCGAATCTTGCTGCGTGGTTGACTATGATGGAGGGGGGTGGGGAGCAGATGACTTCACCTTTCTGTGCTTTCTGGCTTCTCTTCTGCAGAGTGAGGCTGAAAACGGTTTCCAGGTCTGGGGTGCTTCTGTGAACATAGTCTGTGTAGAGGGTCCTTGGATGGGTTTCTATGACTACTGTTATTTCCGGATTCTCATCCTTGCTCTGTAGTCGAATTGGGGAAACCCACAGGGTGTCTGACCTATCTTTGGGAGCTGGGAGGGTCTGATGGAGGAGGCCCCCAGGATGGAGAAGGGCCAGGCCTCAGCCCATTGAACACAGGCAAACACGGAGTTGGCAGCCAGCTGAGCTGCAGTGAGTGGTGGCGGGGTTGGTGAGGGCATTTCGGGTACTGCCTAGCTTTCCTGCGCTCCTGCCATGTCCCTGTTTGGAAATTTACCGCTGTTGCCTTGGGGTGCCAGGGGAGCCTGCAGTGTTGAGGTCCAGACGTGGGGGTGGGAATGAGTGGCCAGACCTGGCTTCTTCCCACGGAGCTATTTACGCTTGCCCAGGAATCAATACTATTGATAAACCCATGTCCGTGGTAATGTGGCTGTCAGGCCCTGGTGAGAGATGGAGACCCCTCCTGGGGCCGGCCCCTCCCCCCTCTGTGAGGGCTCATGGCTTAATCCCTTTTTTTCTCCCAGTGAATACTCCTGCTACCTCCCAAAGGTTTCCTAGCGCTGCAAACAGGAACTGAGC
>CM053766.1:102954655-103122408 GCA_028658305.1 Pachyuromys duprasi
CCCCCCCCCCCACCCAATGCGTTTTTTTCCCCCCTGCTCTGTTTCCTATTCATGTCTCCAATACCATATAGCAGCCTCCCCAGGTGATACCTCAGGGACAGTTTCCTGCAAGGGAGGCAGCCTGTGGGAGCTGGTGATTCCTGCTTAAGGTGCCCAGGGGATGGGTGTGTGTGACTGTGAGCTGAGGCAGCTGTCTGAGGCAGGCGGGGCCACACAAAGCCAGGTGGATGGGGTAGCTCGGAAGACCCGCCTCCCTGGGGAGGAAGAGAAGCTTGGGAAGGGTCAGGTGTGCCTCCCTAGAGGAGGCTGACAGATCGGAAATCTACTTCATGGTGTGCCAGGTGAATTCTGTTCTCCGAGTTGGCAGATCTGCACTGCAGTAGCAAAATGGTGACATCCAGGAAGCTCTCATTGTGTGTGCCAGCATTCAGAAAGCGCTTACTGTGTGCCAGCATTCAGAAAGTGCCAGGCATGAATCCACTCTACTGAATGTTCTGAGGTGGGCTGTAGGGACGTAACTGTCCTCTTTTGTAGATGCTGTCACAAGAGGCCCTGAGAGGTTTTGGTGACTGGCCTTGGGAGCTGGGGCATAACACCTGAGTTGTTCTTGGGTCACACAGCAGATAGCTTGACTTTGCCCAGCTGCAGGGATGGGAGCAGGTCCTGACCTTTCTCCTGGTTTTGGCACCTGCTGATTGTTGCGGGGCTGTGGAAGGAGGGCAGCTCTGAGACTGGGAACTTGTTCTCCCAGGATTCGGAGAGGGGTGGTGCCAGCGGCAGGCTGGCATTTCTTTGAAGTCTCATTTTATCTCAAACATTCATGCAAATTTTTGGCATCTGCCTTGGCGACAGCGCCGTGTTTATTTTGAAATGAAAACAGGGGTTTGAATTATTTAGCATGGTGTCTGACAGGGCATAAAGCTGCAAGCGAGGAGCCCTGAGGCCGGGAGTGCTCCACTGGGTGTCTCCTTGGGGAATCTGGCTGGGGACATATCTGTGCATGGAGGCTTACTCAGCCTTTGCTCCCCAGAGTCCCGCTGGTCAGAGGGTGCGGTTGCCCAAGGTCACAGGGGGACTGTGTGCCAATGGGGAGCCACAGAGTCCTCTTAGTGATAGCTCTGTGTTGGAGTTGACTGCAGGCACCTACACTGCCTTGCTCATGGGCCCCTGGCTGGTCACGACCTTCTGGTTCATAGATGCCTAAAGGATCACGGAAGCATGACAGGAGACAGGTTGCTTGATCTGTTTTCTCTGATCCCGACGTTGATTGAGCATAGCATTGTAAAACTTCCAAATAGTCCGTCTTATGGCCCACAAAGCAGTGTGCCCAGGCTGATGCCTACAGGGCTTGTGGATCTCACCTGTCAAGTCAGAACCCTGCCCTCCATCGCTGGGATCTAGCGGAGATTGCAGAGGCCAAGGTTCGGTGCTCAGCAAGCACCATAGCATCAAGTTGTTTGGCTCTGGAGAGGTTATGTAACCTCGCTAAGACTTAGTCTGCTCATCCGTGAGATGGGCTACCACCATTGCTGCTGCTGCTTCTGAGCTGCTGCGTGGGTGCTTAATGTCTCGAGGGTCACACAAGTACATGTGGCTTCGGGATCTGCTACTGTAGAGCAGAGATTTGCCTGAAGAGTTTGTCATGAGGACTCCTGTCCCTGTACTTACTTGCTGTGTGGTCTGACAGGATATGTTTCTCTTGTTTTGTTTTTTTTTTCCCCCTTATAAATTTATTTTTCAGAACTGGGGTTGAACCCATGGCCTCAGGTACTGAGCAAATATTTGTACCACTTGAGCTACACCCCTAGACTGGAATTCTCTCTCCCAAAGGCTGCTGGGAAGGCTCCTCCAGAGGCTGGCTGGTCTAGTCTCTTCCCTTGACCCCAGGTTAGGGCTTGTTGCTCTCTGGGGACTGAGGGCTCCTCCCCTCTCCCTGGTTGGGTGACTCAGCTGCTTCTCTCTGCTCTGGGAGCTGCAGTTTCCCCTCCCACCTGTAATCAAGCTGCTTGGGGATCAATAGCAGCTTGGAGGATGGAAGAGGACTGTGGGGGTGAAGGTGCAGATGGTACCCTCTGGTGTGTTTGGGGGTTTCCCCTTTCTCTAGCCCTGACAGTCGGGTTGCTTTAGGGGTGTTGAGGAAAGAGCACATGGTGACTTCCTGTGTATTGCTCTGTTCTCTCTCTCACTGTGTCCAGAGCACCAAGTTCCTGAGCAGGTGGCTTTATTTAATTTTAGTACACTTAAACAGATTCAGTGGCTGTCTGGCCACTCTGTGCACAGTGGCCACTGGATGTAGGAGCAAGGTTGGCACTGAGCATCTTTTCCCTACCGGCCATGTTCTCTGGGCTTTCCACGATGCATGCTATCCTTGAGGGTCTGCCTGCCTGTCCTATGCATGGTTCTAGTTCTCAGGCCCTCTGCTCTGTGGTCTGGGTACCCACCTCATGGCTTTATTTTCTCACCCATCTCTGGCACTGTGTGTGTAGCTACTGGAAAGTTAGTAGTGGGGGGAGTATGTTCTACAGCATCTTCTGCTTTTGAGTCTTTGCATTGCGCAAGGTTGGTACCACCCAGGACCGAAATTATTGTTCTCAGTTTGTAGTCCTCAGGATTGGATCCAGGGCCTTGTGCATGCTAGGCAAGTTCTCTATTAACCGAGCCATATGCTAAGTCTCTTTTATCCTTTTATTTATGAAACAAGCTCTCACAAAGCTGCCCAGGTTGCTCTTGAACTTGGAGCCCTCTCTTGCCTCAGCCTCCAGAGTACCTGAGAAGATGAGCTCCATTGAATTAAATCATTAATTACAATAGAAGTGAGAAGCCAGTGGGGCTGGCTGCAGGCTTCGGCAGTGTGGCTGGAGAGCCTGGTACTGTGTGGTGGCCAGTGGCAGCTATGTGCAGAACCAGACCGTGCCGTGAGTCTGGCAGCCCTGTTAGGCCAAGGTCCCAGCACCTTCCTGCTTCTCCTTTCCCAGGCTCATCAGGTATCTGGTCTGAGCCAGCACAGAAGGCTGTCTTTATGCACTGGGTGGCACATGCTGGCACCGTGGCTGCTGATCCAGCCGGGACCCTGGTGTGCTTGCACTCCTTGGGTCTTCTGGGGAGGGCCTGTCGCCAGTAAGTTAAACTTATTTTCTTTGCTATGAATTAATGTGCCATGGACACCTTATTTTTTCCTCTTTATTTTTTTGGGTGTGTGTGTGTCGGGGACAGGGTCTGTCTTAGTGTTTTATTCTGTGAAGAGACAACATGACCAAGGCAGCTCTCATGAAAGAGAACACTTAAATGGGTCTTGCTTACAGGTTCCAGAGGTTAGTCCAGAGTCATCGTGGTAGGAGGGAGACAGGCATGGGACTGAGCAGTAGCTGAGAGCTTTACATCCTGATCTGCAAGTCACAGGCAGAGACAGACAGACAGACACACACACACACACACAGACACTGACAGTGGACACAGACATGCAGATAAACACACACACACATACATACACACACACACACACACACACAGCCTGGTGTGGACTTCTGAAATCTCAATGCTGACTCCCAGTGACACATTTCCTCCAACAAGGCCACACCTCCCAATTCTTCCCAGACAGTTCCACTAACTGGGGACCAAGCATTCAGACATATGAGCCTACGCCTACCATTCTCATTCAAACCACTACAAGGTCAGTGTGTAGCCCGTGCTGGCCTGGAACTATCGGCAATCTTCCTGTCTCAGCCTCGTGAGTTCTGGGTTGACAGGCATGTGTCACCACAGCTGACTGCCACGTGTTCACACACTTAGATTGGTGGCTATTGTTACCTTTTGTATATTTGTCAGAAAAAAAAATTAGGTACACAGCAACAAGAAGTAATGCTTCCTAAGCCGCAGAAGGCTCTGGGCTTCATAGAAAGGCGCTGTGTAGAAGGAGATGCTGGGCGGGAGGAAGTGTGAGGCAGCGGGGAGTGCAGCCACGGGCACCGCTTGCGGCCCCTGCGGCCCTACCCCCAGGCAGTCACATTGGCCGTGTGCAGGCACACTGAGGATGAGCATGTCCCTGTATCACATTGTATATGTGCTCCTACTGCACACTGATTGTCGTGTCCTGGTCTATGTTGGACTGTGGTATATTTAGTATGGAGTCTCAAGGGTGTCACCCACCGCTAGGAGCCAGGGCTGGTGTGATGGCTGCCCCCGTGGTCTCACTATGTAGTCCTAGCTGTCCTGGAACTCAAGTTGTAAAGTCTGACCTTGAATTCAGAGTTCTGCCTACCTCTGCCCCTTGAGTGCTGGGATTAAGGTGAATGCCACTACACCTGAGCTACCTTTAAAAAAACAAACTAAAAACGATTCTGTGACATAGTTTATGGGGTCCGTAAATACTTGTTGGGCTCTTGCTCTGAAAGTCTTGTCTACACGGGTGGAGCAGAGCATGTTGGGATCCCCTAAGACCATGCTCTCACACTCTTTGACCTTTTATAGCTTATCTGGGTTTTTGTACTTGGGGACTCAGGCCCTGGGCAGAGGGTCTGGAGGTCATGTTGCGTGTTCCCCCAAACCCCTGCTTCTGGCTTGGGTCCTGGCCCAGTCAGGCTTAGTTCAGTGGTTGTACCCGGCTGTTGTATTCAGTGGGAAAAAGAGGAGGTGGCTGGCTTTGGGCACGATCCATTTGCTTCTTAAACACTGATGCCTTTTGTGTAGAGCTCTGAGTGCTTTCTGGGTGACTTGATGTTGTTTTCAGAATTTTCACCAGTTTTTAGTTCGCCCTGTTTTGCCTTTGCTTTGGTGGCTTGGGAGCTCAGAGGCAGCTCTGCAAGCCTTTAGTAGTAGCATAGGTTTGCATTAGTGTTTTTCACCCATGTCGCCCTGGGTGCAGATTCCTTTGTCTTGGCTTCCAGCATGAATTTGCTGTGTGGGGTGAAATACAGTGTAGGTGCTCCCCCACCCCCATGTTCCCTGGGCATGGCTTAGCAAGATCAGCTCTGAAGGAGTGCCCATGGGCACCTGTCAGCCTTGGGCAATTGACAGAATGACTTGAGGGCTCCTGCAGCCTGAGGAACAATGCCCTGTGGTAGGACATCACCCGTTGGTATCTTGGAGCCCTGACCCAGATGCCTAGGATGTCTCTGCTTCCTCTCACCACTAGGGTAGCACTGGATTGGAAGGTGAGGTGAGGGAGAGCCCCAGGGGGCAGCGGGAGCTGGGGTCAGGGCTGTCTATGGGTGGGTGAGGGATGTAGCATACAGATGGTTTGGGGTCAGTCTTTCCTGGCCTGGGCAGGTTCCATGCTCAGTCTTCCTGGGGAAAGTTACCCTGGGGTCAATCTCTATTGGCCTGAGTGGCCTTCAGGGTTAATTGTTCCTTGGCAGGTGGCCCCTGTGGTCCAGCTCTACTGTGCAGGTGGCCTTAGGATCAGGCTGTGTTCCCTTTGCCCTCACTCCTTAGGTCAGTTGTCCTGGGGCTGGTAGCTGGGCTTCCCTTCTGACTTTTTGTGTACTTGGTTTTTCTCTGACTTGTATATGCTTTGGACCCTTGGGAAAATCTGTCCAAGCCTAGGTTTGGACAAGCCCAGGTGGCTGGCGTGGACTTACAGCAGAGGGGTGACCTTGCAGAGTGTGAAGGGGTGAAAGGAGCCAGGGGCTTACCCTGCAGTTGTGACCCAGCTGCTCTAGGCCGAGGCTCATGAGCGAGGGCCAGTGGACCCTCCCCACCACCCCTGCTCTCTTCGGAAAAGATAGCCTCCCTAGATCCGAGCTGCCTAGGAGAAAGCCAGGACCCCTTTACTTTAGTCCAGGATTCTGCTTAGTGTAGAGTTCAGGAGGGCACTGGCCTTCACTAATTTCCCTCAGGTCCTTTCTTGAACTGTGAAGCCTGCCGTCACCTCCTAGCTTGGCCTTTCCCTTGAGGCAGGTGAAGGAAGGGACATGAGGTAACCCCACATTTGCCCCCCACCTCCTGAATATCTGTCATGCTTACTTCCTTAGAGGCTTATTCTTCCGCTGCTTATCCTGTGGGGGCCCTGCCTTCTGGTTCTGGAGAGTGGCGCAGGGCTGGAGGTTGTTCTGTGGTTGTGTGTGTGTGTGTTTGTGTGTGTGTGACGGTCGACAGTCCTCTGTTGGGGGCCTTAAGTCTTACGTTTCAGAGGCCAGGCCTGGAGATTTCTCAGGCGTATCTGTCTTCATGCTGGCCTCTGCAGGGCCCACTGAGTCATACTGAAGATCCCCGTGTGGCCTGGTATCTCCATGCCTGTAACAACCTGCCTGGCCCTAGACAGCTCATTGGTCTGATGGGGCTAGCCTGCTATGGGAGGGCTAAGTTGGCTTCAAGGTTGGAGGGGTGTTATTCTCGGAGACCCTCAGGGTTTTCCCCTAGGCCACTGAGTCACATTGTAAGCATAATGGGTCCTGGGTGGTCTCAGGTGAGCCCCGGAAGTCTGAGGCTATGTCTTCAACTTGCCTGGCCCACCTTTGCTGTCTCCACCTGTTTTCTGAGCCTAGACCAGGCCCAGGCATGGGTTGACCCATGGAGAACCCTAGTACGTGACCTTCAGTGGCAAGAGAGTCACTGTGGACATCAGCTTTTAGGGTAAAGTCATGCTGCAGTGGGGTATCTGTGAATGTGACATGGTGTCTGTTCTCATGAGAGGAGCTGACCCGAAGTCATGTGGACAGAAGAGATGGGACAGAGGTGGGACTGCCAACAGCTGCAAGCCGCTGGAAACCTGGAAGGCTTAGGTAGAGTCTTCATGGGATTCCTGGCAGAATCAGCCCTACTCTTGGTTTTGGACTTCAGGCTCTTAAGGCATAGAGAATTGTGAGCCCCTGGGGCCTGCTCCTCTCCACAGTCACCCTGGGAAGTGGATTGCTTCTCGGCAATGGCCCTCCGCCATCCGCACTGTAGGATGGCTTTAAACCCCAGTCAAGCTGGGTGTGCTGCTGCATGCTGGGAATCTGTGCACTGGAAAGCCGAGGCAGAAAGGATCACAAATTCAAGGCCAGTTTGGGCCGCATGGTAAGGTCCTGCCTCAAAAAACCAACAGGGCTGGTGAAGTGGCTTAGCAGGTAAAGGTGCTTGTGATAAAGGTGCAGGTAAAGTGGCTTGTGTAAAGGTGCCTGGTGACCTGCGTTTGATCCCTGGAACCCACAGAAGTGTGGAAGGAGAGAACTGACTCCGCAGAGTCATCTGTAGGCTTATACTTGCATGCCCTGTGCTCGTGCCCTCTATACAAGAGTGTGCAAAAAAAAAGACAAAAGAGTGCAGTAGCTTGGGCCTGGGGAGATGGCTTCTTCAGTACAGTGTTTGCTGTGTAAAAAGGAAGAGATGAGTTCAGCTTCTAGAACCGTGTGAAAAGCTGGCGTGGAATTGTGAGCATCTAAGCCAGCAGTTCTCAACCTGTGGGTTTCGACCTACCTGGGGGGGGAGGTGCGCTCCTCTTTCGCAGAGGGCGCCTAAGATCGGAACACACAGATATTTACATTATGATTCATACCAGTAGCAAAGTTACTGTTGTGAAGAAGCAGCAAGATGATTTTATGCTTGTGGGAGGTCACCACAACACAAGGGACTGTGATAAAGGGTCACAGCATTAGGAAGGTTGAGAACCAGAGCTTGGAAGGTGGAGACAGGATCCCTGGGACTTGCTGGCCAGGTAGCCTAGTCTAACTGGAAAGCCACAGTGAGAGAATGTCTCAAAAAACAAAACAAAACAAAACAAACCCAAGGTTAGATAGGATCTGAGTACTAGCTCTCAAAGTGGCATCTGACCTCCACATGCATGTGAACACACCTACCCACACTCAAATTAAACCACGTCAGCTTGACCCAGCTGGCCCAGTGGCAGAGTGCAGAGCCAGGCCTCACCCTGGCTGGCAAGGCCTGCACAGCCACTCACCACCCCCTGTCCCTTGCCTGCCCCTTGCTTTCTTTGTGCCTGCCGCATTGGCATCAGCTGCTTCCCCTGTGTGTGCCTCCATCCCAGGGCCTTTGCATGTTATCTGCCTGAGGTGACCCCCCTCCCCCACATCATCAGTTTTGCGCCCACATTGACTCTCCGGAGGGCTCTTTCCTGATTTATCAATGCATTACACCCTCACCTGGACGAGCTCTCGCGCTCTCTCCTCTAGGTTTTTGTCTGTGCTGTCCCATAATGTAAACATGCTGGCTGCAGGGTGCCTGCCCTGGGGCTGCCGGGGTCCAGGTCTGTCGTCTGTCCATGTCTGGTGCCTTTGTCTGGATTGCTGGAGTTCAGCACTCTTCTTTCTCCAAGGCTGTAACTGCTGCTGGTTGGCGTGAGGCAGGCCTAGGTGCTGGAGAGCCAAGCCTCAGTGTCTGGATTGGTAAAGTGGGTGACTGCCTTTGACAGCACGGCATGTATATGGGTGGATGTTCTTGTATCCTCCGGCCCGATCCTGCCTGGCTCTCAGGAATGGGTGTGCACACTGCTGTGATGTCTGTGGGTTTTCTGTGCTGGAGGTTCTCCTTGCTCTGGTGTGAATGCCGGATGGGGATATCAGAACCCTACTTGCTCTGCCTGTCCTGGGCTGGCCCTTCTAAGCCTTGGTCACCAGAGTGCCCAGTTCCCTAATTTTTTCAGATAGGGAAACTGAGGCACACAGTAGTGTTACCGTTAGGGAAACTGAGGCACACAGTAGTGTTACCGTTATGCTCCTACCTGGGTGGCAAGTGGCCTGGGCAGGACCTTGCCTGTCCTTGCGGTCCTTCCTTTTGACTGGCTGGGAACAGTCCCCTGCCCTTGTGAGCGCACCTGGTCACTGCAGCTTGTCCCCTCAGTGCCATCCTCCAAGGCTTCAGGGCCTTGCCTGGCTCTGCAGTGTGGGAGGCTGACCCTGCTATCTTGGCTTCTCCTTGCTGGTTATAAATAGCAGCTGCAGCATTGACAGAAAGCTGCATTCCCCCACTGCATTCCCCCCATCCACTGTGTCCCCTGGCATCCGGGTTCTGCTGTTGTCCTTGTCACAGCTTTGTGGGAACGCTAAGGCAGGGACTGCACTGCAGGTTTGCTGTGTGACCTTCAGGTTTATATGCCCTCTCTGTTCCTTGCATCCCTTGCCTGGGCATCTGGGCCCCCTAGGTGCTGTAAAGAGCATTTCTGGGTGTCTAGGAAATGTTGAGGTGTTTATGGCCAGGAGAGGAGCTGGCATGGGCCGGGGCATGTTGATCTGGGGCAGGGATGCTGACAAGGCCGTGGTGCTGATGGGCACCAGAGACCAGCACTTCCTTTATTTTCTGGCCTGAAGGTGACAGAAAAGGCTTTGAAGCAAGGGAGTGCTTCGTGTGGTCCTGGTTCAGCCCTCGGTGTCTGGGTAGCTGTTTTCATTCTGTGCCCTGTCACAGACAGGAGCTGGCCTTTGTCCCTTCAGCACTGCCATAGGGGCCCTGCTTCCCTGGTGGTCCAAGGGCCAGGGTTGTCAGTATCCTTAGGTGACTGTGAGATCGACCCACCCTGGCCAACAGCCTCTCCAGTCCTCGTTCCTGCCAGCGACTTGGCCTTCTGGAAGCTTCGGTCACATGTTCCCCACCTCCCCAGTGACCAACTGTACCTTGCAGACTTCATGACCTGGTGATGTTTGGAGGCCTCACAGAAGAGGCTTGGCCTCAGCTATGCCCTCCATGGTAGGGGTTGGGAGGAGGAGTACAGGTTTCAATGGGGAGGAATTTCCTGTGCCCCTTTTGGGTTTCATGACTGGTCAAAAAACAAAAGCCCAAACCTCCCAACAGTTGCTCAAGAACACTGCTTGATAGTTACCTTGTTAACCTAGAGTGAGGTCTCCAGTGATGAGCTCTACCTGAATCACATTTTCACAAAAGGCTAGACTGAGTACCTAGGGATGAATAGACATACGGGAGGCAGATCTAGGCCTGCCTGCTATGCCCCGTGGGAATGGGAAGGCTGAATTACTAGGACCCCAGAATTAGATGTTAGAGTCCAGGGTTTGTGGGGTGTGTCCCTGGGAGTTCCCTTGAGGCCCTAAGGTGCTTTCTTTCTGGCGTCTTTTTTTAGCAGAACAGCAGCCCCCAAAAAGTGTCAGAAGTTGTGTGTTTTTACAAATGGCAAAGGAGAGCTGAGGCTGCTGATGGGGCTTAGGGCGAGAGTCAGCTGGAGCCAGGGGACTGTTAAGGGTGATCTTGCTAAAGTGCTTACAGGGTCTTCATGACGAAGAGGCAGGCAACCATGTCCTATGTCCCTGGCTGCCGGGGGGATGTCCAGCCCCACCCACTCAGCGTCCTCCCCTTGCTCTGCTATTGTGTCTCCCACCCTCAAATGGAGAGTGGAGATTCGTAGCTCTGACTGGTGCCTGAACATGTCACGTGCTATAACCAAAGAGGAAGCTTTCCTGCGGCAGTGCATGCTCAGAGCTGGGGACACAGTCAATGCAGATGGTGACTGTCTCAGATCCAGGACATGGCTGGTCCTGGGATCTGGGGAAACAGAATGTAGAGCAACAGGAGAGAACTACCTCTTGCAAGGAAGTTGGAGAAGCCTGAGGAGGCAGGGGGGGGGGTCTGTGGTCTCATGTCCTCGCTTTGTTTTTTTCATTCCCTCAAAGACAGTGTGTACCTGTTCCCAGCAGATGGCCAGGGAACACTGTGTCCTCAGCTTATCCCATGACAGACTACAGTTGGTTCTCTAGGATGCGCTCCTCCAGCCATGGCCTTGTTTCCAACTGGTAGGTGCCCTGGGTTCTTTGCTGCAGGCAATGCCCAGAGGCCAACTCCCCAGCTGCAGAGAAAGGCGGAAATTGCCGGCTCCTGTCCCAAGGCCTCTGGGCCTCTTGCCAGCAACCAGAGCAACAATTAAATGAAATGAGATCTTTCGATGCAAGTGTCATACCTCTTTCCCTCCACCTCCCCAGCTCTGGAGGTTGGGTTGGCTGGGGGTGCCTTCGTGGGGTTGGGTGCAAAGGCTGCTGGGCAGAAGTGGGTTGTGTCTACCAGGCTGGCCCAGGAGGCAAGGAGGTATGGAGATGTGTTGGTTAAATAAAGATCACAGGACACTGTGCCATCAGGTTTCCTCACTGGAAGCCGGTTGAGTGTTGCCTTTGTTGGATGTAGGCTTTTCCCACCTCATCTTTCTGCTTCCTTAGGCCCATTTGTTTCCCTGCTGGCCTGGGCCTCAACGTGTCCTTATAGCAGAGTTCACTGGTCCCATCATTCTGCAGGAGGCAAGCTGCAGCCTGCTGTCACAGTGAGCCATGCGACCCTGCCAGTGTCGGCAGTAGGTCAGCAGTGGGTGAACAGTGACAAGTTTATGTATCACCCATTCAGGAGTGTCCCATGCTCAGTAAGATGGGCCTCAGACCCCAGGGGCATTCTGGGAATCCTGGAGTCCCCTGTCCTGCCACCATCCCTACATATCCTCAGCATGTTTCAGTCACACTGCCTCAGTTTCCCTGTATGCAAAACAGGGATGAGGCAGTGCTCCTTTTCTTGGCTTTGTGGAACCAGAAGGACTTAGAACCAAGCCACTGGCTATATTTATTAATTGTCCCCATCATTAGACCTGTGTCAAGACCCATGGCTTGTGGGTTGATGTATTTCTTGAGTAGTGTCTGTCATGGAGGGTGTTTCTCGTGATCAGTGGATCATGGTGGGAAGAAGCTGCAAAAGCTTCCTTCGTACACTGGGCAGCAAGGGGAAATTGGTGTGGGGCCTTGCCTAGTATGTGCCTGCCCCAGTGTGGAGGAGGACACTCTCTGAAGGCAGGTCTTCTCCAGGCAGGGCTTGAGCCGTGGCAGTTGTCCGACCAAGGGGCTGCCTTCCTTCTGAGACTGTTTCCTGTAGATAAGGAAGCCAGAAACAGAACACCTGGCATAGGCCAGGCTCCTAGTGGGAATTCTTGGTTTGCAGGCACGGGGAAGGGGCCTCTGTCTCACCTCCTCTTTCTTAACATTTTGAGACAGTGTCTTCATGTAGCCTAGGTTAGCTCGGCCTGGGTACTGCTCATATTCTTGGGATGGGCAGTATTTGATTCTGCCCACTAGTGTCTGAGCATCCCTTGTCTTGCCCCTTTGTGACAGCCAGACTTTGCCTATAGACTTTGCCCAGTGTCCTTGGGGCACGATCCTTCCATGGTTCTTTGTGTCCTTCAGGGCAAGGAAGCCGCACGCAGCTGAGCTGGTGCCCAGGCTGTCTCTGTGTTGGGATTTCAGTGTGGGAGCTTGGCTTGCTCTGGGGGCGGTGTTCAGTGAGCACAGCCTGGGCTTGCCTTTTCTCCCTGCCCGCCCACCCTCGGATCCCAGTGCTGAGCTCTGGGCTGCCTTGCCCAGGATGTAGAGCCACACAGCGTGTGGCCCCCGGGTCCCTGCAAGCCTCAGTAGCCCTTCTCCGCAGGCCCTGATCGCTGCTCAGCATAGATCTCTACGGGGATTAAATGGGTTCATTTGATCCTGAGCGTGAACTTGAGCAGTGGCTTATCTCCTCTGAGATAAAAGCTGGGCAGGCCATGAGCCACCTGGCCTGTGGAGGAAGTGCAGGATTTTATCCTGCCCTCTGCTTGCCCTGCTAGGGACTTGGGGCTTCCCTGCTGGCATTCTTTGCCAGCACCAGGGACTTTCCACTGTGGACCAATGCTGCAGGACAGCCTGAGGCCTGTGCCCAGCTGAGAAAGCCCATGTTATTTCTACCTACATACTCAGTCTTCACCGCCCCAGGTTTTGAATGAAGTCCTGAGGTCCAGAGAGGTTAGTGGACTTGGCCAGTGTATCCGTGAGTCCTTGACAGTAGGTGACTCTGAAAGCTTGAGGCAAAATGGGAGTGGCTGGGCACAGTCCAGGGAAGGAAAGCTGTGTGCTTCTGAAGGGCCTGCTCTGCAGGACAGCGTTGATGGCCAGGTCATTCATGCTGGTGTGGGGAGGGGACTGCCATGGTGTGGGACTCAGTCATCAGTTTCTAAGATGTCTAAGGTAGGTATGATGCCATAGAGGCCCCCGCTGCTGCGGCTCTCCGGTAACAGGAGTGGTGATCCCACCACTGTAGGTTGAGACTGCAGCCACACTAAGCGCTCTGTGCGTGGAGACTCTTTCCATCTCAGCCATTGCCAAGGCCAGGCCCTAAGCGGGAGTCCAGCCCAGGGCCTCGTCTGGAACGGAGGGCTTGTGAGGGCCTCCGTGCTGCCACACTGGTGGCTCCTCTAGCTCCGCCCACAGTTGTTCTACCTCTGGGCCTTCCCACATGCTGTTCCGCCTACCTAGAGACAGACATGGTGTGTCCTCGTAGCCAGTCAGGCCTCCTCAGCTCATGGCATTATTAGGAGACCCTAGGTGAGCCCGGGGCAAGTTAAACAAGGTGGGGCCGCTGGCTCCCAGGATCCTGCGCACCCATTGGCTGGCTCTTCCCTCTGACCAGCTCCCACATTATAGGCATTAGGCTTGGTTTATGATTTTACAAAATAATTTCTTAGGAATGGGTTTATTCAGCTCACAAATCTCTAAAATTACTTCTGTGTGTATATGAGTTTTACACATACTTGGTCATGCTGTTCCTTTTACGTGTGGAATACACATGTGTGCATGAGTGTTCAGAGGACAACATCGGAGTCCTTGCTCAGATGTTTCTTGCATTCTGTGGAGGCAGTTTCTCGCTGGGACCTGACATGTACTAAGTAGGCCAGGCTGGCCAGGTTAGGGGCTGATGTTTCTGCCTCCCATCTTGCCATTGCTGGGATTACAGGTGTATACCAACACACTGACTCCATGGGTTGGATCCAAATTCAGGTCTCACATTCGGAAGTCAGCACTTTCTGTCTCCCTTGCCCTGAAAGCCCTTAAAACACATTTCTTTTTCTCAGTAAGTCTAGTTATGTGGTTGGAAAGATGGCTTTAGCAGTTGAAAGCACTGGCTGCTCTTCCAGAGGACCCGGGTTTGGTTCCCAGCACCCACATGGCAGCTCACAGCCACCTGTAACTCCAGTTCCATTGTCCAACAACTTCTGATTTCCATGGGCACTGTATGCATGTTATAGCACCTATATACTTGCAGGCAGAACATTCATATACATAAACTACACATAAACTCTTCTAAAAAATGATGTAATTGGCCTGTGCACACAGTTGAATATTACTCAGCCCCCAAATGGGATGAAGCACCACGTCTCCTACCCCTAGGAACACAACAGGAGTGACAGGGAATGAAAGGGAGAGCACACTAAAGCTCCAGGGTGTGAGCTGAGTGTTGAAACATCCATGAAGGACAAATATGTGGAGGATGGAGGAGCGGTGGAGAGGGCATTCAAGAAGCTTCAGTGTGGACAGGGTCACTTTTAGGGGTGCAGAATGTTCCAGAACTAGATAATAATGGCTGTCCAGCACTGGGTGACCCGAATGCCATTGAACTCTTCACTCTGTAATGATGCTGTTACATGAATTTCATCCCAGTAAATACATGTGAAAACCAACGATTTATTTATTTCTTTTTTAATGTTTAAGTTAACGTTTATTTTGGGGCCTGGAGAGGTGGCTTAGTGGTTCAGAGAGTTTGTTGCCCTTACAGAGGACTCAGGTTTGATTCCTAGCACCCACATAGTGGCTTGCAACTCCAGTTGGATAGGATCTGACAGCCTCTTCTGGCCCACAGACATTGCACTTACATGGTACACAGACATACATGCAGGCAAAACACTCATAAATGATACTTTAAAAATTACATTTATCTATTGTGTTTGTTTGGGGGTGCACCCATGTGCCATGGTGCATGTGTGGAGGTCAGAGGACAACTTGGAGGAGTCATTTATTCTAAATCTAATGTGAGGCCTAGAGATTGAACCTAGCCTTGGTGTCAAGGGCCTTTACTGCCGAGCCATCTCCCTGGCCCTAATATTTCTTTATTAAGCAGCTTCAGTATCTCTTTATTAATCTGCTTGGCTCGGCACCTTGTGGGCTTGTGGTTTAGCGACACTGTAAGATGAGAGATGGATGTCAGGCCAGCCGGAAAGTGGTAGCAGTAGGATTTGAATTTGGGCCTCATGGCATCCTAAGGTTTAGACCTGTGCTTTAGGACCTCCCTGCTAACTCGGGATGGGCCCTTGGGTGACCCTGAGTGCTGCTTTGGGTTTCAGGCAGGCTCACTTGCTTATGTGTGTCTGTGTTCTGGAGTCCCTGGGTCATGGTCACAGTACACACAGCTTTGTCATCGCAGTAGGGCTGGGAGAGTCATGGCCTCATGTTCCAAAGCAGAAACCTGACTGGACCAGGATGTGAATGAGTACTTCTCAGTCCTGGAGTACAGAATGCTGGCTCTCTGTCTCTCTCCCTTTTCCCATGTGGCCTTGGCTTCCAAAGAGGGTCTGAGGTAGGCTGAAAGGGCCTCTAGGAATAGTATCTGAAGCTGCTCCTGCACCGCCTTTGGTCTTCTTAAGCCTCAGTTTCTCCAGTTGTGTGATGAGCCCAAGAGGGAGACTGGAATCAACATCTCAGGATGCAGAGCTGCACAGCTGGGGTGTGGTGAGGAGGGGTGCTGACATGTCGCTCCCTTTTGTAGACTGGACACATGGAGGTGACTCGGGGTAGCCCAGCCGGCAGCAAGCACAGGGTGAAGTGTGGTGAGCCAGGCTCTGAGGGCTGATCCTCACTGTCCGCCTTAGTGCGGCCATCTGTGCAGGGGTGTGGAGGGGCTTCCCTCCTGGCTCTCTCCTGGGCACTGTGGGTTAGACAGACATGGTAGGCAGTGTCAGCTCACAGAGGGGACTTTGAATGAGGTGTGGGGAGCAAGGGTCTGCTTCCCCCACTACACCTCCCGTGCCTCTTCCATCTCAGGTTGCAGGACTCTTGACTGTCCCCTGAGCCCCGGGTGACAGATCTCTTTAATACGCCTCTTGACCCAAGCAATTAATTGCATTCTGTAGATCGATGGTGGCCCTGATCTCGCTGTAGCCCCTGGCCCAGCACATGTAGTGGCCAGTGGTCTATCCCTGCTCTCGGGCTGAGGCCGGGGACCCTCTGCAGCGAGCCTCCTTCCCCCAGGCTCCGGGTTGAGCCAGATTGGTGGGAAATGCAGGCGATTTTCCTACCCATCCCCAGGCTGAGGCCTGTGAGGCAGCCCTGCTATGTCCTCTCTGCAGATGGGCCCCAAGGGTAGCATCCCCTATCCATTCCACTTGTTCCCCATGCCAGGGATGTATGGAGACAGCCAGCGGGGGTGTGTGTGAAGTCCTCTCCATGGGGTCTTAACCCCCCATTTCCTGCCATTCCCCACTTGGAAAAGCAGGAGGGATTTGCTGCAGGATATAGTAGCTTAGTGGTTGGGTAGCTTGCCTGACATTCATGGGGGTCTGGGTTCTACCCCTAGGTGCTGGAAAGAAAAAACACAAAAAACTAATAATAATAATAATAGCCCAAGTTGTACTTGTTGGGAGTGAAGGTTTGCATGGGGCTGGGCCCATGTGGGTGACTGCTGATGGACAGGTGGATAGCAGATGGCGTCTCGGATTGCCTGGGCCTCTGTGGGCTCCCGGCCTGGTTTGTCCTGGCCTGGCCTGTGCTTGGCTGTGTGCCAGACTGCCTCTGACCACAGAGAGGCCCCTTTTCTGGGAGGGCGGTCAATGTGCCTTCTTCCCAGCCTTAGCTCTGATTGCTCCCTCTGGTTCTACCTTTTGTAGGTGGCCCCCTTCCCTAGCCCCTCATTCCCCCACCCCCACCTCGGGTGAGAAGCTGAATCCCGGCCCACGGGTGTGAGTGGAGGGCGGGTAGCCTGGGTAGAGGACCAGGCGAATAAGTCCTGAGGATAGAGGACCTCCGTCCTCCCCAAATCTCCCTGACCCTGTGGTTCTGGGACTGAGGGGTTGTATCTATTCAAGAGGTGGTGTCAGGATGGCTGGCGCCTTTCTCCCGGGGCTGAGGAGACATTACAATAGCGGGTACAGCTTGGTGGCTGTGGTTATTGTTCCGGCAGCTGCAGTTCCCGATTGTCATTATGCCCAGACTGAAGAGGCCTGATGTCTTGGGCACCTGGGCAGATGCACTTGGGGCCCACGTGTTCTCTGATATCGGGCAGGTCTGCTTTTTCATTTCTCTCCTGACTTTGTGATCCTCTTTGGTTGCAGCCTGTGTCCCCTCACTCTGTCACCAAGGCCCTGTCATGTGGTATCCCGCCCCCATGCTGCTGGCCCTCTTGGCCTTGGTTTCACAGCCCCTGCCCTGCTCGTGGGAGGGATGCAGGGGTGAAGCTGCTGCCGTCCGCCTCCTGCCGTGGCCGTGGCCGGCAAGCTGCTGGAGCTGAGACCTTGGTGGCCTCCCTGTGATTGCTTCTCTGCAGCTTCAAGGAGAGCCGCGGAGGGCGGGCGTCTCAGCTGTCACTTGAGAAGGAAAATAAAATATCCCCGTGGCTTCTAAATGGAAGGGCGGTGGAGCGGCCTCCTTTGCTTGGCTGTCTCAGCTGCTGGCTCCCACAGCGACACAGGCCTCTGGGGGGACAGGGTAGACTTCCTGTTTACCTGGTGTGGAAAGATGTGCCCAGCCAGGGATATCCTGGGAGGGTGGGGGGATCCCCCAGGTCCCACAGAGCCTTGGGAAACTTGGCAGCCTCAGCTTTAGACAGATGGGCTGGGCTGTATTGGTCCAAGTCCTCAAACTGCAGTTTATATAGAATTGCCATGGGGTTGGGTTGGGAGGGGTGGGAAGTGGGGGTGTGCAGGTCATGTGCTTGTTGAGGGCTGGGCCAGATCTGTGTCTGGTTTAGGGCTTCTCTAGGACATTGCCTCTCTTGGTGTTCTTACAGTTGGGCCTCTTGGCTATAGTACTTGTGCGGGTGTGGTTTCATCTAGGGGAAGATGGGCTCTGTGTGAATGGTGTCTCTTCTCCAAGCACTTGCTGGGGGCCCTCTATAGAAGCTGAGGGTCCTAGGTGGGAACTAGGTGGCAACAATGTTGGTCGGGGTTGGAGTGTGGGCTGCAGGGCAGGGTTCCCGCCTTGCTTGTGATTTGGGTCCCAGGATCTCTATCCACACTTGCCCTTTTACGCGGGGATTGAGGGCTATCTGCCCCATGAAGGGTATGACTGCTGGCTGGGAAGAGGCTGGCAGGTAATGGGCATCCGTGCTGAACACCTTCTTGGATCATCACCCGTAGGGTTTCTGTCATTGTCCAGGGGCACAAGAGCTGGGAGGCATAGACCTGGCATGGCTGGAGCCTGAAGGATCACAGAGCTGGGCCTTGTTTCTGTCTGCAGCAGGCTCATGGCTTAGGTCCAGAGTGTTTAGCTCTTCCTGTGGGAGGGAGTTAGATAGGGCCTGGGGAGGGGCAGTGCCTTAAGTTCACAGACTGCCCTGGGTCTGCAAGCTGGCCCTGTGGCCCCTAAATGTGAGAGCAGGTCAGTGCCTCTTGTCCCCTCCTTTAGCCCTGCCCTTTCCAGGCCCTCCAAGCCTGTCTTGGGCTTTGAACTCTGTCTCTTTCATAGCCAGCTAGTTCTTGATCTTGAGTGCCTGACTGCCTTCTGCTGCCCCCTGACCCGCTTGTCCATGGCAGGTTCCCTGGAGCTGCTTTCCCTGGTGCCCCTGTGGGGCATATGGGTATGGGGTGTGTGTGGCTGTGTCATGTCTGTCTAGGGTCTGTCCCATTTCTCTGTTTATGGCCCCATCTTTCCTGGCCTAGAGGAGTGGTTCAGTCATCCTTGGCTGTCCCATTGTGCTCAAAGACAGTCTCCTGTTGCTTTGTTTCTGAGCTGGGCAGGGGGACAATCAAGTGGCTTCCCAGAGGGGAAGCTGGTGCCTGTCCTGTTCCTAGGAAGACTGGTGGGATATGGGAGAGGGTTGGAGATGCAGCCAATGGGCCTCGCTTTGAGGCCAGCTCTGCCTGAGGCCTGGGAGAGGTGCCTTGGAAAGTGTCCCCTCCTCCAGCTGCCTTTGCTGGGAACTGACTTCTAAGCCCCAGGGTGCGGGAGGAGCCCTTGGAGCTTCCTCCAGCTGTTGGAGGGGAAAGCTGGATGTTGGTGGGGAAGGAGGGGCACCCCATACTCAGTGTGTCTGTTGAGTGAGTGCTATTGGGGGCCACCTGATGGGGAGCACTGGGTGAAAGGATCGGCAGATGTGCAGGCATGGATGTGCAGAGACAGCTTGCCAAGTGTGCACAGGGGATGGGAGGAGCGGGATGGAGAGGAGTGTCGCCCATGCTGTATGTGCAGAGTGAGCAGAGTGCCTTTGGACAGGAGTGGCTGCAAGCCAAACGGGCCAGCAGTGGGTGTGACATTACCGACAGTGCAGGAAATGAGTTAGAGCAGGGGAGAGTGGCAGAGGCTTGCTGAGTGTGCAGGTGAGCTGGGAACCCAGGGAATGCGCCCTGTGGCAGGAGTGTGCTCTCTGTGGCAGGCGGTGAGGCCACCTGCTGAGAGTACTGCATGGGAACCCAGCTGCTGACTGTCTAGGGTATGGACTGTGTATGTGTGTGCTCATGTGCACATGGATATGCCTGTTATTTGTTTGTTCTCTGTTGCTGGGATAATGCACTTTGACCGAAAGCAGCTTGGGGAGGGGAGAACTTATTTCCCATCCTAGAGGGAAGTCAGGGCAGGAACTAAAGCAAAAACCATGAGAAATGCTGCTTACTGGCTCATGCTTAGCTAGCTTTCTTACACTGTCCAGGCTCACCTGCCTTGGGGTGTGCCACCCACAGCCCACAGCATGCTGGGCCCACCCACATCAATCAGGAGTCAGGGCAATCCCTCACAGAAATGGCCGCTGGCCAATCTGATAGAAGCCATTCTTCACTTGAGGTTCCTTCTTGTAGGTGACTCTAGGTTGTGTCAAGTTGACAGTAAAAAGTAGGACAAGGCCTGTGTATGAGCTGCGCCCATTTGTTCTGGTGCTCCAACAGCCCTGGCTGAGGCTCTGCTGTAGCTGGGGGAGTGGTCTCCAGGCTTCAGCCTCAGCCTTACCTGAGAAGCTGGGACAGCTACCTCAGGTACTAAATGAGGGGCTGGTGATGCTGGGCCACTCCTTTGTCCCCGCTCTGAGCTGTCCACAGGCCTGTTCACATCCCACTGTGGGCGGAGCTAGTCTAGCCCTTGTTAGCTCAGTGAAGGCCATATGAGATGGCATCCTTCTGTCCAGCTGCCCTCCCTGATCACCCACTCACTGTCTGCTGTGTGGCATTCCCTAGCTTGCCACTTTACCTTGTGGGGTTCCTACCACCTCTGCTCTGTTCTTCAGCACCATGGGACTTTGTGCCTTCTCAGCCAAGACCTGACTGAAGGCCTTGCTGCTCAGGCTGAATCCGACCTGATGTCCATGCATGGGCGGCCATTCCTGCCTGTCCAGAGCCTTGCGTGGGATCCTAGCCATGTCTCCTGTCTGTGTTCTTGCCAGTTCCTACCATTATGGCAGTCACCTCCCTTAGCAGTCCTGCTAGGCTCCCTAAATGGGGCCTACCTCCCTTGGACTCTAATGCTGTTTTTCACAGCTGCTCCACACGGATCCTATAAACACCTCAGGCCCAGAATTGAAGGGGTCACAGACAGCGGGGGCCTGGAGAGGATGACCCCATTTCCCAGCTGATCTCCAAGGGTAGGAGCCAGTCTTCCTATTGCTAGGGAAAGAGGGTGCTGTTCGGCCCATTACAGACAGGCTGCAGGTGGCTGGCCGCTGAAGCTTCCGGGAGCCATGCCCGTCCTCACCATTCCAGCTTCCCACAGGGCCTGTCTCTGGGCTGTTGCAGATGGCAGGACCCGGTGCCAAGCCCCGGGGCATCACAGCAAACAAAGGCTTAAAGAGGACACAGGGCAGAAAGAAGCCACTGGATGGTCCCCTGTGAGTCGCCTGCAGCTGCCCCTTCAAGCCTGGAGTTTAAGGGGCCTGCCAGAGTAGGCAGTGTGGGAGTGCAGGCCTGGAGCTGGGCTGCCAGCCCTGGATTGAGTCAGCAATGCCAGCCAGCATTCATAGGAGCATGCAGTAAGTGCCTCCTGCCTCCTTACACGCTCAGTTCCAGCATGCCTGTGAGGCTGATGTTTCTACCACTGCAGATTTCAGAGGCGTGACATTAAGGCCCAGAGAGGGAAAGTTCCTGGCTTTCAAATTGCACAGCTGAGCACCTGGGGTGCCTGCTCTAGAGTCTAAGCATGCTGCACCTCCCTCTTCTTCATTGGTCTCTTATCTTTGGGGTTCTAACATTGCTGGGGAATAGGGGTTCCCAAGCTCCACTTGAAGCCGAGGTGTTGGTGTGTTGGGAGGAATCTTGGAGATGATTTTGGGGGCCAGTTTGTTTCTGAGGGAGGACTGAGGCCACAGTTGTCAGTGCTCTTTGTGCTGTGTGGTGTGCGCTCCACCGCGCACTGGCCCTGCTCATCCTTTTGCCGTACAATGGAGAACACTGAATGTTGAATGGTGGTTTCAGGGCTGTGGCTCTAGTACTCAGGGAGGCTGAGGCTGGAGGATCTCGAAAACCAAAAAGCAGGAGCCCTGTGGGTACAGGTCACACAGCAGACGCCTGCCTGGCTGTGTGTATTCCATCGTGTTTGCAGCCGCAGGGCCTGTGAGTTCCAGTTGCTTCCCGTTTTTGTCAACACTTGATGTTGTCTAATTTCAGCCATCCTGGTAGGCAGTAGCTCCAGGCTTAATCTGCACTCTGGGAGTACTGCCCTCTGTCATCCAGCGGCCATTGTCCCTTTTGGGGCGTTGAAGTACCTATGCTGTTTCAGACCCAGGCGCTCTATTGCCTCGGTCTTTGTATGATGATTTGGTTAAGGAATTTTGTTTATTTTGACCTGGCAGCACTGGGGATTGAACCTAGAGCCCTATGTAGGCTGGGCTCCAACCCTAACCTCCAACCCCTCTCTTTACATTTTATTTTTGGACAGTTGCTCAGGCTGACCTTGAACTCTGTGGGTTCACTCATGATCTTGCCTCCTGTGCGCCTGGGTGACATGCTTGTGTTGTCAGGCACTGCTCAATTAGGGGTTTGTGGATGCAGATGGTAAATGGAAGTGCCTGTCAGGTGCCAGCTCCCTTGTTCTTGGGGTTCTGGGGGAGTTGCTGGGGTAGGGTCATGGCCATGATGGTCTTGCAGGGTGTTCCCTGTTGGGATATGGGCTTCTTGGAACCAGTTGGGATTGGAAGCTCTGCTCTGTGCCTTCCTAATGCAGGAGCTGTAGGGTTGCAGGAGTGAAACCCGGGTTACCTAGCCCTCAGTCTCCTCTGTCGGGTGTCGAGGTGCTTCCCTCATGGCATCGCTGTGGGAAATCCGTGGCATCCGCATGGGAAGCTGTGATGTTTAGTGACAAGACCCTTATTTTCTCCCACAGCTCCCTCGAGTCTTTGAGGACGCAGCCTCCTGGTGGAAGTTTCTGGTAGGCTCATCTTTATTTCCCTTTGCTGTCTGGGGTGTGTAGGGATCCATGCTGCCTGGATCCTCTGGTGTAAGCTGTTGTGTGTTGGGGAGCCGGCAGGTGGGAGCAGAGTAGAATGGTGCTTGGTACTTTGGGGTTTCCTAGGTAGGGCAGCTGGGCACTGTGAGCCCCCACTTTTCCCACTGGCCGCTGTTGGGAGAGTTTGTTATTCATTCATTGATGGATTATTTGTTTTTTTCTTTGTGTGTGTGTGTGGCAGTGGGGATGGAACCTAGGCCTCACACATACTAGACAAGCACTAACCACTGAGCCATGCCTCTAGCTCTCTTTCCTTTTGGGTCTCACTAGGTTGCCCTGGATGGCCTTGAACACACTTTGTAGACCAGGCAGGCTTTGAGCTTGAGATCTTCCTGCCTCTGGGATGGCAGGGCCTGGCTCCTTGAACTCTTCCATCTTTCTGGAACACCTTCTGTGTGTGGAGGTCATGCAGCAGGTGACTGAGATAGCATGCTAATGAGCCGAACAAGTGTTCTGTCTGCACACAGCCAGACGTGTGGTTGGGTGAAGAATGAGCCCAGCCAAGAAGATTTAGGGGTGTATGTGTGGGATGGGGTGCAGTTTCGTATGGAATCTTAAGCAAATGGAATTTGAGACTAGAGCGATGGCTCAGTGGTTAAGAATATTGGGTGTTCTAGAGGGCTTGGCCAGGTTTGTTTTCTAGATCCATATGACAGCTCACACCATCTCTAGTTCTGGTTCCAGGGGATCTGACGCCCTCTTCTGGCTTCCACACACAGCAGTCACACATGTGGCACACAGACATACATGCAGGGAAATACCTGTGCACGTGGGAAAGTATGGTGTTTGACGGAGGCCTGAGAAGAGGAAGCTAGGTGTCTGGGGGAGGGTGTCCAGGCAGAGGGTACACACAAGCCCTGCAGAGACCCTGGCACAGTCTTCAGGGGCTGCCTGGCTGGCAGGACTCTGCCTTATTTGTGGGTTGCCTGGCTGGGAGTCTTCTCTTTGTCTTGAGACCTTTGCAGCACCCCACAGTCAGGAGGGGAGGAGTCCTCCCCTCACCTAGTCCTTTGAGAAGGGCTGTGGCTCCGCTCTTTCGGGCTGTGCAAGCTGTGAGCTTCTGGTTCTTTTGATTCCACTGCCTGTGTGCAATTAGGTGTGTGTGCCACTGCCCCCGGTCGGCGTGCTACCGAGCCTCAAACACTGCATGCCAGGCAAGCACTGGACCAGCGGAGCCACCTCTGCAGCCATGGGCTGTGGTTTCCTCTGAGGCGGGAAGGGGTGGGCATGAGTCTGTGGGGGTGGGGCTGTCCACCGGGTCTTTGAGAGTGGAAAGAACGGCCTGGTTTAAACCCCCCCCCCCAACTCTCCATCCATCCGCATCTCGCCTAATGGGGAGCCACCTTAACCTGACTTATCTGCCTGTCACGCCAGTGGCCCACCCGAGGACGATAAAAGGGCTTTTTGTCTGCAAGCACTTAGCTTCCTCCACTGGGGCGATCCATCATGCCTGTGGGAGGAGGGAAGCAGACAGAGGGGGAGGGTGGGGAGCCAGGGACCCAGGCGGCTCCTCAGCCAAGACAAGGCTGTCTGGGAACTGCAGGATCAGCCTAGGGATGTCCTGAGCCCCATCCCCAGTAGGCAGGGGTCCATGAGGCCTTTTGGAGACCCTTGTGCCTTGGGACAGTCTGTTGAGGGAGAGGGGACAGAAGTCTGGATACTAAACCGGCCACCTGCACACACCCTTAGGTCCCTGCAGACCACTTTGTGGAATGACCGCATCTGATCCCCAGAGCACACCAAAAGTGCCATGTCACACTGTCCCCACATTACAGATGGGGGTAGTAAGGCTGGGAGGTGACATGAGGTCCCCACACTGCACTGCGGAGGATCTGGCGGTTCTGAGGTGGACTCGGCCCCTGTTCTGACTTTGCAGTGGGCTGTGGGGCCTCTAGCGTTTTCTAGAGGAGGGCCACTGGAGTGATCAGCTTGGGCAGGAGATGGCGTTTACCTGAGTCCAGGCATGATGGTATCGGGGAGAGGTTGGTGGGGGACCAGAATGGTCAGGAGTACAGTCAGGGCAGGCGGATAAGTGTCCAGTGCTCAGTGGGCAGATCATGGGGGTGACAGTGGGCTCACACTCCGGGTGTGTCCCATTTAGGTAGCAGGACAGGTTTGGTCCTCAAGCCCTAGCTGTGGATATCATGGTCAGGGAGCACAGGACTCCCCCTTCCTTCCTTCAGGGAGGATCAGTATCCTCCATCTTCTGGCTCCTTCTGAGCTTGGGGTGTGGAACCTTGACCAGGCTTCTGCCTTCCTTCCCTGCTCTCCCTCCTTCTCTGCCCTCCCCTCCTTTTTCCTTCTTCCCCCAGGGCCACCCTCAAATGACAGCAATTAATGGTGCCTGTGATGGTGGAGTCTGACAGCTGAGCTGCCTGCCTGCAGCTGCCCTGCTAATCGGGCCCGGGGGACCCCCTCCTGCTTGTTCTATGTGCGCCTCTCCTTTGCTCACTGGGTCGCAGGGGCCAGCCTGGTAGGCCTGCAGTACGCCCTTGGGAGGCAGCAAAATTGGCCCAAGCCCTGCAGCTTCTCTCCGTCTGTCTTGTTTCTGTCTGTCCTCTCTGTCATCAGGGTGACTCTTGTCTGACCTTGTGCCCAGTGAGTGTAGCTGTGTCAGTATCCTAGTTGCCCACCTCCCTCACATGCTCTGTTCCAGGACTGGCACTGGCCTCAAATGACCCTTGGGGTGACTGGGGAACCTTTCTAACAGGCCTCGATGTTTCTTGTCTCCTAAGAGGACAGGGCTCCTGTGGAGTCAGACCCTTGTCCTGCCCTAGACAACCATCATCAGTCAGAGTCCTGGCCTGATCCTGGGGGACCTGGAGGCAGCTACTGAGCCGAGTCCTGCCTGTTGCCTTTGCCAGGGTTAGAAGAATCCCAGCATGTGCCCCCACACACTGGGCTTTGCCCATTAATTATTTTGCAGCAGCAGTAATAAGGCTCCTGCTGTATACCAGGATCTGCAGCCAGTGCTTCTGCCTTGGTTCATTTTAGGGCTTCAAAACACTTTGACATTTAATCTGTGGGTGTTCACATGCATGTGTTCGTGTATGTGTGTATGCGTGCATATGTGCATATATTCGACATGGCCTTTCAAGAGGAGACCAGAGGACAGCTAGTGGGAGTCAGTTTTCTTTTTCTACCGTGTGGGTTCCAGGATCAAACCTAGGTGGTCAGGCTTGGCCGAAAGCTCCTTGACTCCATTTTCTGCTCTTTATAACCTTGCTTTTGTAGATGGAGAAACTGAGGGACAGAAACTAAAGTGCGTGTGTGCGTGTGTGTGTGTGTGTGTGTGTGTGTGTGTGTGAGAGAGAGAGAGAGAGAGAGAGAGAGAGAGAGAGCGAGAGAGAGCGAGCGAGCGCGAGCGAGCCTGGCTTCATTCTCCCCACATGGTGGTTCTGAATTTTCTCATTTCTCATACCACTGGCTCACTTTTCCTTCCTATCGAGGCTGGTCCCTTCATGCGATGTTTGACAGCTGTCTGATCTGGTCCTCCCTAGCTGTGGCTCTAAAGCTTCTCTGGACCATTTCTGCTCGAGTCTCTATGAACACATTTCTGTTTCTCCTGGATACACTTCTAGGAGTGGTTGCTAGGTGCGTGGTAAGTATGGGCAGCCACAGGGTTGTTGGCTGAAGTGCTGTCTCACGTTGCATGCCCACCAGCAGGCTGTGGTGATGGCAGTTGCCCTGCTTCCACGCCTGCACTCGATACTGTTGGCCTACGCGTTGGCCGCCTGAGCAAATTCTGTCACCTTTTTGATTACACTTCAACATTGGTCGGTTTTGATTCTGCGTTTGGCTACCTGGTGGATGATGGAAATCTTGGATGGGTGAGGTGATCACACATGCTGGCTCTGTCATGTCTTTGTAGTCCCAGGCGATTTCTTACTTTTTCTTGTCTTACTGCATGGGCCAGGACCATGGTGTGTTGTTGAATAGTGGCATCTGGGCTTTAAACCAAGTGGTGGCTGTTCTGAACATTCCCAGTTAACAGAGAGGAAACTGAGGCACATAGAGGCCAGATAATTCCCCCCTCAGGAGGACAGCAGTCAGAACTGCGGCTTTCCTGCTTTCTCCTCTGTGTCAGGAAGTTCCGGCTCCATGTGTTACATGGATGTGTTTGCTGAGCTAGAGGGTTGTGCCAACAATTGATGGCCAGGCAGGGCCAGAACTGGAGCTTTCCCTCCTGGGGTTTCCTTTGCTTCAACGCCAAGGGTGTGGAGGAGAGCCCGGACCTCGGGGTTAAGCCCTGTCCTTTGGCATCCAGTACTGTGAAGAGAATGTCAAGCTGTGGTCTGCCAAGGGTCTACTCTGATCTAGCCTGCCATCTTGAGCAAAATCACACAGTTCCGGGGAGCTGTTGGGGGGCAAGTCAGGGGCCTGATGTTCAGAAGCCCAGGAATGGGGATGGCGTCAGGGGAGAGGCTCCTGCTCTTTGTGACCCCCCCTTCCTTGCCTGAGGGGGTGTTAGCTAAGACGACTTTTCAGGGGAAGAAGGCCCGTAAATCAAATAAGCAATCCCGTAAATAAATAAGTAATGAAGTTAGTGGGGTGCCTAATTACATCAGAGCCGTAATTACGGATGGATGCCTGCCCGATAATTGTACTTGTTTTTAATCTTCGGCTCCGACATGTGTCTCCTTTATCTAACAGTGGTCCTTACCCCAGCTGGCAGAAGAGGTTCTGTTTTGGGGCCTTTGTGGGCTGGATGGTTGGGTGGATGGGTGGGGTCCCCACATGATTCTGTGCTGAGTCAGCCAGGGTCAGCTTTGGCTTTCTCTCTTGGTAGGCTTTGTACGCTGGCTTCGGTTCTGAAGCCGCTGTGAGTGGTGACAGGGACAGGGATGAGGGTAGCAGCAGGGTTTCTGATAGCACCCACAGTGCTTTTAATGATAGTTTATCTAACCTCCAAACCCTCTCGAGTGCTATCATCCTCCCCTCTTTATGCGTGAGGAGACACAGGAACAGAGAGGTTTAGTACCTCTGAAGTCACTCGGCTCTCAGACCTGGTTATCCTATGTGGGGCATCTTGGGTACTTGCCCTGCCTTGAGTGGGAGCGGGAGCAATCCTGTCCTCCAGCATGATGGCCTTGGTCCACAGTGAGGTTCTTTCGAGCTATGGGTGACCTTGCATCCCACTAAGGACAAAGCCAGCTGTGTCTCCTCCCTCTGCTAGTCATCACGGCCCGGCCTGCAGAGACGGAGGCTGAGGAGCAGCACTGGACTGGGTGTCCATGGCAGGCCGGTGGTAGGGCCAGGGCTGTGGGAGTCTTCTTCTTTTTTTTTTTTCCTTTAGTTTTTCAAGACAGAGTTTCTCTGTGTAGCCTCTGCTGTCTTGGACTCGCTTTGTAGACCAGGCTGGCCTCGAACTCACAGAGATCGCCTGCTGGGATTGCAAGTGTGCACCACCTGAGCCCTGCTGGCTTTGGGGTTCTGCTCACCTTCAGCTTCTTGGTGTAGTAGCAGAGCTGGGTGTAGGGACGGGACAGAGGGGTGGAGGTATGGCGGTGGGCTGACATCTTTTGACAAAAAAGACGACAGGACAGGGAATGACATGACCACGACCAGTTGGAGGCCACTCAGCCATGTGGGGTTGGGCTGCCTTTCACACATGGGGAGCCAACATCTGGGTTTGTCACTTGGCTTTTCCCTTACTTTAGGAATTCATTTCTATTTGAACATGGGAATGTTCTGGTAAGAACAGAGTATTGGGCAAGTAGGCACTCTGAGTGCCCTGAGGGAATATCAGATTCCCAAGTTAAGAGCCTTGGAGGCTGATGAGGATCAGGAGGTGTGAGGTGAGGCATGAACCCAAGTGTTAGGGGCAGTTAGTTAGGGCTACTGAGGTCAGGGGCAGGTGTACTGGGGTCACGTTAGATCCTAGAGGGAACTAACTGATGGGTGATCAGAGCGGCTGGTACCTTCAGAAGAGGACGTGTTCAGGCACAGCTGGGTCCAGGAGTACAGACATTGCCTTGGGGGGAGCTGCCTCTGTCTCAGCTCTGTTTCTTTCTGTGGTACTTGTTCCTACCACCAGCCCACTCCTGCTGCCTCAGGGGAAGGAGAGGCACCCAGAACCTGGGAGGTGCCGCTCTTTTGCTGGTTTTTTTTCCCCAGTGAGTTCGTTAGCACCTTTCTTCCCCTGCAGAGGTAACTAAAGGGTGGTGGTGGTGTGCTTAGGGGGGTCCCAGACTCAGGAAGGAAGGGAGTGAGCCCAGGCTGGAGACTGGAGCTGAGCACTGAGCCAGACACTGAGCCAAGAAACCTTGACAGTGGTGTTTACTTGAAGTATCTTAAGTCAGTCATGTGGGCCAGAGCCTTTGTACTTGGTGTAACTAGCTGTCACCATTTTTTTTAATGGCCTGTGACTTTTATCTCAAAGTCACCCCCCCCCCCCCAAAAAAAAATCTGGGCAAATGTCTCATGGAATGTTCCAGAAAGTTCCAAGTCTGGGGAAGTCATGTCCGATACTTCTGCAGATGCTGTTTGAGAAAGTGAGGGCCCATGGCTACAGTCTTTCCTTCTGGAATGATCCTTCAGGTGCCTGGGGCATGGGGAGGGGGATTCACCAAAGGACAGTATCCAGTGGTTAGTGACTGAACTCGCCATTTTGCTCCAGGGGCAGGTCCGTCTTTTTGCTCACTACCTCAATTTCTACATCTGTGGGATAGCTATGCCTTTAGGAATATCATGTGGGATCATGGAGATAGCAGTGTCTTTAGGAATATCGTGTGGGAACATAGGCATAGCTGTGCCTTTAGGAATATCATGTGGGATCATGGAGATAGCCATGATCATGGAACTTGTGTAGATTATAATCGGTACCTGGCATTTTTGGGATGTGATGTCCTTGCCTGGTCAAGTCCTTGTGGGAGTGTTGGGTTCCTCATCTCTCTGTCACTGCTGCCTTGAAGTGGGTTTTCAGGGCCCCGGGCAGTGGCTGCTGCCTTCCATGGCTTTGGATGTGACTCTTGCTTGGGGAGGCCTATGTAGCTAGTAGCTCTGCTGGAGTGGGTGGGCTCTTTGGGCATAGAGTAGTGCACTGCAGCCTTGGTCCTGCTGTGCTGTGTGGCCAGTGGGCCAAATCTCCTGTGCCTGGAGCCAGGGATCAGGCGCGAGGGTATCTTTTCCTCTTTGGGCAGAGCTGGCTGCCTCATGCCTCTTTGGAAGGCCTTGGGCTCTATGGTCTGTCTCGAGGGCTCTATGGTCTGTCTTGCAGGCTCTGGCAGGCAGCAGCCAATAATGTGGGCCTGTGGCTTACTTTTGGCTCAGTAGTGGTGCTCCTGCTGGCTCCGTGGGCCCAGCCTTGGGGTAGGGGTGGGGTAGGGAGTGAAGGCCATAGCATAGCCCACTGAAAGCCTGGATTGTGTGTGAGTCATGAGATGTGATCGTTGGATAGAAGATCGTGGTGGATCACCCCGAGCCAAGATGGGCATAGACACAGTGGTGAATGTTCCAAAATTCCCGGGAGACTATTATCTGGAGGCATAGGTGGCTGATCCCCCGCTGAGGGACACCAGGACCAAGGGGTATGAGGGCCCTTAATACACCTTCGGAAGGAACATAGCCATGTACACCTAACTTTGGATTTCTAGATTCCTTTAGCTCGCATTCGGAAGCCCCTCAGCCGCACGGGCGAGTGCACATGTGGGTTTTATTTTGACCTCATGGATGTTTGAGTGTGACTGCTGCCGTGTGCACATTGCTCCACACACACAGTAGGGGCTCAGTATGTGTTTCTTGAATGTCTGACAGCTCCAGGCCTGAGGCCCAGGAGTCTTGGGGGGTGGGTTGGGGATCGTGTAGGGCCTTGCTTTGGTGTGTGGTTCTCCACACCTCTGTTACTTGGTTTTGGTTCAGGTGGAATCCTGAGATTCGTTGTTTTACTCTGTATCTTAAATTGGCCTGGAACTTTACATAGTTGAGATCGGCCTGAACCCAAAACAGTCCTGCCTCAGCCTCCCCAAGTGCTGAGATCATGGTTGCCAACATGTCGGGTGAGACTAACCTTTGATTTTTTTTGTCTCTCCTTTGAGTCTAATTTTGTATCCCAGGCTGCCCTTAAACACACTCACTGCATCCTAGGCTGGCCTCAAACTTGTGGTACCCTCCTGCCTTAGCTTTTCCTGCTTTAGGGTTGCAGCATGCACTGCCACACCTAGTGATGGAACACTTTCAGTGGGTGACCACTGTGCCAGTTTTGGACACTCAGAATTGTGCTTTGGCCACCTCTGTCTAGTTATGGATTATTTGTCACCTTGTGCCTCCTGCCCCTCCCCCCGGGCTCATTGCCATTGCCTCCAGCCCCAGGCTGTGTGGCTAGCCTGTCCCTGTATAGATTCTCAGGTGGGACCTTTTGTGTGTTTTGTTTTCTGTTGTGTGGCTTTGGGGCTCTCTTCTCTGAGGTCCCTGCATGCTACAGTGTCTGATTGCCATTTCTTTTCACTGTGTGGTTATACTCACTGTGTGGCGATGTAGCCATAGAATGTCTTAGAATGTCTTTATGGATGGGGAAACTGAGGCTAGCATGGCCACTGTGCACTGGGTGGGGCCCAGGCTTGGCTTTCGGAGAGGAGGTGGAAGAGGTGAGTTTCTTGCTTTCTCTTGTCTCCCTGCCCCCCCCCCCCCATCTGGCCAGGAAGCAGCTTGCTTGGGGAGTAAACAGTACGTTGAGCTGGCCATGCCCTTCTGGGGTCCAGATCTCCCCACTGTGGCTCTTGGCTGGCCTTGTCACAAGCCACAGGCAGTTGCCCTGTGTCCAGTTCCCTCTCTGATTCCTATTGACTTTAATCTCGGCCTGTAACCTGGACTTGGCCACCTTTGCCAACTTTTCCTACCACGTGGAGCCGCCCTCAGAAGCCAGCTTGCTGGGAATGGCGTGTTGTAGATGCTGGCTGGTGGTGCTGCTGGCCCAGCAGGCCACACGCTGTGTCGCTGTGCCCCTGAGCTTGGTTTCGGCGATTAATGCTGTCTGGAAGGTTCTGCCTGTAGCTGCTTCTGGTTTTTGATGATACATTGTCATCACTGAGTCACTTAACAAATGCTGAGCTGCCTGGTATTTTATGAGAAGACAGAGCGGTGGGCATGACTGCGGTGGGCATGACTGCGGAGAGGAGCATGGCCGGATGATGAGCCTGCCCTCAGTGTGATCTGACCCAGCCGCCTGTGCAACTGCACTTGTGGGATTCAGGGTTAGCCTTCTGGTAGGCAAGGTTCTCCTGCTCCTGATGGAATAGATGCAGGGCAGAAAATGTGGGGTTCACCCTGGCCCAGCTGTTGGCAGGCAAAGTTTCCTGGTGGCGTTTGGATAGGGTGATTATGACCCAGTTCTGGGTTTCAGTCACAGTGAGAGATAGGGACAGATGGACAGTGGCTTGCATCTTGGCTGAAAAGATGATCTTTAGTTGCTTTATCATTCAGTGCTTCAGTTTCCCTACCTGTAAAAGATGGCTGCAGGGTGGGTGGGCACCTCACCTTTGCCAAGGATCACGGGTCTACAGAAGCCTTTAATAGTCCTTCCTGGGGGATGTGCATCATGGGACTGGCAGGAGTGGTGGCAGGACCTTTTGTCCTGAAAGGACCTGGGTGTCTCCTTGCTGGTCTCCTCGTGGCTCTTGGTCTCTTCATAACTCTCAGTGGCCACAGGCTTTGCTCTGTTAATCTGCCTTAGACTTGAGCAGACTGGTGGCTTCTTGGTGGCATTGTGGGTACCTTCAAGACCCTGGTTCAAGTCCCAGGACAGTCTCTTTCTGGAACTGCCTCCTTTGGGTCGCAGAGCTTCCTCCTGGGCTCACAGTGATAAGTGGGGTCACTTTCTGTCATGCTGTGGGGATGGTTGTGCCCCAGGTGCTCTGCTTGGTGTCATTGTGGTTGAGCTGCTGGGCACAGCATTGCTGCTGGGCATCCTGAGATGGGTGATGGCAAGAATGTGGCTACAGTTGAAGCACCTGCTGGAGGCCTTGTCCACTCCTCCCCTCCTCTTCTTGTCTACTCCCCTGCCTCATCTTTTCCTCTTTTAGACTTCCCTCATTCCCAGTCTGGCCCCACATTTGGCCTAGCTACAGGCTGTCTGCATGGGCTTTCTGCTGGGGGGAACCTTGCATCATGCAGGCTCCCTTTTGGGAACACACTGTTGCCCTGATTCCTGGACACTGGGACTAGGGGAAGGAAGTAGAAGCCATTTCCCTAAGACAGCAGTTCTCGATCATCAGGGGTTTGATTGACGCTTTCACAGGGTTCACCTAAAATCATTGGAAAATACAGATACTAACATTACAGATCATAAACAGTGGCAAGGTTACAATTATGAAGTAGCAGTGAAAAATAATTTTATGGTTGGAGGTTGCCACAACATTAGAAACTGTATTAAAGGATCTCGGTATTAGGAAAGTTGAGAGCCACTGTCTCAACACCTCAGTGCTGCTACCCAGAGCCCCATAGCTGCAGAGCCAGCCTGCCCCGAAAAGATGCGCAGCCCACAATCAGAGGAGGTTGGCTTTGAGGTGAGTCACCCAGCAAGTCACAGCCAGTGCTGACGCCTGCCCAAGCATCCGGCCATCTCCTCTGGCCTCTGTGTGCATTTGTCTTTGCCTTTTTCTGGGCCTGTCACCAAGATGATCTGGTCCCTGAGCCCCAGGCCCTGTTTCCTTTAGTCAAGATCGGAAGGACAGGAAGAACGGGAGCGTTTTCCTCTGGCCATCTGGCCCGGCATGACTGGAGGACGTCAGGGCTGACTGGGAGGAAATGGTTAAAGGAGGGGACGTGGCTGGCGCTGGTCCCCCTGCCAGCAGCAAGGAGGGAGAGGGCTTCTCGAAAGCTATAAAAAGGCCTCGCAGTGTTGAGCCCCAGTGGCTGGAAGCCCGCCAGGGTTACCATGGCGATGAGGAATTAGTCCCGACTGCCAAGGCTGCTAGCAGCTCCGTACTTTTGGCTCTGGAACAAGAGTGGACTTATGTAATTCCGTGTTTATAGGCCTGGGTGGCGGATGCAGAGCCGGGCCTGCGTCTTGGTGGCGGCCCACAGTGGGTCACACCACCCTGCAGGGTATCCCTGATACACCTCCGGTGCCCTGATTTTAGGGGGCATTAGGAAAGAAGCCTAGGGGTCTGGCAGGCTGTTGGTCCCCACCAGGGCCTCCCCAGTTGGGGTGGGAGCCCAAGTCTCGCGGGAAGGGGTGCGGCCACCGTGTGGGGCCGCGCCCCTTGCCCGCTTGGTCTATAGGGAGGATGGTCCTGTCGCTGGCCAAGGGCTGGCCCCTGGATGCCCGTGGGTCGGGCATTGGGTACAGGGCATGCTGACCTGGGCTGGCACGCCGCTGGCCCTTGCTTGCCGCGTGGGAGAGTTGCTGCAAGTTGTGTGGAGCCCACTCAGGCTGTTGCTGGCCATGCACTGGTAAGAGAAGTTGCCTGGCTCGGGGGTGCCCGCATCCTTAGACGTGGGGATGGCACCAGAGACCAGAGGGCTGTGATTTGCAGGATGTGGGCAGGGGGCACTGCCTAGGGACCACTGGAGTTGCTTGTAAGGTGCCCAGTCGTGCTTGAGATACGGTATCCTTGGTTCCTTTGGGCCCCTGTCAGCCAGCTGGGTGGATGGGGAGCCCCAGGCAGAGTGGACATGTGCCTCAGGGTTCTGCACATGGGACACTAGGTTATCTTACTGGAAGAAATTATTGATAATCCAGAAGAGGCCCTGGGTACTGGCTGGTAGCCCTGGGAGGAGATGCATGGTACAGACACTGTGCCCCTTCTGGAGCCCGCCTTGAGCACGCCCACCTAGTGTGTGGTGGTGGGATGGTAGAACAATGTAGGTTGGGACGTGGGGCAAGGGCTTTCCCCATGCCTGTGGACTGCATGGGATCAGGGCCTGGGGACCTGGGGGCTTGGGCTTGGGAGAGCCAGGTGCGGGCATCGTGGGCCTGCCTGCCTCCCCACTGAAGTGGGGCTTGGCTCAGTGCCCTGTCTGGTTTGAAATGAGGGCCACCGGCCCAGGCTTGCCCAGGGCCTTGGCAGCGAAAGAGGGGTAAACACTGGAAAGTTGGAAAGGCTTCCTGAGCTCATAGCAGCCTGCGACAGCAAGCCCAGGGTGGGGGAGGGACTTCTCCAGGCCCAATGCTAGGCCTGGTGGGGGCAGCTGGGCTGCAGCTCCCAGCGACCCCAAGCTCAGGCTGGTGTGGGGGCTCCAGAAGGCATGGTTCGTTTGCCTCAGACCCTGGTTGTCATTTGATTGAGTCATGCAGGTTAAAGGACCTGCGTGGTTCTGCAGTACTGACTGAGGTTGTGGTTCCTGGCGAGGACGGTGACAGCAGGGGCCTCACTTGGACCAAGGATGGGTACATGCCATCTTGGAGTAACAGTGTTAATGAAGTTGTCGGGGTTAGACTGAGGCTGAAGGTGTAGCCTGAGCCTTGGAGGACGTACGGCTTTGGCCAAGCCCCGGAACTCCCTGGCCCGTAGGTGTGCCTTAAGGGGAGCAATGGGAGCCCCAAGGGCCTAGAGTGCTGGGTGGTATTCAGGACCTGTCAGCATTCTCCTCGTGCTCCTTTCCTTTTGCAGAGACTTGGGCCCTGGAATGGCCTAGGCCTCCAGCTGACGTCCTGTTTCTCCCTGAGCATGGGTCCTTGACACTGCCTAGAGTGGCCTGGGGGTTGGGCCAGGGTGGGAGGACCTGTGTTCCTGCTGAGGGAGGCAATGCTCTGTGTTTGTAAATGACGCTGGACGCTGCTGCTGCTGGCTCAGGGCCTCCCTTGTCTGGCCAGCAGCAGCAGTTAGCTGGGGGGGGGGGGGGGGTTCCTCTCTTGTCTAGGCTACCACGCCAGCTGCCCACTGCTGGTTGTCCTGGGCCTCCCCAGATCCTCAGGAAGGGCCCCTGAAGCGGGGCCTGTTCGTGCCCCTACTGTTCTGAGGCCTTGTGTCTGCTTGGAGGGTGCTGGCAGAGTGGAGACTGCCTCTTTTCAGTCCTTCGGGTAGTAGTGATGATGTCTTCGCCTCTGAGAAGCCTGCATGGAAGCCCAGAGCAAGGTTGGCTCTGGGATGGAGGGGCTGTGTCAGCTGGTGGCCACTGAGTCTGCAGTGTAAGAGTGCTTGTATGCATGCACACTTATGCACATATACTCTAATGCATGCAGGCTTGTATGTACAGATGTTCATGTCCACTGCGAGTATTTGAAGGCATAACTGAGGCTGCTTGGCTCAGTGTCCTCTCCCTGGATCTGACCTCAGTTAAATTGAACTCTGGTGATTCACGTGCATGCCATCAGAGCATCTCTGTGAAGGGCACGTGATCATGGTGCTTGCAGTGGCATCTCTAAGAGCAGCTGGCAAGTTTTCATCTACCTTGAGATGAAGGAAGGAGCATGGTTCCCAGGACCAGGCTGTCCTGAATTTGCACATTGATCTGCCTTGCAAGCTAGGTGGTTTGTCTGAGTTCTCAGAGCTGTGATTCCCTCACCTGTAGGGTAGGGGTGAGAGTGCAGCACTTTGAGGGGCTTGTGTGACCATTAGGTCAGTAGTCACCTGAACTGAGCACTCGTTAAAAACTTTTTATTGTATTTAGCCGGGCGTCATGGCCTTTAATCCCAGCACTGGGGAGGCAGAGGCAGGTGGATCTCTTGAGTTTGAGGAATTCCAGGACATCCAGGGCTACACGGAGAAACCCTGTCTCAAAAAAACAAAAACAACAAAAAAGTTTTGTCATTTTTGGGGGCACTGGTTCTATGCTTCCACCATGGCCATCCTGAGGGTAGAATGCAGGTTGTGAAACGTGGTTGTGGTGGCCCTTACCCACCAAGCCATCTTGCCGGCCATGAGCTTGAATCTTGTTGCCATCAGCTAGTGTGGACGGCCTCTGTGGTCCACCTGTTCATCAGTGTGATTGCTGTGATGGCCTCACTTTGAGGCAAGCATGTGGCTCACCTTGTATCATCGTTGGTGTGATGGTCATGGTTTGTCTGTTCTGCCAGCCAGTGATGTGTTCATTCAGGTTCACAGTGGTTGTTTGGTCACCATGTTTTGCGTGTTCTGTCATTGGCATAATCTTTATGGTGTGCCTGCTTTATTGTTAGTATCATCACCATAGTCTGCCCTGTTGGCATGGTCTCCATGGTTTGCCAGCACTGTCATTGACATGGTCTTTGTGGTTCATCTGCTCTGTTGTTGGTGCGGTCTCTGTGGTCCATCTACTCCGTGGTTGGTGTCATCTCCGTGGTTCATCTGCTTTGTCATTGCCGTGGTCTCTGTGGTTCAGCTGCTGTGTCATTGACCTGGTTGGCCTTAGGTATGAATGGTGTTACTCAAGAGCTGCTGGTTCTAGGTGGAAGCTTCGAGGTCTTTGCCAGAGCCCACACTTGCCCACCCCTAAACGGGCACAGTACTGAGCATGATCTCTTGGTACCCAGGTGTTTCTGTCTTAGGTAGGGTTTCTAGTGCTGTAGTAAGTCAAATGACCATAATCAATTTGGCTCACATACCACTAAGTCATGGTCCACCAGGGAAGGAAGCAGGAACTGAAGCAGAGGTCATGAAGGAACACTGCTTACTGGCTTGCTCCAGAGGCCTCATTCAGCCTGCTTTCCCATATAACTCAGGACAACTTGCCTAGGGTTGGCACTGCCTACAATGGGCTGTGCCCTCTCACATCAATCATTGATCAAGAAAACCCTCCACAGACTTGTCTACTGGCCAATTTGATGGAGACAGTTTTTCAGTTGATGTTCCCTCTTCCCAGGTGACCGTGGCTTGTGCCAGGTTGACAAAATGAACCTGAGGATTACATAGGTTCCCCAGCACCATCTTTTATTGCCTCTGTAAATGTGAGCAAATGTCCTGTTGAGAAGCAGGTCAGGGAAGGAAGGGTTGACTTGCCTCACAGTTTAATGGGTTCAGTCCGTCATGGTGTTGAAGCTGAGACAGCTGGTCACATTGCATCCACAGTCAGAAATCAGAGAGCAGACAGGAAGTAGTGCCTAACTAGAAAACCTCAGGGCCCTGAATTTGCACATTGATCTGCCTTGCAAGCTAGGTGGTTTGTCTGTGTTCATGACCTACTTCCTCTAGCCAGGCTCTACACCCTAAAAGCACTAGTGCCTGGGGACCAAGTGTTTAGACACGGGAGACGCTTCGCACTCAAACCCTAGCAGCCATCTTGGGGATTGGTGTAAGCTTATTTCTGGGGTAGAGGTCATAGCTTAGGGTCCTCTATGTCCTCAGGCAGGCCTGCTGAGGCAGGGAAGGGGCTAGAGCCCTCTAGTCTTCTGAGCCTTGTGGGCTGTTGTCTGTCGGGGATCTCAGCCATGGTCCTGTGCTAGGCCTCCGCCTGTGGTCCTTTGAACCTGCGGCACCTGCTTTCCCTGAGATGCTCTGCTCTGCTCCAGTGGCCCCCGAGAGAACGAGGTGCCTCTAGGTCAGTCCTGTGGTTTTGTCCCCACCTGGGACTTGGTATCTATTCTGTCTAGCTCCTTGCAAGGACACTGGTCCTTCCCATGACCTCATCACCTCCCAGAGTCTCTACCCTCATGATGCCATCACTTGGCTTCTGTGTGTCAGTGTAGGAGCTTGGGGATCACAGATGTCCGTGCACTTACAGTTTCCTCACCTGTGCCAGCAGCCTCCCCAGATAGCCTCTTGGGAATTGCTCGACTTGGTGTCCAGGCCCTGTACCCGAGGCCTGTCCCTAGACTAGGGGGTCAGTTTGGAGTGGTGTGTGTATGTATGTATGTGGCATGTGTGTATGTATGTGGTGTATATGTAGCGTATGTATGTGTGTGGTGTATGTTTAGAGTACATAGATATATATGTATGTTTGTATGTGGTGTATATAGAGTATTTACATGTGTATGGTATGTGTGCACATGTGTGTGGTGTGTGTAGAGTATATATATATATGTATGTATTGTATAGTGTATGTTTATGTGTGTATGTATGTGGTATGTGTGTAGAGTATATACGTGTCTGTATTGTGTGGTGTATGTTTAGAGTATATACATGTATGTATATGTGTCCTGAATGTTTGTGTGTGTGTGTATGTATGTGTGTATGTGTGTATGTATGTGGTGTGTGTGTAGTCCTCTTCTCTGGAGATAAGATCCTCAATCCTGAGACTCAGTGGCTGGGCCCTATACCTGTGGCACTCTGGAAAGCTGGACCATACTTTGTGTTTGCTGGGAGCCTAGCTCCTGGGAGAAGTCATGGAGGTGAGATTGGGATCAAGGAAAATTGGGCTCTTTGTTGAGGTGAGGGTGCTGACAGCCAGCTTTGCCTTCAGGGGTCTGTGAGCATTTGCACACCTCAGCTGAGCCTAGATTTACCCTGCCCTGCAAGGCCCCGAAGAAAGACACACAGCAGGCACGCAGCATGATGGTATTTGTGTCTGTCTGCCTTTAGGGCGATTCTTAGTGCTTAGGGGATTATCCCTTTCCCTCCCCAGAAGGCTCTGCTCTTATCCTTGGCTCAGGTTAGGGCCTGAGCAGCTCTGGGAGGCCCACTTCCCAAGCAGAGCTTTCTCGTTGGCGCAGACACTGCCCAGGCTGCCCGTCTCTGGAAGGCTGGGGTGGGTTCTCCTGCCACTCTGAGCCAGGCATGCAGATCCGCCCCCGCCTCTAGTTGTGTTTGACAATGCGCTCTTTGTCCCCCATGCTCCAGCCTCCTCCTGGCTCCCAGCACAGTTCCCTGCCTGTGATGTCATGGCAGGCCCTTTCAGCCAGGTCCCAGGCGTATGGGCAGTGTGGGGCTAGCAGGCTAGGAACAACTGATGTGCTGGCTACCATGACTGTGCCACCCTGAACCCTTCAAGGTCAGGGTTTCGTGTGTGTGTGTGTGTGTGTGTGTGTGTGTGAGTGAGTGATATATTATCCCATCTACACAGTAACACACAGGGGCCCTTGGCTTTGCATTTTTCTCTCCTCTCCCCAAGCCACCTCCAGCTTCTTGGCCTGTGAGTGGATGAGTCATTGAGCTGGCCTCTCCCAAGAGCCCTGGGCGTGAGACCCTGGCTTCCTGCCAGCTAGAGGGGCCACTGGGCCAGGACCATGCCCCTAGGTGTCCCAGCATGTGGCTTTCTGCTCTGCTCTCTAGCTCCATGGCAACTCTACAGGGCCTACTCACGTCGGGGTACCCCAGATCCTATGACAACATTTAGAAACCAGGTCTTTGCAGGGTAACTGCAGATAGGATCACCCTGGATTTCCTGGGCGGCCCCGTTCCCTGAGCAGTGCCATCATAATCAGGAGAGAGTCTCAGGAAGGAGGCAGAATGGGGCATGTGGCCATAAAAGGGCCCTTGGACCACCTGTGGGTGGAGGAGACCCCCAGCCTGCGCTGGAACACTGGGAACAGCTGACTTGGCCTCCAGAGCTGTGGGAAAATCTGCTTCTGTGTTTGGAAGGACCCACCTTGTGGTGATTTTACAGCAGTTTAAAAGGCTTGGTCTGGAACCTTATTTCTGGAATTGGCTCACCTGGGCTTGCCACCTGTCTTCTGTGTGACCTTGGATACTCCCCTCAGCCCCTCTGTACCTCTCTTTGCACCTGTACAATGCTATCAGGTGGGATCTCAGGCTGTTAGATGACTGGATAGGGTGTCATCTGAGAGTCAGCTACAGGGCTGGCCACTGAGGAGGCAAGTGCTTTTCACGTTGGTCTGTTACCATGGTGACCACTTAGGGCCTGGGGTGGAAGCAGTATTATTTACTGCCTTGTGGGAAGAGTCTCTTTGTTGGCTCTGTGCCATGGAGCTGTCGCAGGCACACAGCACAGATGGAGAACAAAAGCGGAGAGGTGGAGGCAGAGGCAGTGCGATCTCTGAGTGTGAGGCCAGCCTGGTCTACACAGTAAACCCAGGACAGCCCGGGCTGCACAGAGAAACCCTGTCTCGGAGGCTGGGGGTGGGTGGAGGAAGCAGAGGGGCCTGGGGAAGAGCACACTGTCTTCCCCAGGGTGTCTTACTCATCCCCACCTTGAGCTTGCTACGTAGACCATGCTGGTATGGAACTCACAGAGATCCACCTCCCTGTGTGGCACCATGAGCTCCCATCACAGTAGAGGAGGGTTATGGTAAGGGCGGGTGTGTGGTCCACTCTCCAGGGTCCTCTTGGCCTGTTCATCAGCTCCATGGTCAGGCACTCCTTTGTCCAGAGGCCACCATGTCCCTGAAGCACCTTCATGGAGGCTTCAGTTACTGCCAGGCAGCGAAGTATGTCTGCTGCCAAGAACTGACCCAGTGCCTCAAGAACTGTGAGCAGTGGGCACTGTCTGCAAGACCTGTGTCCCCGTGAGAGCCACCAATAGCAATGAGAGGAGTTAGGCATGCCTGCTTTGGCTTCAGGAGGAGAGGTTGGCTGGGTTCCTGCCCCAGAGGTTTGCTCATTTGACCACTTCCTTCTTTCTTCGCTCTGCATGGAGAGGGACCTGGAGGCTGGACATCTGAGCTGATGGAACTTAGAAGTTGGGTCTCAGGATACAGCTCACTCAGGTTTCCTTGTGGCAATGGGAGGTCTCTCTGTTCCTTCCTGTGTTTAGTCCAAAAGCTTCAGGTAACTAAACAGCTCCAGGCACAGTTGGATCCAGGTGTTGGGTGGTCTCTCTTTGGAACTCTGTACTTACCCTCGGGTGGGTGAGCTCACTGCTTCTGACATGCCAACAGAATCATCTCAGGTGCCTGATGATATGACAACCATTTGTGACCCCAGCATTTGGGAGGCTGGGGGCTGGAGGATCAGGAGTTCAAGGTCATCTTCAGCTACATAGTGAGTTCGAGGCCTGCTTCTTGGGCTGGGGCTAACTGTAGGGTGCTATGGGTTGGTTGCCAGGGATACTGGGGAATGGTGTGCTCAGAGGAAGCTGGCCCTACTGCTGGCTGGTTCCAGTGTAGACCCCCAGCTGGTCTGATGTTGATCAGCCAGTGTGTCTTTGGGGTAAATGAGGCTTATGGATGGCTCAGTGGGCAGGTGGGCCAGCTCCACACCCTGTCATCAGGACTCGAGGCCTAGCACAAGCATTCTGCCCACTTTGGGCATTGCTGACATGCTGGATGCTGGTAAAGGTTTGCAGAACTGGCTATCTGAAAGCACAGGTCTGTCCTTGGCCTCTGGGCCACTTTTGTCTTTGGGCAGCAAGCTGGTTTACTAGGCAGTCTTAACCTTTATTCAGAGACCATGCTGGGAGATGTCCCCAAGGGGAGCTAGCTTTCTGGCTTTGCCTGGAATATTTGGGCTCTGTGTAAAAGGCCCTCCCAGCCACTTTGCTGAGTTACAGCCCAGCCTCTGGGTCTGCACTATTCATTATCTTGCCTGGCTTGTGTGCTGCAGGGGCCTGGTGGCTTCTACTTTGTCTCCTGCTTAGGCCCTTTTCCCTGGATCCTTGGTGATTTGGTCCTGTCCACTCTGTGATGCCTGGTGGACTAGGGCCCACCCAGACCTGCTTCTAGGAGCTGGGGTTTCTGGCTACAGGGCCTTCAGGTTCCTAATGGCTGCCTAGCCTCAACTCTCTTGTTGATCATTTCTGTGTTGCTGGGCCATCACTGGTGACTGTCTGTGCTCTGTCTGTGCCGATCCAAAGTGGGCATCCCCGTGGTTGGGTCTCTCTTCTGGCTGGCACTAGGGTTGGGGAGGTAGCACTCTGGCCAGCCCTGAGCAGACTGGGACAGAGAACTACATTGCAGGGGTCCTACAACTGGACATCTAGTGACCAGCTAATTTTGGCAGTGGAAACACTGGTCCTTATCCACATATGGCCATGTGCTATTCCCTTCAGGTCATCATTTGATCCCTCCTGGATTCCTCCAGAAGCATCCTGAGGCCTGTGTTTAGGGAGGAACATACAGGTAGCTCCCAGTGGCTATGTAGATCTAGCTGGGTGGCCAAATGTGTGGTTAGGTGGGCACGTGGGGATCTGGCCCTGTCTAGGTTGCAGGGTCTCATGCTTGCAGGAAAACCGGAGGTTCTGAACGGCTCCTCCCAGCTTCAGCCCTTCTAATATCCCTTCAGGCCCCCTGCATGATAAGCTTGGTAGGGTGCAGCCCAGCAAATGGTGAGGCACTGCTGGACAGGCCCATCCAGCCTCAGGTTTTGTGAGGTGAGGTGAGGTGGGTTGGGGAGGGGACCTTATGCTCTTTGTGCTGGGTGTGGGGTCTCTGGAGGAGGCATCCACACTCTTGAGCATGTCTGCCCACATTGTGAGAATTACTTCAGTGTTTTGAATTGCATGGCTGGGGAGGCTGACCACTTTCATAGAATACAACTTATCTTCAGAGCCCTCACCTTGTGAAATTCTGCCCTGAGACCCCCTCTGTGAGACCCCTCCCCTCTGCCCTTTAACTTCCCATTTCCCTACTCAGCTGAAACTGTCTCTGTCCCCAGGGCTCTTGAGTCTCTCTTGTGCAGAAGGGGGATGAAGGACCCAGGCCTGGCTGCTCAGCCTGTTATGACCTGGATCTCCAGCTGTCCCTGCTGAGAGATGGGCCCATGTCCCTCCCTAGTGGCTTTTGCTGGTGATCTGCTTCCCTGCCAGTCAACTGTACTAGAGTGCTTCAGGGTCACCCAGCTAGGGTCATGTCACTGCCCCGTGTCATCAACTCCTGCCCCCCAATGTCTACCCCAGCCCGTTCCTCCTCTCTGTGGGCAGAGTGGTCATGGAGATTGGGAACCTGAGGCTATGCATAGTGGCTCGGCACGAGGGTAAAGTGCTGGGGAGGATTGGGCAGAGCCTGCGCTGGGGATCAGAGAGCTGCACAGCCAGGGATCACCAGCTGTGGTTTAGCCACCCTCCTCCCCATTTTAAAAGGAGTAGCTGGGGAGCTGCTTCAGTCAGTAGGGTGCTTGCCACACAGGCTTTAGAACCAGAGTTCCATCCCTAGAACCCATGGAGAAAAGCCAGGCATGATGGCATGTGCTTGTTATCCAGCTCTTGGGGTAGGGTGAGGGTAGAGATAGGCTGATCAGCATAGTTCCTCAGGGACCTCCAGGGCCCAGTGAGGATCCTGTCTCAAAAGACAAGGTGGTTGGACCCTCAAGGGTGACACTCAGACTTGACCTAGATTCTATGTGTGTGCATGTGACATGCACACACATAGCAATAAAAATTGAGTACAAGGAAAACCATGAGGAAGAAGTATCTCTGCCTTGGCAGGAGCCCATGGCTGGCTGCAGCCCAGGGGACACCCATGTGGCTAATCTGGGACCAGAACCTGTGGCCCACACTTTGGAGTTCCTCAGTTGCCTAGGGAGCCAAGGCCTGTGGTTGTTGTATGATCCTGAGCAGATGAGAACCTCTCTGTGTTCTGTTTCCCCATCTGTTGAATGGTTCAGATGTGTTTGGTGACAGGCTCACACCTCATCCACATCATTCACCATGAACAGGGCCCATGATGGAGACTCAGTGCTGCAGGGTAGGAAGGGGGAGCCGCTCTTCACAGGCCACATGGAAGCTGGAGGGGTTGGAGCTTCCCCAGGGACTATGCCTTTCTAGAGGTAGAGACCAGCTTGTACCTGTTCACACTCAGCTTACCCATGAAGCCTCCCACCCGAAGCACAGAGAAGTCTATACCCATTGGAAGGTCGCAAAGCAGTGTAATGGTGGAGTTGGTCTCTGGCCTTGTTCCAGCCATTCGGAACAGGAGCTTCTGTTGCTCTGTTGAAATGGGAGCTCTTAGGATTGGGTGGCTCTCCTTGGCATTATTTCTACTCAGTGACCGAGAGACTGTGCCTTGGCCTCCATTCTCCATTGCTTTGACCATGTGCTGGATTCCTGTTGGGGCTGGAGCTGGGAGGAGAAGTCCTGTGTGGTGAGGTGATGTGGGGCACAGAGTTGGAGCCTTTAAATTTGCACCCAGTGCCTAGGTTTGGTCAGGAGCCTCAGAAACCCAGAGAAGACATCTCTGAAGGGAGACTTCTCATTTGCTAATATGGTGTGCCTGGCAGCTTCTGGCTCTCCCGGAAACACAGGAGCAGGGAGGCGTATCTGTCAGGTGGAGTGGGTGGCCAGTGTAGTTCCTGTCCACAGGCTCTTGGTGTCTGTGGGAACTGGTCTATACCATGTTCTCCTGGGGTCCCCTGACCAGGAGGACATGGTAGTCTGGGTTCTGAATCCTTCATAGGCAGCCTGGGCCCCAGGATGGATGTGAGCTCTGGCCTCTGGCTGCCCTGCACATTCTAATTCTGGTGAGCCCCCGCCATCTCCTGGCCTCCTGTTGCAAATTTGGTGTCAGAGGGTGCTGTGTTTTCCAGGAAGCTATAGCTAGTGCCACACACAGCATGTCCCATGGCTGTCGCCCCAGCCTCTCTTTGCTATTCACCTTCCAGGCTACTGGCTATGTCTCCAAGTGCCACATACCTGCTTGTAGTCCTGGAAGGGGGTTCTGCTATTGGGCAGCCCCTAATGTCGCTGGGGCTGGCCCACCTCTGCTGGGCACAGTCCTTTGCTGAACACTGGTTATGTTGGTGCTGTGAGGAGAAGAAAGTGGGCAAGGGATATGCATAATACACAGGAATGGCCTTGGAGGATGCCCCTGCCAGAGGCTGTGACTGCAGTAGCGTGTTCCTCAGATTCACCCTGTAATGTAGGGCGACAGTTTTCCACAGAGGCTGCCTCGTTGAGATTGTCTTACTGGGAGCCTGCTGCCTTCTAGGCTCCTCACTTGGCGCCGCCTAAACAGGTTTCTCCTGGCAGGCTCTGCAGCCAGGACACTGCTGTCCCTGGGCTGTAGCCACTGCACAGTGAGGTGTGTGAAGATGTCCCTCCCTGTTGTGAGCTTGTAAGGCTTCTGTCTGCCTCCTACCCGATGCTCTGCCATCTGCTTGCTTCCCTTCCCAGTTGCTGTCGCCATCCCACAGTCTGTCTGTAGCTTGGACGTTTATAGTGGCTTACCGGCTGTGCTACCCAAGGCGGAACACTGACGCTGTACTGTCCCTCAACCACCTTCCGGGGCTCCCCACTGCACCCGGAACAGAATCTATTCTAATCTACCATAGCCTGTGGGGCCTTGAGTGACCTCTTCCCATCTAATTCAGTGGTGTTCTCAGACATGCAATGTCTAGTCTAACCTCTGGGCTCCTGCTGTGGCAACACTCTGCCTGGAGCACTCTCTGCCTCCTTGTTCTCTGACTGTTTCAAAGGCTGTTCCTTAAGCCTCCCTCTGGGACCTGGGTACCTACCCTTTTCCTTTCTGACCTTTGCTGTGCCCCTTGTGGACATCTGTGAGTCGGTCACACACTGTATAGTCTTAAGTGTCTGGCTCCTTTAACTCAGTGTGACATCCATAGAGTCATTTAGTGTGGTCTATATCAGTTTTCCATCCTTTTTTTAAAGTTAAGTAACATTTTCATTGAATGGACAGGCCATGCTGGTGGGTGTTTCTGCCTTGTGACCATTGGGAATGAGGTTGTTACATACACGTCTGTCTGACTCTTTGTTTGAGTTCTTTGGGCGCCTAGGAGTGGGATTGCAGATCCTCGGTAATTCTCTGTTCAAGTGTTGAGGACCTGCCAAATTGTTTTTCTAATTTGTGTTTGTTTTTCAAGCTGTCTCCAAACAAGGCTGAGGGTAGATCCCGCTCATGGGGGTGGGATCATAGTCTCCAGCTTTGGGGCCGTCCTGTGAGTTGGGATGCTGGAAAGGAGTTGGGAGGTGCCCTTGGACGACGCAGCGCCCATGTTCTCATGGATGTCCTGTGAATCTTGGGTGGAAGCCAGCCAGGCCAGGCTGAGGTGTGAGGTTCCTAGAGGGGTATTCTCTCTGCCTCCCCTACATTTCCATGGGCCAAGAGGGTGGACATTGTGGTTCATTTCCACCTCCTAGCCTTCATGTGTATTCCACATCAAATAGTGGTTTTGAGGTAGTGGACCATGTGACACAGGACAGTGAATGTTGAGGTGGGGTTGTATTGTTGGTACTATGGGCCCTGAAGCCAGACAAGAGGCGCAGTGTAGACCTGTTTATCCTGGCCCCTTCTAAGGCAGCAGCTTGCCTCAGGCACAGGACAGCTGCCATGTTGGCCTCCACACACTCTTACGTTCATAAGAGCCATGTAACAGTCAAGAGCAAAGCCATACCTGCCCAGGGTGTTCAGGGATAGCTGTCCATTGGGTTCTCAGGCTGAGTTACCTGCTTATCCCTCAACCAGTCACACCCCCCCCCCAATTTGATTGGCTGTGGCTGGGTCATATGACCCTTGGGGCCTGGGTTGGAATGTCAAGTGCACACTGGTAGGTTGGGTAGGTTATGCGTGGTATATGGTCAGGACCTCCAGATTGGGAAAGGGTGGCAGTGGGCCGGAAGATGTCACCTCATGGCTTTTTGGATCGGTGATCTCCCTCCTTGTTTCATTTCTCTACATGAGACCTGTCACTGGCTAACGTAGGCCATCTGCTGCTTGGAGGACAGTTGTTATCAACCAGCCCGAGAGGATGGGTCAGGATGAAATTACAGGGAGCTGGGGGTTTGTCTGTTCAGTCTCCTCATCTCTGACAGCTTGGGATACAGTTCCTGGCCTCAGTTGTGGGTGCACCATGAAGGGGAAGAGAGTTTTACAGGAAGAGCCTGCAGGGAAAGGGAAGAAGGACCATTGCAGGGTCTCTGACTTCCCACTTGGCATCTGCAGCCTCTGAGTTTCCATTCTTGAGATCACTGGGCTATTGTCATAGCTCTTTTTTTACTAGCCATGGAGAGCTTGATGAACCTGTTTGGTGCCCCAAATGCTTGGGTCTGGTCTTCACTTTCCCTAGTGTGACCCTCAGCATCCAGTTAAACCTGACTGTAATGGCAGCAGGACATGTGTGTGTCCTTTCTACACCGCACATCCTGTGGCTAAGGATAACAGAGCAGCCATGCAGCCTTGCTCAGCCTGGGTCACGCCGTGACCTATAGAAGGTCACTGCTGTGCACCACTCGGCTAGCACACAACCCAGGGACAGGCCTAGCAGCTGTGAGCTGGAGCTGCCAGGGGCTTTTGAAGAACTTTGCCCTGGAGACCTGGAAAGTCCCAGCTGTGGAGTGAGCTGGCTGACCAAGGTGGGTGTGGGAGCCATTGGATGGCTGTGGGGATGGCGTCCATGCCGAGGTTCCCAGGCCTGCTGGTTGAAGCCCTGGCTAGTAAGGAGATGGCTTGTGGAAGGTAGGCGAGATGTTGTGGCTTTGGGCTGGCAGTGGGAGGCGGCTCAGCCAGGAGGAAGGCCTAGGCCGCTGTGGCCGTGGTCCAGCTGCCTCCGGCTCAGTTTGTTTTCTTTCTCTTTTCTCCACAGGCACCTGTGACGAGGTCGCCTGCCAGCAGATGACCGAGACCAGCCCTTAGTCCTAGCCCTGGTCAAGAGTGTATTGGGCTCCAAAGCCTGCCTGGACTGTACCACCATGTCAGGATCCACGCAGCCTGTGGCACAGACGTGGCGGGCTGCTGAGCCCCGCTACCCACCCCATGGCATCTCCTACCCGGTGCAGATAGCCCGGCCCCACACGGTAAGGGCCTGTCTGCCCAGGACCACCCCTGCTACCCTAAAGCATCTTCTGAAGCCAGGCTGCTGCAGCCCATGTTGCTTTGGTCACAGTGGGGATACTGGTGGCAGCCAGGTGTGGTAATGCGGGCCTATAATCTCAGCATTGTGGAGAGGAAGAGGCAGGAGGATTGTGATTTTGAGACCAGCGTGGGCTGCATAGCAAGTGCTTATGGCAGTGTGGGGAGATGGAGGCTGGGGCTAGCTGACTGTCAGATGCTCTGCCTGTGTCTTGATGGGCAGTGGAGTTGGCATGCGCAGTGGAGCACCTATGGTTAGTGTACAAGCCTTTCACAGCCGGACTCGTTTCTGTTCTGTGTGGGACTAGGGTGGTTTTGTCGGGGTGGGGAGACTGAGGTCACAACCCCCTTCTTCCTAACCCTCAAGATCTTGGTGCCTATTTGGCTGTAAGACTCTGAGGCCCAGAGCAGTGTCTGCCCCTACCAGGGTCCTGTTCCCTACTCACCTCTTACTGTAGAGCATGAATCCTCTCTGTGGGCCTTTATTGCGTGCCTCTTGTATACTGTGTCTTTGGCTGTTGAGTAAAGGGTTGTGATGTGAGATATAGCAGTTGTGGCTGGTTGGGAGTCAGAGAGAGAGAGAGAGAGAGGGAGTGAGAGAGAGAGAGTCAGTCAGTCAGTCTGTCTAGGCTCATGCCTAATCTCTACCAAATGGTGTGTCCATTTCTGTGACAGAGCTGTATTTGTGTGGTGTGTGTCTCTACTTGTGAGTCATGGATGCTTTCCCATGAGCCGCAGGGCCTGGCCTCAAGGTCCCTTGTGCAGTGGCTCCCTCACAACTGAGGGCCAAGGGCCAGAGCCAGCTGCAGTGAACAGTCTTCCCTGTGTGGCACACAGCTCTCTCGGGGTGGCGGGTCCTTGGGTAAAGCATAAGGCAGCTGAGGCCTGGAAGGAGAAGACAAGCTCTATCCATCATCCAGGGGCGGCCAGGGCAATGTTGGGGCCCTACACTCCCTAGTTCCCAGCCTTTATGCCACCGCTCACTGACCATCTGCTGCTTAAGGCACTGGGTCACAGCCAGTACCCACAGCAAAGTGGTGAGGAACTCAGGCTTGCTATTTAATATTGGGGGCTCTCAGTTCTGTCACTAAAAATTAGGGGTGATGAGAGCACCCACAAGAATGCCTATGCACTTCCCATGTGACTGTTTGCTGCCACCGTAACTTGATACTGTTAAAGCCATTTCCTAGAGGACCCTATCTGGGGTTTGTCCATCCTCCCTCCCACTTTCCCATCCCCACCCCCACCCTAGTTCCCCAGGCAGATGCCTGTGGCTTCCTCCTTGTGCTCCTTCATTCATATTGCTCATCCATTCTCTCTGTGTGGACCCAGCCTCAGGGAGTCCCCTGGCTGCTGCAGCCCCTTCCCTCCAACCTGCCTTCCTGCTCTTTGCCCCATTTGTCTCCTGTCCGCAGCAGTTAGGGTCACTGGCTGACCCTAGGCAGCTCCTACTCTCCTGCCGGGCCATTGGTGACACAGAATGCCGCTGGACAGGACCCAGTGGTTTCTAACCCTTCTGGGGTGAGTGTGGCCTGATGGGATAGCTACAGGTTGGAACATGTTGATTCCCTGGTGGGGCCCATGTGCTCCCTTCCAGGGGACCTGCTTGCTCTTTGGCCTCCAGTCCTTGCTGGGCCACCAAGCAGGGCTTTGCCAATCCCTGGGGTCCATGGTGGCTCTCTCTCCTGGTAGATATCTAAGCCTCCTTACTTTTGTGTGTGTGTGTGTGCTGGCTTGTTGAAGGCTGGGGTCTATGATCAGGAGCCCCTGGTCTTTCCCAGCCTTCCCCATGACCCTGTCCTCAGCCCTTCCCCAACTCTGTCCCTTAGGCTTCTCCACCAGTCCCGACCTTCCTGCAGCCCTTTCTCTCAGCCTCCTCACCTTCATTTCCCCGGCCTTCACCAAGGCCCTTCTTCAGGTGAACCCCTTCCCTACCCCCTCAATCCTCACTCCACCCCATCCCTTTCCTGTGGCCCAAGGGTAGGTACAGTACAGCCAGGAAAAAGGCTATGCTTTCCTATAACACTTATGTCTTGGGAGAGAAAGGGAAGAGACAAGGAGAAATGGAGGCATGGCAAGGCCGATGCCCCGTTGGAGAACTCTGCATTTTGGGGAATCCTGTGTTCCAGCCCTGGTGCAGTAACCAGCTCAGTATGTGGCGTCCTGGGCCTGGGAAACATGCTCTTTGGGTCCAGGCCACTTAAACACGCTCTAGCAGGCCTGTCTTCCCAGAGGCTCTTCCTTCTCACTCCGTCAAGTGAGGTGCTTATAAAATGGCTGGGGTTCTGCTGAGGTGACATCATGCTTGGGTTGTGAGCTGGTCTCTGTGTGATGGGACAGTAGGGACCCCAAGTGTAGGGGACCCCTGCCTCTAGCATCAGACTGTTAGTCCTCTCCTGGTATCCAGGGGTGGCATGCTTCCTGTAAGCCTCAGGCTTTGCTACCCAGATTTTGTAGTTTCTTCCCCCTCCCCCGCATCCATGCTGCTGGCAATGAGATGCAAGAGCCACGTATCTGCAGGTCAGTGCCTGGCAAGGTATGTACCAGGGACGCCTGACAAAGTTCGCCATCCCCAGCCTTGGCCTTCGGCCTAGCTGGCTGACTCTTGACCATGGGACAGACCTGTGGGCTGTTGTCCAGTTGGTCACAGAGCTCAGCCTGCCCTTGTCTGCTGGGACTGGATGCTGGCTAGGGCTGATGTCCTGGGTATGTGGGCACATTGGGGGGGTCCTACACCACTTGTACATGTCACAGTGTTGCCTTAGGGTCCTCACCTATTGATCCATTAATTCATTAACTCAATCAATCATTAACTTAGCTACTCATTCATGTACTCATTAACTTATTCACTCATTCGTTCATTTGTTCATCAAATGCTGATTAAATTTGTCACCTGCCAACTTCGAAGCCTTGGGGACAGAGCTGTGAAGGTGGAGAAGCCCTCTCATTCGGGGGAGCTAACATTCTCTTGGGGAACATTGAGCTAGGGGAGGCCATATTTAAGTGGAGTGCCGGACATTGACAGTAGAGCTGGGACCTGAGAGGAGGGGCAGGCCAGGTGCATGGTGTCTGGACACATAGAACTCCAGGCTCAGTGACAGCACTGAGGTGAGGCTCTGTTGGAATGAGCACATCAATCAGTGGTGACCTGTGAATCCTGGGTTCACAGGAGTCGCCTGAACACTGCCTCCATATGATCTGGTCTGGTTCTCTACTTCTTAGGCTTGTTCTAGAGTATGCTTCTTGGCTCCCTACTTGTTCTGTTTGCTGTGGAAATCTACAGAGGTTGGGCCTGACATAATCATCTGGGGTAGGCTTAGAGCCTGTGACCTGTGGCTGTCTCATTTTCCTGCAGAACCTGTGCTGTCTTTGCTGTGTTACCTGGAGGAGCTGTTCTTGCTCTCTGGCCCATCATTCTCTTGATGTGACTGCCCTGATACCCTCCTTGTGTGCCTGCCTGCCTTGGTGGTCATATTAGTCAACCTGCAGAGGGCTTGGCTGCGCTGACCTGAGAGGAATCCTTCCCCTTGAAATCTGATTTGTAGTGTCACCCTAATAACCCCGTTCTTCCTAGGGATCCTGTCCTGCAGGGTTCTCCTTCAGGGTCTTTTGCAAGGTCTTTCCTGCCAGATCTTTCCCTTCAAGTTTGGTCTCTGAGGTTTTCTAGTTGCTCACCCACGAGGGGCAGGATTCCAGCTGCTTCTGTATTTTCAGTGCACCTGACTGATGCCATTGATTCTTTGCAGTAAGAACTGCTTAAAGACACAAAGTCAGGGCCTGCAGATATGCCTTAGCTCAGCAGTTAAGAACTTGTGTTGCTCTTTCAGAGGATCTGAGCTTGGTTTCAAGTACCCACATCCAGCAGCTCACAGCTGCTTTGACTCCAACTGCAGGGGATCCACTGTTTTCTTTGGCAGACATGGATACTGTGCTCAAGTGCATATATACAGAGATAAACACGCAAACACATAATTAAAGGTAAAATAAAATCCAAAGCAAACAAAATAAAAAGGACCAAGAAAAGAGAAGAAAACATGCTAAAGGAAAACTAGGTTACCTGTGGCCATACCCAAGTCAGACATCACTAATCGATTGCCATGCAGTGTAACCAAGTATCTAGGCAGATAGAACAGATTGATTGGCCTGATACAAGGCGGATGCCTGTCTTGTTTTTTATTCGAGATGGTGTGCACACTGGTGCTCTCCCCTCCCCCTTCTTTTGTTTTCCCACAGTGATATGGTGATCTTAGCCCTTCTGAAAAATGTGGGAAAGCTTTACGTAGGGATTGTGGGATCCAGGTTAAGACTCAGGCAGCTAGTGGGCAGTGCAGGAACCCAGCACTGAGTTGAGACTTCAAGGCTAGGGGAATTTGTCAACTGTGTTGACTCTCCAGCACTCCCGCTGCCAGGGTTGGCCCGGGGTTGGGTCCTCCTCTTTGGACCATGATGACCCAGGTGTGCTCAGACCGTTGAAATCATGTCATTGCTCAAAGTAGGAGTGTGTAGCCTGCCTTTCTCCCTCCCCATACTGTATATGCCAGCTGTTCTTTTTCATGGTGGGTGGGGCTCCTGAACAGCTGCTTGGCTGAGACCTGGTCTTACTGGGTCAGCACTCTGCTCCATCTGCACTGGCCATGCAATCCCTCCATCCCCTCAGTGCCTGAGCCTGGCTCCCACAGGAGTCCCATCCACGAGGTCCCCACGAGGGCTGGTGCTCTACGGGCCCCTCCGTGCTCGCCAGTCCTCTGCTTGGGCAGTTCCTAGCCGTGTGTCAGGCAGGCCTAGGATAAGTGACGCATTCTTCTCTGTGTGGTCCTTTCTCTAAATCTGTGGTTGAGTGGCGTGGACAGTGGTAAAAGTGGCATTTGTAGAGGGACCAGGCTTAACCCCCCCCCCCCAAGGCTCAGGTGCACCAGCTGGACAGTAGAGCAACACAGGGCCACCCGGGCCCCAGTGAGGCCTTGTGTAGAGATGTGGAGTCCCACGTTGTGGTTTATGATGATTCTCTACATGAAGGAGTACCACATCAGTGCCTTGTGGCTGGGCAGGCCTCTGAGCATGGTGGGAACATTGCCGTGGCAATTGTTGCTAGAGGATGTTGGCTGCGAGCTCATGTGGGCCTCTTGGTGCAGGGAAGCTGCTGTTGCTCCTGCGCTTGCTCACCATTCCCTGTCTTCCACAGGACGTGGGGCTGCTTGAGTATCAACACCACCCTCGTGACTACGCCTCGCACCTGTCACCGGCCTCCATCATCCAGCCGCAGAGGCGGCGGCCCTCACTGCTGTCTGAGTTCCAGCCTGGGAGTGAAAGGTGAGGAGAAGTTGTGACTCCTCCTAGGCTGTGGTGTCTCTCAGATAGATACCGATACCTTTTGTGGGTAAAGCTGCAATGGTCCAGACTTCAGCCTTTCCTCCTGGCATCCCAGGACCATGCCAGGGCTGTGGTCTCCCAGGAATAGGGGCTGTGGACTTGTAGATGAAGATAGCAGCTCTGAGCATCACCCAGGGTAGAGGAGAGTGGTTATGAGACAGAAGGCTCCCAGCTCTCCGCCTGCTGGCTAGTCTAGGTTTAATAGTAGGAGTGTCGTGATCAGCTAGTGATGTCTGCCTGGGGAGGGTGAGAAGGGTTAGTGTTGAATATGTTGTTTTTTGCATGGTTCCAGCAGTGCTGCTTAGGCCTGTGCCTTGGGAGTTCCCAGGAGTTTGTTAAAATGTGGAGTCATCATTAACAGTAACATGTCACAGTGGACTAGGTCTTATGTTTTGCATTCCTGATCAGCTCAGGAGGGTCTCTGGGGTTTTCAGGCTGCAGTGAGTGGTTCAGGCTGGGCATTCACAAGGCCTCACAAGTCAGATCCATGTCCTCTTCTGTCAGGGAAGACAGAGGGACCTCTTAACAAGGCTCCTCATGAGAACCTGGTTAGGTGGACACCTGGAATCATGGTCCCGAGCCTCTGTCTCCTGTGTGATGTGTGTCCCTGGCCCCCCACAGGTCTCAGGAGCTCCACCTGCGCCCCGAGTCTCGAACCTTCCTGCCTGAGCTGGGCAAGCCTGATATAGAATTCACAGAGAGCAAGCGTCCGCGCCTGGAGCTACTGCCTGATACCCTGCTGCGCCCGTCGCCCCTGCTGGCCACTGGGCAGCCCAGTGGGTCTGAAGACCTTACTAAGGTACACCGCAGCCAGGCTGATGGGCTCTGCTCCCGCTGCTGCTGCTGTGGGCAGGAAAGGGGCTGGGCATGGAGGCAGGAGAAGGCTGGGTGGAAGGAGGGAGGACAGCTGAGGCGTGAGTGTGAGGGTGGGACTGAGCAGTGGAGCTGAGGCAGGTAAAGAGAGTAGGTGTGGGTGATGAAAAGAATTGGGGAAGGCATCTCTAGCCAGCAGGTGTGTGTACAGACTGCGTGGCAGGCCCCGGCATGTGGTTGTGATCAGTGGCTGAGATGACTGGGAGATGGGGAATGAGGGCCCTTCAAAGCTTGGAGCACAGTTGGGGGTTGATTAAGGCCAGCCCATGTCCATGTTAGCACATTCTGTGTGCCCCGTCGGGGCAGGATTGCATTGGCGACAGCTTGTATGGAACAGTGGCTGGGGCTCCTCGGGTTTCGTGCAGCATTCTGGACAGCCAGAACCGCTCCATGTTTGAGCATTGGGGAAGGGGACTGTAGAGTCCCTTGAGAGGAGACAGGATGGATGGGATGGTGCTTGGCATGTCAGGGCCTGAAGTTGAGGGCCTGAGGCAGGGTGACAGACAGCCCTGTTGTTGCTTAGGTCTAACTGGCTCCTTGGGTGCTACATTGGCTGGATGGGTCTACGTCTGTAGCCACATGAGCCTGAGGAGCTCCAGAGCTGAATCCTGTCTTCATGGAGGCCCTTTGCACTCCAGGAAGCAGTGCTTACCCATCTCTCAGTTCCGTCCTGTGTGTTCATCCACCCTGGTGTGCTAGCCCTGGGAACTCTGGGCTTTATCCATGCTAGGCCAGCACTCTACCACTAAACTGTGTCTTCAGCCCTCCTTTTACTATCTCTGTATGTTTTCCCTAAATAGGATCTTGGTTAATGGATCAGGCTGGCCTTGAACTCACTCTGTAGCTCAGGCAGGTCTTGAAATCACAAGCTTGCTTAAGCCTTGCATGTAGCTCCAGTGACAGGTGTGTGACTCCGGGCCAGGCTTGATCTAAGCCTTCTGTCTATTATCCTGTCCCCACTCTGTTGCTGTGCTGCCCCAGGCTCGGGCCTCTCTGAGCCCAGTTGGCTCCTTGTTTGTCAGTAGCAGATTGGCCCTGAGTGGCCCAGGCTGTCTGGATAGAGGGTTTGGCTGTGAGCTTTGCACACACACCTTAAGGCTGGATCTGGTGACAGGACCAAACTCCAGCCTCTATAGGACAGTAAAGATGCTGGCATGAGCTCTGAATGTTCTTGGCATGTTAGAGCTCCAGGAGTCCAGCCCATTCCCAGAGTGTTCTGCTCAGTTGCTGTGACTCTTGTCCCAGTGACCTAAGGCAGGGCCAAGATGTCAGGGGACAAACGGGCTTCGCTTCCCTGACATTGAGGTAGTCCTTACTCCCCTCCCCAGACTATCCCTGGGAAATAAAGGTCAGTTACAGACTGACAGACTGATACTTGCTTACCTCAGGCAGCTCTCCTCTGCTGCTCCAGGACCCTTCCCTCTTTCTCTTCTGTCCACTCAGCCCATTAGCCAGCATCCATATCCTTCCAGGTCTAGCCAGTGTCTAGCCTGTGTCGGCCTCAGTTGCCCTGGGCAACCATCAGTTGTAGTGTGGCAGTGGTCTTCTCACCTTCCGCAACCGACACCCCTCCCCCCTTCACCGCCCGTTCATGTGGGGACAGGCAAGGACCTGCCTGGGTCCCAGACTTCTTCCTTTCTCAGGCAGAAAGGTCTGGCTCTTTGTCAAGTGGCCATCAGGTCTGGTGCAACTGAGCCCTGACGTCATCTCTCCATATCAGCCCCCTCCTCTTTGTGGCTTCTTAAACCTGGCCTGGTTCTACCTCTAGCCCCTGACATGGCTGTTGTGCCTCTGGCTCCCTGCTGTTTCCCTCGGAGGCCTGGGTGGGCACCTAAGGCTGTAGGGAAGCCCCTGGAGGTCGTGAAACCTGCTTGGCAGGGAACTGTGCTGACCACACTGGGTCTGGACCTGGGCCAGGTGTGGCCACTGGGCTGTCCTCCAGCCCCGCTGTAACTTTGCATCTCTTCTTGCCCAAATGTTATTCCTTCCCCACCAGACCTTTTGCCCTGTGCTCACCCCCTCTCCCTCCTTCCCCTGTCAGTCACCCCTCTGCTGTATCTTCTTTCAGTTCCAGTTGTCTATGTCCTTTTGTCCCCACCCCCGCCCTCCCATCTGCCCATTCCAGTCACCATCCAGCCCCCCTGCTCTGTTGCCATATACCTCCCAACAGCTGCCCCATCTGTTCCTCTGTTCTCGTCTGTCTGTCCCCTTGTACTGTCCATCTATCCCTTCTTGCTCTCCCCACCCCAGAATCCTGGGTGATGTGACTGGTACTACAAGGATGGGCATTTCCTGGTTGACTGGGGCAGCTGTCCCTATGTATGTTCAGTCTAGGTGTCTGCCATGCCTCCAGTGGCCAAGGAGACTGCCTTTAGTGCTTGACAGGAAGCTGGGGGTGACATCTGATGGCCGTATGGGGGCTAGGGACCAGGCTTGAAAAGGGGAGTGGCCACTCAGGACAGTGGGGTGGGGTCTTCCTCCCTGCTATGTACCCCAAGCGGGTGAGTCAAGCAACCCCAGGATTGGTGAGGGCTGTATGGGGGGCAGCAAGGAGGAAGCATGCCCAAGGCTACAAGGATGACAGGCTAACACCAAGTGAGTGTTTATATAACCTGTCATATGCCAAGGTCTCTCCAGCCCTGTGGGCCAACCTAGGACATCCCCTGTTTAGAGCTTAGGCTACGAGCTAGAAGCCGGGGATGGGATTCAGGCAGACAACTCTTGGGGAGAGGCTCTTCCTGTCTTAGAACCCTTGTTAACCCTGATCCAGCTCTCTGCTTTGCAGAAGGCAGGAGGGACTGTGCTTGGCTTCTCAGTAGTAGACCTCTATCAATGGGTAGCAGATGGGTGTCTAAGGACCAGCTCTGAGTTTTATGTCTCTATGGGAACTGGTCAGCCTCTACTGTCACCTAGGTGCTCGCTGGAGTGTCCCAGTCCTAGCCTGTGGCTCTTCTGAGGGTTTTATCCTCACCATCACCCAGTGAGGCCTCTTGTGGCTTAAATGCTCCTGTCACCCTGTCTTAGGGATTACCATTTGCTGTGATGAAACACCATGACCAAAAGCAACTTGGAGAGGAATGGGTTTATTTGGAATTTGTGTCCAAATCACTGTTTTGGAAAGAAGTCAGGACAGGAACTCAAACAAGGCAGGAACCTGGAGGCAGGAGCTGATACAGAGGCCATGGAGGGGTGCTTGCTTACTGGCTTTCTCTTCATGGCTTGCTCAGCCTGCTTCTTAAGAGAATGGAGGACCACCAGCCCAGGGGTGGTACCATCCACAATAGGCTGGGTCTTCCCCCATCAATCACTAATTTAATAAAATGCTCTACACACGGGCTTGCCTACAGCCCGATCTTATGGAAGATTTTCTCAATTGAGATTTCCTCCTCTCAAATAGCTTGTTGCAAGTTGATATAAAACTAACCAGCACAACTGACCCCTTGTCAACTTGACATAAACACATCAGAATTTAGCCTCAACCTTTCCTTTTTTGTTCATCCCAAGATCACACTTTAATAAAGACATAACAGTACAATGTAAAACACTTTACAAACTTAAAAAGCCGCATAGCCTTACAAATTCAGGCACTCTAAAGGTTGTCTTCTTAAAAATACCCAGTCTCTTTTAAAATTCAAAGTCTCTGTAAAACTCTCAAATCTGTTTTGTACAAGTTTAAAGTCTCTCAACTGTGGGCTCCTGTAAAAGCAAAAATAAGTTAAATACTTTCCTACTTCAAGAGGGAAGAACCAGAGCACAGTCACAATAAGATCAAAGGAGAACCAAACTCCAACTGTGTAAACAATACAATGTCCAGTGTCTGGGGTCCACTCAGGATCTCTGGGAGCCTCCAGAGGGCTTGTCTAGGATCCTGGCTCTGGCTGACTCCACTCCACAGCTTCTGCTGTTCCTAGTGGTCATCCCATGATACTGGCATCTCCAAAACTCCGGGGTCTTCTGCTGTAACTGGGCTGCACCTTCACCAATGGCCTTTCCTGGGCCCTCTTCATGGTGCCAAGCCTCATCTTCTCTGTATGACCCCTTCAGTCCTGGGCCTTCACCTGCCCCTGAGGCTGCACCTTCACCAATGGCCTCCCCTGGCCTCTCACTGCATCCAGCCTCAGCTTCCTGCCTTCATGACCCCTTCATGTCTTTAAAACCAATACCATCTGGGTGACAATCTTTGTTTTTGGGTTTTTGTTGTTTGTTTGTTTTTGTGTGTTTTGCCTTGTTTTGTTTTTTAAGACAAGGTTCTCTGTGTAGCTCTGACTGTCCTGGAGTTTCCTCTGTAGACCAGGCTGGCCTCAAACTCCGAGATCTGCCTGCCTCCCAGGTGCTGAGATTAAAGACCACCGCCTGGCCCACCTAGGTGACTCTTACATCACCAAGTTTGGCTGCCAGTGCACGGCAAATATTGGCCGCCTCGGGAACACAGCTTCTGTGTGCTGGATCTCAGGATACCCTTCCCAGATTTCACCCGAGTGACTCTGGTCTCTCCTTAATGAGCACTGATTTCTCAGCTCCAGCTGGCGGTCGCCAGTTGCCCCAGTAAAGCAAAGGTCTCACTATCTCTTAAATTATGGCTGACTCTTCAGTCCCAGCTGACCAACACCACAGAGTCTTAATCCTAAATATGCTCAGAATTCTCTCTGGAACTCCAGAAGCCAGGCCACCATCATTTGCATTTCTCTCCACACTGTTTTCTTCAACACTTTTACAGAATAGCTTATTATGCTTTAAATAATCAATGGGTTTTCTTGTCCAAACTTTCAAAATTCTCCCCAGAACAATATGGTCAGATCTGTCACAGCAACACCCCACTATTCTGGTACCATTTTCTGTCTTTAGTTAGGGTTATTTTTGTTGTGATGATGAAACATCATAACCAAAAGTATCTTGGGGAGAAAGGGTTTATGTGGTATATGCCATCCACATCACTCTTCATCATCAAAGGAAGTCAAGAACAGGGCAGGATGCTGGAGGCAGAAGTTGATCCAGAGGACATGGAGGGGTGCTCCTTACTGGCTTACTCCTCATGGCTTTCTCTGCCTGCTTTCTTATAGAACCCAGAACCACCAGCCCAGGGCTCTTCCCTGCCAGTTACTGATTAAGAAAATGCTCCACAGGCTTTCCATCTAGCCTGATCTTACGGACGGACGCATTTCCTCAGTCACGGACACATTTCCGCAATCGGGGTTCCTTCCCCAGATGACTGTAACTTGCCTCAAGCTGACCTAAAACTAGCCAGCACACGCCCCTTGGAGGTCTCTGCCTCATGTCTCTTGCCTCTCACTCTGTCTCTGCTTGATTGTGCGTTCCTGTCTCTGTCTGTCCTCACTGTCTCTGCCTCTCGCCTTCCTCTCATCTGGCCCCCCTCTCCCCTGCCTGGGCCCCGGCTGGGCTGGAGCCAGGCTCCAGGGGGACTGGGTGGGTGTGGATGGAATGTACACGGCTTTGAGCAGACGTGGTTTGTGAGGAGTCCAGCTGGGGGCAGGAGCAGGAGTTTGAGGGGAGTTTCTGCTCCCTCCCCCAACGTTTGGTAGTGCCGTCGTGCAGGGCTTCCCAGTGCCTTGGGAGTTCTTTGAGCATTGTTTAGGAGGACGTTAGGATGTCCGGCTCTGAAAGATCCTTCGGTGGTTGGGCTCTGGAACATTGGCTTAAGCATACACCCTGAACTCTGTCATCTGTAATGAAGTCCCAGTGTGGTGGCTTCTGGCTGAGCTCAGCCCAGGTGGCTGACATTACCATGGCCCATGCTGCTGCTAGTTAAAGTGCTTTAAAGACAGCATTTGTGACTGTGGGTATACCCCCCTCCCCCCATAGATCCAACCACCTCTGCTGTTCACCCCAGTTCTGGCCTGGAACCTGCCTCTGGCTGAGTTGGCCACCAGCCTCTGCTGGAACTGGAAAAGATCAGCTTTGGGATCCCATTTCCAGGCCTTTTGTGTCAGCTCTACGTCAGAAACTAAACGTTTCTTACTGCTGCCTTGACGCTTTCTGCCTTGGCACAGGACTGCAGAGAGTGACTGATTTGGCGGAGAACGATGGAAGGACTGGCTGGCTAGAGTGAATCTGATTGACTGGTGGGTTGGGGAGAGGCTGACTGGTGGGCTGAGGAGAGACAGACTGATGGACTAGGGAAGACTGACTGACTGAGGAGAATCTGACTGGGAGAGAACTAAATTGCTGCCCCATTTCTTGTTGGGCTCAGGGCTTGTCTGTCCTCCAGTTTGGGACTCAAACAGGAGGGTGGGATTGCCTACAAGCAAAGTCACGTGCCACTTAGAGGCTGGCCTGTTATTTATCATGGCATGCCAGGCTGTTCCTCTCCTGCTATTGGCTCACTATGTGTGAAGCCAGTAGCAGGAGAGTCAGGAATCAGGAGGTTGACCTACCCTTGTCATCCCTCTGGAGAGAGCCCCTCCACCTGTGCGGGGGTTGTGTGCATGGCTTCCCCTAGCCCTACAGTCTGCCTTGGATGTTTCCGGGATCCTGTTTCACAGTCTGTGGCCTTTGTTCTGGTGGCCCATTATGGGGAAGTGTTTGTATCAGGCAATGGGGGCCTGCTTTGTGTTTGTACAGTGTGGGGGGTGTGGGTCTAGTCCATTTCATGCCTGGTCACAAGGATGAACTACCAGGAAAGACAACTTGATCCAACTGGTCCAGAAGTGGGGCTCAGCGTGGCTGGTGTAGCCGGGTCCATCTTCTAACTGTGCTGCCCCAGACTTGGTGGGGGCATGGCTGTAGGTGGCATGGCTTTGGAACCCATCCTGGGCTATGGGAGGTTTGGTCCATGGTTTTAGGTTCCAGGCCACACAGCCTATATCCTTATTCTGTTTCTCTTCATTCTGTTTGTTGGGAACAGAGCAGAGGGGATACTATGACCACTGGGGCCAAGGACCATGCTCGCTGCCACCTTCTGTTTCAAGATGGATATTGAGAGTGTGCTGGAGGATTCTGTTGGGAGGAGAGCCTGGAGTCCCCAGCCCCCAGTGTGCCATGTTCCTTTCTTCATGTTTTAGATGGCAGCATGAGATCAGGGGCAAAGTGCTCCACTGAGACAGGGAAAAGGGACAAATAGAACTTGTAGGCTCTTCTAGGCTCTTGCGAGAGTGGTGGGGGTGGGGGTAGGTGGGGCACCTGATTGCCCAGGCTGCAGTTGTTCCCAGGAATAAAAGCATCCTGTGTCCTTAGAACGCAGCTGTGTGGGGGCGGGGAGCAGCCGCTGACTTTGCCTGGCCGTGTCTGCCAGCAGCTGCTGTCTTGGCCTAGAGAGGAGCAGGGTGGGGCTGGCCTAGCCAGGGACCAGGATAGGGACAGACCTTTCTTGACCATGCTGTTCATTGGTAACAGTTTGGCAGCACTGGGCTGAGCATTTTGGATGCACCAAGGTTCACAGGCCACTGTAGAGGTGGAACGACCCGTCTCCTTCCCTCCATTTTACAGATAGGGACACTGAGATAGCCAGCACATCTGTGTACGATCTGTGTTCACAGAGCTGTAGATTGGGGCTGGGATTGGAGCCCAGGGCTATATAGATGAGAACTGGGTTGTTTTCCTAACCTCTTTGTTCCCTGAGCATCCTAGTACAGCCTGGGTGGTCCCTGACCCTAGCTGGAGAACAGGAAACCATGGAGGAGCCAGGTGCAGGACCATATGTGAGATACACAGTTAGCCTGTCAGCTTCACTGAGGAGCCCTGATGACGCTGACAAATGCCCATAAGTTAAGAGCCTTGTGTGGTTCAGACTGGCATCCCTGTATGTGGGAGGCAGAGACAAGAGGACACCCTGGGCCACATAGGGAGAGATGGCTCACACTAGGAGCAGACCAGTTTCATACGGCCCACATGGCTCACGACTGTGACCGTCGTGACCCCAGTTCCAGGGGTTCAGACTCCTTTTGACCTCTGAAGGGACCAGGCGTGCATATGGTACAGATGCATACACGTAGGCAAAACCCTCATAAAAGAAATCTCTAAAAGATTAAAGGTAAAAAATGGCTTAGAGGCGCCAGGCCCGTGACAGAGTGCTCGCTTAGCATGTGTAAGGCCTCGGGGTTTCTGTCTTGCTCTGCTAAGATAGAAGAAGCGAGGCTTGGTGGCTCTGCTGAGTCTTGTGTGCTGTGACAGGGGTGTTTTCTGCAAAGCCGACCGCTCCAGTCAGGGTCTGCAGCCTGCTCACACAGGCTGTCTCGCGCCTGTGGAGGGCATGCGGGGCTGGGGTGGGGGTGGGGTCACTGTTGGGATCTTAATTATGTTCTGGGGGAATAGGAGAGGTGTAGCCAGGAGGAGGCAGTAGGGACTCTTTGCCCAGCTGGCACAGCAGCCTCCTAGATAAACGTAGTCATAGGAAGGACGGTCAGGCCCAGGCAGCAAGGCAGGATCCATGCACAGGGTAGAAAGTTGCTCTGCTGTGGCCTGAATTCATGGCTGGGAAACAGATGCCAGGCTAACTTGGGTGACCACCCTCTGTTCCTGTCCACTCATAGGAACGCAGCCTGGCCGGCAAGCTGGAGCCCGTGTCGCCCCCCAGCCCGCCGCACGCTGACCCCGAGCTGGAGCTGGCACCATCTCGGCTGACCAAGGAGGAATTGATCCAGAACATGGACCGTGTGGACCGAGAGATCACCATGGTGGAGCAGCAGATCTCCAAGCTGAAGAAAAAACAGGTGAGCAGTGAGGACAGGAGGAGCCTGGCCCCACACTCCAGGTGCTGGGGCCCTGCGATTTCCTGTTTTTCAGGGGGTATGTCTTTATTCTGGAAGCCTGTGGGCTGGGCACATCAGGCCCACATACCTACACTCCAACAGAATCCAGAGCCTGCCGGGGACCGAGTCTTCCTGGGAGAGGCACCTTGAGGTGCGCAGGGTGGAGAAGGGACCGAGGCTGTTGCTTGCATGAAGGACTGAGTGGGATCTAGGAGCAGGCCAATGAGGGCTTTCAAGATGGTTGGTGGCCCAGAATCCTAGAGCTAGGCTTGGCCCTGCTGCAGTTGGCTTGGGTCAGCCATGGCAGGCCAGTGGAGAATTCAGATCTTAAGTCCTCTAGGCCTGGCTTAGGGGCTGGCTGGAGCCACATGTGCACGCATGTTGACCGAGTCTGGAGGCTAAGTGACTAGAGCTGACGCTGTGATTAGTTTTTGTTTTTTAAAACAGTTTTTACCTAAATTGCTTTTTGAATGGTATCTTATAAAAAAAGGTTTAAAAAAAATGTGTGTGTGTATGTGTGCGTGCACATGTGCGTACATCTAGATGCTAGAGAACAGTTTGTGGCAGTCAGTTCTTTCTGTCTTGTGAATTATCAGCCTGCCATGGGTTAATCATCACTTCCCCCACCTTGCTGTTTTTTTTTTTTTGAGGCAGGGTTTCTCTATGTAGTCCTGGCTATCCTAAAACTTGCTCTGTAGACTAGGCTGACCTCAGACTCAAAGAGATCTGCCTGGCTCTGTCTCCTGAGTGATGGGACTAAAGGCATGTGCCACCACTGCCTGGTTCAGACACCCCCCCCCTCCCCATTTTTAAGACAAGGTCTCACTGTGTAACTCTGGCTGCCATGAAACTCACTGTACAGCAGGCTGGCCTTGGACCCAGAGACAGTCTTGCTTCTGCTGGGATTAAAGGAATGCACCACCACACCTGCCCCCCACCCCTTTAAATATATTCATAAATTTTGATTTATGTGTTGGGGGGGTATGCGCATGTGTGTTTAGGTGTCTAGAAGCTGGAAGAGGGCTTCACATACCCTGGAGCTGGAATTAGAGGTGGTTGTGAGCTGCGGAACTTGGGTGCTGAGAACTGAGCTCAGGTCCTCGGCAAGAACTGTCCACACTCTACACCACTGACCAATCTCTTGACCCCACCTCCCACTCCAAACTAAAATTCCTAAATTAAGTGTCCAAGTATGAGCTTATCACTTTCAAGTTTCAGTCCACCAGCAGTAGGCCATGTTACGCAGTGCTCACTTCCTTCATTGTCCTGAAACACTCAGAGCCTTTTAGCCGTATCCCAGCTCCCAGGCCAGAGCCTCCCTCTGAGTAGTGGGGCCACCCTCAGGATACTTCACCAACATGGACTCACATATATACTTTTGTGTCTCTGGCTCATGTCCTCAGGGTAAGGACTTTAAGGTTCACAGAGCATAGGTGAACCTCACGCCTCTCTGTGGAAAAGTAGTATTTTACCGTTTGGCTCTGTTGTGCTTTGTCGTGTGCTTGAATGACTGGTTCTGGTTGTCCTGGGTATAGGCCTGCTGGGTCCTGTGTGGTAGTGCTGTGAGGTGTGCCCTGGCCTTTTCCGCAGGGGCTGCTCTATCTACAGCCCACCCTCTGCCCACCAGATCGCACCGGTGTGGGGCTTATCACTGTGCAGCCTATGATTGAAGGTTGTGTGAGGCGTGGGTGCTTCCTAGCCCCACTCACACCAGGACTGTGACGCAGTGTCTGTTTGGGTCCTCCAAACACCTTTATAGGGCATGCAGTGTCATTGCCAGGTCCCACCCAGGAAGATGCCAAGGGTCAGAGAAGCACAGTGACTTTGGAGCCCGAGTGATTGAAACTAAAGTCCGACTTCAGGCTTGGGATGACTGCTGGCTTAGGCAGGGCTATAGCCATGGCAGTGTTTTGTTCTGGCTCCTGGGGGGTGCCTTCACCTTTGTGCTTCTTAGTTTCCTGGTTTCATTTTTTTGTCTGGACTTTGAGAGCCGCCACCAGGGGTCACTGCAGGACCAAAGCAGCTTGGCTCATCTGGCCTCTGCACTGACTGTTCTGCCTCATCTTCTCCCTGTTTAGGGCCATGAAGCTCTGGCCCATGACACTGAACATGCCAGCTGTCTCTGCATAGCAGGAAGAGTGGAGCATGCTCTGATCGCATTCATGGCACCCTCTGTATGTCACACTGGGCACTGGCTTCCTGTGTAGCCTGGGATCCATGAGTCTTCAACTCTTCGGTCCTAGTGTCTGTCTTTGGGATAAAGCAGACAGCAGCAGCAGGATGCCAGATATAAGGGAGTGGAGGAGGGGACTAATGTGTAGATACAGGCGTGTGCTGGTAATGATGGTGATAGTTGGGGTGGTAAGAAATGTGATGGTGATGGTAACGGAGGTGGTGGTGATGGTGGCAATGGTGGTGGTGCTTGCTGTTGCCGATAGGCGTGATGGAATTGAGGGTGGTGGTAGTCATGATGGCGTTGATAGTAACAATGTGATGTTGATGATTAGTGGTCATGGTGGTAGGATGGTGATGATGATAGTGATGATGGTGGTATTGGTGACGGCAGTGATCAGGATAATGATGAGGGTGATAGTGGTAGTGATGGGTGGCGGTGGTGGTGATAGTGGTTATGATCCTGGTGGTAATGATGATGCTGATGATGGCAGTTATGGTAATGGTGGGCATAATGCTGATGGTGGTGGTGGGGACAGTTGTAGTTGTGATAATAGTGGCGGTGATGGCGGTGTTGATGAGCATGCTGATAGTGGTGATGAAGAAGATCATGATACTGATGATGGTGGTGATGGTGTGCTGGAAAACTCTGCCTGCCAGCACTGTCCGCACAGCTCTCGGGTTAGTCCTCAGAGGCTTAGGAACTCTTCACTTCCAGGGGATGAATTGGAGGTTCAGAGACCCTGACTAACTTCTCAGGGCTGCGTAGTGTGGGTCAGAAGTCGTGTCCCAGGCTGAGGGCGTCACTGTGCCTGCAGCTGCTCCAGGAGCTCAAGGTGGCAGAGGTGGGTAAGAGTGACCGCTCCCTTGCAAACCCAGCGCAGTGCTACACCTGTGTGACCTCATTAGTCCTCATTGCAGCCCAGTTAGCACCTTTGCACAGATGAGAATTGAGGCCTAGCAAGGAAAAGCCCCTTCCCCTGGTGCTCTATCTCTGGGGCAGGATTTGAACCCAGGAAGCCTGGATGTAGCTGTCAGGGAGTCTGGCTGAGGAGGGCACAGAGTCTCTGGGTGACTCACAGGAAATGGCGATCAGCCTGACTTCCTGTGTGTGGCTTCGGGTAAATGTGTATGTGGGGGAAGATGACAGTGCCTCAGCTTCCGGCCTGCACCACTCATGCTGTCCCCCTTCCCTGCAGCAACAGTTGGAGGAGGAGGCTGCCAAGCCTCCCGAACCTGAGAAGCCGGTGTCGCCACCACCCATAGAATCAAAGCACCGCAGCCTGGTCCAGATCATCTACGACGAGAACCGGGTACGCCCTGAAGGAGCAGGTCACCTTGAACCCTGAGACCCTACCACAGCGGAGGCTGGCAAGCGGCTGGGGAAGGGTAGCCTATGGGCCACTTCCTGACATAAACATTGGGCTGGAGGAGAGTGAGGAGCAAACTAGTCACAGAGATGGCCGTCACCTCACACATGCACAGCAGATCTAGTGGCACACTTGGTGATATTAATGTTGCCAGTCAGCTGCCTGGTCAGTCCTACGAAGGTGTGCATGGTAGGTGTTTCCACCTTAGATATGGAGAAACAGACCCAGAGACAGGGAGTGCCTTGTTCAGAGATACATAGCCAGGATGTGATAGATGTAGGATTTGAACTATGCTCCTGAGCTGCAGGGCCTGATTCTCTTGGCCCCTGCTGCCACACTCTGCTTGGTTCAGGCTTGCAAGCCTGGCTCCTAGTGGGTGGGAGGGATGCTCCTGTCTCAACTTCTTGTATTGGGACTCTCTTATTGGCTGATTCCATGGCTAGGTTTGGACTTGTGTTAACTGACTCTATCTATCTGAGAATAAGAAACTGAAGACCAATGAAAGAAACTAGGAGAGCCAAGGCTTGTGCCTCAGGCTCTGTAGGAAGTAGGTAGGTGTTCTATTGCTAAGAAAGATACTGGGGCTCAGAGAGGGCAGGGGACTGCCTGAGATTGCACAGCAGCTTAGATTTGGGGCTGGGACTTAGAACCAAGATTAAACTGGCTTCAGGAGCCTGTGTGTGTGTGGGGGGGGGGGGAGGTGGTCAGTGAAATGTGGTTCTCTCCAGCCACAGTGGACACATGTTCCCAAGGCCACCTTCCTGCTGCACTTTGCTCAGCTTTCTTTCTTGTAAGGGAGGCCCCTCTAACCCTGAACACGTCCCTGCCCTTGTCCTAGTTAAGTGCTGAATCTCAGCCAGGCATAGTAGGCACTCTGGTTGTTAGGACAGGGAGATGGGAGATGTTTGTCCTCTGTCTGTACTGGAGCCTGGAGCTAGCCTTGCCTCCCCAGCTTCCCCTGAGAAATGACAGGGCCTAGAGCACTCTGCAATCAATAGGCTTAAGTTTTAATCCCTCTTCCTTCCGATGGCTCTGCAATGAGACAGGACAGGAGCCTGCCTCTAATGTTCCTGTCCTGGTGGGGGCTGCCTAAGGCCTTGTGCATCCACATCTGTCCTCAAGGCCAGCTTGTCCACTTCCCTGCTAGTGTGTGGGCAGCATAGGAGGTGTGTGCCATAGTCAGAGAGGGAAGGGGACTGGAATGGGTATGAGGGGAGGGAGACTGGATGGGAGAGACCACACCTCTACTTATTGTACCTGCTTACCGTGTGTGTGTGTGTGTGTGTGTGTGTGTGTGTGTGTGTAAGAGAGAGAGAGGAGAGAGAGAGAGAGAGAGAGAGAGAGAGAGAGAGAGAGACAGACAGACAGACAGACAGACAGACAGACAAAGTGGAGGGGGTGAGGTGGATGTGCCCATGGGGTCACCATGCATTTACATGGCATACACTTGTGTCTGCTTAGGACGTGTATGTGGCAATGTGTACACAGCCTGGGCTTACATTGACACATACCTGCATGCTGAGTGTGTTGGTCTAGACTCCGGGGCATGCCTGTGACATCAGGGCATTGTGCAGTGTGTGTTGATGGCTGAGGACTTGTTGGTCTCTCCTGGCCCCAGGATCTCTGGCTCCTGCAAAACGCCCAGGGAACTCCTGATTTCTTGCTGTTCTCTGGGCACAGGACCTGGTGGCCTCAAGCAGCGGTGTCTCTCTGGCTCTGGTTACCTTATCTACAGGGTCAGATCTTCAGCTGTGTGTGTGCTTATAGTCAGAGCCGAGGCTTAAGGGGTTTGGCTGGTCTCCTTGGTTGGGATGTGTCCCTGTCACCTCTAGTCTCTGTCTACAGTTTAAAGCTGCCCTATTAGACCTCCAGGTTGCCTGGCTCAGCTCTAATGAGTATGCACCAGCATCTACAGTAAATTGGCTTTTGTCTCCACATAAAGATGACAGATAATAGTGTTTGGGAACCTGTTGTATGCCAGGGCTGGTATTGGGGTGACAGCCAAGTGCTTGCTGCATGCCACTGTGTTAGGAAGGCTTGGAAGTGGCCTGGGAGAATCAGGCTGTAGGTCTTCTAAGAGCCCTGTGGTCCTGTTTTAGGGCAGGTGTGAGGGCCTCAGACCTGGGTGATGAGGCTGTTGCCTTGTCCTCTGTCTTCACCAAGGAGGTGAGCCTGACAGGGTAGCCACCTCCCTGTGGAACCCCCGTCTCATGGCTGTCCCTATCCAGTGTGCAGACAAGCAGGGCAGCATAAGGTCAGGTGAGGGTGGTCTCAGGGATTTGGGGGAGTTGAGATATTTCAGGGGTGGAAAAGTGGGTTGAACCTGGCAGGTGGCTGGGACAGCGTGAGGGCCTGGAAGTGGCTAGACCTGTGGTGTTAGGGAGCAGCAGGGATGTAGGAGGGCAAGGCCCAGGCCATCTTAGCAGGAGGGGTAGCTTCAGCTTCCAGGGTGGCAGAAGATTGTGAGGGGGAGAGTGTGTGCATGTGGGGTAAGGAGTTGTATGAGAGGGAGTGAGCCTGAGGCAGTCACCCATTCTGGGCTGTCCCTTGTCCCCAAGGAGGGACAGCAGACTTGTTACTCAGCCCCTTGCAGCATATCCTCATACACGCTGTGGGTCTAGCCACCTAGTGGTTAGCCAGCACAAGGTCCTAGAACCCCCAAATCCAAGACCCTGCTCCAGCTGTGTGAGCGCAGCTGTGGCCCTACTGTGTTTTTGTCTAAGCACAAAGCTGGCGTTGATTCCCACAGAGCTCTGTGGCACACACCCATATAATACCATAACTGAATCAGCACTACTGCCTTGGCTCTTCGTCTTGTACCTTGGTCACAACCCGAGGCTGCCGGTCTAGGATCCCAGCTCTACACAGAAAAGCAAATTGTGGGGTGGCTAGGCCTTAGCTCTAGGCAGAGGTTAGTCTGCTTGCCAGCTTGCCTACCCACAAGCCCCTGCCTCTGCTGTGTGCCAGTGGGTTGAGCTTGCCCGCCCTCAGGTAGCTCTGCATTTGTTCAGCTCTCGGGTGACAATGATGACATCTGTGGACTCCTGGATTTTCTCTAGCACCTGCCTGGTCACTCTACTTTATGGTACATGGGTTCAGGCTTCACCAGCTGCCTCTGTGTCACCCACTCCAGGCCCCCCCCCCCCCGCTTCCTGTGAGTTGGCCCTGGTGGTCCCAGTCTGGGCAGATAGCCAGGCGGAGGCACAATGTTGTCTTCATGTGTTGGCCTGAGAGGATGAGATCCAGCCTATTGAGGGGTGCCCCTGTAGTCATGGGGCTCTCTGCAGCATGCTTCTGTTTTCCTAATGAGTCCTGGTTTGTGAAGGGAGGGGTAAGAGGCCAGAAATAGTCACCCTATTGTGAGATGGGATCCTAGAAGGCTCCATTGTCTCTTCCTGCTGCTCTGGCTCTGGGGTCAGCAGACACCAGAGGCATCCAAGCCTAGCAGAAGGTAGTGGGTGAAGGCGGTAGCTGGTTAGCCATGGTCAGCTCCCTAGCTAGGGTCAACCTGGGAGGGACTGGGGACTTCTGCAGGTTGACTGGGGTCCATTCTGCTGATAGGGTTTTAGCCTCATTCCAGAAGCGCTGGTGCCAGTCTGAGTCATTGTTGAATTCTACTCTTCTCTTTGCTCCACAGAAGAAAGCTGAAGCTGCTCATCGGATCCTGGAAGGTCTGGGGCCACAGGTGGAGCTGGTGAGCCACACTTGGCTGGGTGGGGGCTGGGTGGGTAAGAGGAATGAGGTCCAGCAGCAGGTGTTGGGTGGTAGGGAAGGGGGAGGGGGAAGAGGAAGTCCTCTACTGTCCAGCACTGTCCCCAAGGGGAGGCCGGAAGCAACATCTCCTGATAAGGGCTCTGGCAGATAACTCTTGAGTGGCTGCTGGGCAGCGAGACTGTCCCTGCCTCTGAAGCCTGAAGCCCGCCCACGGTTGGCTGGTCTGGATTCCCTTCTCTGGTTTGATGGCTGTGAAACCCTCAGTAGGACTGTTGACCTTCCAGTGCTTCTGCCTGGGACAGTGCCTGCCTGTGGTGGGAAGGGTGGCCGTGGCTATCATGATTATCAGCAACCTCCTGCTGGTCTCAGCGGTGTCACACAGGCTTGGAAAGCAGCCCCAGCCTCAGGGCATCTGCTGGCATGGACAGGGCAGAAATGTGCCCCCAACCCCTGCCCAAACCTGCCCTTGTTGGTGCAGCATTGGATCATATCAGCCACAGGTGGCAGGTGTTGCTGGCCCATTGGTGCACAGGGTGGATGTGGGTCTGGGGTGCATGCAAGCACTCTTGGGGTGCAGATGAGCCCTTGGCACTGTGCTTACTGAAGGCAATAGATGGGGACCTCCTGGCCAGGTCTCTGGTGTACTGTAACAGTCTGTCCCCCAAAGAACGTAGGGTGGGCAGATGGGTGCTGAGCTCCTGTACTGCCTGTGGTGGGCTCTCTGACCCCTGCCTGCACTAGGACCTGGCTCACTCTCCTTCATACACTGGTACCACACTGCATAGTCCATTCTTCCAGATATGTGTGAGACTGTGGTCCAAAGGAGCCTGTGTCACTGCTCTCGTCCTTCTGGACATTTCCTCTGAATGGAGCCTTGCAGCTCATGGCCTTTTGTTCTCTCATTCTTTCTGCTTCGCCCCAGCCCCAGCATCTGGTGCTTTGCGTTCTCTTATACTATGGCCTGTGTTGGCACTTTACCCTTTGCAGGAGTGCTTCATCTGCCATTGTTTCTGGACTGCATTTTATCTTTCCATTCTCAGTTGACATTGGGTGGCTTTTTGTTTTTGTCAGCCGGGACTAAAGCCACACCACAAGAGCAGGAACAAGCAGCATTTGTCTCTCTTGCGTTTATGCCTGGGAGTGAAATTGCTGTCTCCTATGTTATTTTTTTTTCTCCTCTGGAAGCTCCTGGCTCGTTTCTAAGGCAGCTTTCCCATTGTATATTCCTATTAGTGGGTGTATCTTGCCTCTGTTTTTCCTTTCTGTCATCCTGTCCAGATTTTTTTGGGGGGTGGTGGTGCTCTTTTTGCCCTTGGGGAGAAGGTAATATATGTTGCTTTAGGAGCTCATGGCAGCTAGTCCCTGAGGTTTTGGTGTCCGGGTTGAGGTGTTGGGGTTGCCGATGGCCCTTGCTGTGGTAGGTCTCTAGGGAGTACCACTGTCTCGTGGTTCTGGAAGAGCCTCTGGAAGGGCGGTGCTTCGCCCACTATCACACAAAGAGAGATGAAGGAAAGTCTTCCCAGGGCTGAAGTGTATGTGCAGGTCTCACACTCTGCTGTACCTGCTTAGATGCTGCTGACTTGGCTTTGGTTGTTGGGCTGCCATGAAATCCGATGCTGTGATACAATGCTTGGAGCAAAAGTGACTTAGGGAAGGAAAGGGTTTATCTCAGGTTCTGTGCCACAGTCCGCCCCTGAGGGAAGTCAGGACAGGGACTTAGGTAGAAACTTGAAACAGAAACCATGGCGAAGAACTCTTTTGCTTTCTCACAAGTTCATGTTTAGCTAGCTTTTGCATACCACCCAGAGCCACTTGCCTAGGGAATGGTGCTGCCCACAGTGAGTTGGGCCCTTTTGTATCTATTAATAGTTAAAACAACCCTCTACCCGCTAAGACATACCCATGGGACAATTTTATCTAAGGAGCCTTAGTTTAGGCTTTGCTCTCAGATGACCCTAGGTGGTGTCAGGCTGACAGTAAGTTACCTGGGACAGTCAGGGTCCTTCTTTCTTCAGTTACTGAGTGCATCCAGGAGCCTTGGTACAGTAATGACAAGGGAGTGACCATCTTGCCCTATGCAGAGGGAGGTAGGAGCTTCAGGGAACATGCCTTTGGAGCCAGGATGCAGTTTGGAGACCTATGTACGCATTGTGTATGTGACCCCATGGCCCAATGTGTCCCAGGAGGGCCCTGTCCTGGGCAGGGACCAGGCTGGCCAGGTGGGAGGTGGTGGGATGCTGCACAGCTCTGAGTCACTTGCTTCCTTCCTGCTCTGAGGTGTTATTCTGAGAGTTCAGTGTCCCCATGGGCTGGGCTGTCACTATCTCTTATAAGCTTGATCACCCCAAAAGCTGGCTTACAGCCAGGCTGAAGGACGCCCACACCCACGGCTGTCCAGGGCTCTGGTATGCAGCTCTAACTGCTTGTCTTTAATGGAGAGGACAGCCGTGCCCTCATTGCAGCAGGATGCAAGCCACCAAGCATTCTTGTCCCTCCTCAGGTCTGGCCTTCTGTCCCTGTGAAGATGGCCTCAGGATGTCACCCTGGTGCTGGGCCCAGGGGCTCCCCTGGTGGCTTCCCAGAAGGTGCTCACTGGGGCAGCAGAGGCCATCATTGCCTGGGGCCACAGCTTCCTCCTCATTCCTCAGAAGTTGGGTTGGGGTCTGTCCCCTGCTACCCTGATGGGCTTGAGAACATGTTTTGCTCACTGCCCCATGCTGGGGTCAGAGGATCAGAGCTCCACCCCTTCCTGCCCCAATAGTCCTGTTCAACACCTTTAAAACTAAACAATGGCAAACTGTTGGTACATCTGGAATGTTCTGGGCTATTTGTTCATCCTGTGAGGTGGATCCTCCACTCCACACCCATTTTCTAGATGAGGAAATCTAGGTTTATCTGGCCCTGGAGCCCAGCCCTTAAGCAATGTCCATTCACATCGGCATTTGTTTTAGTGGCATCTGGGAAAACACAAAGGATCGAGTGTAGCTGCCCTGGGTACCAGGAGAGGGCATCTTCATAGTGCCCCTGCACTCCTGAGACATGGCCTTTCAACCTTCTTCAGCAATGTCGGACCCCTCCTCCCCGCTAGGCAGTACGGCATTTGAGTCTGGCTGCTGGTTCTCTTGTTGCCCTATTCATTCTTCCCCTCCTAGGCTAGGGAATACTTCCCTGTTTCAGGCTCTGTGTCCATAGGAGGTGCTGGTCCATGGTCTCTCATCACCAGGAGAGCAGTTGAGCCTGGCTGTCTGAGCCCCTGGTGAGTTGTCATAAAGTGCAAGAATTGGTGTCTGTGATGCTGGCCTGGCTGCACGTGGCCTGCCTTGTCTCTGAGCAGTAGAAGGGAAGGGGGCTGGCGTAGTTACCACACTGGTCTAGAACTGAGTCTGCCACCTGCAGGGTCACAAGGTTCTTTTAGGCGTGGGTGCATAGGATGCAAAGGGCACAGAAGGAGGCAGGCGCAGGATGTAGCCAGGGGAATGCAGAGCACTCATGGGGTGTCAGTCAGGCTGAGGGCATGTTTTGCCACCGACCTTAAGCTTCCCATCTGTGTAGTGCGGTAGCGACTGCACCGTGAGCAACCACTTTGTAGCAAAGCAGTCGGCTCAGAGCAGCGTGACACCTGTGCCCTTGCCTCTACCATCTGGAAGGTGGCAGGGACCTCTGGGAGGTAGTGGGTTGGTTTCTGCTTCACCTGCGGTCTCCCCATGTCCCTCCAGCAGGCTGTGTAAGGTCTATATTTTAGACAGTGGAAGCCATTGCACGGAGGACTCAGACTACTGGCGCAGCCTTTTCATCCATGGCTGCTCCCATGACTGCCCATTGCCTTTGCTGTACTTTGAATCTCTGTTCTCTCATAAATGTGCCCCAGGCTTGTGGGTTCCCTGCTGAGGGAGTGTATGGTGTCTGCAGCCCAAGGCCCACATTTCTCCCATTTATTATCTGCTGCCACTGTGGACACTCCATGCACACTTGTGTACATGACACAGGACTCATGGGATCTGGCATCTCAGGCCACCTTCCTCTGTCCAGGGAAGTGGCTGTGGTGGCCTGCTACAGGCCAGTGGGGAGAGAGGTCAATTCTTGGCAGTTGTAGCTGGGCTCTTTTAGAGGCTGTGTGTCTGTGCCTGCCACCTGCCCTCAGTTTCTCACTCCATGTTTGTTTTAGTCTCAGTGGTCCAGAGGAAGAGACCTTGCTGGCACTAGGGCTGTGGGTTTCCATGGTGATTTGGATGCCAAGCCAACCCTAAGCATCTTGTAGATAAACTACTTGGCCTGGGGAGGGTGCTAGGCCTGGTCCCTGCAACCAGACCCTATAGCATAGTTATAACTTTTTCCTGGCTGGGTTCTGCTTATTCCTGTGTCCTTGATCACACTCCCAGTGTCTGATTATTTGGCCAGTGCTAGGGCTACAGGCTCTGGGTATGTGGGTTCAGGGTCTGGGTTCTGGCTGCTGACACTAGCCCATGGCACCCTGTTACCTGTCCCATCCATCTCTCTGACATGCTTCCTTCTTCCTCTGCAGCCTCTGTACAACCAGCCGTCTGACACACGCCAGTACCATGAAAACATCAAAATGTGAGTCACTGCTACAGGGTACCAGCCCAGTCCTGGGGATTCTCAGTGGGCAGTCTAGGTGGAAGTCCCCAGCTGAGTCAAGCCCAACATGGGTTCAGCACAGGGCCTGGGGCAGAGGGAGTGGTACCTTGCAGCTTGGGAACAGACTGGCGGTAGGAGGCTGTGGTGCCAGGAGACAGGTTGTGCAGAGGAGAGCCAGCCCTATACAGTTAGCTCTGGACTGCTGTGGTGCACACTCGGCCAGAAGCACTGATCCGGAGGCTTTACGGGCTGTGTCCCAGTGATGGGCCTTTCCCCAGATGGAGGCTGGGAGGAGAGGATGTCTCTTAGTGGCCATACAGTGGGGTGCATCAGGGATGCCAGGCTGTACTGGCATCTGGTGGCTAGTGTCCTTATGCGGGGGGCGGGGCAGGTGGAACAGCCAGAGGTGGCTAGCTCCCTGGGATGTTTCTGTGATGCTCCTATCAGTGGCCTGTGGGGGAGACATTTCTCATCTTCCAGAAGCCAAAAGGTGGAAGGGCCTCAGTGCATGATGGTATGTTAGTTGTGGGGAGGGCTAAGAAGGAAGGGTCTTAGGGATCCAACTCTGAATGGTTAAGTTTGTCACTGGGAATCCACATGGCATCAGAGTGTGGCTTGGTGGGTACAGTAGTTGGTGATGCAGCAATCTGGTCAGTGTCCTGAAAGCTAGTGTTCCTCTTGGTTCTCAAGTATCACTGACGCTGGGCTCTCGGAGGCCACTGTATTGCTTTTGTAGTTGTGTGTGGTCACACCCCAGCTACCTTGTGTCTCCCAGATTATCTTTCCTTCTAGCCCTGAAGGTCCTGCACTGGCATGCAGTATTGGGTTCAGCTGCTGCCATGGCTGTCTCTGTTGGCTATGGTCCTATTACTGTCCTGGGCCCAAGTCCCTCTGCTTCTCTCTGTGTAGGGGTCTGCCCAGCTGGCCCTGATCTTTATGGGGAGAGGGATGATGACAGGACATTGTAGGGGCTTGTCACAGGTGCTCTGGGATCCAGGGAGGCCATGTGCCACCAAGCCAAGCTATTGGGACATTCATTACTCACTCACTCACTCACTCACTCACTCACTCACTCACTCACTCACTCACTCACTCACTCACTCACTCTTTCGTTTGGTCCCTCAGTCATTCTCTTGTGGATGCTGCGAGGTCCTATCCTCACCCTGTGGAGTCGGGACAGTACAAAGGCCTATCCTATTCCCTGCTTGGGTTTTGACAAGCAACAGAGAGAAGTGAGGGGTTCAGTAACCAAGCCAATCTTTGCTAGCCTGAGGCTTGCTCAGCCCTGGCTGTCATGTCCTGGCACTGCTTATGGAGTGGGTTTCTTATGCTGTTGGAACAAGGTCTCATTGGGTGGAACTTGGACCCTCCTGAGTTCTGGGATTTCAGGGTGTGCTGCCATACCCAGTCTGATGTAGTTGATGATCCGTTTAACAGGCTGATGATTTTGTATAGCTTTTATTGCTTAAAATAAGTGGTGTTCACAGGGAGAATCATGGGATGTTTCAGGTTATAGAAACAGCCGTAGATCCAAGCTGAAGAGGTGTGTATCCTGAGTAGTGCGGGTAACATTAACCATGCCCTGACCAAGGATGGAATTGGAATGGGTTTCTTTGATGCACTTTGCCTCTGTTAGAGGCAAAAATCTGACAGACTGAATCTAACTGGACATAGTCACATAGGCCTGTGAACCCAGTGCTCTTGAGGCTGGAGACTGGGTGAGTGAAGGCATAGTCAGGGCTACAAAGTAAGACCCCAGTAGCCATGTAACTGAATGAATGAATGGATGAATGGCAAGACCCCCAATAACTTTAAAATTAAATAAGTAAAGACAGAAAAAAGAAGAGTGGGATGCTCTCATCTTGAGCTTATGTCAGTTTTGGTAACCATCCAGCCACACGATTCTTGCTTTTAAATCATAAATATGGCTTTGAGGGAGTGACCTTTCCTACATAAACAGTTTTCTGTTTAGCAAATCCATCTGTGAGTGCGTCAAGATTTGCCTCATGCTCGGAGCACTGGGGCTTGCTGTAGGCACCATTAACCTCATGGCCACTGTTGCCCATTTCAGTATTGCACAGCTAAATCCATACAGTCTTTCCCTGTAAAGAAGTTCTGAGAAGAGAGGAAATGGAGTGCTAGGAGAGAAGGGGGAAAGGGACTCCGGCCAGAGACCGGGGCAGGATGTGCTGCTTGAAGTCTGAGCAGCTGCTGGGCCGTGTGGGACATCTCAGACAGATGGAACCGGCACTGCAAAGGCCCTGGGGCCGAGCTGAGCTGGTTGGGATTGCAGGCTGCCTCAGCCACAGGCAGGATCAGTCAGGCCCAGAAGGACACCTCTTGTCCTTCCGGCTTGGTCACCATCTGCAAAGATGTGGCCTCTATTGTGGGACGTGTTGTGCTGGGAGTTTATCTACAGGTTCACTCTTGTGGCCACTGGGACAAAGGGCCTGGGCCACTGTGTGGAAGCCCTACAGAGCTAGGGGTGGTGAGGTATGAAGGGTTAGGGCCTGGGGTCCAGGGTTGGGTAGTATGTGGTAACACAAATCCGCCCCTTGATTGGTGAAATAGTGCCATTGCTTACTGAGGAACAAGAGACGTCAGCTGTGGCTATTGGCTCCGTTGACAGCTCTTGACCCCATTCCTGCTGCCTAGGTGTGGCCTGTGGTTGAGTCTGAGGGACAGTGAGGTCTGGGGCTGGGATGCAGGGGTCCTGACATTTGTTTTGCTTTTTATTTTTATTTTCAACAGTTTTTTGGACAGAGTTTGCATACAGTTCACCCTTTAAAGTCTGACTGGAGAGGTTTTTATTTGGTCACTGAGGTATGAGCTGATCAGTATGAGCTCCTATAGCATCAGAGAATTCTGTGTCTTTTTATTTCTTCCTGGTCAAGGACCCCTCTGGACTTCCATGTTCTAGATATTTCTTATGGAACGGGGCTGGGCTGTCCCAGTAGCTCACAGTCCTACGATCGGTGCATTGGGTGCAGAGTCCAAGCTCCGAAGGTGTGGGTGGCTTCCTGTGGACTGAGACTATTCCTAGAGGGGCTCTGGGTATGTAGCCCTGTGACGTGATAAGACTCAGGCTTCCTAAGCTGCTTGGAAGTTAGTGGCCATGTGACCTAGGTCAAGTGTCATGAGCTCCCAGGCCCAGGGCGGATGAGCTCCTTGTGGAGGCCTGGAGGCCTTTGGGGCTACTGCCTAATTGTGTGAGAAAGATCTGGAATGCTTAGCCTGCTAGGGGTTGGGGGTTAGTAGGGGAAACAAGAATTCCCTGAAGCTGGAGCCAGGACCTTTGGAGTGATGAAGTGGACTGAGTGGTATCAGGTTGGGGGTATGCCTCTAATCCCAGCACTCAGGGGCTGAACCTGGAGGAGTGAGTTTGAGGCTAGCCTGGGCTGCCTAGCAAGAACCCGACAGACAAACCCTATGTAAAGCAGACACTGTCGTCATAGCTACTGATGGTGGTAGAGCCTCGCATCACTGGGAGGTGTGCAAGAGGCCAAAAGCGCCACGGGTTGCTGTCTTAACCAAGTTGCTGCTTGGAAAGCCAAGATTTCTACTGTGTGCGCAGTGTAGAGCAGGACCTCTGTCTCACGCAGGGACCAGCCCTGGGGCCCACTGAGGGCCCACTGTGCTAACACCTCAGCAAGTTGACATGGGAGGGGTGCTGGATGGTGGTGTCGTTCTGCATTCCTAATCGCATCCCTAATCGCAGAGATTTCTCATTCATTTAGCCCTTCGTTCACCAAACATGTCTCTCTGTGTGTCTGGCTTGCACCAGGCATTGTGTGTCCCTGGGAGACAGCAGTAAATGAGTCCCTACTTGAGGGTGGGTAGATGGCAAGCTCAGTACTCACGTGGACTGTGACAGCCGTGACAAGGACAGTGAGATTGATCCCAGTGTTGGTGGAGAGCTCCGCCACCCAGGGAGCAGAGCCATCACCGCTCCTTGGCTGTCTGCTGTAATTGCTGAGAGACGGGAAGTGTCCCTTCCCTGGGGACCTGGCCCCTGTCATTTTAATCTCTCTGCCTGCGTGCCAGGCCATGACTTTCAAGTTAATTTCATGCTTGGCTTCCTAGTGTGGGTGGTTTCAGACCTGTGGAGGTCACCTGTGTGCCGCCTTGCCCTGGAAAGTGTCAGCAGCTGCCAAGGTTCTGCCAGGGCACATGCCACATGCACTGGGAGGCTGGTCTCAGGGGCTAAGACCTCTTAGACTCCTCGCACGGGAAGGCAGCCCCGAGGACAAGTTGGAGGAGGGCAGTGTGGGAGCCGCCAGACCCTGCAGGAGCCTCTGTGGCTGGATGGCAGACGGGTCTCAGAGCATAGCAAGATGGGATAGCCAGCCAGCCTGGCTCTCCCTACCTACTTGCTGTACCTGCCAGCTCTACCTACCTATTTGGTCTCTGACAGCAAGCAGCATTGGTTCTTGGGTCTCTTAGGCCTAGAAGGAGGCTCCTCTTTTCCTGGAATTGTAGGCCTGGAATTTGCAAGATGGGCAGGAAGCAGCTGATTAGGACCCAGGTTACTGAGAACGTGCCTCTGGAGGTTCAGCGGCACCAAATAATTTCTCCAGCTAAGCCCTTGAGAGATCAAGTCCACATGGCTCTGGGCTGGTGACTTCAGGCAGTCATGTTACTGTCCCCACCTGTAGGCTGGGCTTTCCAACACCCCGCTTGATCAGGCATGTGTGGGCCTCCGTCTTATTGTACCCTGGCACATCTGGAACAATCCCTGAACCTCATCATGTCCTGCCAGAGTCTGGACCCCAGCTCCCCTCAGTTCCCTTTGCTCAAATCCATGTTCGTGATTGGCCAGCAGGCCTCTCATCTCTGCTGAAGACCCTGGTTCTTTGTAAAGCAGTACTTCAGGATTGATGCCAGCTCCCATTCCTCCAGTAGGAGGTGGCTGCATTCTTTCTGTCTCTGTCTCTCTCATTCTTTCTCACCCTCTCTGCTCTCCCTCAGCTCAGAATCTCCTCAGACTCCCTATACACTGCAGAATAACAGATCCTTCTGCCTCTGCCTCCCAAATGCTGAGATTACAAGGATGGACTAGACCCTTACTCATTTTTATGTGGTGCTGGGGATTGAGCCCAGGGCTTTGTGCTTGCTTGACCAACACTCTACCACTCTACCCACCAAGCCACATCTGGGTTCACAGGCAAGGGACCTCCAGGCTCTCACTCCTAAGTGACTCCCAGCAATAGGAGCTCATGGTGGGTTGGGGACACGCTGACAGTATGGGGAAGATGGGGATACCTCACCCCAAAAGTGATGTAGCTGTGAGCCCAGTTTGGAGAGGACAAGTTCAGGCTGTGATAGTCCCCAAGGCCTGTCTGTGTCTCCCACAAGACCCAGAGGTCAGTTGCAGTACCTGCTCCGTATTAGGATTGTGGGGAGGAGGGAGGTGTTGGGTCTCTGTTGCTGGGTGTGGGGTGGGATGGATGGGGTCCCGTGTCCCGACTCTGCCGTGCCTCAGGATTTTTGTTCCCTCTTTGCAGTCTGAACTTTCTCCTGCCTGCCTATGTCTTTTTTCCCACCCTCCATCTCCACTTTCCAAATCTTTGTCCATTCTGAGGTAAATCTCTGTTCTCTTCCTCTTTTCCTTCTCCCAGTTTCTCTCTTCTGACCCTGTTTTTCTCCCCATGTCGCCACCCTTCTTTTTCTCTCCTCCTCTCAGAATTCCCCACCCCTTCCCTTAGTAGTACTTGTAGAGCCTTGTGGGGCCTATGCGGTTAAACTGCCTGCTCCACGCTGAGTGAAACCTGGCTGTCTATCTGTAGCTGGCGATCCCTCAATGCCTTTACCAGCTCATAGGACAGGGTCCCCATTGGGGACCACTGGGGATGCCCAGGCCATATGACTTATTTGCCTCCGGGCAGCAAGGGGTTGAGCTTTGTTGGTGTGACTCAGCAGAATGAGGATGGTCCAGGTTGGCAAGTGTAGGAGTCCTAGGGATGGTGGGTGGTACTGAGAGCTCTGTGGGACACAGTGGGAGAAAGTAGGGGGAGTGGGCTTCTGGCTGAGGACCAGTGCTGATCAGCTTGGGCTCTTGCTGAGAACTGGCCATCCCTGACCACCCTCTGTGACCCCCAGAAACCAGGCAATGCGGAAGAAGCTGATCCTGTACTTCAAGCGGAGGAACCACGCACGCAAGCAGTGGGTGAGTCCTGTCCCATCCTCCCCATGACATACACAATCAGTGTGTGTGTCCAATCCTGTCCCCGCCATACTCTGCTCAAGCAGTGGGTGAGTCCCATCCCATCCCGTCCCCTCTGTGCTTTATGAAAGCAGCGGGTGAGTCCCGTCTGTTCCCTCAACACATGGGCAAGTACTGGATGGTCCCACTTCCATCCTGCCTTTCTCCAAGTTCCCTTTCCTATCCCTTCTTCAGTGTAGTGCTCCCGTGGCCATCCGAGAGTCAGGGCCTCTTCAGACCGTGATAGCCAGGCTCTGAGGTCCCCCTCGGCTCTGCAGCTGTTGGGGATGGGTGTCTGGATCATGAGAATGCTGTAGAAGAGCCATAAAGGCGACAGCTGCTGTGGTAGTTGGGATTAGGGTCCTGATCTCCTTTCCCAGTCCTCAGGAGAGGGGGAGCCATTGAAGCCCATCATGAGCTTTTGTGCCCAGAAAGGTTTTAGGGAGAAATGGAAGCTGAAAATGCCCTGAGAAATGAGCCTTCCCTTCCCCCAGCCAGGTCCAGCCATTAGAAAGCAGCAAGGCCCCTGGTCTTTGGTGGTGGCTAGTGACCCTTCTTCCTGAAGTGGGATGGATGTGAGGGACCCCGGGCAGCTGCACTTTGACCCACAGGAGAACAGGGCTAAGGAATGGAGACCAGGTATCTTGTCACCTTAGCTGCCAGGGTGGGAGTGACACCTTATTATTACCCCTGCTTACATAATGCCAGAACTGTGTAGCTGGTATAGTCAGGCTTCCCTCCAGGCCTGGGTCAGGATGTCCACATGCTCTTGACACTGTGGTCCTGAGTCCAGAGGAGGTTACCCTTCCTGGCTCTGTATGCAGGCTCTGGTTAGGCCATTTCAGCTCTGAACCAGGGCCAGGTTTTGGCTGGAGGTGATGTCATTCATTCTACTCAAGCCCAGGGCTGCTGGGAGACAGTGTGTATAGGGGGGAAGGAGGTCCTAGTGAGGCTGGGGAGGCTAGGAGAACAGTCAGAGAAGGCAGAGAGGGTGGAAGCTAGCCTGACAGGCTCCACTCACCTGCACCAGACCCTTCCTGGGATGAGTCAGGTGGGCCTGCAAGGTGGCCCCTTTCTCCTTCCTCAGAGTCAGGCCAGCCTAGTACTTGCAGGGCTACTCAGTGGTACCTAGAGCCTGTGGGTATGTAATAAACAGAAGGTAGCAACTAAGTGCTGCTTGCACTGAAGTAGACTGATGCTTGAATCGGGTTGTCTTCACAGCCCCATATTTAAGGCAGGGAAGCTGAGGCACAGATGTTAGCTCGTTTGCCTCTTGTTACACAGCTGAGAAGTGGTAACGTTTGGCTTGGCACCGAGGCTGTCCGGTTCCTGAGTCTGTGTTCAGATCCTCTTGCCCTGAGTTCAAGGGCAGAAAACAAGGTTTCAGATGAACTCAGGAGGAGAAGGTGTCCTGGGCAGTGGAGGAGGAGTGGCCATGCCGAGATACATGGAGGGAAAAAGGGAGAGCTGGTCTCGTGCAGACCTTTGCTGAGCGAGGGCATGGCAGGTGCAAAGGACCTAGGGCAGGTGCCCACCCAGGGGCATTCGGCAGAGGACTGTTGAGGTCTGTCCTTGGCACAGGGACCCCAAGTGCATTCATGATAAATGTGCTCTTAGTGTGGAATGAGCTGTGTTCACTGGGCCATAGGGAAAGGTAATAGTGCCAGGAGAATACGTGTGCCCTAAGACAGGCTGGCCAGCTCTAGGATCACCATGTGCAGACCGCAGGACTGCAGGCTCCTGCTGCTGCTGGGTGAGGAGAAGGCAGGCGTGGAGGTCCACTCAATATCCTACAACCATGCCATCCCTAAATGCCACCCACAGCCTGCCCTGATCTTCCAGCCTTGGTTTTATCTAATGTCCCATGTCCAAGGTCCCTGTAGCTCCCGGAAGGAGCCAGTAGAGCAGAGGAGGATTTAGGGTGGGCTTGGAGTCCTAAAGAAACTTTCCATGACTCTGGGGATCCGGTGTGGTGGGAGGGACTGGGGACTGCCTTTTAGATTTGAGGGGAAAACCTCCAGCCCAGAGGTCCACCCTAGGGAGGAAAGAAGGGAAGGCCTTCATGCTGCAGGAGGAAGAGGCATGAAGAACTCAGAGTCCCACTTCGTTTTCTCATTTTCCAGCAAGGCCCAGAGACACTGGGCTGTCCCCACTCGGCTCTGCTGTTCTCTTCTGTCATGAGTCAGACCCCATTCCCTGGGAACCCTTGGTACTACCCATTGCTTCCTGTGGTGCCAAGTGTGCTAGAGACCCGTCAGCCACCTTTCTACCCAGCAGAGGCTGACAGACAGGTCTGCCTCCTCCCCTGGCTGAACCCCCCCACGGGAGCTGTGTTCTGCTGTGCCCGTCCTCTGTGGACCAATCACACACTACCCGTAGATGCTTACAGACTGCAGCAGACCACACTGCATTGGCCTAGACAGAGACTGTCCTGTCTCAGACAGAACCTCCCCCCGGGGAGCTACTTGGGCCTTTGTGCCAGTGCCTAGGGCTGTGGAGCATGTGAGATGTTCCTGAGGTCTTGGGGCCCTGTTGCTTGTCTGCAAGGTACAGAACAGCAACTGACTGACATCAGCTCTAGTGTCTTCTACTGTCTCCGTCCTCTGGCCTCAACAGAGTGTTCTCGCTCAGAGGCCTAGGCTAGACTGGTGGTGTCTGTCCCTGTCACCTCAGCTGCGGTCTGGCACGCCTGAGCTATTGGTCACCACTTGTTGAGCCAAAGACAAGGGGGAGCTTTAGGTCAGAGGTTAGGCACACTGTGGCAGGTATCAGGGCATAAGAACACACCCAAGGTGTTACTTATCCACGACTCCTCTCTTTCTGTGGCTGCTAGAGGAGGGATTTTTGAAATGGTCTCCTTGGGTATATACAGGAAACGTGGCTGTGCTTTGGCTGGCTGGGAGATACACAGCAGGCATTTGGTAGCTTGTGTGGAGGGAGACTTCCTCATTCAGTGGAGGAGGGCAAAACCTTCCTCCTAGTGTCTGCTAGGTTTTTGGACTCTTAGCTTTTGGGGAGTGTGGCTGTGCCGAAGACCAGGGCCAAGGAACTGCCTAGAAAGTGGATGCTCCCTAGGCATATCTTTCCTGGCCACAAGAGCTCCACAGAGCCATGCTGCTAGGACAGCTTCCTGCCCTGGTGGGGACCTGGCTTGATTTGCTGTGCAATGTCTGCGGCGGCCGGTGTGAGCACAGAGCATGAGCTGCAGCCTCTCGGGCCAGGACTGTTTCTCATTTGGTGCTTGACTGAGAGAAAACTTGGCATGGTCGGTGGCTTCTGGGCCAGATGAGGCCCCTGCAGTGGAGGTTTGGCTCTGGAGAAGGAATGGTCATCTCCCATGGGCCAGCTATGACTTCCCAGGGACCAGCAGCTCTGTGACTATGACAGTGAGTGGGTGTACCTGTCCATCCCCCATCTGTCCATATGAGTACGGTGGGCAGTTTCTGGTCCTCACCAGCATGCTGCCTTCTGGCTGTGTCCCTCACCACTACCACCACCACCACCACAGGAACAGCGCTTCTGTCAGCGCTATGACCAGCTCATGGAGGCGTGGGAGAAGAAGGTAGAACGCATTGAGAACAACCCGAGGAGGAGGGCCAAGGAGAGCAAGGTGAGAGAGTACTACGAGAAGCAGTTCCCGGAGATCCGCAAGCAGCGGGAGCTGCAGGAGCGTATGCAGAGGTAAGGGCCCCACAGAGGACAGCACGGGGGTGAGAGAACACACTCAGGGGCAAGTGCAGGCAGAGGTGAGCCCATGTAAGGGACCATACCCAGGGGCAAGTGCATTTCGAGGTGAATGCTGCACTGGTCCATGTAGGCTCTTGATGGTCTGTGCCACATACAGTGCCATCTTAGATCTTCATACTTACAGCTAGGGCCCTTAGCATTCGCTGGGCCCAGAGCCGTTACTCAGGAGTGTCTTCCTCAATGTCCTGGCTCCTCCTACTCCCTACCGCTTGAAGCTGTTGAATGAAACTCTGGCAAGGGTTGGGGAGGGGGTGTTGGGGGTGGCTGTGTCCGGCTCCTAGGTGGGTACCTGTTCTTACTGTGGCGATGACGGTAGAAACCTGGACAGAAGTTCTTAACAAATGAAGCTAGTTAGGTGTGGTCACTTGCATTCCCAGGCTCATAAGGCTTGTCTCATGGACTGACACAGCAACATGGGTTTCAGGAGCTGACCTGAGGCCCAGAGACCTGCTCCTGGCCCTTAGGCTCGAGGCAGCATTGAACTCCTGCTGGGTCTCCATCCTGTGTTCAGGAGAGATGGGCTGTCACCCTGTAGACGCATGGGCTGGCGTTCCTGAGGGTTTCCCCAGCCTCCTTGGGTTCCAAGCCTATGGTCAAATGTGAGGGTTGGAGGCCCAGCCCTGATTTCTCCCTTTCCATTCACCCACACTTACCCTCTAGAATGGTTTGCCTCATGGTGCCAGCCTAGTCTCTCAGTAGGACTGTTGGTCCTGACTGTGCCCCTCTGGTCTCCAGCAGGGTGGGCCAGCGCGGCAGCGGCCTCTCCATGTCGGCTGCCCGCAGTGAACATGAGGTTTCCGAGATCATCGATGGCTTGTCGGAGCAGGAGGTGAGTCCACAGTGACACCCTAGGCACCCGCTGCCTCTACGTGTCCTTCTTCGTGTCCCTTCCATGTGTCCCCTGCCACAACCGGTGCAGGAGAGGAAACCACCGGATGCTTTCAATCCAGAGACTGGTGACAGGCATTTGTCAAAAGCAATGTGGGATGCTATGGGCACACCAGCAACCAGTGGCCATGCCTGGTCATACCTGTCCCCCAAAGGGCAGAGTTGACGGGGATGCCAGCCAAGTGGAGGGTGCTGTGGCAGGACCGGAGAGGAAGTTCACTGATCTAAGCCTTTGGTGCTCAGAAGAGGCATCAGGAAGCTGGGTTGGGGGACACTTTTCTCCAACTGCCATGGTTCAGGCTCTCTGTTGGCTGAGCTCGGTGGAACTGATAGGAGGATCTGTCAGAGAGAGCAGGTAGGGCCAGCTGAGGACCATTCTGTGGGAGCCTGCCTTCCAGCCTGCTGCCCCTTTGTTCCTTCCTGGGCACCCACTGCCAGTATTGGTGACTGTAATTATTGTCACTGAAGGCCATGACATAGAGCAAGTGCTTGTCTCTAGTAAGGAGCCATTTGGGGCCTGTCCACTTCTGGCCTGTGGCCAGGTGTACAGTATGACATTTGTCCCCATGGCCAGCAGCACACTAGACCCAAAATACCATGTATCAGAACCCTTGCTTTTTTCCTGATGGCTCAGGTGGAGGTGGTCATAGCACCCCTGTCCTCTTTGAGCTCCTTGAGGCTTTTTACCTGGAAACTAAGACAGGGTGCTGGACAGAGCAGACAATGACACCTTTGTGGCTGTGCAGTGACCATTTGAGCTGTTGTCCAAGTTGAGTCCTGGTCCATCCAGCACCAGGCACATAGATACCAGGGATGTCTCCTTGTACACGCTGATAGCCCAATGTACCCATTAGCCTGACTGCTTGGAGCCTACAGCGTACTGCAGGGCAATGCCCCTAGATGCCTGGCCTTGAAGGGACGTCCTCTTGCCGTAGTTTGGTTGGAAAACCTCCCCTCCTCTTGTGGACAGAAAGCAGAACTCGAAAAGCCACAAGCTTCAGCCGTGGGGCCTTCCTCACTGGTGGGCATGCGGCTGGGTTCAACCCCTGTCCCACCGATGTGGGATCGGACATGGCTTTCATTTCCTCTGGAAGCAGGAAGAAGGTGGCTCTGTCCACCCACACATTGGACCCTTCCCTGGGTCCTAGCGACACAAGAGTGCTGCTACCACCCCTTAGGGGAGCCATTGCCAGAGCAAGGCTGGAGATAGTCTGCGTCAGGACCCGGGAGTGTAGGGCAGGAGACACTCAGAAGTCAGCGGCATCTCCCTAATGTGGACGGGTGAGGCAACCACAGAAGGGCAGGGCAGGCTGGGTCCCCAGGGCATGATGGAAAGGCCTGGGTGTGAGGCCGGGCAGGAAGGTGGCCAGGCTCTCTGCATGCCTTGTGGTGTGTCCTGGGTTCCTGGCTCTGAGCCAGATATGTACCATCCTGTGAATGCATGGAGCCAGGCTGGGCCATGCCCTGTCCCTGCCCTCACTGTGTTTTATTACACTGCCTTTGTGGGGTGAGATTCATGGCCTCTCTTGCTGAAGATAAGACCTCATGCTCTGCACTGAATTTATAGCTCTTGCCATCCTTACCGTTCCACGCCTCTAAATCCTTGCCAACGCCAGCCTCTGCTGGCTTTTAATTAATCATCACCATCCCCTTCCCTAGGAATGTCCAAGGGCCAGGACACCATCCCCTCACCTGCTAGGCCATGCACTTGCCCTCTGACCCCACCCTCTGCTCTGCTGCAGAACCTGGAGAAGCAGATGCGCCAGCTGGCTGTGATCCCGCCCATGCTGTACGATGCGGACCAGCAGAGGATCAAGTTCATCAACATGAACGGGCTCATGGATGACCCCATGAAGGTGTACAAGGACCGCCAGGTCACCAACATGTGGAGCGAGCAGGAGAGAGACACCTTCCGTGAGAAGTGAGTGACTTCCACCGCCGCCTGCGACCTCCTGTTCTCACACCCTAGGCACAGGGACAATCTGTCCAGAACTCTGCCTGCTCTAGTGGTGTGCTGGGGTTGTTGGCCTCTATCTCTGCTTACATCTCCATGGGAGTCTATGTCTTTGTCTCCTCTTAGGGAATGGATGCGTATCTCTTTATCCCTCACAGTGTTCAGCCAGGCAGTCCCCCCTCCCCCACTCATGCAGAGAGGCGGAGACACCTAATGGACCACAGACCTGCTTGTGGTGGAGGCAAGGTGCAGTTTTCCAGCTGGAATGGAGAGCATGTGGCAGGGGAAGCCAGGGCTTCAGTGGTCAGCAGCAGGCCGTGGTAGTTAGGACATGAAGCTCAGGTGGGTATGGTTGTGTACACCTTTAATACCAGCAGAGGCAGGGCCATGTCTGTGAGTTCCAGGCCAGCCTGATCTATACAGTGAGATACTGTCTCAAAAAGTGGAGCTCCTGGGTAGAGAAAGACCTTTTGAACCCAGGGTAAGGACCTGAGCAGTGGTATCTAGCCAGCCCCTGCTGGCTTTTAATTCATCATCACCACCCCCTTCCCCAGGAATGTCCAAGGGCCAGGACACCATCTCCTCATCTGCTAGGCCCTGCACTTGCCCTCTGACCCCACTCCCATTTTGGGGACCCGAGAAGAGGTGGTGGTATGTATGTTATGATAGCATTCTCATGTATGTTATTTGGAACAATAATGCCCCGTAAACACTCCACCTAGAAGCAGAACCCCTCCTTGGAGAGGACAAGACTCCTGGGAGGCTAAGAGTAGAAAATGAAGCAGGGACAGAGGCCTGAATGTCGCCCAGGAGAGCCTGTTGGGAGCAGGGCCGGGGAGAGGGTTGTCTGTGCAGCAGGCCTTCGTGGAGCAGAATGGCTGGCCTGTTTCCCTCCAGAGAGGCCCTTGTCTGCCCCGGAAGTTTTCCAGATGCCTGCTGGGGGAACGGTTGTGCAGGGTCAGCCTCTACCTGCCCTTTGAAGGGTGCTGTACAGCAGGCTGGCTCCACCCCAGATCACAGACAAGGTTTGGTGTCTGCACAGCCTTCAGCCTTAGGTCTTCAGCCTTCTGAGTAGTCTTTGGCCATGGAAACAGGAAAACTCCTCAGAGGGATGCTTAAATGAGTCACATGTCCCCAGTACAGATCAGCAGGCCCATACTCTCAGAAGCTATTCCCACAGGCAGCTTGGGTTGGGGCTCTTGTCCTTCGTCTCTCTGAGGCTTGTGTCTGGGACTCCTTTTCTCTCTCTGTAGTCTACAGTCTGACTCAAGATAGTGATCCTGAGGTGGCTGAGGCCCTGTGTGTCCAGGTCCCCTGATGGCCTGCTATTCTAGATAAACATTTTGGGGTGGCTGAACCTTCCCGGGGAGTCTCATTGCCCTTTAGGCCTAGTCATTTACTCTGTTAACTCCATAGCTAACAAACTGGTGACCAGGCAGCAGAAGTCTGCAGGCATAACCTCTGCGCCAGACTCAGCCACGCTATGTGGGTCCGTGAAGGGTCATGGTCTCCCTGGAGGGCTCACTTGCCAAGGTGCTGACGGCATCCAGACTGACCTGAGATTAACATGCACATGGCAGGTGCTCTATCACTCACCGACTGCATGGTCCTATCCAAGCCAGCCTCAGTTTCCCCCTGTGTTAAATGGGCATAGCCATATAGTACTCTTCTTGTGGCCATGGCAGGGCATCCCAACATAGGCTGGGCTCTTGTGGAAACTGGCCTGCTACTGCTGGCAGCCGCTTCTGCTCTGAGAGCTCCTAGGAGCCCCAACACTTAACCCAGGATACCCTGTTCCTTCTGTGAAAGGGTGGTGATTTGCATAATACTGTCTGGTCCCCATGCTTATCTCAGGTTTCTTAGGGGACACTAACTTGGGGAGGCCAAGTATGGTTTGCACAGGCCCGGGTGGTACATGCGCACCTGAGTGCGTGCTCATGTATGTAAATCTTTTGTTGCCTGGTTGTTTATTTGTTTTGGTTTTGGTAGTGTGTGCCTGTCTCTTGAGGACAGGTTACCTCTGAACCTTGTGTCTTGTCTTGTCTTTTCTTTTTTCTTTTCCTTTTTTTAAAGTTTTCAGATGAGGTCACTAAATTGCCCTGTTTGGTTTAAAACTCACTGAAGCCCAGGCTGGCTGTCCATTTGCCTCCTGAGTTGCTGGGTTATAAGTTGCATCATGAGGCTGTACCTGTCTCCAGCGAGCTGTGGTGGGAAGGGACAAGTGCCCCGAAGTGTGTCAGCTTTGATTCCTGGTGTCCTGAGGCCCGTCACTGCCCCAGGGAAATCCTGTAGAAGGGAAGGGCAGGACAAGAGTGGTAGGTGCCCTAGGCTTGCCTGCCACCTGGGTGGGCGGGGCCCTGGCAGGGTAGCCCACCATTCTACTGCCTTGCCAGCTCTGCTTCCTTGGGAAGAGCTGAGAGGCCCTTCCGGATTCCCCAGTGTCTGGCGGGGAGAGCGGGAGGGGCCTCTGGCCTACTTCCCAGCCACCTGGAGGCCAGGCGGGGCAGCCCAAAACAGGCTGGGTTCTGGTGGGAACTGGCCCAGTACTGCTGCCAGCCATTTCTGCCCGGGAGATACTGGGGTGGTGGCAGGTTGTGGAGACGAGGGGACAGGCCCAGTGACGCCACCCAACACCCTTGGGGTGTAAGCAGGCCATGACCCCATCCCCGCCCCCACGGCTGCCTGGCCCTGACATTTCAGCTGGCTGGCTTTCCCAGTAACGCTCAGGCTTCACAGGAAGCTGGTGGCTTGGCGCCAGTTCCCGCCACCCCCTGCAGCTCCAGCCACTCTTGGCTTTTCCTGGGCATCCAAGGCTCTGCTCCAGCACTCAGAGGCCTTATCGCCTGGCTTGTCCAACCTCGTCCAGGCAGGCTTGGCGTAGGCTGGGCTGGCCGGGCCGGGTCAGGCCCAACTTCTCAGACTCAGCTGGGGGGAGAGAGACAAAAGCAGATCTTAGAGGGGGGGACCCAATGGCAAGCTGAATGCCGTGTCCTCATTTTTCCTGGAAGCCTGCGGCAAGACAAACAAATGTATTTTCAAAGGCATTACAGCCAGTGAGTCACTCGGAGGAACGCCCTGGTCCCTGGTCCCTGCCCCGAAGCCCTTCCCACGCCCTGAAGATCTGTTAGTGGGGCGGCACCCGCCAAGCCAGGCTGGGGTGGCAGGCACCCGGGCACTCTCAGCTCTTGGCTGTTCTGTGGGTCCTCCCTCAGCCTGGCCTCAACGCCTGTCTTTCTCTTCCCCTAGGTTCATGCAGCACCCCAAGAACTTTGGCCTGATCGCCTCGTTCCTGGAGAGAAAGGTGAGTGCCCATCTCTGGCTGGCAGTGCTGGGCACTAAACCGGCTTGCCATCCGCTGTCCAGAACCAGTGTCTGGGCTGAGTGGAGTGTGTGCCCCTCCTCTGTCTCCCTGGCCAGCTCCATCTTTTTTCCTGCCTCCGCCTCCTTCCTCAGGGGCAAAGCCAGGCAGGCCCCACCCGGGATAGGGAGGAGCCTCGGGCTTCAGGCCCAGGCTGCCCAGGAAAGCTGTGAGGACTGGCATCACATAGCCATTTGCCCAGTTCTGAGAGTTTCGCCACGTTCCAACTGAGGCCTTGTGGCCAGGTGTGGCCTGCATCCAGGACTGTGTGTGGAATAACCTCCTGGGTTCCTGTCATGGATATTGTGGGCTTTCTGTCAACTCTAGATACCACTTCCGGTGTGTGCCTCACATGTCTCTACCATTCTGAACAAACCTTCACGCAGAATTGATGCTTGAATCCTGCCTGACCTGAGAACCTGATCCTGGAGCTCTCTGCTCTGGCCCTGCCTCCTGTTGGCAAGGAGTCACATTGTCCCCAGGGGCCCGTTAACTGGCCTTTACTCACATACTAAGCTAGCCAAAAGCACACGGACACCCCTTGGCGGACATGTGGCAGCATTGGCTGTATACTAGAGTTGATTCTATAGGCCTACCCAGCACCTTAGACTACCATGGCCCACCCTGGAGAGCTACAATTTGTGTTTAGTCCCTCAGTAATGGGATGTCTAGTCCAGCTGGCCCCCTGCCCTGCATCCCAGGTATGTTGGCAGCTGGTTGGAGGTGGGACATGGCATCCAGACAGCCATTTTCAAAGACAATGATCATTCCTAATAGCTATCCTGTGGGCTGATACGTTCTGGAGAGATGGGACCCTCTGGGATCTGGTACCTGAAGAACCAGTGTTGGGAACCAGCCTTATAAATAGCCTACCTGTTTGCTGATGCATCCTGCTGGGTGGGGAAGACTCAGTCCTAGGTTAAGGCAAGGGCTCTGTAGAGCCAGGGTGGCTCTGAAATTGGAGGTTGAACTAGGCTGTGGGGGAGGGAGGAGGATGGGAGTCTAAGGGGACCAGGTACTTAGAGGGGACCTAGATGAGGCTGATGAGAGCCTCTAGAACACATGGTGCCTGCTAAGGCCAGTGCCAGGCAGAGTGATAGTGAGGTCGACATCCAGGTCAGACTCAGGGCAGATGCCCATTGCTAGGCCAAGTGTTAGCACCTACCTGGCCTGACTGGCACATGATTTCTCTGGTGGGTCGTGGGTATGGGTGACAGTTGGCTTTGGGGAACCCTGGGGCTACCGTGTCTCTTCATGCGCACTTCAGGGGTGTCCTGATGTATAGGCAGCTGGGGTCTGTCCCACCCCACTGTCCTCATGGTCCCTGGCATGGCACTAGGTAAGACATGACAGGAATGAGCATTGCAGGCACAGTTGCCGCAGCAGGCCTACATTGAAGCTTTTTGCCCTTGATGTCGAAATCCTAGGAGAGGTTGTTCAGGACCCTGGGTGTCAGGGAAGGAGCACAGGGCCATGTGTGGCAAAGGCTGGCCTTACATAGCTCTAAGTAACTGAGGCTTTGTCCTTCATGGCAGCTAAGCTGTTGTGATGTCATCACTGTCACCTTGAGTTGCAAGGACAGGACCTATGTTGATAGCCTGTGGCTCTCCACGCCAGGCTTTGCCCTATATGTTTCTCATTTAGAATAACCACTTGATTGGCATGATTAGTTTCTGCATAGCACATAAAAGTTAGCATGTCACACACAAGCTATTTGGGATTTAGAGAGGTTAGGTACCTTGGCAAGGGCTACCCAGCTCATCGGAAGAGGAACTAGGATTTGAACTCCAGCCTCTAGCTCTTGCCTTCTACTCTGAATTCTCTTGCCCTATACGCTTCTCAGCATCTTCTTTCTGTCCCACAGACAGTGGCGGAGTGTGTCCTCTATTACTACCTGACCAAGAAGAATGAAAACTACAAAAGCTTGGTGAGGCGGAGCTACCGGCGCCGTGGCAAGAGTCAGGTAAGAGGTGGTTTGTGTTGGTTGGCTTCGAGGACTGGGCCCCTACATTCAAGGGGCACTTGCTGGCTGGTCAGTGTCTCTTGTGATTGGTATCATAAAGCTCCATTATTAGCATTCCCTCTATGGCATCAGACTTAAAGAGGATGTTGACAGTGTCCAGATGCTTTTGTCTTTGCTGTGCTGTCTGTAGCCCAGGGCTGGCCAGTCCACCTATGGTTATAAGGCTACATTTCAGGGCTGGAGAGATGTCCCAGCAGTTAGAGCACCAGCTGCTCTTACAGAGGATTCCCAGTACCTACATGGTGGCCCTAACCATCTGTAACTTCAGTCCCAGGGTATCTGATGTCCTCCTCTGTTCTCCATGGGTATCAGGCACACACATGATACAGAAACATAGATGCAGAAAAAACGCCCATACATAGAAAATTTTTAAATAGGGGGCATATTTTCAAAGTAAAATATGCCTAGGGCAACCCAGCAAACTTGCAGCTCTGTTCCTTTATTAATGGAGATTTGAGAGGAGAAATAGCCAGTGGTCACCATGCATATTTCGTGAAGCCTTGGTGTCTAGAGTGAGCCTAGAAGGCTAGTAGCTTGCAGCTTGCAGTTCTGTTTTCCAGCTGCTGTATAAATAAAACTTTATTGGTACACAGCTGTTACTGCACAGCCTGCAGCCTAGGTATCACGGCCTACCTTCAGGAAGATGTTAAGTGAATGCAAGCAATGCATGGGGCCCTTGTACACAATAGGCAAGGATTCTGGGAGTGTGGCATTTAGAAGGTGGAGAGAGAGAGAGAGGTTATATGCTGTCCATCTTCCTCTGCTGCATTGTCAGGCCCCATTGCATACTGGGCTAGACCATCATGCACAGAGACTGCTGTCCCACAAAACAGCTATTTTCCAGTCACTTAAGCAGAGTGCAGGTTGGGAGGCCAGTCTGCTGAGACAAGTGAAACACTGAAGTAAAAATGCCTGACAGGTTGGTACTGTGCCTGCTGTGTAAGCAGGAGAACCAGGACTCAATCCCTGAAACCCACAGGAAAAGGTGAGGGCATGGTAGCACACACTTATAATCCCAGTGGAAGAGAGGTGGAAACAGGAGGACCCTGTGGCTTGCTGGCCAGCCAACCTGCCTAATCAAGAAGCTATAGGCCCTAGAGAGAGACCGAGTCTCAAAATACAAGGTGATGGCTCCCAAGGAACAAAACCTGAGGTTGACTTCTAGCCTCCATAGACATGTGCACACAGACAGAAACCCACATCTGTGTGTGTGCATGCTCAGTGAAACACCCAAGACTGAGTCTCTGTATAACCCCAACTTGAAGGATGGCAGGATTTGGTCTGTGCCTGTGGTTTCCAGCTCATTTCGTGTGCCCACATTGAGCTGGCCTGTCCATGCTGCTGACAGATGTGTGACTCCACAGCATTGTGGCATGGAGCAGTGGGCATGTTAGAAGTTTTGCTGGGACATTCAGGAATTTTCTTGACTGAACAGACAAAAGGTCAGTTAGACAAGTGGAAAGCATGGTGAGGTTGGAAGGCATTGGGGCTGTGGAGATGTGGGGCCCTGTTTAAATCTCCCAGGCCTGGTGGTGCACACCTTTAATCCTAGCACTCGGGAGGCAGAGGCAGGCGGATGTCTTAAGTTTGAGGCAGTTTGGTCTATAGAGCGAGTTCCAGGACAGCCAGGGCTATACAGAGAGACCCTCTCTCTCCTTACCCAGACCTGTAGAGAGAAGTGGAGGGGACACTGCTGCCTGCCATGGCATGGTGGTGCTAGGGATGATGGTGTGGTGGTGGCAATGCTGCTGCTGCTGGAGACGATTGTTCTGATGATGCTGATGACCATGGGCTTTAGTGATGGTGATTGAGAACGGCGGCGGTGGTGGTAGCAGTGAGCGTCTTAGTTACTTTTCGGCTGCTGTGATAAAATGCCAGTGCCAGGGCACCTTACAGCAGAACGAGTTTCCTTGGGCTTACCATTCTGGAGGGATCAGAGTCTATCATGGTAAGGAGGCATGGCAGCAAATGGCAGGCATGGCGACAGGAGCACGAAATTGAGGGGTCACATTCAGCACCACAAACTTCAAGCAGAGAGAACAAACTGGGGGTGGCAGGTAGCTCTTAAACCTTGAAGCTCACTCCTTCTGACATACTTCTTCCAACAGGGCCATACCCCCTAAGCCTCCCCAAATAGTGCCAGCAGCCGTGAGCCAAGCACTCAGATGCTTGAGAATCTAGAGAACATGTCTTTAAGCCAGCACAGTGATGATGGTGAATTTGGGGATGGTAGTGACAGAGGCTCATGACCACATTGCTATTTTGCATTTGAACATAAAGCAGCTTAAGAGAGAGGTCTGTGGTGACTCCCTTTCTACTTAGAGAGCTGGGGAACATAGCTAGCTAAAGGGACATCCATAGGGTCAGACTCACTCCCTTGGCTGTGGGGTCTAAGGGAATTCAGCTGTCCTGCTAGGGTCATTCGGTGGTAGGGCCAGCCTGTGATCTCTGCTTAGCTCCAAGGTGAGGCTCACAGGAAGCTCTGCTGCTGGGCTCTGGACTCTAGGAGCTGTGTTCTGGGTTCTGCACTGTGGTAAGATGTGCCCTGAAGCAGGGCTGAGGGTGGGAAGCTGCTACCGCCCTCGGGTGTCCTTTGAGCCAGCGCTTCACCCAGGGTGACTGTGTCCCCATGCTGCTGCTGTCTCTCTGTCTCTCATCCCTGTTCCCACATGTGCCTCAAGGGTCTGCTCGGGCCACCTGTCTGTCTCTTTGGTCTCCTCCTCATGCTGTTCCTCATCCTCCACACATCCCCTGCCCCGAGGTGGCCTGTTTGTGGATCCTGTGGCTCCTGGCCACACTGTTGGTTAGGAAAGCCACAGGGGCCATTCTGCTTCTCGGCACAGCAGGTGCCACTCAGAGGCCTCCTGAGAGGTGCCTGTTCAGTGGATAGATGTGCGTGCTCATTGGGCATGTGTTGGGCGTTTCCATGCTGGGATTGGAGAACTAACTTTATAGGGGAGTCCATGTGCTATGGCTCACAAAGATGGGGAATTCCAGCAAAATATTCCAACTCTCAACCCCCGCCCCGCCCCCCCCCCCAGAGAAGAGCTGCAAGGTAGATACCAGGTGGGACTTCCCAGATTGCTGTCTTCAAGCTCCGCACCCTGAACTGGCTGCCTCCTTGTGTAGCTCAGAGACTGGGGGCCTCCCCTATTCTCTCCATCCTGCTTTGGTGGGATAGAACCAAGTGGGGAGGGGCAGGGAGGTGACCTAGGGACACCTGGGCATTTAGCACCCAGTCCGCCTCTGAACACACCTGGGTGGGTATCTGTAGAGATGTGAATTCCCAGGTTTACCCTCTCTGGCGGCTAGCATGTCCAGTCAGAGTCTCTCTGGTTCTTCAGAACCTGCTGTCAGTGGAGTGACCTCAAGAACCTCAGTCCTGGAGACCAGTGCACAAGCAGGGAGCAGGGTGGTGGGAGGGGAGGGGGGGCTTCAGGGACCCTTAAGGCCCCTTTCCAGAGTGTCCCTAAGCAGGCTGAAGTGGTAAGGACAGGGTGTCAAGTACTCACTGCAGGACGGTCTGGACAGGTGTCTTGGAGGTGTCTGTCATGTGTGATGTGTCAGTGTCTCCTCCACCTGCCCTGAGGCATCCAGACTGTCTGGACCTTGGTTAGCCAGCTCTTCCCTGCCTGTCCCCCAACTGCCCTGTGTCAGAGTGCATGTTCAGTGGTCACATTAAAACAAACAAACCCGCAGAGGTTATGAGGTCCTCTTGAAAGTCATCGGTTATCAGTGGTGGCCACCAGTGTCCTGTCTCAGCTTTCAGCCCACCTGGCCAAGAAAGAGTGAGGCTTTCCCTGCCCTCGGCTGCCCATGGGTGAGGAGCGTAGCTGGCTGTTTGGAATGGTAGTCTAACCTTGTTGCTTAGCTAACAGGGCAGCTCCTATTCCAGAAGCTTCTCTGGCTTCTACCTAGGATGAGGCAGGTTCAGGCAAAGACTGGGGACGGTGATCTCCTCACCCTGATCTTGGGAGTGGGATCAAGACCATGTTCTGGCACCTCTCGCCAGGCTGACCCATTGGCTAATGGACCTGGCTGGACAATGGGCATTTCGGGTTCCCAGCCCTGACCTGCCCCTCGGAAAATCACAGGCTGTGGTGCCTCACACTGTGATCTCCCAAGAGAGTGCCACCGTGCCATACCACATCCTAAGCACAAGGCCTTCAGATGCCTGGCCATGACCAGAAGGCAGATGCTGCGGACCCTCCTGTGGTGGTGAGGGACCTGCGACTGAGCTGGTGTGTCCCTGAGGGTAGACTAGGTCTCCCGAAGCATTTTCCTGTAGCGACAGGACATGAGCAGGAAAAGTCTGTGCTGGCCACATGACCTCTGCGGTGTGGGGGGAAGTTGGTGGTGGAGGCGCTTGGTCCTCACTGATGTCAGCACTCACATCCTGGCCCACAGTGTTCTGTCAGCTGCCCCTCTGACCCCCATCTCTTCGCTCTTCCTGGCCTCAGCACACATGCTGCTTGCCCTCACTGCTGTTATGCGTGGCTTCGGCACTGGCCTCTCTTCCTTTTTCTTTTTGTCTGGCCCTGTCTCCTCTCCTCTCTCTGCCACGTGTCTGTCTGTATGTCTGTGCCTCTGTGACCCTGCATCATTTCTTTTTTTTGTCCCTGTCTTACCTTTTCATATACCTTCCCTCTCTGTCTGTCGGTCTTCCTGGTTGTCTTTGCCTATGTGACCCCATCTCACCCCTTCATCCACCTTCCCTCCCTCACCCTATCATTCTCTTCTGGGTGCTTGCCAAGGGGCAGATGACCTTGTTCCCATGCTGAGCCCAGGCTGCCTGACCAGGAGGCTGTTCCAGGGCGACACCAGACAGTCTTGAGCAGTATATGGTTGGCACTCTTCCCCTGAGGACCAGCCAGCTTCCCCTTGCCTGTGAGGTCACCAGAGGCTGATGGCCGGAGCCTATGTGTCAGACCAAGCCACAGTGCCCTGTAGGCCATTTGGTTGTTAGTCACCAGTGAGGGTATGTGCTTGCATCTCAGACCTTAGGAGGACGCTTCCAGCCTAGGGTCTGATGCCTCTTGGGTCCACACTGGTGGACTAGCTAGCTGTTTTACTGAGGGCGCTCTGGGCAAGGCAGACCAGTGTCAATGAAGGCCCAGCTGAGCAGGCATCCCTAGTTTCCTGCCCGGCTCCATGCCAAGTAGGGAATCTGCTTAGAGGCCCTCCTCTAAGCAGACCGACGGTTCTCGGTCTGTTAGACATGCCCCGTGGGACCCTGCTCAGGGCTGGCATTGGGGAGCCCAGAAGGCAGGAGAGGCTGTAACATATGAATAGAGCAAGCTGGGTTACTTCTGTGGGAAATGAGAAAGGTTCAAGACGATTGCCTGGGCCAGGACACACAGAGCACAGGAAGTCCAGCTCCCCCAGCTGCCCACATTGGAGGTGGGAAGTGTAGGTGCTGCTTGGACATGGTCCATCATTCTGTGAGGACAGCCATTACCCTGGTGCTCTGCAAGAGCTAGCTATTGCTTACCAGATCAGTAGCTCTGGGAGCCGCCCATCAGGGAAGGCCCTGCTGCTCAAGTTTGAATCTATTTTGATGACTTCACTGTGAACAAGACAAATGAGGTCCCTGAACACTTGGAGGTGGAGGACAGCTGAAGTCCTGGCAGCTATGTGAACAAGAGTAGCTTTCAGGGATCTGACCCCAAGGGTAGCAGGTACCCAAGGCCAGACTTGAGCAATAAGAAGGAACTGGCCAGGCAAAGGTCACAGTGGGTACAAAGGCCCCAGGAAGGGACCCTCCAGTGGCCTTTTTGTGTAGGCAAGAGGGGAATAGCAGCTAGTTACCATGTGGAAGTTGGTCCAGCATGGATGCCCCATGTGTGGAGAGGACCACAAATCTTATTCAGGTGTTCTGCTGGCAGGGCAGAATCCTGCTTAGGAGGTGTGTGATGTGGTGTGTATGTGTGTGCGTCTGTGCACCATGTCTGTTGTCCTGCTTAGGAGGTGTGGTGTGTGTGTTTACGTGTGCTCTTTGTCTGTTGTATGAGTATGGCCAGGTTGCCAGGTGTCCCCTGTGTTACTCTGTTTTATTTCCTTGAGACAGGGTCTGTCATTGAACCTGGAGCCAGGTGGGTGGCCCGCAAACCCCAGTAATCTAGTTCCTTCCCCAATTACACGGGGCTTACAGACACACACAGCTCTGTGCAGCTTTTGGTGTTGGTGCTGGGATCTGAACTCAGGTCCTTATGCTTAGGTAGCAAGCGCCTTTGCCCACTGTCTCAGTTAGGGTCTCTGTGGCTGTGATGAACATCGTGACCAAAAGCAGCTTGGGGAGAAACAGATTTATTTCCTCTTCCAGTTGCACAGCACAGACCATCTTTGAGGGAAGTCAGGACGGGAACTGAACCAGAGGCTGGGGAACACTGCTTACTGGCTTGCTCTCCATGGCTTCTTTAGCCCGCCTTTCCTTTCCTTCCTCCTCCCCCCCCCCCCCCAGCTGTCTTGGACTCTCTTTGTAGACCAGGCTGATTTCAAACTCACAGAGATCCACCTGTCTCTGCCTCCCGAGTGCTGAGATTACAGGCCTGCGCCACTGTACCCAGCTTTAGTCTGCTTTCTTAAAGCACCCAGGACCCCCAATCCAGGAAGCCACTGCCTAGACAGTGGCCTCAGCCTCCCATTGAATCAACCCAGAAAATGTACCACAGGCATTCTGAGGGGGGCATTTTCCCAGCTGAGATTCTCTCAACCTAGATGATTCTAACTTGTGTCAAATTCACACAGAACTAGCTAGCACACCCACCAGGTTCCACCCCCAGCCCCCAGTTGAGGATTTAAAATGGGGCTTTGGTTTTGAGGGTGCAGCTTAGGGGTACTGCACTTGGCTAGCTTGTGCCAATGGCTCTGATCCCTGGCCTCATTTCCCACCATTCACCCAATCTCTCACATCCCCTTTTCTATACAGGGAACTCTTGGGACTCGCTTGCTGGGGTGTTTGGTTCATCGGTCCTTGGTAGTACAGTAGTCAGTGTTTGCTGAATGAATGAGTGTGTGCGTCAGTCAGTGTGTGTCATACAGTCACAGTATGGCTATGAACTGTCAGGTTCTCCTATATTTAAGTTTGGGGTGGAATCCAGGGGCTCCCCAATGTCTTGATCTTGACCACCACAAACCCCTGAAAATCTAGTGCAGAGGCTGGGTCCTGTCAGGACCGTTTCCTCACTCGGTGACTCATGGCAGGGCTCTTTGTGCCTTTGAAGGCCTTACCTTTGACCTCCCTCAGAACACTTCAGTCCTGACGGCATCAGCTTCAGAACGTGATCTGTAGGTTGACTCCACACCTGGGGGCGGGGGGGTTGTGCCCCTTATAAACAAGAGTTTGTTTAGGGTAGGAATGAAGTGAGTGCCACAGTTCCACTAACCTGGAGGAACCCGAAATCCCCAAGGTCATGGTGGAGGTCTCATCTGGCTGCAGGCTCTACTAGGAAATGCTGTGTGACTTTAGAAAGGTTGCTTTACATGTGTGTCATGGTTTCATCTGTGGAACAGTGTAATCAGGGTTGTTGGGAAGAACAGCGAGGCTACAGTGTGACATATTTGTTCTCTACTGACACCTGTCCTTATTACTGTTGTTTTCTGAAAAATGGGTCCTAGCAGATTCGAACAGACACCTGCAGTGCCCTGTAGGTCCTTTGAGGATGTTCATAGTGCTGTGATCTGGGTTTGAGGGACATACGTGGTTACCCTGATCATAACTGTTGAGTTGTCACTTACACTGCATGCTTGGGAGTCATGGGATGGTGGCCTTCAATGGGAATGAGGGCATTCCCATTCTGCTTCTCCTGGATGTCCAAGCTGGAGCTGAGGAGTCTGGGGGCGTCCCTCAGTCATGTGATATAGACACCCGAAGTTTTCTCTCACTCTGGTTTGAGGACCCAAGCAGCAGACCTGAGAGGGGCTAGGTGACCATATGGAGCCTGAGGGTCACCTAGAGTCAGCCTACAGCTGAACTCAGCCTACTTGCTTTTGTAAAAAAAAGCTTTATTGGCACATGGTCATTCCCATTTGTTCACATAGTGGCAGAACCAAGCCACATGCCTTGGAACCTACAGGTTATGCGGCCTGACTTCCTTCTCATCAATTTTACATAAGAATGTGCCAGCTATTCTGTAAACTTGGGAATTCACTGGGACAACATGGAACTTTACTTTTGTTTGTATGGTTTTATTTGAGATAGGGTCTTACTATGTAGCCCTGGCTGGCCTTTTTAATTTGCTGTAGTCCTTCTGGGTCTCCCTGCCAGGTGTTGGGGTTACAGGTGTGCACCACTGCTTGTGACTAAGCGGAGACATTTAAAATATTGATGCTGCCTCCAGCCAGGGATCATGGTGGTCTTGGCGCAGTTGGGGTCTGGCAGCCTTTGGGCATCAGAAGCCACACAGCTGCCCACGAAACCACAGCAAACCTGAGATCCCTAGGCATGGCTGGTTGGCACTACCAGCCAGGCTTGCAGGCTCTGTGATTTGCCAACCTCAAGCAGCTGGTCAAAGGACCCAGCACCCACTTGAAGTCTCCCAGAAGCCAGTAGGGGCCAAGCGCATGGCTTCATTCAGGCCAAGGCACTGTTAGGCAAAAAAGTGAATATCTGGCCAGGAGAGCCTGCTCTCTGCTGTCGCCCTTATCCATAGGGACTCAGCCTGGGTGTAGGGACACCTTATGCTTCATGCCATGGGCAGCAAGGGCTGAGTCCTTGGTTCCAGCACCCCATCCCAGCCCTTCCATATGGGAGTGGGAGCTGAGTGGCTTGGATACCATGACTCTGCACGGGTAAGCTCAGGCCAGATGTGCTGACAGCTGTGACGTGCAGGCTAAGCCGCAGGAATTCCTCCTGTATCCCTTTCCATCTCCTTGAGTTCTGACCCCCAGTTTCCATGGCTCACCTTGGGCACATGAAGAGGGGACACTGTTGATCTGACAGGAAATCCATTCTGTGTCAGCTTCAGGGTCCTCTGTCTGACCCTGGGATGAGGCTTTGCCCCTGGGCCGTACGGAGGGTTAGGATCTGTTAGACTGGCTGGCAGACATCTGGTACCCAGCTGAGGAGTCAGCAGCCACATGTGGCTGCTTCTGGGCAGGATGGCTGTCCTGGCCCCTCCCTTTTGAGATCATGAGGTTCTTGGTAGTGGGAAGAGTGACTGGAGAATCCAGAGGAGACAGAAGAAATGTTGTCTCCAGAGCCCACGATGGCTCTACAAGTCAGGCTTTTGCTCTATGTACCAGTATGCCATGATGTCTCTGTCTGTCTCCTGTATAGCCTAAGCCTATAAAAGACAAGGCTGTAGAGCCATACTGGACCACTGTGATTTCCTGCCAGGAAGGAACAATGGGGAAAAGAGGGCTGGATCCACCCCCCCCCACACACATATACACCTTTGGTTGGTGTGCCTGCCTGCCCTCCACCTATCCCATCCAACCCCCCGCTCTCCCCCAGGCCTTCTGCAGGAGTTACTCTGCCAGGCTCAATGGAGAAGGCAGGAATTGAACCCCGGTGCCCAAGTGTAGTGCTTTTTCAGACTTCCCTCAGACTCCAACCGCTCCCACCTGGCTGGGTTCCCAGCTGCCCCAGCCTCCATGTTCACCATCTCTCCCTTCCCCAGCTTCACCTGTCTTTCTTTTTCCCTCCTGCCTCTGCTCCCTGGGCTGTAGCAGCAACAGCAGCAGCAGCAGCAGCAGCAGCAACAGCAGCAGCAGATGGCACGGAGCAGCCAAGAGGAGAAGGAAGAGAAGGAGAAGGAGGCCGACAAGGAGGAGGAGAAGCAGGATGTGGACCATGAGAAAGAAGAGCTCAGCAAGTAAGGCCTTGCAGCTGCTCCGCTCACACCTGGGCCCCAGGGAGCGAGCCCGGCGCCAGTTTGGAGCCCCAGTCAGTTCTCCCGGGCCTTTCCTCCCGGAAGCCTCAGCCCCTCCTCCCTCCATTCCCCGCCCTCTCCGCGGCCCCCCAGAGACCGAGGAGACCGATTGCTCATTTGAGCCCTGCTCCTGCACTCATAAATCCAGACAGCCACTTTGGCACTCAGCCTTGCCTCCCCTCCAAGGCCCCTGAGGTCCATAAGGGAGAGTGGGCTGAAGAGCCTCAGGAGGGCTACATGGTTGCAAGCATCCGGCAGCCCCCACTTTCATAGTCACCCCCATCGGCACCCGACAGCGCCAAGCCAGTGGGAGAAGGTGGAGGAGCTGCAGGTGCCTGTGATGGGCCCCGTGCATACCAGAGCCTCCCCCTTCCCCATCTCCATGGCTCCAGCCAGCCTCTTTCAGGAAGATGAATGGGCGACAGAGGCAATAAATCTGCCCCAGTTGCTTCGGAGAAGCTGGGTCCCCATGTCCTGTGCACCCCCACAGCTAACCTGGGCTTCGATTCCCCAGGCATGCAGTCCTAGTTACCCTGAGCAGATTACTCTGTAAAGACCCAGAATTGAGTCTTCTGCGGCTAGTCAAAGGGCTGCAGAGAGTCCCGAAGGCCTCCAGCAGGGTTCGGTGTGTGGTTGGTGGTGCCAGTGAACAACACTTGAGTTCGCACTGGTGACGGAGGGGCTCCTGCTGTCATTATACCAAGACACTGCTGCAGAGGTCTGCCTACCCACAGTGCCCTTTTTGGGGCAGCAGCACCCCTTCCCTTTCTCCAGCTCTGATAGTGACCCAAAGGTCTCCTCCAGTTGTCTTGGGGTCTCCAGCCCGAGCTGATCCATCCTGGTCTCCCTTCCATAACTGCAGAGAGAAGACCGATGACACTTCTGGGGAGGACAATGACGAGAAAGAGGCTGTGGCCTCCAAAGGCCGCAAAACTGCCAATAGCCAAGGCCGCCGCAAAGGCCGCATCACCCGCTCCATGGCCAACGAGGCCAACCACGAGGAGGCTACCACCCTGCAGCAGAGTTCGGAGCTGGGTGAGCAGGGTCTGGGGACTGGGAGGGCCTGGGACACAGAGAGATGCTTCTTGCCAGGACTCCCATGAAGCTGGAGTGAACTGCCTGTAGCTTGAGGGCCTGGGTCTCTGTGGTGGGGTTCTGATCCAAATGCTTGCCTACTAAGCTTACCCCGGGCATTCTCTCTCTGCCTCAGCATCTGCACGTGCACAGAGAGAAACTACACCTGACAAGAATATAAGAGATTCCAGGAGCCTAGAACCTGGACGCGGGCGGAGCTCAGGACTGGGAAAAGGCAATAAAACCCACCCCTCCCCAACCCAGCCCCTGTTTGTTGTATTAAATCAGAAGAATGAGCCATGCGGCCCTTTCCTTTGGGTGGTGATGAGCTGGGTGAAGTTACCTGTTAGGAGGACAGTTTCTGGGTGGTACCTGTACCTTTGTGGGTCTTGGTTTCCCTTTATGTCGTAGAGGGGCTTCCTTGGGCCTCCTCTTGGTAAAAAGAGGACCAATAGGGTGAGATGAACTGCAGCTCTAGGGGAGCAGTGCCCACTCATCCTGTGCTGCAGAGCTTGGCTGCCTGGGGCTCTTCCCCAGGGAAGTGACCTGAGACCTGTTCTATTTCTCACAGACCCCTCTAGGGGCTCCCTAGATCTGCTCTAGGCCCTCACTCCTCTTGGGAGTGGCTTGGGCTTTTACTTATGGGCTACTTTACTTTACTGGGGCCGTGTGGAGTCACAGATACAATTGGACGTGGCTCTGGCCATGTGTCAGCTGCCACTTGGTGGCAGTATGCCAGAGGGTCTGTGAGAAGCTTTGAGGACAGTCCTCTAGGCTGAAGGGCAGCCTCCCTCAGTGCTCCAGAATCTTCTACCGAGGGCTTACAAAGCCTCCCTTGGGGCTACCCTCGGAAGGACAGGGGACTCTGGGAGATCCGGGAGACAACCAGGGCTCGGCAGCAGGAATGGGCATGACACTGTCTGTTTCCTTTCTGCCTTGAGCTACTAGCTGGCCTCGCTGTCCCTTAGTTTGAATAGACCATGCCGTGCCTGGCACAGTTTCCAACGCCCCCCTGTCGGGGGCTCATAGCTGGGCAGGCCACCTGGGGAGCTGCTGGATAGTGCATAGTTCAAGCCTCTGCCCAACCTACACCTGGCTATGTCTTTTCTGAGGGGCCTAGTTTTCCTTGGACAAGCTGGAGAGGTTGTGACAAGTCACCAGCACAGGAAGAGTCCCCAGCCATGGTGATGTCACTTGTGGGACATGGGCAAATGCCAAGGAGCCATTTTGACTGTCATGGTTGGAGAAGGGCTGAGCATCTAGAACAGTGGTTCTCAACCTTCTTCACACCACAACCCTTTAATATGGTTTCTCATGTTGTGGTGACCCTCTCCACCATAAAGAGTTTTCATAGCCATTTCATAACTATTTTTGCTGCTGTTATGAATTGTAATGCAAACATCTGATATGCAGGCTCTCTGATATGCCACCCCTCAGGTTGAGAGCCACTGGTCTAGAGGGTAGCATCTGAGGAGGCGAATGGCCTGCTCTGCACAGTGGGGCCCCTACCCACCTTCCCATCATCCGTCCTTCGAACTTGTGACCATGTCCCCAGGCAGGCTACCCCTTCCTAGCCAGGTGCTGCAGCCCAGTCCCTAGCCACCTTAGTTTTCTTGTCTGTAGATGGAGAGAGCAGGTCTTCATAGTGGGCTGTGGGGCTACATGTGAGAGTAAGGGCCCTGCTGTGCACAGCACCCAGCTGTCAGGCACTGTGGTACGGGGTAGCTGGGATTAAGCCTCCCCTGGCTCAGAGCAGACCGTAGGGAAATCACGCTGAGGGGCTCTCACGAATTGCCCTGTCTCCCTTTCAGCTTCCATGGAGATGAATGAGAGTTCTCGATGGACTGAGGAAGAGATGGAGACAGCAAAGAAAGGTAAGGTGCCATGATGGTGTACAGTGTGTTGAGTTTGTCCCTGGTACTGGGGTGTCTTGTAGAGTTGCTGGTACATCTGGCCTGGAGTTGGATTCTTCAGAGCCTCAGTGGACCTGCCAGAGAATGGGTCTGTTCTGCGAGTGGTGTGCTGTACCTGAAATGGCGATGGCTCAATAGCCTGTGGGTTGAGTGCATGAGTGGCTAGCGCCACGAGGCCCTGAGGACAGTGGATGAGGTCCCTGGTAGAGTCACAGCTCCCTGGCAGGCCGCTGTGTCGGAACTATAGGACTTCTTGTCTTCACACAAGTGTGTGGCTCTTATATGGGGTCTCAGAGGTCCCTACGCTTGGGTGCATGTTTGGGCTCTGCAAATATTTGGAGTTTATGTTTGGATTTTGGGGGTGTGTTCACAGTGCATTGGGCTACAGCACAGGGCCGCTCACAGGAGTTATCTACATTACGAGGCCAAGACTGGATTTTCAAAATAGGGAGTTGCTGGCTGTTGGTGACCTTGTGACATTCGACATGACAGGCTGGGCTAGACCATCATATCCTCTGAGATTGACATCTCGTACCCACATCCTGCTGACTAGACAGGACCCCTAACCCTGGCACCTCTCTGAGCCCTGACAATAGAACCTGATCTTTGGGGCCTCCTGGGAGCCCTGGTGGCATTATCATAACTTCCCTTGAAACCACATTCAGCATGACTGAGGCCTTCACTTTCCAGCTTGCTGACCTAGCTCTGAGACTCAGTTTACCCATCCCTAAGATAGGAATTCCATCCAGGATGGCTGTAAGGAGTTTAAAGCCAGGCATTAGGGGTCTCAGGACGGACGGCTTTCAACAAAGATCCCAGAGCCAGCAGCCCCGAACATGTGTCCCTGCTTCCCCAGCGCACTCACTCTCTAAGAGACACAGAGTCACCTGCTGCCATGAGTGTGGGCACTGCAGTTGGCTCCCACCTTAGTTGCCCTCTCTTTTGCCCTGTTTCTTCTCTGAGATGGAGCTGTAGCTCCCATCCCTGCTCGCTGTCAGTAGACGAGGAGTTAAGGCTGAAGGTCTCCCATAGCTCCAGAGGTGAAACACTGAGCATCAGGAGCCAGCCCTGTCCTCTTGTCCCTCATCCTTCACACTCTGCCCGGGGCTGTGGCTGCCTGTGTCTAGTCTTCGATGTGTATGGTAGGAACCAGTGGCTTTGATTAAGAGTGCTAGCACACCTCTGCCATTCTGGTCCTCAAACCTGCTCCTCCCCACTCTCCTGGGGTTTGCTGAGGGTCTAATGGGCCCAGCAGGAATGTCCCAAACCACCTGGGGAGTAGCCAGCAACCTGAAGGGTGCTCTTACTGTTCCCCATCTCCTTCTCCTGGCCTGTGCCGTCCTTCACCTAAGGGTAGGCCTGCCCTGGGGGCTGAACCATCACTCAGAAAGGACAGTGGGGCAGTCTGTTTGCAAGGCTCCGTGGTTGTATCCCCAGCCAGCTGGGTGCATTGTGCAGTCATCCCAGAGGGCCTGTGTTGTCAGTTTGATGTTTTGTTTTTTTGTGCGTGCGTCTACATTGTGGTTTGTGGTATGAATTCTAAAGAGTCTTTATGTAATGGTTTGATTCCCATGGTTTAATCTCCTCAAAGTCTGTATAACGGACTTGACCACTGAAAAGCACTCAGCCTGGTGGCACATGCCTGTCATTCCAGCACATGGGAGGCAGAGGCAGGAGGGTCATGAGTTTAATCTCACCCTCAGTTAGGTACCACGGGGGATGCCAACATGGACTACATGAGATCCTGTCTCAAAGAAACAAACAAAAAATGCTGCCACCTATATTTTCCCACAATGGTGCACTACAACTTCCCACGCCCTAGATGGAAATCCCGTACCCATTATCGGTACCTCCTGCCCATCAGTCTAAGGGTGAGGCAGCACTAATGGACTTCCGGTCTGTGGCTAGAAGTCATTTCGTCCTGACACTTACAGGAAAGATTCCTGCCCCTGTAGTCCTTATGCCTGGCTGCTCTCACTTAGCGCTGTTTTCAGGGTTCATCTACCTGTGAAAGCTGCAGAGCTACATGAAACACACCGAGTGCAGACCCCTCCCCCCACTTTCTTCGCCTGTGGGCTTACCTGGTGACAGAATGGTGGATTGTCCCCCCTTTGGGCTGTGCATGCCTCTATGGGCATCATGTCACTCCTTTGCTTTTATCCACATGTGGGTCCTGGCGTCTCAGCACACCAGCTGTGCAATTGCTGGTGGGAAGGGGCCTCCTTTTCCCAGATCCTGAAGTGCTTGCAGCCTCTCAAGGGTTCTCATGCAGTCACCAGCCCCATTGCCTGACACCAGGAGGCTGCTTCCTATTCCCCCCCCCCCCCCCCCGTTTTGGAAGGGCAGATCAGGAGGTGGGAGGAGGTGGGATGGCTCACCAGCTGGGATGGATCGCCCCACGCCACTGTCTCAAGGTTAGGGCCTATAGGGAGGGCGGGAGCTCATCTCCAGTGATCCCGGGGCCCATGTGCACGGGCCCTGCTCAGTGACATTTGAAATAGCGCCGTGAGCGCCGGCTCGGGCTGCTGCTGTGAATTACAGCAATCTGGACAATTATGCCTGCTCGCAGTGGCTGCTGAAGGCTGTTCCGGAGGCGGGGGCGGGGAGGCAGGTGTGCACAGCCCGTGGTAGCTCCTTTTCCACTGCCTGTGGGGGTGAGAGGCTAAGAATGTTCCAGGGCACCCTGCCGAGAGAGTGCTGACAACTCAGAGAGGAAAATGACCCGAGCCAAGCTGTGTCTCAGGCAGATGGTACCCACCCATCCTTGGCCCAGTGTGGGGTAGGATCCTACAGTGAACCAGGCCCTCAGAGAACCCAGGCAAGTAAGCAGCCAGGTGTCCCCAGAGCCACTGGAGCATCCTCTGTAGCCCAGCTGTGAAGGACAGCTGCAGGAGAGCCCAGCCCCACCCCGAGAGAAACCTAGTTGGATTTCCTGTGTATGTGACCTCAGATCAGTCACTTTCTTCGTTTGTATACTAGTCACTGACTGCAGCACAATAGGAAAATGTTCTCTCCCTTGCCCAGGAGACTAGAGGTACAAAATTGAAGTGTGGGCAGGGCCATATTTCTTTCAAGGCTCCAGGCGAGACGCTGGCACCCATGTCTCACCTCAGGTGGTATCCTCACACTGCTGGCCACCATCCTCTCATGACCTTGCCACCCCTCCCCCCATGTATCTGGATTTCCTCCTTTTCTCTTTTCTTTTTCTCGTTTCCTAAGACAGGGTCTCTTTGTATCGCTGACTGGCCTTGAATTTGAAGAGGTCCCTATCTCTGCCTCCTGAGTCCTGTGATTAAAGGTGTGTTCTACCACACCTAGCCACAGACTTTTCCTTAGCCCCTTTGTAGCTTCTGTCTCTTCCACAGGTGCGTTTCCCTGTGCATAACTTCTAAGTGAACATAAAACTTCAGTTGGGAATGTTGTTTAACTAAGCCACATCCATGTGGCTTTATTGATTAAGAGTCAATAATTAGTCAATAGCTGACCTTGAAGTCTTGATGCCTTAGCCATTTTGGCACCTTGCCCTGCCCTGTCGCCTCTGCAACTCCTTGGTCTGCCTCCTCATTTCTATCTCAGCTTCGATTGCTCCCCTCTTCCTCCCACCCCCAAAAATAAAAGGCAGGGAGGTCAGCCTTCTAGGTTTCTCATCAAGGTGGAATGAGCCAAATGTTTGCAGCCCACACAGTGCCCACACAGGCTGAATTGGAGTCCTGGCACTGCCTCCTATGGAACCTGGCCTGAGTGGGTACCTGTAGCATGGGACTGATCCTCGCCTGTGTCCTTGGGAGGTTGGGATGCAGGGGCATGGCCTGCCAAGCAGTTATTCAGCCTCAAGTGGAGTGTGAGCCTACTATATGAAAGAAGATAATACATCTCCGTCCTGCTTTGAGGCAGCTGCTGTTATGCAAATGAGGAAAGAGGCTCAGAGATTCTGAGTGACTGCCCAAGATCATACAGCTGTGAAGTGAGGGATCTGGGATCGGAACCCAGGTTCCAGTTGCAAAGCAGGACTGGGTGTGAGTGGACGGAGTCAGCTGCTCCCTGGGCTGCAATTTTCCAAGTAATAAAGGAAGGGCGGGCAGCCGGTGGAGCAGATAGCCCTGTGTCAGGGAGAGTGCACTCAAGTGAGACATATTAGAAACCCAGACAATGAGGATGAGAGAGGCAGAAATGGAGAGGCCACAGTGGCTCTGGTGACAGTTGCGGAGTTTCAAAGTTTGGCCACTATTCAGAGGACTGAAGGGACGTGGAGTTAGGTTCTGGCAACCTGACAGTCCAGGATCTCTGTGATCTGTGTGTGTGTGTGTTAAGGAGGCAGGGCTGCTCTCCTGGGCTCACACTGGGTGGAGCCTGAGCCTGAACTTGAGCAGGAAACTGCCTCCATAGGAACTGGGTATACCCAGGGACCTGGCCCCCTGCCTGCCTTAGGAGGAGGGCCACAGGTGTGTGTGTGTGGGGGGGGTGTCCTGCAGGGCTAGGCTAGCAGCCTCAAGTTCCCAGAGAGGTTAGCCTGGGTCTTAAGGAATTTGGACCCTGGGCAGAGCCAGTGGTAAGAAAGTAGGGCCGCCCCCCAGTGGACTTAAACTAGGGGCACCACATGCGGTTTGCAGGGCAGGCAGTGGAGGCCAGTGTCCCGTGCCAGCTCTGCTCAGTAGACACCCTCCCTCGATAGCCCTACCTGCCAGTGGATGTAGTCTGGTCTCATCCTTCTCATGGTTGAGTACCTAGGCCTGGTGGGGAGGTGCTCAGCCATTGTTTTGTCAGAGTTCATGCTGTCCCCATTGCCAGTTCAGGCTGACCTTTCTAAGAATGCACTGTGTACCTCCTAGGGAGTCCTGTGCACAGCAGTGAAGTAGCAGTGAAGTGTGCCCAGCCAGTGGCTAGTGCGCTGAATTCAGGGGACACAGGGCAGGGCCAGGCCCCATCCAAGTGAGGAGATGATGAGTGGGCATGGAGATCTCTCTAGGCATGATGGAGCTGGCCCTGGAGAATTGTGTCTGGGCATTTCTGGCCTCTTGTTTTATGATTCCAAGGGAGAAAGCAGGGTTCCTGTATGAATTCGGGTATGGCCAGACATGGGGCCGGCTGGCTTTTGACTCTTGTCTCTCATTGATACCCTAAAGGAGATGTCAGCTCCTGCCTTCCCTCACCCTGGGCCAGCATCCGACTCCTTGCTGGAGAGGGACGGGTACCGGATGACCCTCGTGACCCCATGTTCCTGTGCACACCTTGTTTCTGCCTTGCCCATGAGAAAGTGTCATGGTTGAGAAATATGCCTCAATGAGAGTAGCCAGCCAAGGTTCCAGGGACAGAGCATTCTGACCCTGCAGACCAGGCTATCTGTGGCCCTGTAGGTGGACGGTTGGCCTTAGGTCCTCCCCTGTTGACTTTGTCTCACAAGTGGATACATGGTATGCCTCCATTGTATCCATAATTGGCAAGAACAAGATCTAAAATGTGAGGTGAGAAGGCAGCCAGGGCAGGTTCAAGGATGAGGTCATTCTTACGTCACACACGTCACACTGTAGGTCTCTGGGCTGCTGGTGCTCAATGACCACACGTCCCTCAGGCTCAGCATTTCTGAAGGAAGATGCAGCTGGAGGACCCAGGACAGGGAGGATGCCTTTGTCTCACTTCTTGCTCTGGGAAGGTTTTGCTATGCAAGGGAGTCTAGGAAAGCTGCTCTGAGGGTGGAGGTTGGGGTGGCATAACCTTCCTAAACTTCTTCCTGGGAGGAGCTAGGAGCCCCAGGCTGTGAGAGAGCAAGTTCTCCAGTGTGTTGTCTCAGGTCAAAGGCCTACATACTTGCTGAGCACAGGCCCCTCTAGAAGGCCTAGGCCTGGAACAGTCATAGCCCCAGAGCCACTGTAGCCTTCATGGGTCCCAGGTAGCACATGGGTAAGGATCACCTCAGCCACTGTTTCCTCCTCCTCTCTGTGGCTGTTGGGCTCCTTCAGCCCTCTGCCAGCTTCAGGCTCTGACTCAGGCCCCCCTGCTTTGACTTCCTGTCTTGGCCAATTTCACTTCCTAAGTAGCTGCCTCTGAAATTCCTTCCTTAGAAATTAGTGGGGTGGGAGAACCCGAGACCGCAAGACCGGCTGGCGAAACTGTCGCACTAAGCATGCAGCTCTCAGTCTTGGCGATGCCTCAGGCAGCTTGGGATCCCCAGGGTTAACCCCGCCAGGGCAGATACTCATGGGACCTTCCTGGATCCGCCTCAGGGACTTCATTCTTTTTTGAATGCTGTGAGTGGAAGGACAGCAGTCATGGATGGGCGCAACAAAGGAGCTGGTCTCTGGGAGTAGATGCTATGGAAATTACATACTACCCCACTCCCCAAGGCCAGAGGCAGGGTCCAGAATGCTTCTTGGGTAGATGCAAATATCCTGAGGTCTTCTCAGGCTTGGGAGCAGTAAAGCTGTCTGTTCTCTGGGGCTCTTCAGTCTTGGGAGCTTTTGGGTTTCCTTCCAGAAACACCCCGACACTTTCACAGGATGCATGCTCTCATAGGCCCCCTTTGGAGTCCTTCCCCCATAGAGGACAGTGAGATTCTGGGAAAGACCTGGGTTCTCAGCAGTATTGGGATCTCTCCACTACCTGCCCCAGGATACAGGAAAGCTCCAACCTGTCTGTCCCTGTCCTCTGGGCTTCTAGAACAGAATGGAAGGGCAAGGACTAGAGAGAAGAGTTGGTCCTGGGAGACAGCCTGACCGGATGCCACTCTAGGAGGCAGCTTGGTTGTCTTGGTCTCCCAGGAGCCATTGGGACCTTGCAGCAGGTGCTTTCAGAGAAGACAGGATATAGTAGGTAGACATCAGACCCTAGGTCAGACCTCTGGGAGCCCCAGGCCCCTCCCCCACCCCAAATGGTTGGTGGTGTCAGAGTACTCCCAAGTAGATTCCAAGTTCCCCACCCCTCACCCCCATAGAAAGCTAACCAGTCCTGGCCACCCGCAGCCCTCTGGGAGGCTGCCTGGTCCAGGCTTTGGGGGCCTGTGAGGAAAGGGGGAGTGCGACCGACCGCAGGTGGAACTGGTTGGCTGTCGGGGAGGGCTGGCTGGCTGGCTGGCGGGCGGAAGAGGCTGCTTGCTCCCTGCCTGCCGGGGGTGGGAGCTCTGTTTTTCTGGATCCCTCAGTCTGTTCTTACCGCTGCTGACGCTGCCACGGATGGGGAGAGAGGGAGGGAGCCTGTGCCAGTTGGCCCGCCCAGCCGAACCTGGGCCTGTGCCCGGCCCCCGCCCGCCCCCGCCCGCTGCGTCTGGAGGTCACATTCAGTCCTGACGCGGCTCGCTGGGTCAGGCAGCAAGAAGAGCTGAGCGGAGCCCTGGGTCCCACAGCCCAGCCGCTGAGGGACACAGCTGCCGGCTCCTGCCCTGCCCAGGGCTTTTGGATTTCATATGGCTTGGTGGGTCTGGGGGCTTGCGGCCAGCACCCTCCCCAAGTGTCCTCCCTGAGAACACTGGTGCCTGGAAGAACTGCGGACGCCGCGTGCGCACTGGTGACGCCTGGCACAGAGAAACCCAGCACACAGAACTGACAACTTCCCGCTGTTGGCTCCCTCGCCCCCTCCCAAGCGGGAAGGGCACCGCTCTGCTCTCTGAGGCAGCTGGTGGCAGCGGCTGGAGAAGCCCTGGGCCCGTGGGGTGCCGAGCAGCTCCTGCCCCCGGTGCCTGCTCTCACCCTCTCTGCTCCTGGGATGTGAACAGAGCTAGAGCCAGGGGATACCAGCAAGAAGCCCTAAGGAGCCTTGCGGCCACAGCGTCCTGATCACTGCTCCGCTCCCTGGAGCATCCTTCCAGCCGGATGTTTCCGGAAAACTTGGCCGAGGGGGAGACGCAGATGAGAGGATGTGAGTTGGCCCCCAGCTGGGGACGGGGCTGGAGGGTGGGGCTGGCTGGTGACAGGGACTTTGGGCTGCAAGTGTGTTGCGGGTAACTTGGAATTTTGGACCCGTTGACCATGGCTCTCCTTCTCCCGGTGCCCCTTCTTGCCTTTCTAGGATGCAGCCAAGATCCCCTGGAAGGAGGCTGTACTCTCTGGGCTCCAGACTTGGCTGGGGCATTCTCAGAGGGGCTCCTCCGGGGTGGACAGGGCAGCTGGGCTGTTTCCACAACACGGGGACATGAAATGTCCCTGTGCACAGCAGCCCGGTGTGAGGTTCCTAGAACAAGAGCTGAGGAAGTGGGTGTCTTCCCAGGGCTGGGGGGCATACTCTGGGAAGGGCTCCCTGACAGCTCTGCCCAACACTCTTCAGTGACCACATGTGTTTGGGAACAGCTGAGTGTCATCCCCCACCCCCGCTTCCTGTCAGTTCTCCTCACTTCTATAGGCTGAGTTACTTAGCGAACCCAGCTGCCCTACTCCTTGTTGACTTAACTGAATTTGGAAATGTCTGCTCCCCAGAATCGGGCCATCTCCCCCATACACACCCAGCCTTTTCAGTCACCCAACCCCCAACAGTTCCAAATGGAGACCTGCCCTGGGGTTCCGGGCCTGCGATCCCTCGGCCTGACGTGTTTGCTGGGCCCTCTTGGCCCGCGCTCGGGAAATATAAATAAACGCAGCCCCAGCCGCCAGGTTCTGGAAGTGGCAGCTGCTGCTGGCGCGGGTGGAGGGAAAGGTCAGGGGCTGAGTTACACTTGATGCCGAGCCCTGGCCCTCCCTGCCTCCTGTCCTTGAGGATCCCTGAGAAGCAGCTACGGAGCCACGTGGCTCTTGTGGTCACTGCAGACCAGCAGGTGGCCTGGCTGTCCGGCACCTCCCCCATACCATGGGGCCCTTGAGGCTGCTACAGTGAAAAACTGGGGCTTCAAGACCCACTCCTGAGCTGGGTGAGGTGGGTGGAACTGTCACAGTCCTAGTCTTGACCAGGGTATGGGGGCGGGGCAAGCACACTCGGATTCAAAGCTGTGTAGACCTAAGGGGTCACTTGCTGCTGTGTTGGGTTTTTTGTTGTTTCCTTTGTTTGTAGGAAGCCACCAACTGGAGTTTGAATGAGGGGGATGAGTGAGGGAGAGTGGGGTGGGCCTTCCCCTCCCCCTCTCCCTCCTCCTCTCTTCTCCCTGCCTCCCTTTCCTCCCCATCCCTCCCCAGCAGTCGCAGATACATCTTTGACTTGTGTAGAGGAAAATGACTTGAAGCTCAGTGATGGGAAATCGTCCCTAGCATTGTTACTAGTGGCCTAGTAGCTCAGGTTGTGGCACTGTCCTCCAGCCTCCTAACTGCCATCCCCAGAAGCAGGTTCTACCACTGCTATGGGAAAGTGGCCCAGTCTGCCTTCAGGGAAGCTGGGTCCCACTGAAGGTTGGTAAGGTAGAATGAGGTGTGAATCGAGGGTCCACAGCCTTCTAGCTTAGGGTTTGTGGCCGTAGAGTTGAACTGTGTACGCCATTCCAGGCAGAGCTCAGAGCTTGTGAATAGTCTGCAGTTTTGGTGGGCCAGGAGAGGGCTGCAGATCTGGAGTTTCTCCCACCATGTGGTCTCAAGCTGTGACTTGGGACAGATCCACCCGTAGCTGCTGAGCCCATCCAGGCCAGGTGGGCCCTGAGTCTGTTACGGCTCTTAGAGAGCCCAAACTCACCCTGCTCCCTTCTCCAGCGTGGCCCTACTCCGACCTCCACTCTTCACAGCGTTTTCCTTCACCTACAGTGAGACCGGAAAACAGGCTCTCCTGAGGCCTCGCTGCAGCTGTGCAGTGTCAGGCCTGGGTCACCATCGCTCCAGCCTGACTGAGGAGGAGGGGAGGGGAGCCTAGAATCTTAAATGTGGCCTCACTTGGGGCCATGCCCTGTCGTTGTCTGTTCCCTGATCCGGGGCCCCTTAGTTTTAGACTGACGTGAGCCCTCACTTGCCCTTTACCTGCAGGCCTCCTCGAACATGGGAGAAACTGGTCAGCCATCGCCCGCATGGTGGGCTCCAAGACTGTGTCCCAGTGTAAGAACTTCTACTTCAACTATAAGAAGAGGCAGAACCTGGATGAGATCCTTCAGCAACATAAGCTAAAGATGGTAAGTCTGGACGAGAACTCATGGTTTGCTACACCCCCCACCCCCACCCCCGCCACCACTCCTGGGACTGTGGCCCACCAGGCCTCCCACAGCCTCCCCTCTCATGTGGCCCCTGGCTGCCTGGCGCCCGCATGGGGAGGTGAGGGTGGGCCAGGTCCTGACTCAGCCAGGAATCCACTATTGCCCTTGCACCCTCGGTTGGAGACCCAGAGGCAAAAGAACCCTGAGTGAGCAGCTTGGCCTCTGCCTGGCTGCTCTTTTGAGCGTTAGGGCTTCAGTGTCAGGGAAGGAGGGTCCCAAAATTCAGAAACTGGAGGAGGCCTTAGGGGCCAGGCACATCCCACACTGAAAGCTGTGAGATGTGTTCATGCATGACCTCTTTTCCACCCATGGCCAGGAGAGCCTTGGGGAACCATCCAAGGGACTGCCTTCCCACTGTCCTCCTCTCCTCTCTCTCCTCTTGGACACACTTGTGATCATCACCGTTCTAGGGCTGGGAAAACTGAAGCCTGGGGAGGCCCTTGAGCCATCTAAGTGGGTGTGTGCACTCAACAGCTGAGTAACTCTACCACCCCTCCTCCAACCTCCTGCTGAGGTCTGAGGCTTGGGAGGGTGGGACCTTGTGCCCACCCTTCCCTGGATTTAATGTTGTGTGGAATTCTGTGCAACCGAAGATGTGTCCCTGGAGCCTGCCGAGGCCCAGAGCAGATCACACAGCAGTGCATGGCATGGTACAACACAGTAGGACGGGCCAGAGATAGTGTCATTCTGTTAGAGCTCTTCTCAGACCCCATGCAGGATCCCTCCTCAGCCCAGTTGGGCTGCAGCTACCACCCTCATGCCCCAGCCATTGCTTATACTTCATGCTCCTTCGAGCATATAACTGCCCACCTCCTCATGTTCCCAGGGACTTCTCCCTCTGCACCCAAGGACCCCAGTGGGTCAGTGATCCTGAGTACCCAGTGCACTGGTTCCAAGCCTGTAGGTTGGGCACCCATGTGACCTGAGTACTTTCTCCCTACTGAGCTGTTTCTTCCTCTGCAAGGCAGGTGAGGGTCCAGCAGGGGGAGAAGAGACAGGACTGCAAGTGGTCTTGTGAGTCACAGATGAGGTGCCTGTGGATGGGATAGGGCTCCCTGCCTGCTTGCTGTTTTGATAGCCCTATCACTTATGTCGCAGCCACCGATCTATCCTCTGTATATGAAGCCTTTCAATCGTTATGCAGCAGTTACCACTAAGGGCTGTGTGCTGATAGGCTCTGCCACTTAATAGAGTATGAAGCTTTGTACAAGTGTCTTGTCTTCTCTGTGCCTCAGTTTTTCGGCCTATGAAATGGGAAAGGACAGCAACTATCTGGCCCCTGGGGGAGGATGCATCCTTCGCAGCACCTGTGCAGTGCTAAGAACGCGCCAGCGCCCCAGCAGCTAAAGCTGGAGGGGTGCCGGCATGTCTGTCCCAACTGAGAGGTGGACACAGCACGTATGCATGGCCTGGTGGGTCTGTACCCTGATTCTGCTGTCCTTTGGCTGTGCTCAAGACACACAGCTCGGCCTGTAGGCCTCAGTTTCTACCTGTATAATGAAATAAGGATGGGGGAAACATCTGCTTCAGGATTATGTGAGGAGCCAGTGCCTTCCACTGAGGAAAGTCCAGTGTCTGGCCCAGGCCACTGAGTATAGGACAAAATCCTTGTCCGGTGGGCGGAGGCATGGCTGGAGTTTCCTGAGGAGCTGGCCAATTCTGTAGCGGGATATAGGAATCATGGTGAACTATAGTCTGAGAAGGTGACAATGACTGAGTGGGATGGAGCCAGGCTGCTCAAGAAGGGGGTCCTTATCCCTGGTGTTATCGTTCAGGGGTCTGCCCTAGTGGCAGCCTGTAGAGGAGGTGGCTGATTCTCTCCAGGCAACCTCACGAGCCATCTGGTCCTGAGGACCACGGTAAAGGCAATAAGCAGAGGCAGATAGCCCTAAAGCACAGGCTGAGCACCCCGTTGTGTGAAGGTTTGAGCTGGCCTTTGTAGACCCCCTGGCCTTGGCCATCTGCTTCCCACTCCCTCAATGTCAGGCCACCACAATATGGCCATGGTGGCATGTGTGGCACTCAGGAGGGTTGAGGCAGTAGGAGCAGGAGTTCAGGGCCAGCCTGGGCTAGCGGACTGTGTCTTAAAAGCAAAATCACAAAATGAGAGGGTCACGTCTGTCCTGTGAATCCTGAAGCAGTGGCTAAGGCCGTTGACTGTTGGCCCATCCCCATCTGAGTGCAGGAAGGCATGCCACCCGAGGAGCAGAAGGTCAGTGGGTGTCCCCTCCTGCTCGCCCTAAGCTTGGCCTGCACATGGCTGCTGGAGACCCATCAGGAAACGGGAGCTCGGGTGGAGCCCTGTGCCTCGGGTTATGTAACGTTTGGCAACCTCCTCCTTTCTGAGGCCTCCCTCCCCCTCCTTGTGGCCGAAGGCTGCCCTTCTGTCTGTGTCCTGGCCCTCAGGGCTCGGCCTCCAGGTTGCTCAGTGTGTCATCTGGGCCCTGGCCCTGCTGGCCTTGCTTCCTTCTGCTGTCTTCTCTCTGAGGCTGCCGGGAGATGCTCCAGGCGGGGATGTACTTGAACTCTAGCAGGCAGGCCTCCTTACCGCTGAGCTTTGTCTCTCTGAGTCTGTGTCTCTGAGCTCATTTGTGTAATGACATGGTAATGGAGAGCGTGGCTCTACTCCAGGTGTGCGAGGGAAGCGGTTAGAGCAGGCAACGGTCCCAGTTGATGAGGAATGAGTCTGGTCAAGAGATGCCATAACACACGCTTAACGTCTAGCATGTGGCCTAAAGGTGCCTAGACAGGGATACAGAGAGAGTGAGGGTTGGAGGGCATTGGTTAATTCCCCCGGGGAAATCAGAGAGGGCTTCCGGGGAGATGACGTTGGAGCAAAGACTTGAGGAAATGAGTGTTCACTATCTGGGGGAAGGGTGTTCAGGCAGGGAACAGCCTGTGCAAAGTCCCTGGGGCTGGCGTAGGACCTAGAGAAGCAGACTTAGACCATGCAGAGTGGCAAGACTAGGGATCTGGGTTGATTTCAGGTGTTAGAGAATGCCTAGAATGTTGGAATCAGGGGTGACATGCCCTGATTGGCAGGGTAGCTGTGCATACATATGACTTGACGCCTTGCAGATTTCCTAGTATGCAGTAGGTGCTTAGTAACTGCTTACTGTAATTTGTGTTCATGTCTCCAAAACACCGCTTTCACATGCCTGCCAACTCGTTGGTGCCAGGGCTATAGCTGGGTTTCCCGTGGGCTCTAGAAATACAGGGTGTGCTGTCTTGCCTGCCCATGGCTCTGCCAGGCTGATGGGCTCCTGTTTCCTCTGAGTGTCCCTACAACCTGCTGCCTAGTTCCTGTTGCTAAAGATAGACAAAGGAAGGGGATCCCCAGCCACATGCCACAACATCCTCGCACCCGCAGACTGGAGCCTGGGCCTTTGGGAGGTTCCAATACCAGGCCCTGCGTGGGCGTGGGTGGCAAGGCAGATGTCCCGTGAGGTCTGAATATAGAACAAGCCTATGGCGAGAACAGACAGGCATGTGTTTCCTTTTGTCCCAGGATCCTGGTCTCCAGGACAGGGGATGGCACATCTGTATCTTAGGGCCTATGCGACAGTAGAGACAGCAGGCCATTGCCTCAGAGCACAGGTATGCTGTTTCCAGGATAGAGTGTCACCAGCCAGGCATAGCAGAACTCTCGTCTCTCCCCATCTGCTGACCTGGGTCCTTTTCTGACCTGTGGTCCGCTCTGCCATCTTCAGTCTTCTGGAGAAGATCCTCAGTTGCACTGTGTCTCCACCCGCCATGCTCTCCTTCTTGCCTAGCCTATGGCTGTGCCCATGGAGGCTCTGCTCACACTTCCTTTGGATGATGCCAGACTAGGACCAGGAGCATGGTTGAGACCCCGGGGGTGCCATAGGCACCTCAGAAAACACCCTTTTTCCCCTCATACTAAACTAGGCTAGCACCATGCTAGATCCAGAATGGCCCCCACAATGGGGGTTGGGAGGATCCTGGTCAGACCTGTGTATGCTCTGCCTCACATACCCAGTTCAGGGAAGCCTCAGCTGCTCCGGGCTTCTGCCTGCCTTGGTGGAAGAACACAGAAGTCCAGTCTGGAGAGGACTTTGAAGCTCCTGCCCCTCTCCCCCCGCCACACAGACACACAGACACACACACACACACACACACAGACACACACACACACCTTGGGAGGGTGAAGCTGGGCCCTGAATTCTAGGAGTAGGAGTGGGTTTGGGGGAAGGCAGGGCTGCAGTATGACTCATCCACATCCCAGGGCCTCTGCACATGGGCCTCTCTCACCAGGAGCCTAGCTGCTTCCTCTGTACTCAGGCCTAGACTCCAGTGTCACTATCCTATAGAATCTTGATCACCCATCTAGCTGGCTTGGCCCTGGGCTCTCTCTGTCCCCCTGTGGCCCAACTTTAGGATGTGCGTTGCTGGCTTTGGAGGACAGTGGCCGTGTTGTGCTTGCTGAGTCTATCCACAGTCCCTCCAGTATGCACTGTGACACTGTGGCCTTCCCATGCTGGCTTGGCCCAGCCTGTACCCAGAACTCTATGAAACCTTGATGGTAAAAATAGCCCTGGCCTGTGCAGCCACCAAGACGAGCCGAGTAGGGAGTACGCCTTCGTAGCCATGCAGCGGGCTCCCTGCCCTCACGGCTGTGACCAGGCCTCCAGTGTGTGCCATCCTCATCCTTGACCACTACTTTCCTCTCCCAGGAGAAGGAGAGGAATGCACGGAGGAAGAAAAAGAAGACCCCAGCGGCAGCAAGTGAAGAGACAGCCTTCCCACCTGCCGCTGAGGACGAGGAGATGGAGGCTTCAGGCGCAAGTGCCAATGAGGAAGAGCTGGCTGAGGAGGCAGAAGGTGACACACCCACACACATACCCATTTTGTGTCTCTGTCTTCTTAGGCATCCCCTGGTTTCCCTGGGTCAGGCCTAGGGATGACCACATAGGAGGCTGACTGGAACTGTTGTTAGACTGAAGGCTTCTGGCTTTGGCCTCCCCATAGTTCACATGCCTAGTGCTTAGGGAGAGGCCCAGCCACAGTTGTCACAGCCCCTGTCCAACCCTGAGGACTGCTAGTGTGGATGTGACTGATGGCGGGTGGTGGGCACCAACAGCCAAGATGGGGGTTTGTCTACTTGTCCACAGGACTCCAGTGGCTTCAGCCTCCAGTGTCCTCTTGTGGGGTTCCGAGGAGGAAACCTAGAGGTCAAACCCCACTTGGTGGCCCAGGCAACTTGATGACTTCCGTGTATCAGTTTCCTCACCTGTCCCTGTGCTTAATGAGTACCCTGATCCTGAGATCTCTGATGGTCACATGCCCTGTGTGCCCATGGCCAGCTTGGTGCTGTCCTTACTGATACTGTTTCTGGGAGAGGTGTCCTGCTCTGGGCTCCAAGGGAGGTGAGAAGCGGGAGAGGCTGGGGACTGACTGACAAGGCTGGAAGGAAGGCACATGGGTTGAGGGCCTCATTGGTTTGTATCCCTGGCCCTCACCCAGGACACTGTTGACCCTGGACACCCCTTAGCCTTGCCTCAGGGTCTCCTGTAGGTCACTGTCGCTGTGGGTGGCCAGGGCCTCCCTTGGAAGCTAAGCCAGCAGGTCCTGTGGAAGCTGCTGTGGGTCCCCTGCCCTCTCCTAGCCATACCCCCTTCCCTTTTCACTGGACTCAGTGTGCCACCACCTCAGTTCTGACTCTTCTTTATTTTCCTTCCAGCCTTACAGGCCTCTGGGAATGAGGTTCCCAGAGTTGGGGAGTGCAGTGGCCCAGGTAATGTGGCTTGTGGCTGAGCTATGTGTGTGTTCTGGTGGGAGGCGGGGAGACAGTGGGGTATCCCAGATCTCAATCCCTGTCCCTCGCTGTGTCCTGTTTCCTCTTCTGTGCTTTTTTTTCTACAAAGTGTCTGTTCCCTGTGCTGTTGTCCCTCTTGGCTGTGGTCAGCACACCCTGCCCTGCTTGTCTTTTCTCTCTTAGGTTTGCTTTGGAACCTTTTCCTTGTTCCGTGTCCTCAGCCTTGTTTCCATGTGTCTGTTTTGCAGAAAACGGAGGGACTTGAGACCCAAAGATGAGGCAAGCTGTAGAGTCAGGCAGGGCTGCGGTTGGGTGTCCATTGCTCTCAGTGCACGCAGGCGTGCTCACTCGCTTGCTCGCTCGCTCGCGCGCTCTCTCTCTCTCTCTCACTCTCACTCTCACTCTCACTCTCACTCTCCTCTTGCCCACTTGGGAATCCCACGGAGCAGGAGCAGCAGGGATGCTCCTTCAGGGGCTGCTGCTGTGCAGTGGCCTCGTATTGCACTGTGTTGTCAGCCATGTTGGAATGAACTTGTGGTCCCTGGGCCTGTACACTTCCTCTCCAGCTCAGCCTCCATGGAGGTTTGGTTCCCATACTGTGGATGGGAAACTGAAGTTTGAGAGAAGCCCTGAGTCTCCACAGGAGTACCAAAAGTTGGGCACATAGCCAAGTGGAGCTCAGATCTTATCTGCAGACCTCAGGTGAAGGCCTGTCTTGAGGCTGTCCTTGGCCGGGCCCTGTAGAGGTCCTGGCCACCTGGGGAGCCCAGGGGTTGAGGTCAGCCAGTCTATGGACAGCAGGAAGGAGAAGCCAAAGTTGCAAGCTGGTCAAGGACAGCAGCAGCCTGGGATGGGTCTGTAGGAGTTTGTGAGGGACAAGGCTTACCCGGATGTGTAGGAGCCTGGGGGCTATTCCGGTATTCCTTGAGAGAACGGTCACGTCCCATGTAGCTGCTCACCCCCTCTTTCCTCTCACCCTGCATATAGCTGCTGTCAACAACAGCTCTGATACAGAGAGCGTCCCATCCCCACGCTCAGAGGCCACCAAGGACACTGGGCAAAATGGGCCTAAGCCCACTGGCACTGAAGCATTGCCCGCTGCCACCCAGCCACCCATTCCTCCACCAGAAGAACCCGCAGCACCCCCCGCTGAGCCTTGCGCGGCCCCTGATGCCAGTGGCCCACCATCCCCAGCGGCTCCCCCGTCACCTGCCGCCACCGCCGCACCCCCGGCTGCTGTTGCCAACGATGAACAAGAACACCAGGCTGCTGCAGTTCCCCAAACAGAGGACGCCCAGGAGCAGAAGTCGGAGGCTGAGGAACTGATGATCAATGTGGGAAAGACAGAGGAGCCCGAGGCCTCTGAGGAGCCACCCAGGAGTGTGGAGAGTGAGCACAAGGAGGAAGCTGAGGAGGAGACTGAAGACAAGGCCAAAGGCCCGGAGGCCATCGACGCTGTGTCCGAAGCTCCGCATAAGGTGGAAGAGGCTGCAAGTGGAAGCAAGGCAGGCGCAGCCAAGGCCTCCAGCTCGGGCACCACCCAGGACAGCGACTCCAGTGCCACCTGCAGCGCAGACGAGGTGGACGAGCCTGAAGGAGGCGACAAGGGCAGGTGAGAGGCGCCAGGCAGCCCTTGCTACCAGCTTCGCTTCTTGTGTGCTCTGCACATAGAGGGAACACACTCCATCTGCCAAGACCATACAGGTGGCTCTGCCCACCTTAGAGTCGGTGGCTGGTTTGTGGGGTCAACAAGAGACTGAGACTAGAAATAGGGGTGTCTTAGTCACCATGACCAAGGCAGCTCTCATAAAGAAAATTTTAATTGTGGTCTTGCTTGCAGTTTCAGAGGTTTAGTCCATATTGTCATGTGGGAAGTGTGGCAGCAGTCAGGCAGGCACGGTGCTGAAGAGGTAGTTGAGAATTGCTTCCTCATCTACAGGCAGAGAAAGAGCAGCAATGGAGGGAAGGAGGGGGAGGGAGGTGTATAGACTGATACTAAGCCTGGCTTGGGCTTTTGAAACCTGAAAGCCTGCCCCTGGTGACACACTTCCTTCAACAAGGTCACACCCCTTAATCCTCCTAATCCTTTCAAACTGTCATTCCTTGGTGACTAAGAATTCAAATCTATGAGCCTGTGGGGACTTTATTCAGACTACCACCAGGGGGTTCATTCTAGAGAGAGTGCAAGGAAGAACCGTTTGGGCTGGAGCTCTGGAAGGGAGGTAGCCATAGAAGACTGAGGGGGAGAATGAGCCAGCAGCGTGTGTTGCTGTCCTCCAGACCAGGTGACTCAAGGGAGCAGAGTAGTGGAGGTGGAAGGTCCAAATCCAGGTGTCACGGAGTCACACCAAACTACAGCATCTTCTACTGCTGATGGTTGCCTATAGCCCTTGGCTTATAGACACAGCTCTCTGTCCAAGTCCCTGCTTCCTTGAAGCATGCTTGTTTGCCTGTGACAGAGGTGAGGGAAGGGGTAGGGGCAGAGGGGAGGGGGAAGAGTACCCAGTTCTTACCTTCTGTGGTAAAGACAGTTGGTGCAAAGGCCCTGAGCACACAGGAGTACTTTGTGGGCCAGGCTGTTGCATATGTTCCCAGGGTAATAAGACACGAGGTCTGCCTGCAAGGGCCAGGCCATGGCTGAGGGGGTCCAGGTGAGCCAGACTGCTCTAGTGATGGCAGTAAAGATGCCAGCTGTGGGGGCAGTGATTGAGATGATGGCACCCCAGCTTTCTCTCTAAGGTGATAGCAGGTCTGTGGGGAGCATTGTCATTGGCACCCTCTCTGCCCTAGGGGCACACCATATTTAGGTGGGACCAATCTGGGCACTCAGGGGGCAGGCCTGGAAACCTTTCCTGATCACTTCTGGGCGACCCCACCCACCTCCGGGCAGCTGCAGGAGTTGTTTTGTGATGAGGCAGTGTGCACTGTTTATTTTGACTGCAAACAGCAGAGTCTGTTTTCTCTCCCTGCAAGTCTCTGAAACATTCCAGCAGGGCAAGGGAGGAGACCGTGACCTTCAGATCGGGCCACACAGGGCCCTTCCTCCCCTTTCCCCTCTTGGCTAGTGGATTTGAAATGGATGCTTTGTGGACCTGTGTTCCCCAAGGACTCCACTGTAGGGCCTACAAATGAAGCCGATGGCTCTGGATAAGCAGAAGCTGGCCAGTGGGTTTCTGAGGTGCTCCAGCTTCTTGCCTGATGGGCACAGCAGGGAACATAGAGCCCATGGTAGCCACCAGGGTCTCCTCTGAGCTGAGAGATTGCCACAAAGCCACAGGAGTTAACAGTGCACTCCTCTGGAGTCTGAGTGATAGTTCATAGGCCACAGAGCTGGGTGTGGGGTGCTACCCTGAATACCAGCCCACTCCTCAGATTTCTCCAGGCTCTCCTCAGGCTGCTGCCCTCTGTTCCATCCAGTAGTGTTTCCTCCATGCCTGGTACTCAGTGGCTCTCCACCTTCCTGCTTGCTGTCTATCTCCTAGGATGGGACTCAGGACACCTGCCCCGTCAGGCCTTGTGGGACCAACACTCCCCTGCTCTGGGGCCCGCCTGTGCTTTCAGTGAGCAGCTAGACTTCCTGGCTGAAAGCTTACTACAGGCCTTTCACCAGCTACACCATGGGGGCCAGGGATTCCAGGTGAAGTGTACCAGCAGGGCAGCAACCCAGTTGCTGTCTGCCAACTTGGGGTGATCCCATTCAGCCTCACTCAGGCTGTTCTGGGAAGCTGCTGCTGCTGCTGCTGCTGCTGCTGCTGCTGCTGCTGCTGCGCCCAGGGAAGCTTTCTTGTCCTGGAGTTTGCTAGGAGACTTGGATTGCAGCCCCACCTCACTTCCAGAGTAGGGAGCTGGTGCTTTCCAAACAGGGCTGGACCTTGGGAAAGCCCCTCACACCCTCCTTCCCCACTGAGCTAGTTTCCTTACCTGCAGTGGGTAAAGACATAGCCACAGAGTCATTTTGTGATCATAACCACAACCTGGGGCCAGGCACACCGAGTGCAGTGCAGCGTGTGCCGGGCAGGCCTCTGGAGATAATAGCTGCAGTACCAGCAGGGTTCAGATTCCCAGCACTCTGGCACTGGTGAGAAGAAAGACTCATTGTTTATGACCCATGTGGATGGTATATGTGACTCGAAGGAGGCAACACTTGAGGGTGATCATTGCTCTTTGTGTGAAGTGGGGGCCGGGGGAAGCCCTCTGAACACAGGGAAGGCCCAGCACAAGGTCCTGTGGCCATCTGAGCTTCTATTCAGTTGTTCTCACAGGTCTGTGGCAGGGAGTGAAGTGACCATAGGGGTTTTTGTCTTGGGTCCCTGTAAAGGCTGGAGATCATTGAAGCTTTATTTATTTATTATTATTATTTTGTTTTCCTTTTTTTTTTACATTTAAATTTTTTTTCATTTATTATAATTTATTTGCTTTGTACCCCTCCCAATCCCACTCTCCTTCCCTCCTCCCATGCCCCTCCCCCAGTCCACTGATAGGGAAGGTCCTCCTCCCCTTCCATCTGACCATAGCCTATCAGGTCTCATCAGGACTGGCTGCTTTGTCTTCCTCTGTGGCCTGGTAAGGCTCCCCACCCCCACCCCCTCGACCCTCCCCATTGAGGAATGGATACAGAAATTGTGGTACATTTACACAATGGAATACTACTCAGCAATTCTTTTTTTTAATTATGTGCCTGTGTATGAGTATGTGCATGTGAACACTGGTGCCTGAAGAAGCCAGAGGCCATCTGATCCATTGGAGAACGGGTTACAGGTGATGTAGGATACCTGTCATAGGTTCTTAGAATCAGACTTCCTTTCCTGCACTGAGCCATCTCTCCCACCCGTTTGCTTATGTGTGTTTTTGTACACCTGCCTCAGTGTTCCTGCACCACATGCATGACCACAGAGACCCAAGGAAGGAGGGCAGAAGAGGGCATTGAATCTTTTGGTACTGAGCCACCTTAACGGGTGCTGGGAACCAAAGCTGGGTCTCTGCTCTTTACCAGCAAGCTATCACTACAGCTCTAGGATACCCTTCCAGCTTTAGGTCTGCCTAGAGATAATGAGGAAACTGAGGGACATAGTCCCTGCTGAGAAGGCCTTAGCTCCTTGGCTTGTGTCCTCATGTACTAGAAATGAAATTTCAATCTCTGCAAAAATACATTTGCACAGACATGGAAGTCTAGGTTTTAGTGCCAAAGCTTGCTACTGTTTTCTGCTTCCACAGATGGGGGACAGTGTGCTCACCGGACTGTGCGGCTGCAGCAGTGCCCCCCTTCGTCACAACCCACCTTCCCCTTGGTGGCTCTAGAGAGCTCCGACCCGCGGTAGTGAGTGTGCCACATGGAGCACAGTCTTGTGACATTGGATGTGTGTCTCACGGCGTCACTACAGACCATGCCATTGTCCCCAGGAGACCAGCTGTGGTGTCCACTGATCCAGTCCAGTGTCCTGTGAAGGGAGTGAGGCATGTGGCCTCTCTTGATTAGCACTGTGTTTTGGGGGGTTTACTGTGTTGTGGGATGAGGGTCAGGGCCCCGTGACTTGGATGGCAGCCCCCTTGCCCTGTGTTCTTTGAGCATCAGGCTGTGGGTATCTGTGTGACTTAAGCGGTTTGTGGGAACACTTGGGCTTGGGTTTCTCTGTGGCATGTGTATCTTCATTTCTTTCGAGTATGGTTTAGCTCAACGTGCAGTTAGCGGGGGAAGCCTTGTTTTGTTCTTGATGTTTTGTAACCTGCGTAGTGGGCCTGTGATGCCTGGGCTACCTTGAACTTGTAGACTCTTTCTGCCCAGACTCACCCACGCTGGGTTGATAGGTGTCATGCCACCACACCCAGCCTGGGTATGACCTTTTGAAGAGTTTTCTGTGTCGTATTTTATTTCAATTTAAGTTTACTGATGCTGGCCACTAAAATGGCTAGGGGCAGCCAGGCGAGGTGGCACACACCTTTAGTCCCAGCACTCAGGAGACGGAGGCAGGCAGATCTCTTGAGTTCCAGACCAGCCTGGTCTACAAAGGGAATTCCAGGACAGCCAAGGCTACACAGAGAAACCCTGTCTCAGAAAACTAAAAAGAGAAAAGGAAAGAAATGGCCAGGGGCAAGTAAATGAGGGCTCTCTGGGCATTCTGCTAAAGCCCAGGGTGGAGGGGGTGGCCAGATGGAACAGGGATCAAATGAAATCTGTTGAGGCCAGCAACAAAGGCGTCCCTGCCATGGGTGTGGACAGGTGGGACAGGAGGGCTGTAGGAGTCAGGGTGACCTGTTCTTCCTGTCCCCCCTGATTGCCTCGGGCAACTTCAGCAGGCGTCATCCTGTCTGTCTGCTCTCCCCGCTTGGCTGAGCGTGTGGCAGATGCGGGCAGCAGGCTGCTACCCTCAGGGCCTGTCGCATGCGTGCTCCTGTCACAGCAGAGTCTGTGCCCTTCCGTCTGATGAAGGAGGCATGCGCTCTTCTCTGTCCCCTGTGGCTCTGACCACGTCCTAGCTGTCAGCAGTTCTCACCCCTAAGGCTGAAATTCTGGCTTACATGTCGTTGTGTGGCTTGAGCCAGGATGATCTCAGTATGCAGGAGCACATAGCCCCTGATGGTTTCAGGGACCCACCCTAGACTTGTCCTCTGTTCAAATTCTAGGGCTATAGCCCATAGCTCAAACCCCATCACTGAGGTCATAAGACTTGCCTACCCCCTAGGATGAGACTGAGCCCACCATCATACTTGAGCCCAGCATACACAGGCTTGAGTTAGTAGAGTCATAGGCCCGGTTCCAGGGCCCAGCCTGCTCTGGGTTTAGGATGAGAATAATCTCCAAGGAATCTCTCGTTGTCCCTCCGCCCTGATCCGGTTGAGTTTGTGGCCTTCCGGCCACTCCCTGAGGGCCCACACGGCCTAGACGCCCAGTTCGTGCTTTTCAGCTGCCTTCTCTGCCCTGGGGCCATCTTGGAGTGGTGGCTTATGCGGGCCAGAGGAGAGCTGCTACCCAGCAGAGTGTGTTGGCTGGGGCATTCGGACTCTGCTAAGGGCCTTCCTGGTGGGCCCCACCATCCAGGGCTTGAAGGAGAAGCCATGGAGGCAGGACAGCCCCAGCCCCCTTTCCCAGGAAGGCCCTCCAAGTGCCTGTGGCTGATGCTGCAGCCTGACCTGACGCTTGTCCCTCCCCAGGCTGCTGTCACCAAGGCCCAGCCTCCTTACCCCAGCCGGCGATCCCCGGGCTAGTACCTCGCCCCAGAAGCCGCTGGACCTGAAGCAGCTGAAGCAACGAGCAGCCGCCATCCCCCCCATTGTGAGTGAACCCAGCTCCGGGAGCCCACATTGACCTTGACTTCCTGTGTGCTCAGTATTTGGAGAGGGCGCTTCACCTACAGAGGGAGGCTCTTCTCCAAGCCCATAGCTCCTAGAGATGGAGATGTGTACACAGGACTAGTGTTAGGGTCGGAAGGCTGGAAGGGGTTGGGAGATCAGGAAGGTTGCTGTGAGAAGTTGCTCTCCAGAGGTTAGCCCCACACCCTAGACCAGGCAGCCATGGCTAGCAAGCTCCCAGACCCACCGACACCTCAGCCAACTAATGTCTGGGCCCTGTGAGGTCTGTCTGTGGGGCCTTTGGGAGCTCCCATTTTCCAAAGACACTTGGCTGGTTATAATTTCTTAGGTCATTTTGCGTTTGAGATTTAGGCTTGGCCTTACCATTGAAGCCAGTTCACAGAGGTCCGAACTGACCTGTCTGTCAGGCTTAAGTGTTGGACATGTGTGTCTGGCCTCACTGCTAGCCCCAAAGTCCACATGGCCACTTCTTACCCTGATACCCAGTGATGTGAGCTGTGCTGGGCGGAGTGAACAACTCAGGTCCCAGCACCTACTTGGCTCTGGGCGGCTGAGACAGGTCCATCTTTGGTGGTGGTGACCTGATGTGAGATGTCTGACCCTTTGTGCCTCCACATGGGGTCTTTAGGGGAGATGTGTCTGTCTTTCTGTACTTGGGTTTCGTGCAGGCCATGCATAGCCACTCCCCAACCTGCCAACCTCTGACATGGGGCCAGGATGTTTATTCCCACCCCATGCCCCCAGCAGGTCACCAAGGTCCATGAACCCCCCCGGGAGGACACAGTGCCCCCAAAGCCAGCTCCCCCTGTGCCTCCACCCACGCAGCACCTACAGCCAGAGGGTGACGTGTCTCAGCAGTCGGGAGGAAGTCCACGTGGCAAGAGCCGGAGCCCGGTGCCTCCCACTGAGAAAGACGGTAAGTGTTGGGCACAGGGCAGCGGTGAGAATGAAGGACACTCTCTGCTGAGCACCGTGACAGTGCAGGCCAGGCTGGGAGGGCACATAGTTAAGGAAGCAGATGACAGGGCTCGGCCACAAAGCTCTGGGAGTAGCTTGGGCTGGGGGCAGTCTAGTGCTGGTGACTCCTGGTGTGTGCTTGTGCGCGTGCGCATGACCATGTGTTCATGCAAACATGTGTACCCAGCTTCTTTGGTGTGAATCAGGTAGTATGTGGCCCTGGGACTCCCTGACGGATCAGTGCGGATCTCTGTCCTGGAACAAGAGCAGGGCTGACCTGAGCGGGACTGGCTAGGCTCTCTGTGGCTGACATGCCTGCCCTCTGTCCACACCCCTTCATTGTCAGCACACAGTGCAGAGCCTTCCATGCAGGTAGCAGGCAGCTTCTTCCAGGTCCCTATGGTATGTGCACTAGCTTTGTCAGAGGGAGGTAAAGACCCTGGCTAAGCCAGCGATGGCAGGCCTGAGAAACAGGCGGGTCAGGTCAGGACGGGTGCAAGGCGGTCTGTGGGCTGTGTATCCAGCAAGGATCTGGCAAGGCGAGGTGGGGGTGGGGGATGACGGGAAAAGACCCCTCAGGGCTCTAGAGTGGGAGAGGAGGTCAAAGAGGGAAATGGGGACTATGTTGTGTAGCTTTGAGTGACAGTGCTGGGGGAGGGGCATGTCATCTGATTAGGGTCTTGGGAAAAATCAGTGTCTGACTCTTGTTGAGAAAGAACAAAAGGGAGTAGGGCAGGGGTGGGAGGCGGGCTGAGGCGCTCCTCCCAGCAGCCCTAGGGTAGCCTGGACTTAACAGGTGGCCGAGGAAGGGGGAGGCTTGAGTTTGTTCCTGAGGCCAAGCCAGCAGGACATAGTGATGGCCCCTGGGGGACAAGGGCAGGGTGTGCTTTTGGAGCTGGGGCTGGACCACACTTCAGTGAGGGGTGGGCTGTAAGGGGCCAGGTGTGGTGTAGAACACAATGTGCTGTGGGGAGCCAGCACCAGTCAAGATGGCAGCTTGCGGTGGAAGTAAGGGGCAGGGCAGAGGCGCTAGTCTGGCCCGGGCCAGGCAGCTGTGGCAGAGCAGAGCTGGAGCCGCCCAGGGCTAGCCAGGCCCTGCTGAGTTGGGCCCTAGGCACTGGTCCCTGGGAAAAGAGCCAGCAGTCCATGGTCTCTGAGGCTGGTTCAGGGCCCATCCATGTGGCCAGTGCTGCGTTGTTTCCTAGACTTCTCCCTGGAGAACATTGCACCTGGCGGCAGGCTCTGTCTCACGTGGTCTGGCCACAGCTCTGTTCCCCAGGGGACACATGAACCCAGCATGCAGGAAGCCGGTCTTCTCTGTCCTGGCTCCAACAGGGAGCCTCCAGGCCAAGCAGGTCCCTTGGGATCCCCAGGCCCAGCTGGAGGAACAGGTTGTCCCTCCTGGCTCTTAGCCACCTGCCTGCATTGGCCGAGTCTGACCCTGATTCCTTTCTGCCTGAGACTTCCTCTCTGTCCCCCAGCTCTCCACAGAGCCAAGCTGGATGGGGCAGCCAAGGTGCACACAGGGCCAGGGCACCAGGTGTTTGGACTTCCTGGTTCAAAGCAAGCCTGTAGGTTAAGAATGTGAATGCCATTCCAGTTACTTCTGTGGGCCACCACCTCTCCAGGGCATAAGTTCAAAGGGAGTTTGGTCTTTCCTAAGGGAGAGATGTAGACTATAGCAGTCAGGCCTTTGCTCCTACCACAACTGGCCTTCAGGACAACCCAGGGCTATATGGACATAACCCAGGAGATAGCTACCAGTCACTTCCTGTTCCAAGGCCGGGCCACTGTCCTTCACAATTTCTGGGTGGGTTGTGACCCCAGGATGTATCCAGCCAAGGTTGCAGCTAAGTGAGAACTCACGAAGCCCAGATGAGTGGCAGCCTGCCTCTGGGCAGCCAGGGCCTGAGAATCACTGTATTTGGGCCATGTGGCTGCAAGCACCGGCCATGGGCTGCAGCCAGCTGCCTGCGTTCTCAGATCTGCTCACACTCAGCAGCTGGGGCCTCGGTGTTCCCATCAGGAGGGCGAAGAAATAAACCAGCTGTGACATCCGGGAGAGTGCCACCTTGTGCTGCTGTTTGTGGCCACATGTGCACTAGCCCAGACATGGCAGGTGACCGAAGAGACCTCATCAGTTGGGTCTGGTTACTGTCCTCTGTATGTATCCATACAGGCTCATCAAGGCCTGGCTGGAGCTCAGCCCAGTGGCTGGCATATAGTAGATGGCTGGAACATGGACCGCCTCTGTCCCAGTGCTCGCCTGGAGCGGCTGCTCCGGCCACATCCATTGCCACAGCATGCAGTCACAGAGACCTGCAAGCCTGACCCACCATTCTTGGTCCTGTACACCCAGCTGGTAGCATTCTGTGGGGAACTATGAACCAGAGATTAGCCCTCAGATACATAGCCTCTGTTGTGCCTGTCCCTGTGGGTTCTGCCATGAGCTAATCCCGCTCTAAGCAAGCATGATGGGGACTTCGCAGCCACATCCCAGTGCCCCTCCTGTCAGGGTCCTGCCATAGCTGGCCAGTGGGGCTGCAGGGCACCAGAATGGTAGAGCACTCTGTGACTGCACTCCTTATCCCTCTCTCAGCAGAGAAACCCTCATTCTTTCCGGCCTTCCCAACTGAGGCCCCGAAGCTACCTACTGAGCCCCCACGCTGGACATCGGGTCTGCCCTTCCCCATCCCTCCACGGGAGGTGATCAAGACTTCCCCACACGCCCCAGACCCCTCTGCCTTCTCCTACACACCTCCTGGTGAGTGGGCACCACACCAGTGAAGTCTGTGCAGTCAGTGGGCAACCAGCTCTTTGTGCTGGCTCAGGACTGCAGGGTGAAGAGTCCTGGCCGGATGAGACCTTGGCTGGAGGTTTGGCCTGTTCAGTACTGGGAAGCTGGGAACCTTCTGAGACTTGGGAAAGCTACCACACCGCCTGCATTGGCCATAGGGAGCCATGGGAGGTAGTTGAGCTGGCAAGGGGGAGGCCTAGCACAGGAGATAGTTTCCACCAGTGACTAAGAGGATGGGCAGTAGAGGGAGGGGTGGGCAGCCTTGGTGGACAGATGCTGTGACACTGTTTTTCTGTTCTTGATGGTCCTCCACCACCATTAAAAGTAGCTGAGCCAGGGGCCATCCAAGATCAGCGTCAGCAGGGGCTGGCCCAGCTGGAGCTGACCCTGAAGGATACGGGAGCTTGGAGAGCTGGGAAGGGAGTGCCAGGCAGAAGGAACAGTGCGTGCAAAGGTCCAGAAGCAAGAAAGAGTAGGGACACTTGAGGCACCAGATCAAACTGTCACAGCAGAAGATTACTACCCAGCTAGTCCAGGGACCTCCACCGCCCAGTCACATGCCACTGAAGTCCATGCCAGAGTTGACTTTCCTGAAGGCAATGGGGCGCCATCACAGGCTCATAGCAGACGGGAGTGGCCCGCTGTCTTTGGAGCTTGAGCTTGTTTGGAGGTTCTAGCAGGGATGAAAGACCAGTCACCCTCTTTGAGCATGCAGCTTCAGGAGGGACGCACATGGAGCGGTGAGAGAGGAAGGGGACACCCGCTAGCCAGCCAGATAGCTGAATCAACCCTGGCCATCAGTGGGGTGACAGATGTCGCAGCCAGATCACCCACACATCCAGCCTGCTGACTTTGGGAAAGACCCTGTTGGCTCCAGTAAGGAGAGTAGACTCCTAGGAGGAAGTGAAGATGGGGACACTGGCTTAGAGGCGTTGGGGAGTGATGGTGCGGGTATGGGAGAAGAAACCAGGCCTGTGGGGTCCCGTGGGGCTCAGGGCACTGGCACAGGGATGTGTAGAGGAGCCCCAGATACACCCTTACTGTTCCCTTGCAGGCCACCCGCTGCCTCTGGGCCTCCACGACAGTGCCCGCCCCGTCCTGCCACGGCCCCCCATCTCTAACCCCCCACCCCTCATCTCCTCTGCCAAGCATCCCGGCGTGCTGGAGAGGCAGCTGGGTGCCATCTCCCAGGTGAGTGCCTCTTAAGCTGGGTCTCCCCATCACGGGGAACCTTTTGGGCCATGAGATGTTTCTGGCGATGGTGCTGGGTAAGAGCTGACTGCACTCACCCCTGCTACCTGGGACCAGCCCATGGGGCTGTGTGGATCACAGGCTGTGTATTCTACTGTGTGGCCTCGGCGAGTGACTCAACAGCATCTCTAGGCCTGAGTTCACCCTCAGTTAGGTGGGAGGGTGGGGAGCTGTTGCCGCAGCAGGCTGTCGAGTGTCATGTGGTAAGCCGTTGGTCACCTCCACAGCCTACCTGCCCTGCCACTTTGTGTATGCAAAGCATTCACACACTGTGTTCTTTACACGGGCACAGGCCCTGGGCAGGTATCAGCCTGTTCACAGTCCTGCAGGTGAGAGGGCCAGCAGCCCTGCTCTGACCTGCGTATCCTCGAGTCCCTGTGGCCGAGACTGGCTCTGATCTGTTCTCTTGCCCTAGCAGGGAATGTCAGTGCAGCTTCGAGTGCCCCACTCAGAGCATGCCAAGGCCCCCATGGGCCCTCTCACCATGGGGCTGCCTCTTGCTGTGGACCCTAAGAAGTTGGGTAAGTGCCCATGACCTTGCTTCCTGTGACCTATGCTGAGGGGTGGCAGCGTTGGCCCTGGGAACCCGGTGCGGAGCACAGCCTGAGACCTCTGTGCATCCTCTCACCCACCCTAGCCCCCTTCAGTGGAGTGAAGCAGGAACAGTTGTCCCCGCGAGGTCAGGCCGGGCCACCAGAGAGTCTGGGAGTGCCCACTGCTCAGGAGACCTCTGTGTTGAGAGGTAAGTCAGCCACCCTCACCTGCCAGAGAGTCTGAAAGCATACTTCATGGCTGTCTCCTCCTACTCTGGCACCAGGAGGGCCAGTTTGGTGGCTTTCAGACTGGGGTCCGAAGAGCTGTGTCTTATGCATTTCAGGGACAGCACTGGGTTCCACCACCAGCGGAAGCATCACCAAGGGCCTCCCCAGCACCCGGGCTGCAGACGGCCCCAGCTACCGCGGCTCGATCACCCACGTAGGTGCTGGGGTGGAACAGGCAAATAGGTGGAGTGGGTTGAGATGGGATGTGATGATTTACAAGGAGACCAGGGATGATGAGCTGAACGGTCACTGTGCCATGTGGAGTCAGGCCTGGGTTGAGAAAGAGAACAAGTGCCATGTGTCAGGCAGTTAGGTGTGGCAGAGACCAGTCACACAGAGGGATAGCCAGGCTAAGTAACCAGACTGTCAGAAGCCACAGATGAATAAAGGGCCTGGACTGGGAAAGTCACTAAGGGCAGGAAAACGGAAGGGTGACGTGTTAGCATGGCTAGAAGAAATACAGGGAGCAAGGTGGCAGCTCCTGGCATATCGCCAGCCAGGTAAACATGAGCCAGTGCTGGGTGCCAGGCTTGGTACCCACTGTGTGGCCAAATATACACCCAAGAGGACTTCCAGCCATAGGGCTGACCACCACAGTATCCTCTTAACTCTCTGTGGGGGAAGACTTTCATGCCCCAGGCTTTCCCTGAAGTCTGTTTGGAAATCTTGGGCTTTCGAAGGCAAAGAGCGAAAATTCAGGAATACCTTCTGGTGGCGGCAGCCCTCCCTGACTCAGTTTCCCCTCAGACAGGAAAATCCCTGCCAGGAGAGTTATTCCAAGTTGCTCATAGGGAGTCGAGTCAGAGTCCTTGCTACATAGATGTGTGTAAACTAATTCTCAGAAAAGCGAGGCAACTTGGGGTGACCCTGCCTTTTATCCCCCTTGGTATGGCCCCACTCACAGAAGCTGCCTAAGCTGTCAGTTTGACACCTTACCTAGTGGAGAGCTTACCCTGTCCAAATCAATGTTACTTAGTTGGTTAAACTTGTCCCCAGGGACGTGGGGTGGCATGTAGGGATAGGTTTGGTAATTACAGTGGGCAGAGATGGAAGGGCATGAGTCCAAAGCAGCTGGCAATTCCAGACCAGGAAGAGGACCCTGGGTGATCATGACTGTTCTGTACCTCAGTTTCCCTATCTGAAGTAGATAGAGTAATAACATCCAGCCAGATGTGGTAGCCTGTACCAGGCCTGTAGTCCCAGCACTTGGATGGCAGAGGTAGGAGGATGGTGAGTTGCAGGCTAACCTGAAGGATAGAGTGAGAGACTATGCAGCAGTATAATACTCTTCTTGCTGGGTGTTCGCAGCAGCGCTGGCACTAGGAAGCCGAGCTGAGTTGCTGGGTGTTCGCAGCAGCGCTGGCACTAGGAAGCCGAGCTGAGTGACAGTAGCCACAGTGTTGAGTGAGGTGATGTCTGGGTGTCAGGGAAGCAGGTGGTGTGTGAGGAGAGTCACCCACAGATCTGGATGCTAACCCCTCCACCTCTACAGGGCACACCAGCGGATGTTCTCTACAAGGGTACCATCAGCAGGATTGTCGGTGAGGACAGCCCAAGTCGCCTTGACCGGGCACGGGAGGACACCCTACCCAAGGGCCATGTCATCTATGAGGGCAAGAAGGGCCACGTCCTGTCTTACGAAGGTGAGTACAGATCACAGACAACCAAGAAGCACTGGCAGTTAAGGGGTGGCTGCACCAGTCCCCCTTTTGCCATTCCCATGTTGTCTGTTGTCCAGACAGACTTAGCAAGAACACTGGGAGCAACCAGTGTTTGCTAGGCTGAGGCTCAGCAAAGACACACCACACAGTGCCTCCCTGCCAGCTCAGGAGGCCTATATGGGCCATGTTGATTAGGAGTCATGAAGATCGGACTGCAACACGTGTCCCCAGACAGCCACACTTGGCTGAGAAGCGGGGGTCCTCTGGCTAGGCAGAAGGCAGGCAGGTGCCTTTGGAGTTGCTGCTGTGGTAACCTCAACAGGTTGAGGCCTGGGCCACGGCTCCCCACCTTACAGATGGGGAGGTAGAGATACTCATCTTTAGAGACAGGCGAGCTAAAGTGATACCAGGAAATAGCCCGGAGGACTTCCTATCCTGCAGGCATGCAACCCAGGAGAGGACAGGGCTGGCCTTCGTGGCTTTCCCCTAGGGAAAAAGTTCGGGGAAGCTTTAAGTGCCATGCCAGGAAAGGTCTGTGGTATAGTCAAGACGCCCTGCTCCCTGGCTATAGAAGGCAGTCGGTACCGCCTAAGCCTTGAGGAAGCCACACCTAAGAAACATCTACCAGTGGCCAATCATTCCCAACACTGGCTGCTCCAGGCCTGGGGTCTGCCAGTTTCTCTGTTTCTTTTGTTTTTTTGAGACAGGGTGTCTCCATGTAGTCTTGGCTGTCCTGGATTCGCTTTGTAGACCACGCTGGCCTTGAACTCACAGAGATCTGCCTGCCTCTGCCTCCTTGAGTACTGGGCATGCACCACCACACCCAGCTAGCTTCTCTATCTCTTGAGCACCACAGCCCCCTGGTCCTGGAGGTCGGAAGTGGCCTCATGTAGCTTTGGCACTTGCCGATAGAGCACAGTCTTGGGAACAAAGGCTGCAGCTGCCTCAGGTGCCAGCTGCACATCCCTGCAACAGCCCCAAGAGCTGGTGGAGCTGGTGATCAGAGGTCCTGGCCAGGTCCCTGAGCCACAGTGGGAGCCTCCACAGTCCCAGACTCTAACCTTCCAACTTGTCTATGTGGAGACTTGGGTGCTCATGCATGCCTTCTGGGCCCAGTGGGTCTGAAGCAGTTCTGAGTGTTAGCCACTGCCCGTCCCCACCCTCAGCTGCCAGCCTTTGCTTTTCCATCTCCCGTGGTCAGAACGTCCAAGTTACTGGGGAAAGCAAAGCCACTCACTCCCCAGCATGGTGAGACACACATAGAAAAGGGCTTCACATGATCCTTGGACCAAGTGCTCACCACACGCCCCTGTGCACGCATAGCTCTCCAGAAGCTTGTGGGGGCTTCCCAGCACACTCAAACCATGTTGACATGGCTTTGTTAGTGTGCACGTAATACCCACAGACACAGGCGAGCACTCACCCATCTACACAGCAGTGGGGAACATGCCTTGTTCTTCCTGCCTGGAACAATTCCCAACTGAGCTGGTGTGAAGGTCCCACAGGCTTAGTTAGCCAGCCTGCTTTCCAGCTGTGGGATGGCAGGCCCTCCTTCCAACCCCATACCCTATGCTCTTCTGGCTCCCAGGTGGTATGTCCGTGTCCCAGTGCTCCAAGGAGGATGGCAGGAGCAGCTCAGGCCCACCCCATGAGACTGCTGCCCCTAAGCGCACCTACGACATGATGGAGGGCCGTGTGGGCAGGACCATCACCTCAGCCAGCATCGAGGGTAAGTGTCCTGCCGTAGCACCTCACCTGGGCGAAGGGCTGTTCTGGGAGATTCCCAAACACCCAGGCTGCAAGGGAAAGGGAGGTGGCAGCGTCTGGACATGGGTCAGCTCGATGCTAACAGATAGATGACCAGAACCAGGGTTATAAGGCTTACTGGGCCTTATGTCCTGATGGAGACTGTTGCTGGTGGACCCCAGCCTTCCTGGACACCTTTTGATCCGTCCTGCTCTCCCCAGGACTCATGGGTCGCGCCATCCCTGAGCAGCATAGCCCCCACCTCAAGGAGCAGCATCACATCAGAGGCTCCATCACGCAAGGTACACCCCTGTCATGGTGCAGTTCCGCCCTCAGGCCAAACACAGGCTAGGGGTTTGGGAACAGAGCGTGATCCCCACCCCATCCCCCAATTATGTGCTTTATAGGTAGAGGGACTACGATGCACTTGGCACTGACTCCAAAGCTTCATGGATGCCTTGCTCATAATTGGGAGGAGGCCCAGATATTGGGATAAGCTGTACAATGTGGTTTCAGTTAGTGTCCTCACGTCATGTGAAGAAACAGGCTCAGAAAACTCAGTTGGCATATTCAAGGTCACACAGGAAGAGAGGATTTGAACTCAAGCAGTCTAGTTCTAGGCATCACTGCAGGGAACCCCCAGGCAGTGAAGAGTCGGTGCTGTTTGTCCGGCAGGCATCCCAAGGTCTTACGTGGAGGCCCAGGAGGACTACTTACGTCGGGAGGCCAAGCTCTTGAAACGAGAGGGCACACCACCTCCCCCACCACCACCACGGGACCTGACTGAGACCTACAAGACCCGGCCACTGGACCCTCTAGGTCCTCTGAAGCTGAAGCCAGCTCATGAGGGTGTGGTAGCAACTGTGAAGGAGGCCGGCCGCTCTATCCATGAGATCCCCCGAGAGGAGCTGCGGCGCACACCTGAGCTGCCACTGGCCCCACGGCCCCTCAAGGAGGGTTCCATCACCCAGGTATGAGTATCACAGAGGAGGGCCCAGGGCATGGCCATGCCTGTGGGAGTTCTCATACTGGCCCCATTGCATTGGTCTATAAATTGAGGCCCGGAGTGGTTAGAACTTGCTCTGCATCACTAATGGCATTTGTGAACCCAAGTCTTACGTCCCAAACTCTTAACCACTCCCTTGCTTTCCACATCTTCACCTTAATGTATGAATCAAGAAGCCCTGGGGGACCTGGTCCCACCCCTAGGGCCACTGTCCACTCCCATGGTCATGCCTTGATGGGAAAGAGAAAGACAAAGGAACTGGACAAAGGCGTCTAGGGAGGCCTGTCATCAGTGCCAAGGACACTCCGCGCTGGGCCAGAATGAGGCTAGAGAATTCTTTTGAAAAATAAAGTGCCGCCCCTCTTTTAGGCAGTAAGCAAAATACTGGGCCCTCCTGAATCCTAGCACTTAGGAGGCTAAGTCAGGAAGATTGTAAGTTTGAGGGTAGCCTCAGCTACAAAGCAATACTCTGGCCTAATACCGTTCACCAAAGTTTTAAAATTTAATAACAAAAACACTGAGAAGAAGTTGAGATCTGGGACCTAGCTGTGCCCAGTGTCCCCAGCATGGATCCCTATGGGATCCTCTCCATGATGTCCAATAATTCCCTTCTACATGGTGCCCTCCGGGACCTGATAGTAAAGGTATTACCAGCCCTGGACCCAGAGCCAGAGCCCGGGCATCGCAGGTGCATCTGGCTGTGGGATTCCGTCATAAGACTTCATATTCTTAGAATAGCATTGCAAGATGTTGGGGGCATCCCACAGGGCGAGGAAGGTTGTGTTGACCGGTAGTCAGTGGGCCTCACTCTTGGCACCCCTAGATCAGTGGGTGGCTTTAGGGCTGCAGCCAGGCTGAAGTGGGCAGACCACCCAGCCTAGCCCCCTGGACATCATTTCCTAGTAGAGGTCTCTGTCCCTCTGCGCCAAGGGGTTTGAGATGCCTCGCCCTGTGCAGAAGTACAGGAAGGTCAGCATCTGGACAGCCAAAAACGTAGACTTCACCCTCTCTCCAGGGCACGCCACTCAAGTATGACTCCGGGGCGCCCTCCACTGGCACCAAGAAACACGATGTGCGCTCCATCATCGGCAGCCCCGGCCGGCCTTTCCCTGCCCTGCACCCGCTGGACATGATGGCTGATGCTCGGGCTCTGGAGCGGGCCTGCTATGAAGAGAGTCTGAAGAGCCGGTCGGGGACCACGAGCGGAGCAGGGGGCTCCATCACACGTGGGGCCCCAGTCGTCGTGCCTGAGCTGGGCAAGCCACGGCAGAGCCCGCTGACCTACGAAGACCACGGCGCACCCTTCACCAGCCACCTGCCGCGTGGCTCACCTGTGACTACTAGGGAACCCACGCCACGCCTTCAGGAAGGTGAGCTGGCCGGGCTCCCTTGGGTTGCCAGCCCTGGGAAGGGGACAGCTCACTTTCCACAGGGTACCTTGGCCTACTGCCACAGCTGTCCGTCTGCCCTGCCTCCACACCGCGTACAGAGTTCCTTGTATTCCTTCTTACCAGGAACATTTTTAGTAATTCAAATCAAGGCTGAGGAGAAGGCTCAGCAGCTAAAGTACTTGCCACACAAGCATAAGGATCAGAGTTCAAATCTTCAGTGCCCACATACGCCAGACACACTCATTCACGCCTATAATTCTCGTGTTTTGCACTGAAACAGGAGAGTCTCCTGAAGGTCACAGACCACAAAGGACTGTCTTGTCTTGAGTATGGTGGAAGCTGAAAACCAACCCCTCTGTTTTTCACACACACATATACATATATCATGCCACGTGTTCCCCTACATTCATGTACACAGACACGCAGAGGTGAGGATAGTAATAGTTTAAATGAAACAGTCTCCCTCATTGGCATACATCTCTCCAGGAATGTTCTGCCCTGGAGCACCTGCAGGGGCCATCCCCTCCACCATGCCACTTCTTTCTCTGACTCTCTCTACCCAGGCTCCTCCCTGGCTTCCTTCCCATTCTCAGCTCCTTCCACACATGTAGCCTTTCCCTGTGCAGGCCCTCTGTTCAGAAGGCTCCACCTTTACTTCTGTTCCTAGCCAGCCCCTGCATACCCCATGCTACTGTATTCAGATATCAGGGCCTGGGGAGGCCATGGCCGCCTCAGCCAGTTGCAGCCACATCCTGAATGGGGTGTATCAAGGTGCCAGGACCTGTATCATGATGTGTTATACTGGGGAGTGTTTCCCAAAGTATTTAGAGATTATATTCAAATCTCAATCTCTCTCTCTCTCTCTCTCTCTCTCTCTCTCTCTCTCTCTCTCTCTCCCCTCTCCCTCTCCCTCTCCCTCTCGCCCATGTGCTTCCTACCTTAACCATTCATCTGCCTGAAACAGTGGCTCCTTGGGGCTCAGGGCTCTTGTCTGCTTTGTTCTTGGAGTGATTCCCTTTCTTATCATGGGGACTGCCTGGCCACAGTTAATTCAGCCTGAAGTGAATGAATGAACAGGGACCAGTGAATAAATGAATGTTTTCACAAGGAACCAAGAGCAGAGACGCAGGAGACCCTGGGGCTTGTGACAACTCAGCCCAGTGGCCCTCCGCTGAGTCTGAGACAATTGTGACCTGTCCACACAGGCAGCCTCCTATCCAGCAAGGCATCCCAGGACCGGAAGCTGACGTCAACACCCCGGGAGATCGCCAAGTCTCCACACAGCACTGTGCCAGAGCACCACCCCCACCCCATCTCCCCCTACGAGCACTTGCTCCGGGGCGTAAGTGGCGTGGACCTGTACCGTGGCCACATCCCACTGGCTTTTGACCCCACCTCCATACCCCGAGGGCTCCCTCTGGACGCAGGTGGGTGCCCAGGCCTCAGACTTGGGGATTCCTTGGGCGGGACACTCAGGGTCTGGAGAGTCGGGGATAGGCGTAGTGCTGAGGTCACCAGCCGGTCAACCCAGGGCAGGCTCTAGGGGTGGGCTCAGTCTCATGTTTCTCCGTGGGCTTCTTTTCCTGCAGGACTCATCTGTGCCTTGCAAGTGCATTAAATGAGGGCTCCAGTGTGTGCCATGGTGTGGAGCCTTTTTAAAGGCACCTTTGTTAGGGTGTCAGGACCTGTATTTTGATGCAGTATATCGGGGAGCGCTTCCCAAAACATTGGCAGCAGACAGCCCACATGATGAGGGAGCAGGCCTTAAGCTGTGTGTGCATTGGGGAGGGCGCACAAGGAGAGAAAGCTGCTGGTGCAGGAGTGGGGAGCATGAAGGCAGGGCGTGGGCCACCTGACCCTCCCTCCCTCCCCAGCAGCCGCAGCCTACTACCTGCCCCGGCACCTGGCCCCCAGCCCCACCTACCCACACCTGTACCCGCCTTACCTCATCCGCGGCTACCCTGACACCGCGGCCCTGGAGAACCGCCAGACCATCATCAACGACTACATCACCTCACAGCAGATGCACCATAACGCTGCGTCTGCCATGGCCCAGCGTGCTGATATGCTGAGGGGTCTGTCACCCCGAGAGTCCTCACTGGCCCTCAATTATGCCGCTGGTCCCCGAGGTGAGTCGCCTAGACTGTGCCCATCAGCAGAGCCTGGTCATGTGCCACGGTGTACAAGAGACACGAGTGTCCGTATATACCCTGCAGTATGCAAGGTGGGCGGAATGGGCCATAGGGATACCACTGGGGGTACCCAACTGGCTGGGTGGACTAGTTGGCGCATGCTGGCTCCTTGGGGAAAGCGGGGAGGTGCTGCTTGTATCAGGCCACAGCCAGCAGCTGTGTGCACAGTAGGCACCTCCTGCTACCATGTACAGTGGGCCTGCATGTTGTTCTGAGTCCTTGGTATGAGATATCTTAAGGCATCCAAGAGATCAGAACACAGGCTGGACCTGTGATTGCACACCTGTACTCTTAAGAACTCAGGAGGTAGAAGCAGGAGGATCAGGCGGGTGAGGCTAGCCCTGGCTACATAAAGTTTGAGGCCAGCCTAGGCTACATGAGACCGTCTGAGTACAAATGATAAAAACAAGAAAGAGAAATGAGAGGGCTCGAGGCTTTTTGGAGCACTGACCTCCAGAGCCTGTGAGCAACCGGGCCACTTAGCTGCGATTGTTCAGGGATAACTTTGTTGGCTCCAGTTAGGGACGCTAAAGCCTCTCTGGGGGTTTCAGAGGTTGAGGGCTGAGTGCAAGGAGCTGGAGCTGTGGCTCAGGGTTGTCCACAAGGAGAGGCAATGTTTTGGCTCGAGATGTTGGTTGAGAGACACTATACACCAGAGCCCTAAGAAAGAGGCCTGGGGCCAAGCTTGGCACGGAGGAGAGGCAGTACCAGCTGCAAGGTCTCAGACTTACACCCCTGGGGACGGCGGAGAGGCACCTACAGCTGACACCCCTACCCCTGCAGGCATTATCGACCTGTCCCAAGTGCCACACCTGCCCGTGCTGGTGCCACCAACGCCAGGCACCCCTGCCACCGCCATCGACCGCCTTGCCTACCTCCCCACGGCGCCCCCGCCCTTCAGCAGCCGCCACAGCAGCTCACCGCTGTCCCCAGGTGCGCCTTCCTAATGGCTGGGGGGTAGGGGGGTACGCACCTCACTCCCTGTGCCCTGCAGGTAAGTTCTGGCCCGCTGGGCTCTGCCTCAGACTCTGGCCTTGGTGTTCCCAGGAGGCCCCACTCACCTGGCTAAGCCAACTGCCACATCTTCATCGGAGCGGGAACGGGAACGTGAGCGAGAGCGGGACAAATCCATCCTGACGTCTACCACCACAGTGGAGCATGCACCCATCTGGAGACCTGGTAGGGCACCCCAGACCCCGCCCCACCCCCAGGTCCTCACGGGCCTCCTGGGCCTGCCCCCTGACTCGGCGGCCTGTCACCAGGTACGGAGCAGAGCAGCGGGGCTGGGGGCAGCAGCCGCCCTGCCTCCCACACCCACCAGCACTCGCCCATCTCCCCCCGGACCCAGGACGCCCTGCAGCAGAGACCCAGTGTGCTGCACAACACGAGCATGAAGGGCGTGGTCACCTCTGTGGAACCCGGCACGCCCACGGTCCTGAGGTGGGCCAGGTTGGCACCGGGGGGAACAAGCCCGGGGGGAGGGCGCACAGATGGATTTGCCACGTGGGAGGGGCTCGTGTGGATGGGCAGATGGGTTGAGCGGATGGCAGGATTGGAAGGGGAGTGGACGGATGAGAAGGCTGTGGCAGAGTGGGTTGATCGGTGGCGTGCAGGCAGGTGGAGCTGGCCCAGAGGAGAGGGTGATGAGCTAGGTCCTTAGGGAGCCAGGCAGGTGGTAGTGGGTGGACAGAGGATGCTTTGGGTGCAAAGAGCAAGAGGGGTGGCTAACTGGCTAGATGCGGGTGGGGCTGGGTGGATGGACTGAGGAATGTGTATATGAGTAGATGGATCGCAGATTAATGGATGGACAGATGGATGGGCAGATGGTAGGTGGATGTGTGGGAGAGCAGAGCAGGCAGGTGGATGGGTCAGGTGGATGGCTGAATGGTTTGGAGCAGATGGATGGACGAATGGGTGAACCAGGATGAGTGGACAGATGGATGGGTAGACAGATACATAGGTGAATGAGTGGATGGGTGGATGATGGTCAGCTAGATGGTACATGTGTCAGTGGATAAATTGAGACATGTAGAAAGGTGGATGGGGATAGATGAGTGTGGAGATGGATAGATGGATGAATGATGGGTGGATGGATGGATGGATAGATAGATAAGCAGATGGATACATGCTTGGTGGGGAGGGTAGCAAGATGTATTGGTGGTTGGAAGGGTGAATGGGTAGATCAACATGGGCAGATTAATGGGTGGAAGAGTAGGTGGGTGGGTGGATGGACAGATGGACTGACGGGAGGTGGATGCATGAGTCAGTTGGTGGTAACTAGTGCATAAGGCCCAGGAGTATCAACTTGAAAACCGGGACGGAGCTTAATTTGTGGCTACAGGGCTAGTGCTGCCCACCGTTGCCAACAGCTGGTGCCTGGCTTGTGCCTGAACTTAGTCCATGCTTCCTGGCACACGTGCTCCTCACTTCTGAGAGGCCTTGCACATGTGCCAGCTTCTAGGGGTGCCTCCTACCGGCCCTGCTTGGGCCTCCTACCCTCCACGCACCGAGGAGACCTCTGGCCATGCGGTAGTGGCTGCCCCTGGGGGAGAGTAGTCTGTTTCCCTGTCTGGGTTGCTGTTGCTCGGAAGCTCCAGCACTCTTGCCTTAGCTGCCACTGTATTCTGAGGGTCTGTGACGGAGCTCTGCACCTGGGAGGGGTTCGGTGAAAAGCTTTGGGAGAGAGGGACTGAGTGAGGCCAAGCACAGCATAGGTCAGTCAGGACAGGAGCCTTAGGGAGCGAGAGACGTAGTCAGGGACTCCAGGGATGTGAGGTAGCGATTCCCTGGCCGGCGCTGCCTGAACCTTCCTCTTCCCTTCCAGGTCCACCTCCACCTCTTCGCCTGTCCGCCCAGCTGCCACATTCCCGCCTGCTACCCACTGCCCACTCGGTGGCACCCTTGAAGGGGTCTACCCTACGCTCATGGAGCCCGTCCTGTTACCCAAGGAGACCTCTCGGGTTACCCGGCCTGAGCGGCCCCGTGTGGACGCTGGCCATGCCTTCCTCGCCAAGCCCCCAGCCCGGGAGCCTGCCTCCTCACCCAGCAAGAGCTCTGAGCCCCGATCCCTAGCACCCCCCAGCTCCAGCCACACAGCCATCGCCCGCACCCCAGCAAAGAGCCTTGCACCCCACCATGCCAGTCCGGACCCGCCGGCGCCCGCCTCAGCCTCAGATCTGCACCGAGAAAAGACTCAAAGTAAACCCTTTTCCATCCAGGAATTGGAACTCCGTTCTCTGGGTAAGACCACCCTGACAGCGGCCACGTTCATAGACGCAATAATCACGCGTCAAATTGCTCACGAAAGGGGGCCGCGAGAAGGAGGTTCGCTGGCCAACGACTCCCCTGGCGACGGTAAGACATCCGGCCCGCCGCCTGCCCACCCCATCTGTGGCCTAAAGATATTTTCAGATCTTTGCTTTTAATTTTTCCCCCCTTTTTTGGTTGGTTTTGGTGTTTTATTTTGAGCTCGTCCTCATCAGTTCGCACGCTGTGGTGACTCCAGCCCACACGGCGCCATCATATGCATCCTTCCATCATGAGTTTTTTCTTTTTTCTTTTTTTTTTTTCCTCCTTTTTTCTTTTTGGATTTTTCGCCTTTTTTCCTTTAATGAATGGATCTGTGGTTTGGACTCCGACCGTGCCCCCATCTCCCACCGCCACCTGCACCTGCGTTTGGGGTGGTGGGGACTCGGGTCTACTAGCTGACTGCGCTGTCACTATTCGAGGAAGAAGTTACGGCAGGGAGTGAAGGGGGCAGAGAAGGCAGGGCTCAGTCCAGGGCGCTGGGTACCCACCTCTCCTTCCCATACCAGCATACAGCCCAAAGAGAATGAAACTTCTCTGTTGGGTCAGGTACAGCGGGGCCGTGCCAAGGCGGGGTCTCAGGACCCACACCCCCAGACCTCCCCGCACTCCAACCCTGCATACACACGCTCTCCTTCCCCTTTCTCCACCACCACCTGCCAGTCTATTCTCCCCAACCCTAGCCCCTACTGCCCAAGCCAGACTTCCACAGTCCTTTGGGTATGTCCATCTGTGTGTCCTAGTATGTGGAACCTCTCATCATTCACCTTTCCTCCTGTCTGGCCACCCCTAGGCCAGGGTCATTTCCTTCCATCTTGAGGCCTAGCCAGTGCAGAGGAATGGCTTTTCCTAAGCCCAGCTCAAACCCAAGCCCACGCCACATTGTGACTCCAGCCCACCTGTTACAGGTTACCACAGTGGAGCTGGCTACAGCCCTGATGGGGTGGAGCCCATCAGCCCCGTGGGCTCACCCAGCCTGACCCACGACAAGGGTCTGTCCAAACCTCTGGAAGAGCTAGAGAAGAGTCACTTGGAGGGCGAGCTGCGGCACAAGCAGCCAGGTGACAGCCTGGGAGTGTAGCAGGTGGGAAAACTGAGACACAACTCCAATCTGTCCCCAGCCCCTGACGAGCTCTGCTGTGTCCTCAGGCCCCATGAAGCTCAGTGGGGAGGCTGCCCACCTTCCACATCTGCGGCCACTGCCCGAGAGCCAGCCCTCATCCAGCCCACTCCTCCAGACTGCCCCAGGCATCAAAGGTCACCAGCGGGTGGTCACCTTGGCTCAGCACATCAGTGTAAGTGCCTGGCCCCTGCTGTTGGGAGAGCAAGAGGATGTGAGGGCCCTATCCCAGAGTCAGACAGATGCTGACATGCACTGGCCACCACACCCAATTCTTTGGGGGCCATCTCCGTAAGGCCCACATGGGGACACTTCCCCAGGAGACCAAGAGCCAGGTCATGGTTCTGCCCTGCTGTAGTTGGAAGGTTCTGGCAGGATGGTCACTGAACTGCCCTCTCCCTGCAGGAGGTCATCACACAGGACTACACGCGCCACCACCCGCAGCAGCTCAGCGGCCCCCTTCCTGCCCCTCTCTACTCCTTTCCTGGAGCCAGCTGCCCTGTCCTGGATCTCCGCCGCCCACCCAGCGATCTCTACCTCCCACCCCCCGACCATGGCACCCCAGCCCGGGGGTCCCCACATAGTGAAGGGGGCAAAAGGTGAGGATGAAGCCTCATCTACATCAGATACTGGCTGGGGAATAGTAGGGTGGGGGTGAGCTCAACAGAGTGTTGGGCTGATGGGAAACTGAGGCTCAGGGAAATGACAGCCCATTAAGGTCCCAGAAGTGGCACAAATTATGTAATCTTGGAACATGGCACACCCAAGGGTCCCAGCCAGGGCTGAGAGGTTTCACTCCCACTTAGCAGATGGGGAAACTGAGGCATAGAGAAGTGAGTTAGCATCCCATACCATGCACACACACTCCTACCCTGGCTGGGCCTGGGCCTAGGCTCAGGAGCAGAGCAAGGTGTCTGAGAGGAGTCTGATTTAAAGAACACAGATGTAGATATTCGGATCTCGGGGAAATAGTGAGGTCCTGGAATGGGCATCTCATCAGGGTTCAAACATGGGTCAAAAGACCCTGGGAAGCTCAGTGTGGTGCACACAGCCCTGAGGTCAGGTGAGGGGGGCTATTGGGAGGCTGAGGGAAGAGGTTGTGAGCTCCAGGTCAGCCTGGATTGCACAGCAAGAACCAACTCAAGGCTGTGGGTTATTGATAGATCAGTTCAAAGGAGCCAACCTACCCATGGCCTGATCTCAACAACCCTCTGGGGTCTCCGTACCTCAGGTGTCACCACCTGGCCATTCACCAGGAAACATGCAAATCCCCGCTTCGGGCAGTAGGCCGTCCCCTCTGCGGGAAGGACTCCACCCTCATCTGGGACGCTATCTTCATTAGGTCCCCAGAACCCAGCAAATCATCAGTCCTGGGCAGCAACGAGGATGGCATTGAGCCTGTGTCCCCACCGGAGGGCATGACCGAACCAGGACACTCTCGGAGCACTGCATACCCACTGCTGTATCGGGACGGGGAACAGGGGGAGCCCAGGTACCCATGGCTCAAACCCCGCTCCGAGGTGGCCGTGCCGGTTCCAAGTACGCCCGTGGCCTCAGCCTTCCTGGCTCGAAGGCGGTCAACCACTTCACAGCTCAGCGGGCTCCACACCTTCAGGGGCCTTCAGTGGCAGCACCCAGTGCCGTCCGTCTGGGATCCCAGCCTAGGCTGTGCCCCATTTTCTTGCTGAGGGTCTGAAAGTGAACAAAGCAGGACCAGACAGGGTAGGGGTGGGTGTGGACATGGTGGGACAGGCCTCTAGCCTCCAGGAGGGTGTGACATGTGCTTGCTCAGTTCCTGGGGCTTCTTGTGTTAGGTCTAGCTCTAAGAGGTTCCTGAGCGCCACTCACAGTGCACCTGGGAGGCTCTTGAGCCACCCCAAGCAAGCCACAACTAATTACAGACCCCAGCAGGTCTGCCATGCGAAACGATTGGTCCTTAGCCCCTCACTGCGACTCGTGCGGGGTGCTCCCTGTTGCTCACGGCCAGCAAGCGCAGTGCCCAGCCTGCTGACCCTGGCATCTCCCGTTCCCTGCAGGATGGGCTCCAAGTCTCCAGGCAACACCAGCCAGCCGCCAGCCTTCTTCAGCAAGCTGACCGAGAGCAACTCCGCCATGGTGAAGTCTAAGAAGCAAGAGATCAACAAGAAACTCAATACCCACAACCGGAACGAGCCAGAATACAGTAAGGGGGGAGCCAGGGCTGGAGCTGGCACCGGGGGAGCTGACATTCTAAACCCTGGAAGAGCCTGGCATCCCGCCAGTGGATGCTGACTGGTGCAGCACGCATCGCTCCAGTGATACCCTGCACACAGCAGGTGCTCGGTGAAACCTATACAAACCTCCCTGTTCCAGGGAGCACAGCACACTGCCCCAATCGTCTGCCACAGACCTGGGCCTTGCACCATGGCTGATAGGGTGGACAAGGATCCGTGTCCTTAGCTCAGGATCACATGGATCATATGCTTTTGAGAATACACCAGGAAGCAGCAAGTGAGGGCTGTGCATTGTCCCCTCCCCAGAGTGTCTTGGACAGATAGGCAAGGCTCTTTCCTTCTGGAATTAGACTGTAGAGGCCGTTACAGGCAGTACAGGCCTAGTTTAGTGACCAAACGCCCGAGTAAACCTGGAGCGTCTGGTCCCTGTTGTGCTCAGACATTCAGCTCAGACTGTGCAGGGGACAAGTAGGAGTGCAGATGTCCTTCAGACCTGTGTGCTCAGGTCTCCCCACCTTGTTACCCCGCTCTAGATATTGGCCAGCCTGGGACGGAAATCTTCAACATGCCCGCCATCACTGGAACAGGTAACCCTCTCACGCGTCTGTATAGTGCTCCCTTCCCCAACTGCTGACCCGGGAACAAGGAATTCTAGCCAGTTCACGTTCTACCCCTCCTAGCCTCAGTGGACCCAGAGTGACACAGAAGGCTGGCTTCCACTGACTAGAGCCCTCCCTATATGAGGAGTGTCTGAGGTTTGAGGTCAGGATCCCTCAAGTGTTCTGTGGGTATTGGATACATATGCCACCTGGAAGCTCTTGCCCATTGGCTAGGGCTGGAGAGTGTCATTAAGTGGGTTGGCCTTAGGGTGCAGAGCTTCTGGGTGCCGCAGGTGTCTCTTACACCAAAGTCTGCATTTGAGGGTTCCAGCCAGGAGCCTCAGCCTTTTTCTAAATCAAGTGCAGATACACAACGTGAGCAAGATAGTATCAAACTCACATGCAGTTTGTGGTAGAAATTTCAGGCTTTCTGTATGGTGCTTGGGACTTAGAACATCCTAAGGATGTCAGGGGCCCCGTGGTTATAGTTGCATTGCCCCTGGAAAGAAACTGGGACCCAATGGGCTCAGTGACACCTGAACTGGAACTGTGGCACAGCGCATCTGTGGGGGACCTGCATTCCGGGACAGAGAAACAGGCAAGGGTTGCTAACCTTCCTCAGGAGTATGTAGAGCTTCAGGCCCTGAGAATAAGGTGGGCAGACACACCCTTGGGGATATTTCCAGAGGACCACAGGACCTGTGAAAGTGGGGTTGGGATCCTGGCAGGAACATCACAAGCCCAGAAACATACTGGAGACTTTCTAGAAAGAAATTTGTGATCAAGACAGTAATATGGTTGGAAACGAACATTTCTGGGATGTTCTAAATCTTGATGTAGGTGTATGTGTATGTAGACATTCCTGGGGATAATACAGTGATTTATACTAAAATGTAACTTATTTATCTCATGTATACACACACATACATGTGTACATACTCAAACATTCCTCTTAAATGTTAGTTCTCAAAGGCATGTTTCTGGGGCTGGCCTGTGACACTCAACACCCTGCCAGAGGTGAATGAGGAAAGTCATGCCTGTACCGTGAGCTCAGCACCCTGGGGACAAAGCCCAAGGGTGCTGCTCCGTCCGGACACTCCCCTCTTTATTTGTTTTGTAAGTGTCCACCCATGTTGGGAGTTTAGCATCCCCCCCCATGACTTCTGCTGAGCGCGGAGGGAAGGTGGCTCGGTGTTGTGACGGGCCCTGGTCCCCAGCTTGCGTGAAGCCTAAGCCTCTGCTGCAGCCAGTCCAGAGCGGGACTGGGAAAGTGGCTGTCCCTCCCGTCCTCAGAAGCCTGGCTAGGTTACAAACCAGGGACTTGCCGGCATGTCTGGCTGTGTGGTTTTCATAAGGCTCAGACACCCTGGAGGTCCACAGGGTACCACAAACCGGCCTGAGGCATAGGCTGACAATTCTGCAGATAGGGCTTCTGTTGTTTGTGTTTTTGTTAGTGGTGATGATTTGGGTGGGTGGGTGGTGGTTTTGTTGTTGTTTGTCTGTCTGTCTGGGTTTGGAGGAATTTTATTGGTATTTGGGATTTTGAAGCAAGGTCCTTGTACTCACCAAGCTAGTGCCTGTCCCTGAGCTACGATCGCCCTCTCGCTCCTTTTTCCTCTCGGTGCTGCCCAGGCTAGTTCTGATTGGATTGAACTCACTCTGTACACTAAGCTAGCCTCAACCTTGCTGTGCTCCTGCCTCAGCGCCTAAGTACCCAGGGTCCCCGGACTCCTGATCAGGCTCCAGCCTCAAGAGGTTCTGGAAGCATCCTGAAACATGACAGAGAGACACCTGCCACTCTGGCAATTGCAAAAAGTCCTAGAGCACAATTCACATGAGAGAGTGTGCCAGAGAGGCTTCATGGAGGCCCAGTGGAGGCTATAAACATCTCTTGAGGCCAGTTTCTTGGTTTGACCACTCTGTCCTTGTCATGGAGCAGGCCAGCCAGGTCTGGAATCGCCCTCCACCTGTCAAGCGCTGCCCTAGCCCTGTCCTCGCACGCACGTAACTGCATGGCTGTGACCCCACCGCACCCCCCACCTCCTCGTGCCCAGCTTTGTATCTTTCTCCTCTGGCTCCTATGGGGAGAGATGGGGCAGGGGAGGCAAGCCCGGCTCACGGGGATCCGGCAGGTTGAGCTAGATCCCTAATGCCTTGAGGAAAGAGGGACAGCAGGAGGTCCTGTCTCTGGTCACCTTCCCTCCCCACATCCCTTCCTAGAATCCAGAAAACCCCAACTAGACTTCTCTCCCCCTGGCCCCAGCACCTTGCTTTGACTTGACTCAATGGCACCAACAGCCCCCTTCGGCTGCCCACTTACAGTCAAAATTAAATGAACAGCCTCAGCTGGGATTGGGGTACAGAGTAGGAATAGAGCTGGGGACCCTCTAGCTGCCCCAGAGCCCTCCCTGGAACAGCCATGAGCTGCAGGGGTGGTCAGGAACACCGTCTGCACCCTACAGAAAGAGGTGGGAGGGAGGGATGATGCTCAGTAGATGTGTGCTCACTGTGTCTCTCTCTCTCTCTCCTCCCTCCTCTTTCTCTCTCTCGCGACCCTTTGGCTTCCCGGCCCTGGCCCTGCCCCCATGTGTCCGTCTGTCTGTCTCTCTCCCAGGCCTTATGACCTGTAGAAGCCAGGCGGTGCAAGAACACGCCAGCACCAACATGGGGCTAGAGGCCATTATTAGAAAGGCACTCATGGGTAAATATGATCAGTGGGAAGAGCCCCCGCCGCTCGGCGCCAATGCTTTTAACCCTCTGAATGCCAGTGCCAGTCTGCCCGCTGCCGCTATGCCCATAACCACTGCTGACGGACGGAGTGACCACGCGCTCACCTCGCCAGGTCTGCAGGCCTGCCCCGCCCGCCCGGCTGTGTCCTTCCCCACCCTGGTGTCGTTAATCCTCACCTTCCCCCTTGAGCTTGGGAGCCTGTGACCTTATTTTTTGTGCGTGTTTGACATCTAGTTTGCTAATCCAAAGCTGGTCTGACACCCCATGTTGCAGAGGGGGCCCCCTTTTGCCCATAGCACTGCGCTGCTTCTCCCATGCTCACACTGCTGCCCACGCCCCGCCCCCTCCTCCCTTGCTGCGTGGACAGGGATGGCAGTGGCCAGGCCCACCATGTGTGGCCAGGGCTGCTGGGAAGATTGTAGTGTGGGCATGACCACCTCATGGGCCAGGCAACACAAGGCATTTCTCACTTTTCCAATGCCCATCAGCACACGCCATTCCCCAGCAGAGGTACATAAGCAAAGAGTTGTTTTGCTGTCCCTTTCTTGGGTCAGGCCACCCTCAGGTTCTGGGCCTCTTAGTAGAGGCCTTCGTTCAGTCAAGCACATCTCGGTGCTGTCTTGGACAATATCTGTCACCCAGCCAAGATCTGACACTTACCATCGAGGAGCACAGTCGGGGTGGCAGGGTCACCTAGGCGAATGGTCATCAACCTCCCTCTTAGGAATGTTCCTCTATTCTCCATGCGAGGGACTGGCTTCGGCCATCTGGTAGACCTCTTAGTGCGAGAGGGTTTCTCCCACTAGCTTTCTGTCTTGAGGCCCTAAGAGGCAGGTGGCTCCCCAAGGCAGGAATCAAACCCCCTGCCCAGCCGCCCCTCCTCAGTGCTGGTGTAAGTGTCTTACTGTCGACATCATCTAACTTAGCCCCTTTCACTTTGTCCCCTGCAGGTGGTGGCGGGAAAGCCAAGGTTTCTGGCAGACCCAGCAGCCGCAAAGCCAAGTCCCCAGCCCCAGGCCTGGCACCTGGAGAGCGACCACCGTCTGTCTCTTCAGTGCACTCGGAGGGGGACTGCAATCGCCGAACACCGCTCACCACCCGCGTGTGGGAGGACCGGCCCTCATCTGCAGGTGGGCATCAGCCAAGGCAGAGATACAGACTCGGGGTAACCCGGGTTACCCAGGGGAGGCAGTCCGTGGGCCCCACCCAGCAATGAAGGGTATAGGAAGTAACAGATAAGAGGGCCCTGCACAGCCTCCCAGGCATGGTTGGTTATACAGTGGAACCTGGCATCCTTTCGTGCCTGTACTGTAGGGTTTCGATGAGAAAGCTGAAGGCAATAGAAGACAAAATGAAAGGAAAGGAGAAATGGAAAGGTTATTACCACAGTCCAAGCAAAAGGTGGTAGGGCTGTGCAGTAGAGAGGCAGGGAGAGGGCCAGTTTTGAGAAACTTCCAGAACAGGAAGAGTTGAATGGTGCTGGCCCAAGAGGCCCAGGCTCTGGCTCCTTGTGGTAGACAGGGTCCTGAGGTGGCTTCCAGAGCATCTCTCCACTGCTCTCTCATCTTTCCTGCAGGCTCCACGCCATTCCCCTACAACCCTTTGATTATGCGGCTACAGGCGGGTGTCATGGCCTCTCCGCCCCCACCTGGCCTGGCCGCAGGCAGCGGGCCCCTGGCCGGTCCCCACCACGCCTGGGATGAGGAGCCGAAGCCACTGCTGTGTTCACAGTACGAGACACTCTCAGACAGCGAGTGACCCCAAACTTGGGGGGAAGCAGTGCCAGGTCCTTGCATGAGGCCAAAGCAGCCCAGCATGGAGCAGACAGCTGCCAACTCCCCCCACTGAGGAAGGCATCCCTGAGTCTGCCTGCGCGTCCATCCGTCCGTCCACCCATCTGTCCATCCAGAGCTGGCATCCTGCCTGTCTAAAGCCTTAACTAAGACTCCCACCCGGGCTGGCCCTGCGCAGTGACCTTACTCAGGGGATGTTTACCTGGTGCTCGAGAGGGGAGTGGACAGGAGGGGAGGACAGCGGGCCGGGAGGGGGTACGGTGATCGTGTGTCAGTTGCACGCATGCATCTGGGGCAGCAGGGACCCAACGCAGGATGACCAGGCACCTCCACACCACTGCCTCGCCCCTTAACGCATTTGGAACCAAAGTCTAAGCTGAGCTCGCGGCCCTGCCCCTCCCTCTGCCCCCAGCCCGCTCGCGCTCTGGACAGACGTTCCCAGCTTATTCTGCCCCATCGCTGTCATCGCAGCCCCCAAAGGCCACCCAGCCCACAAGACTGGGAGCCCACCAAAGCAGGTGGGTGCACAAGGAGCCAGGCCTGGCCTGGGGCACGGATGTCTGTAGGAACTAGACCGTTCCCAGCCATCGCTGCCGCGATGGGAGGGAAGGCAGGTGTAAATGGTGTTGGCTTACAGGGTATATTTTTGATACCTTCAATGAGTTAATTCAGAAGATTCACACAAGGAAGGACTCACCCGTGTTACTGCCGCTGTGCTTTGGTCTCTGCTTACCGTTCCAGAGGCGTGTGCCGGCCCAGGCGGTTACCCCACCATACGCAGGACCGGGGGCAGGGTGACTGGCACACAGCACTGCGCCCTCCCTCCTCCCTTCCTTGGGCAGAATGGACTTGATGCGTATTCTGTGGCCGCCATCGTGCACGGCGGCATTCTGTCATTTACACATGTTGTTCCAATTAAAAAGCAAATTATACTCAAGTTACAAAGTTTCCACTCTGCTTCTCACTGGGCAGCAGGCAGCCAGGGCCAAAGGGCCAGCAGTGAGCTTTGGCCCCAAGGAGAGTCACCAGACGGCTTCCAGTGCTTCCCGCTGTGAGGGAACCACCGGGAACTCCTGTTGTGGAGATCATGTCAGGTGTTCACACCTGTGGGGAACACATTGGTTATTTTCACCCATGACCATTGTACGGAGGTGTTCACAATTGGGGGGAAGCCAGAAGGTACTGGTGTATGGTAACCATGTGTAAGTGTTCACACCTGTGGAGAAGCTGCTGGGTCTTCACACCATGATGGCTGTATTGCCTGTGGTGAGGGTGTGGTGTGTTCACACCAGGATGAAGCTGTGGGGTGTTTGTATCATGTGGAGGGGGTTGAGTCATTGAGCCTGTGGTCAGGTTGTGAGGCGTTCACACCTACCATGGAGCACAGTGCTGGCGCCTGTGGTGAGGGTGGCAGCTGTTCTCACCTGTGGTGACAGCACGCAGCGTTCTGTGGTGAAGGTTACTTCCTGTCTTGTGGTAGGGATCGGGGTCCTTGCCCATGGTGTTCTTACTTACGAGTGTGAATGTCCACCGTCACACCTGCGGTGAGGGGATCTTAGGGGCCCTTGTTTCCTGGTGTGAACTCTTTTACTTGGTCCCTCCCATTGTGTCAGTGGTGAGCATTATTGGCCTGCCCAAAATGACCAGACTTACCGCTTGGGGTTTGGTCTGAAAAACTCGAAAGAGCCACGCTGTCGCCTTGGTGCCTGTCTTAGGGTTCTCCAGAATGGTGGTTCTCAGCCTTTCCACCGCTGTGGCTCATTAGTACAGTTCTTCACGTTGGGGTGACCCCAGCCATACAGTTATTTTTACTGCTACTTCATAACTCATTTTGTAGTTAGGTATTGGAATGTAAATACCTGATATGCAGAGCATCTGATCGGTGACCCCTGTGAAGGGGTTGTTCAAATCCCAAAGGGGTCATGACCCACAGCTTGAGAACCGCTGCTCTAGAGGACTTTATATGTTAATATCTATGTGTGTGTATGTTAATTCTGATATATATCAGAGTTTACGAAGAACAGCTTTGTAAAAAATATTTGTTCTGTTTTTATTATTTCTATATTCTGCATTACTGTTTGGTCTGTGTGTATCTCTGCACTGCAGACATGCCTGGTGCACCTACAGCGATCAGACTGGGGTTACAGATGGGCCACCATGTGGGTGCTGAGAACGGAACCCAGGTCCTGTAGAAGAGCACTCCGTGTCCTTAACCACCGGGCCACCTCTCCAGCCCCTTGACCGAGCTTTAACAACAGCAAAACTCCGCCCATGGTGCTGAGAACTAAGTAGTTTACGTGGTCCTTGAACGTGGAGGCCAGAGTTGTCCCAACGTCTTGCCTCTCCCTGGGGCGACAACCCTCAGTCACCAAATCCACAAGCCGAGCGCCTCGGTAGTTCCAGTCTGGCACTCGGAAGCCTAGGTTTCTGGAGAGCGGCTGATCGCCGTTTCACAATGAAAACTTAGAAACCCTAGTTGAGCTGTCTATAAGCCAAGGAGTCAGCAGTGGTGTCATCGGAGCAAAGCCACTCCGAGCAAGGGCAAGGTGCTCCCCTCTCCCGTCCTGGTAAGCCCTTTCTAGCTGGCTGCTGCCTGAAGGGGCCACCTTCCCACATCAAAGCCATCAGGATAGTTCTTCAGGCTCCCTGCTCACCTCATTTGTGACAAGATGACAGTAAACCAACCGTAACACTTCCCTCCCACAGCAGAGACAAGAGGGCTAACGGTCTTCACGCTGACGCAGTTGCTCTGCCCCAGCCTGCTGTGCCCAACCTCTGTCACCTGGCTCCAGAGCAGGCTGTTTTGAGGGTGTGGGGTGCTTCCTGAGCACATGGATGGAGTTTTAGGCTTTAGGTTCCCAATGCTGAAACACCCCAAGGGAAGAAGCTGCCCTTGCTCGTTGCTTCCCCACTGAACTCACTTGGCCTGCCCCCTGCAGAAGCAGTGTGGGTGCCCCCTAGTTTCCTTTCATGCTACAGCCTGGGAACGGTGCTGGCTGCCAAATGGCCTCCAGAGGCCACCCACTCAAAGAGAAGTTTACACACTCCTCTTGCCGAGGTGTCTTCCTCGCCATGATCCTAGCTCTGAGCCTGGGTATCCAGGGACGCTGTGACTGCTGGTGCCGAGTCTCCAGAAGGAAGCCCACTTTGCCTCTGCTGGCAGGTGAGTGGGGCCCACTGGGTCCTCACAACTGGGAGCAGCCTGGGAATATGAAGCAGTCGTGGGCAGCAGTCTGCCTAGGAAGGCTCAAGGGACTGATGAGGATGTGGTCCAATGTAGGTGTCCCCAGCACCACCTTCCCAGTAGACCCCAAGCACCCGGTGCCAGCCACCTGGGATATCTGAGCCAGAGCAGGGAGAGCCATTTGCTCATTCCAAGGACACCAGGTTGCCCTGAGTCTGTCCTGTAAATTGTCAGGAACTGCCATGTAGGCCTATCTGTACCAGGCTGTCCTGAACAGTCTTGGGAGACTTGGCAGGGCTCAGCCTGTGCCCAGACTGCAATACAAAATCCAGCAGCCAGGCGGAGGTGTGGGGCCTCATCCTGGGTACCAGCCAGCTCCCCCTCAGGCTAGAGCTGTTTGTTGTCAGCTACCCTGCTGTCTCCTCCAGCCCTGTCTCCCTGTCGTTTCTGAGGCCCAGACTATGCCAGAGGAGCGGAGGCAGAGCTTGCGGACTCTGCCCTTCGAGTGTCTCTTCTGTCCCCTAGCTGTGACCAGCCTGTCATTCTACCTTTAAAATGGAGGTTCATGTGACTTCTTTTACCCTCATCTCTGGGGAAGACACCGCACACACACCAAAGTCCCTTCTCTAAGGACCCCATATTCTCTCCTCTGGGTCTCTTAATACAGAGAGAGCTAACCCTGCATCAGATTCAGCCTGACCCCTTCCCCAAAGGAGAGCTCTGCCCACAGAGAAGGTGTGTACAGGTTCCCTGGGCTTGGCTCAGGAGTGACACAGAGCCAGGCATCGGGGACTTCCTGGAAGCAGCAGCCTTCAAGAGACAGGCAGGTTGTGGGGGACATAACGCATGCAAGCGAAGTGAAGTGAGGCCTAGCCAGAGACGCTTGAGAGCCAGGGCGGGGACAAGGAGTTTGTGAGAAAGGCCATGGCCAGTTTTCTAAAATTGGACAGGTTTGGGCTTGCAAAGACGAAGAGGAGGGTAGTGCGATAGGGCTGGCCCAAGCCGGATGAAACGCTCTACAGGGCAGGTCAGTGCGTCTCAAGGGCAAGGCTTGTGGTGAAGAGGCCCTTAAGCGGCCATTAGAGCCTGCCCAGCTAGAGAACAGCTGTGGTGATGGCTGCCTGCTCAGTGTTCGTGCTTTCTCGGCTGTGGGCAAGATAAGGTACAAGGTATACAGGTTGCCAGGAGTATGAAGGAAGAACGGCACCCATGGCCCAAGGCAGCCATCCCTCATACTTAGCAGCTAGTCCATGGATCCAAGGCCATGCCAAATGAGGCTAAGTTCGCCAACAAAAGAGCCTCAGTCAGTCGATGGAGATTCTTCAAGGAGCTGTGAGCACCCAGCTGTAGCTTCCATCCGGAAGCCGAATCCCAGCGCACACCCTTCCTGGGCACTTTCCCCCCCACTCCTTGTGGGGTGCTGTGACAGCAGGGTAAATGAACTAAGTGAGGAAGGTATTCCCAACAGGGCCAGGCTCGGGGACTGAGGTTGGCGAGGTGTCCAGAGGGCCAGGCAGGGCACAAGTCTGGGCTGGTGAGAATGGGGTTCATTGCGTTTCATCTAGGCATGAGCCTAACAAAGCATTACCCACAAGCCAGGAATGGTGGCTCACGCCTTTAATCCCAGCCCTTGAGAGGCAGAGGTACATGGATCTCTGGATTTCAAGGCCAGCCTGGTCTACATAGTGAATTTCAGGACAGCTAGGGCTACATAGTGAACCCTGGCTGAAAAAACGAAACAAGGAACCTATAGGCACCTCCCAATTATTGTCAGTCTCACAGCCCTGGGGGCAGGTGAAAAACCGCTGGGTCTTCCCTCCCAGCTACTGGAGAGCCAGGTGAAAGGCCATTTAACACAGGGTACCTTAGGCAGGGCAGCTGGGAACATGACCTTTGGGTGGACAGCCCCAAGGGTCCACTCAGACCTGGCCCCTTATTCTATTTCCAGGTCCCCTGGATGACCCCAGGACAGGTAAACTGTTCAGCAGTATTCTTGGGGTGTGAGGCTTTCCCAAGCTCCCGCCATTATAATTGGCAGCCTGGGGACCCCATATTCTCAAACAGGTAAGAGCCCTTTGTATGGGAAGCCAGCTGTGGGTTGTGGCTGTGGTTCAGTGGTAGGGCCCTTGCCTTCCACACACGAGGCTCTTAGGATGAGGGCAAGGCTGCTGTACACGGACACCCTCTAGTTCTTCCCTGTGCCCAGGTGCAAGGAAGCCAGGCTCCCTCAGAGACTGATGCTAAGTGGGAAGAAATGTGGGCCCCGGGCCTTCCCCGTTTCCCTCCTTCACCCCAGGGGCACCTCAGAAACTGGCTGTGTGTGTACGTTTTATTAAGATAATTCACCAATCTCTTAAGCTGTTTTTTAACAGAGGGGGGAGGTGTGCCTCGGATAAGCTATGTAGATAGATAGCAATCTATCAGTCATTTGGGTTCTGTTTGTCCCTTCCCTCTTAGCTACCACGGAGGCAGCAGGCAGGTTACCAGCTACTGGACAGTTGAGGCCAGAGAGACATCTCCACCTCTAAGTCATTTTAGCCTGGGCATCAAAATTGCAGGCAAGAGGTGAAACTGTTGTGTCGCTGTAGGATCCAACCTAAGTGAGAATGGGAGGCAAGAAAAGCGGCCACAGCTTCCCTTGGGGTTCTGAGTCCTGCTCTAGACTCGCGTCCAGAGTCAGCCATAGGCAGGTCTTGATGTCCCATTAGCTCTGAAGCCTCGCTGGATGCCTGGCAGAAAGCTTTGAGGAACAGGAGTTCTAAGCTGGTCAGGAATGTCTTGTGATACTTGGGCTGCTCTGGAGAGCTGAGCCCTGCACAGAAGGCGATGTGTTCTAGGGACACGCCCCCAGGCTTTGACAGCTCAGTTCAAGGAAAGCTAGCTCAGCCCTCCACACCTGGGGTTCCCAGATGGGATGAGCAAGGCTGAAGGCCTGTTTTGAAACTGAGCCTTTCCAAGAGCAAGGTTGGGAGCCAGCCCTGCCTCAAGGGCACACCAGGTCATGCTTGGGCCTCCTCTTCAGGTCATACAGCCTGTATAGGCTAGTGAAAGATGCATTCACAGAAGCTTTTAGGCTGGAGTGCGGCCACAGCCAAGCCAGCCTGTGGTGGGGACAGGCTGCCAGAAGCAGCCTCATTCTCCTTTGTCCAGACCACAGGGCTCTGCGTCTCCTGGGGCTCAGGTTCCCGGCCAAGGCCCTGTCCATCTTTCCTGGACCTCTCCCACACTCAGCTCCTCTGCCACTGGGCTCCTCAGAGTACATTGGGGCCACGGGAAGTGGCTGCAGGGTCCCTGCACCGTTGCAGCTGCAGGCTGGAGGAGAACCAGTGGCGCGGCTGGCCGAGGCTACAGTGCAGCGTGGTGCGGAAGGAGCTGCGGGCTAGTTTGGGGAAGATGATGGCGGTGCTTCCAAAGCGCAGGGCCCGTGGGCGGGGCTCCAGGGTCAGCTGGCTGCGGTAGCTGCGCCATGTGCAGTTGGGAGCTGCCACGATGGTTTCGCTGTAGGCTGTGACCGTGGGCACCGGTGTGTAGATGATCTTGTCTCGGAAGTATCTCTCTGAGGCGTAGGTGACCTCAGAGTTGCAGCTGGGGAGGACAATAACGAAGGGGGTGAGTTGGCCCACCACCCTCGGGGGCTAGCCTTACACAGAACCCCCTTCTTGACCTTGACTGTGAAGAGTTAAAGTCCAGCTGGGAGCCTAAAGAGTAACAAGCAGCCCGGACAGTTGGGCCCTAAATTGGGGGGAGGGGAAAGACAAAAAAGGACACAACTGGGATGATGGATGCTATTTGGGTGGTGGCTTCGTGGCCCTGGATTGTGGCCTTGGAGGCCACAATCTATTGTTGGAACACACTGTATTCTTCAGGGACTCAGGGGCCAACTATGACAAAGGTCACATAGGAGGGCACAGCAAGTGCCCCATGTAGTCTGTGTTGCCATATTAGAAAGCCCCTACAGCCCCTCCTGGTGGGTGGTTTCCCCCAGCCAGTGACCTCAATGCCACTTCCTCAATACCAAAAAGGGGGTGCCATCCAAGGAAGTACCAGAGGACAGGAGTTGCTGAGCCCCAACCTGGCTGCTCTGGGCACACCTCGGCATGCCCCTTCTCCCATACAGGCAGGACCCACCCACCTGGCTCTTGACCCGCTCACCGGATTTCATGGGCAGGCTCTGGGTCGACCTCGATGCTCTCCCCAAAGAATACGGGCAGCAGCCGGGTCCTCATCTCCAGAGCTGGGGGATTGTGGAAGAGAGAAGCGGCCTATGTGGAGAAATGACAGAGATGGGAGGGAATCGCTATTTGTAACAGTACTGCCAAAGGGGACCCAGATCGGAGGATCTGAGTGCTCGTCTGCTTGACCCCAAGAGGGCGGGATGTGACTGTCTTCACGCACCAACACCCCAGCTAGGATTAATGCATAGTTCCTGGGTCAGGGGGAGGTACCTGGGTCCCATGGGACTTCGGGCAGTCTCCAGATCAAGAGATATATGCTGCCACAAAGCTCCTGGATGAGGTGTTTATAGAAACAATGCCAGAAGGCTGGCTGTGGCTCGGGCATGCCCCCAAGTGCACAAAGGTACATTTGCTGAGTGTCCTGGGCACAGCACCAGGTCCCATGTGGCCTTGGAGGAGGAAGGATGTGAACACAGGCTAAAGCTTCAGAAGCAGGCATTCAAATAGGCGGATACTTCAAAGAGCCAGGCTGCCTCCCTTGCTTTGGGTTGTATTCTATTGGTACAAAACATTACTGAGCCTTGCACATGATCAGTAAACCTGCTACAGCAGGACCACATCCCCAGCCCTCTGCCCCTCCTTGGTTTACCTGGAAAGAAAAAGCAGCTCGTGGGCTAGGGAACTAGGCTCGGGTATTAGGATGCTTGCCTAGCATTCGTGAAGCCTTGTTTTCTACCTCAGGAAGCCAGTAAGGAAGGCAGAATCCTGAGGATCAGATTTCAAGGGCACCCTCGGGTACAAAGAAAGTTTGAGGCCATCCTGGGCTATATGAGAACCTGGGTGACAGATGAAGAGGGGAAGGAAAGGGAACCCAACACTCCTGAGGCTGCTGCCTGGACCTTGGCTGACCTGCCACAGCCCGGTTCCACCAGATGTGGCACAGGACTCCGCCAGTCACACAAAGCCCAGTTCAAGTGGACGAAGCCAGCTCTCCGAAGGGCCCCGCTGGAGAAACAGTTCAGCCACCCACAGGCAGGCTGCAGGCACTGAGAGACAGGGCAGAGCCCAGGTGGCCGCTGGGACAAGGCCTCGGGAGCGGGCAGCTGGACACGTCCCCCAGCGGTCGGTCTGCCTCTGGTTCCTGGGCTAGACACCAAGGCTGCCAGTAACCGCCCCCTGTACAAGATGTCTGCACTCAAAACCACTGCTAAAAGTTGTTTTGAAAATGTCTCCCCCTACGGCCTGTGAATCCAGCTGTTCTGCTGAGCCCACAGGAAAAGCCCAACTGCACTGGGTGGAAAACAATGCCCCCACCCCACCAGAGATTAGGGTATAGGCCCATAGTGACTATGAGGGATGAAAAACAATGTCCCCCAGAGGTTGGGGTACAGTCCCATAGTGACTGGGGGTGGGGCTCTAACACGTTGTGAGCCTGCAGGGTGTGCACACTGCCCCTGGAGTCGTCAACACGAGGACGTCTGCCTCACTGGGCCCCCCCAGAGGCAGCCCCAGACAGGTGGCCAGCCAGGGTTCAGGGGCCCTGTTCTACTCTAAAGAGATTCTCCAAGGGGCTGAAGGATGGTTTGGCGGTCAAGAACATTTACTGCTTTTGCACAGGACTCATGTTCAGCTCCCAGCATCCACATGGTGGCTCACAAACACCTGATTAGAGTCCTAGGGAGCTGACGCCTGCTCTGGTCTCTGTGGGCACCAGACAGGCACATGGTGCTCGTATATACATTCGAGACCTCCAGCTGCAGTGCACATCTGAAGTGTATCACCTGAGTGTGGACTCCACGCCCGGGGCCGAGGGATGGCCGGTTCCCTGGGGTTTTGGTGTTCCTGTACAGCTCTGGGACAGCAGGAGAGAGGAGAAGAAAGGGCTCTGGGCAGAGGTCACCCTTGATGCCGCAAGCAGGTCAGGGCAGCTGGCTAACTCCTGGTTTCCTGGGCAGATAGGAGTGGGTAGAACTTGAGCTGGCCTAGCAGGGCAAAGGGCTGAGGTTCTGAGCATGAGGGGCCACTGACAGCCCCGCCCAGGGATGGTAAACAGGTGTGGTGGCGTGGAGCTTGGCACCCTGGGAAAACCCAAAGCCACGGGAAGCGATAACACACTGCGGCAGAGAGCAAGGAGCCATACAGAGCTGGCCCACCCGGTGGTGTTCTGGCCTAGCTAAACAAGACACAGAGAGGGAACAGCCATGGAACTAAAGTAGCACCGTAGTCCATGGAAATCATTAGACTAGTAAGTACCCATCAGTGCAGGAGGGAATCACTGGCCGCTGGAGGGACCAGCAACCCAGACCCCTCCAGCATGCCACTCCCCACCACACAGTGCCACATGGAGACTGCAAGACACCCTCGGCAGCTTCCGGTTTGTTTTAAATGAGGTCTTCCTCTATAGACCAGGCTAGAATTGCTAGCAATCCCGTCTCACCCTCCCAGAGGCTGGAATTACATTAAGTGACATGTCACTCTGTAGCCCAGGCTGGCTTGGAGCAGTAATCCTCCTGTCTCACCCTCCCAAAGGCTGGAATTAAACTTTGATTGTCTCTAGCTATGTATCAAATATGTTTGTGACCAGGAGCTCCTGTGGTGGACTTGGGCCGAGTCTAACCTGACCCAGGAGGAAATGACAGTAGGAGGGGCCATAGAAGCCAAAAGCCCTGTCCTCCCTCCCTACAGGGTACTGGGACCCCCCCCCCGGCTCCCCCTTTTTTTCATTCTCTCTAGTACGCCACACCGGGCAGCTGGATGAGACCAGAATGCTTAGAAGTCCAGGAGGGACCCTGAGGCCTCAAAAGCCCGACATAGACTGCAGATAACCTGATTCGAGACCTGGGGAAATAGCCACAGAGCAGTATAATTAGAAGGAGATGAGTGTCCCCACCACAAGCCGGAAGGACCGGTGATCTTGCTGTCCCCACAAGGAGAGCTGACTCCTAAACACACTCCCATAGGTGAGTCCTCCAATAGACATGGGCCTCTACAGGGGTGCTGTCCCCCTGGGTTAGGGTGGCATTAGCCGGATGACCGGTGTCCTTAGAAACGGACACGAGAACAGAGTTGGGTGGAGGTGGAGCATTGCTACTGCGTCTCAAGTCATCGCGCCACAGGTTATCCACAGCCACACAGTACCCCATCAAGGGTTCCCACCCAAGGCCACACAAAGCCAGACTGTCACTGGACCTACGGATTGCCACCAGAAGCCAGGGAGGGACTTCAGCAATCATGGAGGGGGTCCTGCTCAGGCCTTCATTCTGGTAGTGTGGCCTCCAGACCCATGAACAAGTGCCCTCTGCCCTAAGCCACTTGTATATAGCACTTCAGACGCAGGCCCATCTGTGGCACTTTCCCCAGAAGGTAGCTGCATGCAGGTTCCCTGTCAGGGTGTGACCTGCCTGCTCTTCCCACTGAAGCTCCAGGTGAACCTCTTCCCAGCAGGTGCCCCGGCCGTGGGGACAGGGCTGTGGAGGGCAGCTGGCAATCCACTGGAACTAAGCCGCCACTGGGATTTAAGCAGACCCAGCAGGAAGGAGGCCCCCGGCAGATCTGCCTACCTCCCCACTCCCTTTGCAAACAGCCTCCTCCACCCACCCCGCATGCTGGCTCCCTTCCATAAGCGCCCACACAGGCACCCACCTGGGCCACAGGTCTCCTGAGCTCTGTCGTCTCTGCCTGTCAATCCACCGTCCATTCCATCCTTCAGTCTGTGCATGTCCGCCTATCCTTCCTGACTCCCCTTTTCTCTCAAACCAGCCTTCATAGAAGTGGGAAAGCAGTGGCCTTAAGAGTGACTGGCATCCGCCATGCCCTTCCCATTCTCCTTGGACCGGGGCCCAGGTCTGTACCCACCCGGGAGGAAGCAGGCCCTCCTGCTAGTCCAGAGTGGGCTCAGCAGCACGAGTGAAGCTAGACTTTCTTATGAATCAACCCGGACAACTGGGGGAGGCAGAGTCTATCCCAGGCAGCAGCGCCTCACTTCCTGTCACCTCCTGTCATCATTCAGCAGTGAGCCCGGACCTCCAAACACACAGGGGGCTGTGGTCTAAGCAAACACCCAGAGGGAGCCCCCAGGTCAGATCCCAAAAGCCACCTGCAGTCCCCTGGAGGCAATAAAACTAGATGGGGAAGGGGGGCAGCAGTTGCCCAAACTGCTTGTCAAGTGCTGGGAGCCTGGTTTCTGACAGACCTGTTCTCAGCCAGCAGCACCTGGCTCCCTGCCATGCCAGGTCTGTGATGGAAGTACAGAGTGGGGGGAGGGCAGGGCACCTGATGTTTAACATCTGGTGCAGAAGTCTGGCTGGGGAGTCCAGGGCGGCAGAGCCAGGGTCAGTCTGCTTTCATTTCCTGGACGGCTGAGCATTCTTGGGGCAAAGGTAGCAAGCAAGCGGCCCCCACTCTCGCTCTACGGGGGCCACAAGGGAGAGTAGCTCACGTGCACACACACACAAGGCACTTTGCACTCCTCACATCCACTTTTCAGTTATACCCCTGATTGAGGTTTCTAATTTGGGGGTCCTGGGAGTGTTTAAAAAACAAAACATAGTTTCCAGACACACATGGTATGTGTTTTTTATAAGCAGATGTTAGCCATACAATACAGGCCACAGACTACAAGCCACAGACCTAAAGAAGATAAGTAACAATGAGGACCTAGGGAAGATGCTTACTTCTCACTCAGAAGGGCAATACAATCAACTCCTGACGTGGCTGAAGAGAGAACAGGATGGGAGCCTATCATAGATGTCCTCTGGAAGATTTTACCCAGTAGGGGATTGAAGCAGATGCTGAGACTCACAGCCAAACTTTGGGCAGAGAGCAGGGAGTCTTATGGAAGAGTGAGGGGATAAAAGAATCCAGAGAAGACAGGAGCTCCATAAGAAGACCATCAGGGCCAACAATTCTGGGCCCAGGGGGCCTACAAAGACTGATGCACCAACCAAGGACCATGCAAGCAGAGGACCCAGGCCCCTGCTCAGATGTAGCCAATAGGCAGGTCAGTCTTCATGTTTGTCACCCAGTAAGGGGACCAGGGACTGCCATTGACATGAACTCTGTTGCATGCTCTTCAATCACTTCGCTTCCCCAGGTGAGGAAAAGAATGCGGCATCCTGAAGAGACTTGATAGTCGGGTCAGTTGGTAAGGAAAGAGGGCTCCTCATTCTGAGGACTAGGGGACAGGGATGGGACCAGGCAGAGATGAGGAAGGCCATTATGATCAGGATGTAAAATGAATAAATACTCAAAAAGCACAGTTCTCAGCCTAGCAGGGTCTGGCCCAGACCCTCCCTCCCTCTTGTTCTCTGAGCTCTGCCACTCTGCCACAAGACATTGGCACATGCCATCCTCTTAGACGGAGACACATTTCAGCCCTATATGCCAAAAATCCACTCCCTGGTTTGCTCGGGTTTTCCAAGGCCTGGTTCCCTGTCTACAGTAGTCATAGCCCTATCAGCTGCCCGACGTTCCTAGCACTCCATCCCGCAGGAGGAGGAGACTGGCGACGCCTGACCACCTTCCTATTGCTTCTTCCAGATGAAACCAGGGCTCCAAGGGGAGGAATAGCCTTCTTTTGTCCCACGTAACAGATCGATCAGTTGGTTGGCAATTGTCAGCCTGCTTATACCTGGGCGTAGGAGTTACCCAAGCAGGGGAGCAAGGTGCTGTCGGACCATAGAGTAGGGAAGGAACCGGAACTCAAGGGGGTGGAGATCTTGATGGGTGGGGCCACAGTTGGGACAGAGGTTGCCATGGCTACCGCCTCCTCTCTTGATTAAGAGCAGCACCTCAGCCCTACAGCTACACATTTTATTTTTCTGTTTAAAGATTTAAAAGGCTGTTAACTTGCGCTTCACAGTTTGAAAAAAAAAAGGGGGGGCAGGTTTAAATGCCCACTGGAGCCAGGTTTCCTGGTTCTGTCGTGCTGGGCTTTCCTGCCCAAAATCACAGACCAAGTCTAGCCCCACAG